>CM055860.1:11329091-11929091 GCA_029490765.1 Euthynnus affinis
CTGTGTTAATAATACACTGAGCTTTCCCTCCAACCCTCTACAGAGTGGGGGTGTGACTCATCATGAGTATAGGAGTTTCTATGTGCTCTTTCCCTCCCCTCTGTCTCAGCCCGTTCTCTCTAGTAACTGCTTATTTTCTTCTTCCCCTCCAGCACAAAAGGGAACACCCTCTCTCGACACCTCCCCTCCAGTATGTTGCGCTCAATCAACATTTTCATCTGCTGTCTCTTTGTTTTTGAGTTTTGCTCATGCCAGAATGGATACAAGAAATATCAGGGTAATGTAGATTTGGACGGAGCAAGACGGCAGATATGAAATCTTCCTCCGTCTCTAGCTTCAAAGTTTTCTCAGTTCCCTCTAAAAAGGTTTGCAACAGGTCAAGCCCACTGATTAGCACGTTTCCACTGAAAGAAAAGGAAATTTGTTATTATCATAGGTTTCTTCTCTCTGCCTCAAACACACACACACACACACACACACACACACACACACACACACACACACACACACACTTTCTTGATGGAAAGTCACACCCTCTCCTGTGGTCTTCAACTCTGTCTACTTTCCGTTGTGTTGATACAAACAGTGATTTGTTCCACTGTGCTTGTTTACCATTTGTTACATCATGGCACTTTTCACCTCTCTCCCCTGTTATTAGAACTGATTTGTGTGTGTTTATGCTGCTGAGCTGGAAATAGAGCCTCAAAAAGTGAGTGAGAGGGGAGAATTAGCGTTTGTTTATATTTGCGTGTTCATATGTGTTTCTTCTGGCAAGCCAGCACACACAAGGAAAAAAGAGAATAAAAGAGTTTTTTTACATTTGTCTGTTATGAGTGTGTCTGTCTGTGACTTGTGGTGTGTTAGCATGTGGCTGATTTGTGGACTTCCAGAGGCCCACCACCGTCACACATCAGGAGCATCTCCTAGCAAACTGAATTGGCTTACCTCCCACCTCTGCTGCTGATGCTTCCAGTGAGGGAGTTACACACATACACACTCGCTCACTCATCCACACACTTTAGGTTTTTCAGCCCACTTAAAGACAGCTAGTAGTATAAACTCCTCAATATCAAGTCACACATGCACGTAAACAAATTAACTGTGCTGAATAATTCCACCATTAATGAGGCTTATGTTCTCTCTTTTCTGTTAAAATACAGCTTCACTGTAGCTTAAGGAACATGGTTGCATTTAAAACATGGTATACTGTAACACCATTAATAATGTAACACACACATTCATAGACACATTGGGACCAGTACTGCACTGATGATTACCTCCCAGTCCTTATTTATCATTCATAAGCAGAGACATCTGACTGTGAAATGGTTAGAGTCCTCTGCCAAATTACTCAAAGTTGTAACAGCAGTTGGTTTATTTTTATATTCATCTTATTCAGTCAGGACAGAAATGTTTTAAATGATCAAGGCCTTTCTGGACATCATATGACCAGAGACAGATGCGTCTTCCTTTAAAATATGTTTTTCTATCAATTACAGCGTCTCTCCACACAAACTTCACATCCCTTTGACAACTTCTGAATTAGATATACAAATATAAAGACTTCATTAAGGAGCGCTGAGACAAAGTTTAGGTTTCTAGACCCTGTCCACACAAGCAGCTCTTTTACCCATGGGGGCGTTTCCCACTCCCTGTTAAAGGTTGCGGTACAGTCTTTTCTATATTTCTGAACAGTTTAAACAGCAGGGCTCCCTGGAGATCAATTAATAGTTTATAGAAGAGAGGAGAGAGCAATGAAATTGCCTGTCTTAGTGGTTCATGCTCTGATGCGACCATCGCCAGCGTTTGCTTAATTAGGCCAAAAATAGTTTCAAAATTTCACTGCTAAAAACATTTTTGTTTGTTTTAGTGCTTCAGATTTGGATTTTTTTAATGTTTGTGTGGCTTTATAAGAGAGCAAATGAGTGTGTGTCTGAACTTCTGGTGTACCACATCAGTTCGTTAGTGAAGAGGCAAGGCTTTTTCCACAGCTAATATGAGGAAAGCAAGGCATGTCTAAAAGCCCCATTAGTACCCCTAGAGGATGTGCTGTATCTTACCATCAACTGAGTCTGGTAATAATTGATATTTGAGCTGAACTGATTGATTAAGGAAACAACCAAGTGACCAGTGTTACTGGCCTTGGGCCATTCAAGCTATAAAAATAAAGAGAAAAAGACAATGGCAGAATTACATTTGGCCATATTACAATTTTGTGGCCCTAACTATTGTCACAATGATGTTGAACCCAAGTGTGACACTTCCAAATGTAGCGACCTCTTTCTATTTTTTTCTATTGACTAGGAAAAATAGTAAACATGTATATGTATCTATGTATTGTATAGGAAACATATGTATTATTGATTGCAACTAATATCTAGCCATTTACCCAACCTGCCTCCTCCTAAAAAAGCGAAATCATCTTTGAGTCACTTTATATTGACGTCATCTGAGTTGTGTCCCTTCCCTGTGTCATAATTACTACAGCTGCTAGATGGCATAAGCATAATTATACATTGTTTTTGCCAGCCTGAATTTTAAACCTATGCAGTCATTTTTCTTGTGAGGACAGGCTGTTTTTTTTCTAGTCCAACTGCAGTCATGTCAAAATACATGAAATGCTCAAGGTCCTACCAGCTCTTAAAACTTAATTGAATTTGCCAATTATTTGGCCAGAAGGTCTAAATGTATTACAGCAGTGACTGTTTATTCTTATTTGATTCCACTTGGGTTAACATAATCTCTTTAATGTCTTGAATTCATTGGAGAAAGATTTCTGCTAGCACTGCAGCGGTTCTGTCAAGGGTCAGTGAACGCTGTAGCATTGCAGTGGTAGTGGCTGCTGTAGCACACCGTAGAGCAGACTGGAGACTGCATAGCGCACACACAAACGCACAACACATACACTGGCCTCATTTGCATGGAAAAGACAGAGTGAGAGCGAGATGCTGATGAAAACAATAACCTATGTAGTCAGGAATAGAAGGAGTGCACAGAAGAAGAGTGACAGCATGTCACTGTAAGGAGAAAGTAAGAAGGAAGTATGAAAACCAGGCTGCAACAACTGTGAAAGCAAAGAAATACTAATTTCACCCCTTTTTATTTTAGTCTCTGCCTTCCTATAGCCTCTCTTCATAAAGCAACAAATACATCTTTATATTATAGCCTGTTTAACATATTATTCTTGTGCTGTTTTCGTTTTTCTCTAGCATGTACTGTAGCTCATTGTTGATTAATTATTTAAAGTGAATGGAATATAGTGCAGGCCGGCTTCCCATTTTTCTATTGTTCCTTTTTTTAGATTATTATATTATACTGCCTGCTTAAAGAGGTACGTGCTATACTTGAATATATGCAGCACATATGTGTGAAGTGTCAGCAAGTGGAGTGTCAGTGGGGGAGCATGTGAAAATCATGTGTGTTTCTTGTGGAAAGAGATCCATATCTGTATTTTTCTGTGTAAAACACCTGGCTAGTGTGACACTCTGTTAGCATGCTTCTGCACTTGGTGCTGACAGATGGTAAGAGAAGAAACTGCGATGTGAAGCTTGAGAATCACAAGTTTGTGCTGCTGTTCACTACACGAAAATAGTGTATGGTATGTGCTTTCTGCATAAATGCAACTATGACCTATGAACTGTTGTGTCATTTGCTAATTATGGCATTGTTTGAGCTTGCATATGTTACATGTATACCCAATTAATTGTCTCTGAGGCACATGCACTTAGAGCCTCTCCAGAGGGGCGGCATACACCTGCTTTTTCTCTCATTAACTCCATGCACATTGCTATTTATCAGCTCCACTGCCATCGGCTTCAGTAGGCCACATATGTGTCCAGAGATGGATCAGGTGGAAAACTCCAAATCCCAGCAGGCTTCCTTGACCGTACCCCCACCGACATCAGTACAGTGCCAGTCGCTCACCTGCTGCTTCACCTCTGACACAAACACCTGGGCAAAAATGGGGGGGCACTTGGACCATGGAAAGCTGATGTACTGCTTTGATGAATTGTGTCTCTTCACTTCCCTCTTCTCATGTTGATACTGCAGTCCCTGTTTGTTTCCAGTGGTTGTTAAACCATCGTTTTCTCTCACTCTGTTCTGATCTCTGCCTTTTCCAAGGAGGAAACACACCGGTCGTTTTGACCAATCTTGTCACATTTAAATAGGCCAAGCCAGAAATAGTATGCCCATGTAATAGTCTGAAATCAGGCCTCATCAACTCGAGTCTTGGTTAATGAAACCAAGCTACACAGTGTGCAGTTCATTTCCTTGTCTTAACCTTGATGGCAGGTTCTTCATGTTCATTGGTCGAGTACACTGGCTGAAAAGATCTGATATGTATTTTCATCATACTTACAAGGGATGTAATATTCCTTTCATAAGGGAGTGGTATTATTAAAACATGAATGGATTGAGTAACCTTGAGACTCTGACTCCAACACTTAATGCTCTCCTCACCGTTGCCATGGTAATACAGCAGCAGCGCCTCACAGCATACAAGTGTTTTCTCAAAAGCTCACTGCAGTTTTCATTCCGGTGGATTTGTCTCCTCTCAAAAGTTTCCACCTGCATGGAGATGACCCAACAGCATGTGCAGCCACTGCAGAGAGAGAGAGAGAGAGAGAGAGAGAGAGAGAGAGAGAGAGAGAGAGAGAGAGAGAGAGAGAGAGAGAGAGAGCTTGATAGGATGTGATTGTGTTTATGTGTGGATGCAACTTGTATGGATGCCTGTGTACATGATGACAGGCAACATGGGGTGTCTGTTACTGCCTGTGTGTGTGTGTAGCCAGAGAGATAACCATGATTGGATGTGTGACTGCCAATGTGGCTTCATGTGAGGCAACCCCTCTCACTTGCTTATGTGCCTGTAGTGATAACACCAACACAAACAGCCACACATACAGCACACATACACACACGCACACACACAATTTGACCGTGATGTTTATCTTTGCTCGGTGGAAGCTCCAGTACTACACCCTTATATGTTCAGTTTGACATATTTATGACTATGCCTAAGGCATCCAGGTGCCAGAGAGGGCTAAGAATCATACCATGTACTCAAAGTGTGTTTGAATCTGAACGATGGCCTTCATTCTTTATCTTTATAAATAATAATCATAATCCTAGAACAAAATAATATTTATATAGACCAATGTCAGTCTCAAGCATCAATGTTAAAAAGATTAATTCAATGTATGCCTCCTGCTGTAGAGACATCTCCAGATCTCACCATGATTGTCTAAAAAGACTATTTCTGGCTTCCGGTGTCTCATGGCGTATCTCCGTGTGTTCAGTGGCTGTCATTCTGCCTTTCCATCTGATTTAGCCCACGTTAACAACATTCAGGGGGGATGACAACACCTGTCGATGAGCGATGAAGAACAGGTGCTGTCGCACCATGGGAGAGCTGCTGAGTCACTCTCGCACACTTTCACTCACACACACACACACACACAATAGATGCCACTTAGAAAGAATTTCAATGAACCATGACCTATTTTATTTTGTGGCATTGTCATGGCATTAACATATTTGGACATTATTTTTGTAGGTGACACATTGAAATAAAGACTGAAAATACAGATCTGCTATTATGATTTTGGCATGGATCTTATGTTTTAATATTAAATCCCACAAAGTAAAAATCTATATTGCAAATTATGAAAAAAAAATAAGAAAAGTGGTAATCTGATCTGATTTTAATCTTTTGGCGGTATTACTATTTGCTTGGTAATTGAAGTTTCTGTTGATGTAGTCTGATTTTCAGTCATTGGTGCCCTTCTTAAGTATTTAGCCAAGGTGGCTATCACACTGATGCTAACTGACTGATGATTAACTTCCAAACACTACGTGTTTTGAAAACTATAACATCTTGTTATAAAGTGGATACTGCATGTTGAAATAATATTATTTTTACAGGATCACTATGGAGAGAATGTTTTATATTATATACTGCAGTATAAATCCACTGGCTTTAGGTTGAGGCTGACCATACTCCACATCATATTGCACTCTTCTCACAATTTCTATACGGGAAAGCCCCAGGTGGTTATATGCTCCGAAGCTCAGCAACTTAGGCCTGTGTCTAACCTCTCTGTTACTACATGAAGCCAGCAGCTCATGCTGTGTCTGTCTCTGCTGCAGTTATAGCTAAGCCTCAACCCTGGGGAGCCTCTCTCCAAGCTGCCTGAAAAACAACAACAGCAAAAGAAACATTTGGACACGAAAGGAACAGCATCCTCTATAGGTTTATGTTTCTCCCACTCTGCTTGCTGTTGAAAATTCCCAGTCCGACTCTTTTCCTCCACTATTCATGCCTCATCCTTACCTTTCCCCCTCAAATTCTATCCCTGGCATGTTCATTTTTCCTCTCTTTTCTTAAAACCCCCTCTTCCTTCATCCCTTCCTTCCTTCATTCTTCCTTCCATCCATCTTTTTATATATATTCTCAGCTCCCCCCGCCTTTCTCTAATTTTACCTCCCCCTGCCATACATTTTCTCCCTCCCTTCCTCCCTCCCCTCCTGTCTCCTGCTGTATGCCAGCCAAGCTTCCACTCCCCACTACGTATCTTTACCCGGGCAGCGCTGCCAACAATTAGAACACATTACTGCCAATTGTGCCACCTGCGGCCCCCTGAAAGGCAGAAAAAGAGGAGAGGAGGGGACGGCACCATGCCAAAGGAGAGGGGAGGGGGTAGGCTTGTGTATGTGGAGGGGAGATGGAGTGCTTTACAGCATTCTGGATACTGCCACAAAGCACAGTGTTTAATTACCAATAAGCACTGGTTTAATCAGGGGCCTGAATGCTGCCGGATAGACAGACTGCAACTGTCGTCTTCTTTGTGGGGGGCTCGGGTATGGAGGAATGGTTACTGTTACTGTTCGTGTGTGTGTGTGTGTGAGCAGGGGTTTATGGTTAAGCTGTTGTTTGGTTGTGGAAGAATGAGTTGCAGGCTAGGATAGACAGGGCGGTGATGGGGGGGAAGGGGTTCATTGTGTAGGGGGTCCATTATTGTTTTGATAATAATTCAGTGGTTGTGGCAATGAGATAGCGAGGACAGAAATGCATAGAGAGAGCCACATTGTGTGTGCGCTTTTTCTGTGTGCACACATTCACACCTGCATTTTGGCCAAGGACTGGCTCAAATCGCAGTGAATTGGATGCGTTGTGTGAGGCTTGAGTGAAAGCAGTCTCTTTTCTGGTCTTGTGGAGAAAACGAAGAGGTGTCTGTGAGGAGATTTAGCCTGGAGCCAAAACCAATTCACAACCACTCCACATTGGAGAGGGGTCTTATCCCCCCCAACCTGCCCTTACGATGACAGGCCTGAGCCTCCTGTATACACACACACACACACACACACACACACACACACACACACACTCACACACACAGAGTTGCTTGCTGTAACTTGTGTTGCCTGCATAAAATATGAAAACACACACTCCCTTAGACACAGACATACTATGTGCCAAGATAGTATTAAAGCCTCAGTGTTTTTTCTGTGCAGGCTGAAGCCAGTGGCCAGATGAGAATGTAATCCTCCATTGTTTTTTAAATGGATCAACCTGAGAGCTTAGTAAAGGCTGGGGACACCGAAAGGAGATGCGCACACATACACATACACATACACACACACATGTTGTCCTAGGTCACTTTTGGGGACATAACATACACTTACACTCATTTCCTGGAGACTTACCCTAACCATAACCACTACTTGCTTCACCTCAACCTTAACCACTCATCCATGGTTTGTCCCCAGTTGGACAAGTCTTCCCCAGTTGACTGGTCTTAAGTCTGAAATTTGTCCCGAAAGTACCTTCACACACAAACACACACACACACACACACACAGTGGTTTTACTTGTATCCATTTCATAACTTCTCCCCAGTAGGTTGTGGCTATTTTGTCACTGTTCCTATTGTGTCAATGTGTGTGTACTTGTATTTCCAATTTGGACTCACTGTCCTCACTTTGGGACAGACCTGTTTTGAAGGTTAAGACTTGGTTTTAAGGTTAATGTTAGAATTGGGCTTAGGTCCGGTTGGATTGGTTTCAGACATTTGTGATGGTGAGGGGCCAGATAAATTATGTGAGTGAGGGTCCTTGCTAGTACAATGTGTGTGTGTGTGTGTGTGTGTGTGTGTGTGTGTGTGTGTGTGTGTGTGTGTGTATGTGTGTGTGTGTTGCAGTACGAGAGCTACAGCTGGTCAATAGGACTTGGTCTGTTTTCCAGAAGTGCCTTGTGTGCGTTTGTTGTTGTGCATCCCAGCTGCAACACACACATTACCCTCCCCAATGAATAACTGATGTCGTGTCATACTGCTGTGACCCACCTCTCTCAGAGACACACGCTCCCCTTAACCTCACACTGCATACACCACCACACACACAGATGAGATACACACACACACACACACGCTCTTGAACGACACCTTGACCCTGGTCATTAAAGAGCAGATGTTTTGAGGTGCTCTTGTTTAAAAGCTACAGACTCTTGCAGACAGTGACAGGCAATTTTCATTCACCCTCGCTCAACATCTATCTCCTTTTTTTCATCCCTCCCTCTGTCCTTCCTTCTCCTCATGCCTTCCTCTCTCTCTCTCTCTTGCTCTTCTCTAGAGTCTTGATGAGTAATTGCTCAGGGCTTCAGAGAGAAGGAAGGATGGAAAGGAAAAGAGAGAGGGGGGGTGTGAGAGCACGTATGTATGTGAAACAGAGCAGGAGTGAGAGGAGGATGAAATGAGGAAAGCTGAATGTATGTGCGTTGGTGTGTGTGCATGAGTTTGTGCACTGCGGAAGGTGTACTGTATGTACATATGTGTGGCTGTGAGGAGAGCAAGATTGTGTGTGTGTGTGTGTGTGTGCGTGTGTGTGTGTGTGCGTGTGTGTGTGTGTGTGTGTCTGTGTGTGAGGCACAGGGGGATCATTGATCTGCTGAGAGTGCATTGTGTGTGCTGAATTAGAGGAGCAGGCACAGGGCTTTGAGCTTGTAAAACACTCCCACAGTTATAGCTCTTAGTGCTCTCTGTCTGTCTCTCACTCTCACTCACTCACACACACATAAACATGCACACGCATACACACAGATCTATATTTGGGTGTTACTTACACTAACCAGACTGAGTGTGTGAGTGCTCTTATTTATGCCTTATCTGTGAATAGGTGACTGACTGGGAATATCGGCAGCTTTATTTGGACTGTGCAAACCTGGCTGCCTGGAAAGTGGATGAACCATTTTATGTAACAACATTCTCACTCAAGCAAATGAGTCAGCAAATGACTGAATAGTTTTCCTATTTGACTTTTGGTTTATAGCATCCCCAGAACATTTGCAGACCATAGAAACAAAATTAGTAATAAGAAATGAGGATTTAATGAGTTTGAAGGCAAATAAATGAGCAACTTTTTATAGTACAAACCATCAGGAACATTCATCATAGAAACAATTCAATGATTAACAACAACAATGACTGATTAACAGTTTAAATGCCAAAAAGACATAAATAAAACAAAACATGTTCCCTCATTCATTGTATTAGAAACCACTTCATAATAAACACTCCAAACAAACACAGTTCTCATGAAATGAACAATGACTTGAATAATTGACTGATCGAATAAATGAACTTTTGGTCTTCCCTTCTTCTCGTCTCAGTCCTCCAGTGTGACTGAGCAGAGCTATGTAACTCCTAATTGACACAATCTGCCTGACATGCATGTGCAATCAATATTAATTCTCTTATCTGAGACCCAAGCTCCATCCCATTGTTCAGCCATTCAGTCACATGTCACCTGCTTCAGCCTGATTGCGAATCGTGACATGCCAGATTAGCTTGGCGGCCAGTAGGAAGATAGCAAAGCAATCGGAGCTTATCTGTGGTGTAGCATAGTGCAAGTGCTCGACGGCATAGACGGGATGAGGATGAAGGCTTAGATTTTCAAATTTGTGAATTCAAAAAGGATTTTGGATGATTTCAATGTGAAGAATGTCCATGGTAACAAGTTGAAAACCAAAGTGATGATGATGCCAAGGATTACTGAGAATTGTATGTCAAGTGTTCTTTTAAAAGAAAGTACATTCATAAATTCTACTCATTATTTGAACATTTTGACAGACAGATGTTGAGGGATTGAGATGCAAACTCAAACTCATGAGCATGAGAACTGAATATAAGCTGTATTATAGGCTAAAGTATGTATTTAAGCATTTTGTGTTTTTATTTTTTATGACTCGTTTGTATTCTCGAGATTTTTGTTGTGTTGCTTCTTCTTAGTGTTACATCTCCTGTCTGCAAAACAAAATTACCCTTGAGTATTAACAAACAAACCTTGAACCTTGAGTGAACCTCGCAAAGCTGTAAGCGAAATGTATTCCTCGCTGTTTTGTTGCACTTGTTAATATAATTATGGAACCAAAAGTCTTCACGCTCTATGAGCTGGTTTCTCAGTGCGGATAGAATAATATGGTTGATGACAGTTGTTACAAATACGATTGCAACGGCATTTATGAGATTAATAGTAATGACAAGGCCTCAAAAGAGAAAACAATGTTTAGCACGCTGACCACAATAAACCTGAGGAAATAAATCTCAAAATAACGGAAGCTGCCATAAGGCGTTCAGATCCCACCCAAACCCACCTGCTGTTCACCATTAACATAATGAACTAGCACCCATCTCCATACAAATTACTGTTTAAAGCTTTAAAAGCTTCTGGGAGCCTTAATGTAGTGTCTCCAAACTTTCCTAAGACAATATATTGATTGTGCCAATCAATGGGCCTAAAAAGCCATAAGTGCATCTGGTAACCATAATGGTGGTACTTAAAAGAAGGAAGGATGAGTGTAATATTCACTGATCATCATTGTCTGTGATGGAGGAAGAAGGAGGGAGAGGTGGATAGAGGAATGCAGAACAGAAGACAGAAACAAATGGAAGATGTTAGGGTAAGGGAAAAATGTGTCAAAGAGACATGTAGTGGTGGAGCGGAAGTAGGAGCAATAGCTGTGATGGGATTAAGTGAGATGTAGTCGAAAAGAAAACTTTAAATCTTATCCATGTCGAACATAAGAAAACACTCTTCTTGTTTTTTCCGTAGCGCTGATCATGTTTCTGATGGGGAACTGCATTTAAAGTGTTCTTGTGGTTGCTTCAGCGTCATCCTGTCTGCATTCATTCCTGCTTTTTTTTTGTATTTGAATGATTAATGTGCTGTTAAGCAGGGGGTCTTCTCCTCCATCAGCTGTGGCTGTCCTCCCTCTCTCCATCAACCATACAACCATCCCTCTCTCTTCCCACTCTTTGTTCCGTATTTACTGTCGAACAGTGATTTGTGTCAGCTACGCTCTGATACTGAGACCCAGTTTTGAATATGAAGGATTGCAGACAGTGCACATTAAACATGACAAAGCATTGATCCTCGACTTCTTTTGTGAGTGGAAGGGAAATGAGTGTATTATGAGACAGATAAATAAAGCAATCCTAAAGTGAATTTAAATAAGGAACAGAATAAATTTACCTCAACTTTATCAAAAATATTTTGCAAACTTTTTCCCAACATTTATCTTCCTCAATTTTGTCCTGTAGCTCCTTGTTGATCCACTTCTGTTAAGCTGCACTTTCCCCCTCTGCTAAAAGCCCACCTGGCCCTCAGCAGCTGGGTCACACAACACCCCATTTGGGCTCATCAAACATTCATCGACCCAAATCTCCCTGCTTCCCCTTCCACCTAGCCACCCCCTTATATCCCTCATCTTCTTTTTTTAAATAGCCTTCACAGATTATCGAATATTTTAAATTAAAATCTAAAAAAAAGCCTCTTAAGACTCTAAAAATGTGAGATCAGGAGGGATAAGACCGGAGCTTCTTGCTAGAAATACATTTTTTCTTTTACGGTACATGGTGAGGTTTTACAGTTCCTAATGGAGTGACTAAAATTTAAGCTTTGTACAATGGGCATGAGAATTTCTCTCATTACACTAAACAGGCTGGATCTGGGGATATACCTGCCCCAAGGGTTGAAGCTTTAGGACTGATTTATATGTATAGAAGCATACTGTATGCCTATCTGAGAGGAAGCAAGGGAAAAGAGGTAAAGGAAAGAGGAGATGAGAGCCGGAACAGTAAAAGAGTATTAGAGGGTAGGTGGAAAGCCCTTAGACCAAATCCTGCAAAGATGGTCTCACTTAGCTTTTAGATATTCCACCACCTTGAAAGCCCTAAAGGCCTCCAATGGCACATCCCTAGCTCATAAACTCATGCATGTTTTAAAAGGGCTCACCTCTGGGGAGGGGGGTGAGGGTATTGACCGGTCTAGGATACACAACATCCCACAGTGGAGCAGAGGATGGAATAAGAGCCATAGAGAGCATCCCCAAGGCAAACTGCCGAACTAGTACCCGTCATATTTCATACTCCCTTACTCTCACCTCCTCCCCCTACAAGCTCTCAAGACCCCAATGCTTAAGGGAGAGGGGCTTCATAAGGCAAAGTGCTTCTCCCTTGACAGCAGCTGTTGTTTGTTTGAAAGAGTCTTAGACCTTCTCGCAGTCCTTTGATCCATAAGTACCATTTATCTTCTGTAACAGGAAGAACGTGAAATACCAAAGGATCACTTCTTTTTTTCTGTCATGCATACATAATACACACACACTCACTAATGCATGCATGTACCCACTGCAGTATGGCAATAGATTTGTGAGACATCACCCTAATTTTGTGGCTTGCAGACACTCATGGAGTCAAGTGTGCTTTGATTGATGATCCCAACCAATAACTAGCCTAGCATATGTCTGACACACGTGACACTATTGATTGCCCAAACTCCCAACTGCCCCCCTAAACACCACACACACTTAAGATTGTGTTGACATAATACAGATGACCTAAACACAAGAGGGAGATTATCATGGATTGGGTATCACATTTAAGAAGCCCTTATGTCAGTTTTCATTGTATTATGTAGACTTCTGCCTTACAGCATGTTACCCATGATAAAAATGAAGCAAATACACAGCAGGTACTGCAGCTCACCTTGTTATCCAACTATGAAAGTTTGATTATTTTCTCTTTCACTCTTTGCGTTTGCCAGAGTTTGATAGATATTTCTGGACTTAGTCCACCTCTTTTGCAGCCAGTAGTTTAAGCCAATACTGATTCGCTTTTTGCCCAAATCTGCATTTGATCAATTGCTCATCATGTACTGATTACATTTTCTCATTTCCTACTGAGAGAGAAGAGATGTTTCTTTAAATACTGTGGGATTGATTTGGTTTCAAGTTGATAAGCACAGCTTAATTTGATCTTTTCTAACTCTGAATTAATAACATTATTAAGTAGTAGAAATTATATTTCTTCCAATTAGTGGTATGTAATGAAAAGAACATTTACACATGGACAAAAACTCTCAGGTGCACAGGTGTTTACTGAAATTGAAAACAAGCTTCTTGAAATGAGTCCCTACCCTCAATAACCAAAACTTCCTCCCTGTCTCTCCTCTTTCATTCATAAATCTCAGTCAATGATGTCCTGAGACCGACTCTTTTCTTCTGACCCCAGTGATCTGCGAGTGGTCTAGACATATTCAGCACTCTGACACTGTATTGCCCCTTAAGGTCAGGGGTTAAACACAATGCAGAGGAGAGAATGATTGCCCAGAGTGTGTGCCCCCCCCCCTCACACACACACTCACACACACACACACAGGACATATTTGCCTTTATGCATGCATGACTTGGCTCTACTATTGTCCAAACAATGGAGTGTGTCAACTGAGTAATTGAATGGTTTCAGTGGCCCTATGTATATCATTTGCAATCATAACTCCTATGAATATCAGCTGTTAGATTATTAATGTCTTCATTAGGTCTCCCTTTGGACACACTTTTATTAAACAAGCTGCATGACAGGCGTGAAGTCTCCTTGAGTTTTAAAGGACAGGAAACATTGAAGGAAGAGACATAAAAATGAATGGACAAAGAATGGCTATAGATGTTTGTCTAACCGCGTTACTGTGTGAGATTATGGAGGACAGACGGAGTGTATGTTATTATGGACAGTAGTTAAGTGTGTGAGGCACTTGATGACAGCAGTGCCAGTAAATATTTAACGGGGTCAAGTAGCGCTGCCCCCCCCCAGGCATGATGAGCTGAGGATGTTTATGTGTGTCTGACTCTTCTCATGTGGCTTTCTGCATGTGTGTGCGTAAGATGTAGTGATCCACGCTTACATTTCTGACGCCTATCCTCATGCGTGCGTAAGCTCAAACACACGCACGCACACACACACTGGTGACATCCGACCTCAATTTAGAGCCAGAGGTAGCCTGAGGGAAGGTGATGAGTCGGATGGAGACAGACAGACTGATATAGTTAGAAACTGGACATTGGTCGCTATTGATGACACACAAAGAGCTCAGTCTCTGTCTGCTCAGTCTTTCATCTTCTTCGTCGTCATAGTCATCAACAGAAGCTTCCGCTTTTCTTTCATCAGGCTCTCTTTTTCTTATGTAGTTCCAAAAGTGATTAATGCACTGTCCTTCAGCCTTCTTCTTCTCTATGGCTTTGTATCCCTTATTTTTTCCCCTTTCACACTCTGTCATAGATGGTAATAATGACAATGAGAGCTCCACTTCAGTTTAAAGTCAAGGTCATACTCATTGTGGGCCATATCTTTTATAATGCCCCATTATAAGTATGCGATCAGGTGGAGTTTAAACAAATTACACATCGATATGACAATTCAAGGGACATTTGGATTTTGGGATGTTTGGCAAGACTATTTATGAGGAAGTAAAAGTTTGCATATGAGGCATGTACACACAGAAACGCACAGCCACCCACTCACCCAGCATAGCAGACACATAAGAAGCAAGACAGATCCCGGAGCAGATGCACAGGTATTTAATTAGGACTGACTGCAGCTGTTACTGTTTATTACCTAGACATTGTGAAGATAAACGTCTGAAACACACACATATGCGCACACACACAGGTCAGCCATTTGTTTGAGGTGGCCTCCCAAGGGAACATCAGCAGTGTGTATTTGTTTGAACACTGTATGTGTGTATGTGCTGCAGTCAGTGATACATAGATCTAATAAGTGTGTGTGTGTGTGTGTGTGTGTGTTTGTCCTCTCACACACGAACACCCTCCTCCTCTGTGCAGGGTTGCAGAAGCGGCCATGTCCACCGCCTGCTGTATGGTAATATGGTGTTCTCTGTATCCCAGCAGAAGCTGTGTGAGTGGGAAGACCATAAACGCTGACAAACTAAGAGCCCAGTCACTCAAGATGCACATACACACTCTCAAACACACACACATGCATACACCAGATGGCCCGCTGTTGTCTTTATTCTTTCCTCCTCCTAGTGTTCCTCCATATTCGTATTTTTTTTCTTCACTTTCACTTGCCTGTAACTCATGTGTTGCCATCTCCCATTTACACTTTTCCATTCCTTTTATTCATCTCCCCTCTGCCTTATCCTTACTTCTGTTTATTTCCTGTATGTATTCTCCATCTCTCCTCCCCTCCATCCCTTGTCTTCAGGTGACAGGTCCCCTGCTTGCAGTTAACGCTGTCGTGTTCTCTGTCTGCTCTCTGTCAGCATCAACGCTCTACAACACACACAGTTGCACGATTGGGATGCTGCTTTGCTTTTTGTAAATTCCGACAGCCTGATATTTACCGTAGTGGCAGCTTCTGGCTTTTCAACAATTTTGCGTTACTGTTATGCAAAAAAAAACAAAAAAACTTACCCTATGGTAGCACAATTACAAACTTATAAGCAATACATCACCAAAATTTTTTGGTGTATCAGGCAATTCTATGTACACTGTGGCTGATAAAAGTTTGAAGTTTGCTCTTTTGTGCAGAAAGGAGACGTTGATCAAACATGCCAATAGTCAGAGAACACATCAAAATACCTGTTTCAAAGAACGGTGTGTGTTCTGTAGAAAGCAACCTGTGTTTGTAACATGTTGTATGTCCTGTCAGTGAATTTGCTACTTGTGGTCAACCTTGGCATCATGTTTGTCTTGGGGTCATTGGTGTGTCGGGTGAATTTTATTATTTGACACTTAAACTGTAATTAGCATAAAACAAGCTTCAACAAGCCCTCCTCTTCCTCCTGTACTCACAGACACACATATATACAGTACATATGAACCCCCCCCCCCCCCCCCCTTAACTCCCCTCATATTTGCACTTTGCATTGGGAACTAGGCTAGTATGATTAATGTTCATTGGATGATCCATCGCTGTTCTCCATTCCAGTGAGTCCCACAGGGAACCCTCTGCTCTCTGTCTCACATAGGTTGGCTAGCCAGCTAACACCCTCCTACATACTGAATGGTTACTGTGATGAATGATTAACATGCAGCCGCGCTAAATGATGGCCAATAGATCATTTATACAGAGACTAGAGTGGAAAACCTTGCAGAAACCAGTGGGGGAAGTGAGTGAGCGTGTTGCTCCCACGGCTGCATCTATCTCCACCTGTCTCATTCGCTACAGTAGTCTCTGCTTGTGTTTCTCCCCAAGTCCAGTGATTCCCCAACTGCCCAGTTGCCTAGCTAATATGCCTCTACTGACAATTTTATGTTAACCCATCTCAGCTCCAGCTCATCACCTCATTTAACCCATGTGTACTATATTTAGTCTCTACTCACTGCTAGATTGTTGTGTGCTTCTGGCTGACTGAAGCCTCTGCTCATTTACTGTTCCTGTGCATTATCCAACCTTACTCGCCCTCTGTTCGTGATCCAGAACCTCTGTATGCCCCGATACAATGCGTCTGTCTGCTTCCTGGCATTTGTGTCATGTTGCAGTGGCTAATTTCAGTTGCTGAAGTAGTGTTTGGCCTTGGCAAGACGCACTGACTCTCACATACCTCACACCAGAGATCACTCACACCCTGGATCAGTCTCTTGTTCGTCTCTCTCTCTCCATTCCTCTGCATGTCCTCTTCTTCTTCTGTCTACTGCCTGTCTTTCTTTCTCTCCTTTCCCTGCATGGAGTGCTGTGAAGACAGCCGTGAAACACAGCCTCATTTCCCCAGTTATTTCCTGGGAAACCCAAATGAAAAGATACTACCAACCTTTTCTCTCTCCTGCCACACCACTCACCATAAATGCTGACAAGAGACTGCAGTACCATCTCTGACCTTTTACAGGGCTCTTAGAACACACGCGCGCACGCACACACACACACACACACACACACACACACACACACACACACCATTCCTAGTACTGGCAGTGCCTTTGAATCAGCAGAGTCTCGGGTGGTGTGGAGGAATTTAATGACACACAGTGTCGCTTCGATTTTAGCGCTCCCTGGCCAGGCTACCAGGTGCACCATTTGTCCTTTTATTCAAAGGAGAAAGGGGGGCTTGAGTGGCCCTTAAACTGGCCTTGGCTGCAAGAGAGTGAGGGGATGAAGGAGGTAGCGCATTCCAGTACTTGGATATGAACGACCATAAGATCCATATGTCTTTCTTACTGTTAAATTTACAACACACCAAACCAAATCCTACTTTTAAAATGCTCCGTAAAGCCCTTTATAACCCCCATTACCTTCCCGGCCCCTTATTGCTACTCTTATATGCTGTCCATATTTCATGAGGACTGGATTGTCCTTTCATCATGCCCTATGACCCTACCGTATGTCTTCCAGGGATGGTGGATGAAGAACTGAGACACTATGGCCTTAAATATCCTTTATGGAAATACAGCTCAGCCTCCTCTCAGACCCCATGCACTGCCCCTCTTATGGCCCCCCATTCCCCAATCAATAAATAATGGGGTGAGACGGCGAGAGTGTACTGCTAACAGATTGTGAGAGAGGGAAGAGAAAGCAAAGCAAGGAGCGAGGGAAAGGAGAGTGTTTGCAGCATTGCAAAGAGAAACAGTGGGAGCTGTCAATGGCTAGAAAGACAAGGAGCGAGAGGCGGAGATGAGAGGCTGAGGGGAAGATGAAGTGAGAAGAGAAGGAGAGAGAAAATGATTTAGAGAAAAAAAGGAATAGAAAAGGAAATGAATGTAACAGAAGGTTATAATAAGACATTGTGCCATAAAATACAGTTACATGTAAAAGGAAGATAAAATGGTTTAGCGGGGATTTCCTGTGTAGTTAAAACAAGTGAGGATGATGCAAGGTAGTCTTGTTAAACAGTATTCCGTAGGATTGGGACACTTCAATCATTGTAAACTAGATCCCTAATGTTCAAGATTTGACAAAGTAAACAACAGATTAAGGAAAAACACAAAATAAAGAAAATAAAACCACATTGTTAAATACTAGCATTATTTACTATGTCTACCAGATGAAAATTCTTGACGTTGTGGCCACTAATTTCCCTTCACCCCCCTCTCTTCTGCTCAGGCCTGCTGCTGTTACTGTCAATTATATCCTATTGACAGGTAATTACTGGCATATTAAGAGCAGTCATTAGTTGCTGTGAAATAATGTTGTGAATTCTACAGGTAATTAGTCTGAGTCACAGTCAAGTGTGTGAAGGCAGTGTGCAGATGAAAACAAGAAGCGCTTAAGCCCCCTCTGTTGCTCCCTCAAGTATTTGAAGTACAGGCGCACATGCACACACAGACATGCACTTATTCTCATCCACGTATGCACACAGTCACATGCACTAACGCACATACTACAGTCCTCCTGTTCTCTGAGTGTTTACTTAGTGCAGCCTTATTTCAGGAGAACTCGTCTCAGTACCCATTTCCCCTGGCACAGAAATGTCAGCTGTGTCTCATCTAAATGACGCCCATCTGTTGAACCTTAATCAAAATTTCCATAATTTTCTTCATGCACTATAATGTTCCTTCACTCCCCTTCTCCCTTCATCTCTCTCCTGTCCACCTCCTATCTCGTTTGAGTATAAATGCTAATTCGTAAATTGGAGAGTATTCTCGGGGTGGCCACATACTGGATGTTGTGGAAATGTGAATTTGAAATATGATAATGAAATAAGTGCCTCCCAGTAGAACAGACCTGCTCCCACTATGAAAAGGGTCTTGACCTACTATGGTACTGTAATGATAGATGGAGGACAGGGGTGGGGTGATGTTCCTCAGAGTGTCTTGTCCTCTTTGCGCTGCGTCGTGCCATAAAAACTGGCAATGGCCCTGAATCCTTTGGGGCTTCGATATGGATTTTCCTTTTTCCTTAAAGCGGGTCTAATCTGAAGTAAGTGGCGGGTCTCACTAATCAGTTGACATCTAGGAACACCCTTTGGTGGCTGATAGGACGGGCAATTGATGTGTTGTTTCAGCAGAATTAGTCTGCCCCTTTTTATTTGGTCACGGCCAGCTGGACAGTCGATAATACCCCTGTTTTTGTGAACACCGCTGCTCCACTTCAATAGCTGGTGCAGTGAGGCAAAAATGGTCATTGTTTGTGCCTTTTAGATCATGGGAGAGAAATGTGGATATGGATTTAAACTGTTGGCTGTTCAGTCGTTCAGACCAAAAATAATAAAATAAGATAAAAAAAAATCTACAGATATATTTACGAAAAATTATTTACAAACCAAATTTAAAGGCATTTTGTGAAATTTTTGACCACCACCAGCACTATGGAGAAAAATTTTATGTCTGGGTCCCCATTTTGTTTGTTTGCATACACATACACAATGGTGGACATGGACATGCACGTACATGTGGGTTACACAATTCACATTCCTGTTGAGTTTCAAACTATTCCACTGATCTACAGGTGGCAGGAATGCATTAGAATAAACAAAGCAATGCCCACAAAGGCACTGAAGGAGAAGTCTGCCAGCAAGTAATGTGGATGTAAACAATGCAGGTTTGAAACTTTTAAGAAACATATAAGAAATGTATTTGATACATTTGTTAGACCTCAAGGATACACAAAATCCGTTTTTTGTGAGTAACTCAGGGCACCTTTAAATTTCACATTTTAGAAATAATGTGGAATTACAGTACTGATACTTGTATTAGATGTCTTCCATCTGTGCATGTTTTGGAAAAAATGGATAACATCAAATTCAGTGGTGCCTAAGAAAACAAGACCCATCCGTCTTCAGTCTGAGGGGACCTAAATGTGAAACGACATCCCCACAAATTACATTCAGCACACGGACCGCGCTCTAAACAGGGAAGAGTTACTACTTCCTGTCAGCCAGAGACAAAAGACTGTTTGGACTTGTGCTGACCAGTGTTTACATTTCACCTCTGTTCAGCTTTATGTCCTCTAAACACCATGCCAAACACACTTGCAGTCAACTCCCACGTGCTACAATCTTCAAACCCTCTCAAACAGTGTGTGAGCTTCTCTTATGTTCTGTTTTCCTCTTTCTAAAAAACTCAGTCTCTGAAATCATGTATCCTCAGTGACTCATCTCTAACCTGCAGAGGGAACTATTGCTATTTTTCTGCCTCTTTCCCTCACTAAAGCTTATCCATTAAAATGTTTGCTATAGGTCGATATGAGAGACACACTGCATCAAACTGTGTTTTGGCTGCACAGTTATGGCCTTTTATCTCTAATCCCAGCAAAGCTGTCCTCTTAAAATGCTTGTCTGAGGGCTCCATGGGGCAGACTGCATGGTTACTCATGATGCTAAACCAGCACTTAACAAGAGCCTGGGAACCTTAGGGCATTTAATGGCATGTGCAAGTTTTTTTAGAGCTACACACTCATCCTCAGTGTATTGATAGGAAACACTGAATCCACACAGTGGCTTAGCTAGCCAAAATGAAAGGTGTAAATAATTAGTTTGTATTTACCTTTATCTGAATGAGGATTTAGTAAAGGAAACAGATATCTGTAGGTCTTTTAGTCTTATCAAGGGATAAACATTACATACAAAGGCATATACCCCCTAAAGGTCCTTTCACCCTTACGGAACAACATAGGGGATGTGTATAATGTCACACATAACACTGAAAACAGCAATTACTGGGCACTTCAGGCCCTATTATGGCTGACAGTGATTAATAAAACCAATGTTGCTACATCAACGAAAATGGGAAGTGAATAGAAACGGTTGACCAAAGAGGCCAGGACAGCAAGAGGAATCTGGAGCTTAAAGATAAAAAAAATTCCCACTCTGCTTTCAACTAATTATCCTCCTAACCTCCTCAGTCCCCAAACTAAACCCATTCTATCACAGATAAGCCTCAGGAGACAAAGCTCAGGCAAAACCAGTTTGAATATTTATGTTGGTGTGTGTGTGCGTGCGTGTTTAATTACGAGTGGGATGCATACTGGTGTTTGTCCATGCATACCCTTATGTATACAGCATAGTATTGTGTTATTTGTCCAGTGGATAGTCAGAGGGGAGTGGAGGAGAATGGAAAGAAAGGCTGTGCCAGCAGGCAGCATTATTCCCTGCGGGGAGCGTTGATTAATGAATCACATCTTTCTAACCTGAGGCTGCTACTGTGCGGCTGCACTTTCACAGTACTGCAGAGCGCCAGTGAGCCCCGTGCCAGGCTGCCTTACTGGCACAACATGGCACAGGGTGTGGGTGCTGTCACTGCAAACAGGGGCTGAGAGTTAGTGCGAGGAGAAGAAAATTAGATTCCGGGTATGAGCGGAAACTGCCTGACAAATTTGATCATTTCAGCCTGTGGGTGTTTTTCGCTTCACACAAACAACCCCCTGCGGAATGTTGTTGAATTAGTTTGACATATGTGGTTATTATGTGGTGTAAATTGAGCATTTCATTTTTTGAGTTGTTTTGTTGTGCTAGCCTTAATAATTTTTGCTCAAAATGAATTATTGTGTATCCTTGTTTTATGCCCATACAGACAATACTTAATGTTTTTTTCCCCTCTTTTCATTTTCTCCCTTTCTTCCATGTTCCTATGATGCTTCCCTTTTGAAATGGCTTCCTCTCAACATCAGGTATGTAAAAAAACATTTTTAAGACACTCCACACTGTACTGCTGTCTGGAAAGGCAGTTACATGCCTCTAGCTGTGTACATTTTAAACAGTTAGGTTTAATATATCACAGTGAATTAGGACTCATGTTTTGTTTTGTTGAAGAAAAGTTAACTAATTAAAGTGTATGAGTCATTCACAAAGTGACATCTACTTTTACAGAATGATTCACACCACAAATAAAACAAGTTATAGTCATTTTAAAATCATTGTTTACAGCAGTCATCATCATATCAGAGCATCTGTAGTTTATATTTAATGATGCCTTGCCATATTTTAAATTGTTGGCATCATAATTATGTTCATGATTAATTAATTAATTAATTACATCATTAGCACATGGCAAGCATATAACAGGTTTTTATATTCAGGTCGCATTCATTTTTAGCTTAGATCCATTAACCACATCAGCAACAAACTTTTAGTATGATTTTATTCAATTTTGTTTACTGTCATGCTATTCTACTGTAGCAGCATGACTGAAGCATAACGTTAGTTGTTTAGAGAGGAAAGAGTGTTGCACCTTTGACTGTGCCCAGATGTTCCCAGCCTTTTTAGAAGTTCAAATTGATGACCTTGGTCAACTAATGTGAGTGATATTGCACAGGTGTGTGTGTGTGTGTGTGTGTGAGAGAGAGAAAGAGAGAGAGAGAGAGAGAGAGAGACCTGTGTGCCTGTATGTTGAGGCTCTCTTAATCAGCAGGCACCACACCTCCCTCAGCTCCGTGTGTTGTCCTTCTGGTTTCTCTCTTTTAGTGTTTATTTTTCTTTTTAAACAGCTGCATATGAAGCAGAGGCACTTGAGCTATTTTGCATAGATAGCTGAGGCCTCACTTCTTGACTTATTTCTTTTCCATTAGCCAAATATAGTCTTTGTGCATTCTCTGGCCCTGTTGTAGACTGGGATTTCAGCTTTGTACTATAATGACACATTGTTAAACAGTCTTCTCAGCTTTCAATTTGTAGAGAAAGTATTATCAAGTGTGTGTGTGTGTGTGTGTTTGATCAGGGAAGATACTAGATTGCATTGATCCAGTGGGACTGGTCCCCAGTGATAACGCTATTTCACCCTATACTTCCCTCAGTCTCACTAACATCTTGATAATACAGTGGTATGGCTTGAGGCAGATATCACAGTGCATTGTCAGCAGATATTAGGTCACACATTAGGTCCGCAGAGGACCCTGTAATAACTGTGGGACTCTGAGTGGCAATGCTGCAGTGTTTGGGTGTGTGCGCATGCAAATGTTTAAATCGTTATTGCTTTCATAAAATCTATGTATATCATGTTTGTTCGTGTTAGACAGCAAATTACTAGTGGTGTGCTGGTATAACTTTGTCAGTGCTTGTGTGGGCAGACTCTGAGCAGAAAAAAAAAATCCATATCAAGTCTACTGCACATCTCCACTCCCTCCTTTTCTCTCTCATCCGCAGACACACAGGCGCGTTGTCTTAAACAAGCCAGTGAAGTTTAAAAAGTCTACCACGGCTCTAAAGGCAGTACATTTTATAATGAGTAACTTTGCGCTCCTCCTCAGTACTGATGGCAGTTTTATTAGTCCTCCATGGTGGTGTCACTCATTGCTTGATGTTTCCCAGCTCGTTGTCTTGTCACACAATCTCACATGTCAAGCAATGATGAAATTTTCATTATCTGCTCATTCTAAACACAAACAAGGAAAAAAAACACAAACACATTAAACACAGACTCAATTATGTAAGCAGCCACTCATGTGGTCTCACACCGACCTAGATGGAGGCATGCATATAAAAACACTCACACTTCAAGAGAGCCTTTCACTCATTTCACATATTGCTCTTGGCGATGATGTCCCTATCATGCCTCCCTGCCCCAGAGATGTTGGTTCTCGTGCTGTTGCCCATGGCAACCTGTCTTTACTGTCAATGGGCAAGATTAATGGCTTAATCATTCTCCATTCCCCCGTCTTCTCAACTTTCATGTTGTTTTCTCCATTTGTCCAAAAAAAAAAAAAAGCTCTAGTTCCTTTACTGCTGTCAATGTGGATATCTGTTTCATAATGATCGTCATTAGCTTCTTTGCTCTCATACACAGTGATTAAGGAGGAACAATAACAGATGTCTTTCTTTTGGAGTTGGTGTGGATAATCTGAAGACCATGAGACGCCACAGTTTGAGTTGACTGAATAATATGTTAAGAATTTATCTCCTACTGTGCTATCATCCATTATTTTGTCCCTGCTAAGGAAAGTTTTAACGCTCTAAACTGAAATTTCTATTCAATTATGATTGCCCTGATAGACAGAAAGTATTTATATCTGGATACAAGTTTGAAACGAATCCCTGACTTCTCTGATATTGATCAGATCTGGGTCAAATGCTAGTTGCAAAGAATTCCTAGAGTTATTTATAACCTGCTTACTTTACCAGGTGTGTCAGTTTTGCTGCCTGTCAATTCAGAAAGTGTAAGAGCGGTTGTCAATCACAGGAAAAAAACCTTCCAAACTCTTTGCTGTGAATTTCGAAACATTTAGCGCTTGTTGCATTGCCCTACATGGCAGAAACCAGGAATGTATCACACACAAGATTTTGCAAATTTTTCCAAGTTTTACAGTTTTCCCCCCAATTCATTTTGACATCCACTTGACAGCAGACCTGTCTAAACTGAGATACTGTCAGTATTCATATGATTTTACTGATAGTGATGTGCTGTTGAATCTTACTGGCAAATTTCATTTGTGTATGTGTGTTTATATGAAGTAATATGTAAGAAAAAGTCTATTCTGGCACCTACAGTTATAGTCACTGTTGTTCTTACTGGACATACTGTGCACTACACCTTCCCATCCTGTCAGTGTGCGCAAGAGCATGCAAATGTGATTTTGACTTCAGCAGTGTAGCTTTTGAGGAAAATATATTCAGAAAGTAATATGCATCACCATAGTAATTATGATGCTGCCATGTGCTGTCGTTCTTGCTGTTATCATTGTGATCTTAAGTGGAAGCCTATTGACCTTTTTAGCCGGTGCTTTTCCTCCCCCATCACAAAAGAGGCTGTTAAGCTCTTAACAGGACTTTTTAGCTAGATTTTCAATTGCTGTCTTTGGGTGAAAAACCCTGCCACAAGATGAAAAGCACTTAATCCGTCAGGTGATGTCAGAGGGCTGTGATGGTGTCAAGAGAGGAAGCGAGTGAGTGAGCAGGACAGCCTGTGATTTTTTTTTTTGGCTTCTAGCTAACTTGGCCTGGGTATACTCCTTTCCTGTATTTCCCTTTCATACTCATTCATATATTTTTCTAAAATCCTCCACCCATTCCTCTTTTCTGCTCTTTCTGCCTGACTAACCTTCCGCAACTGCTCTCACCCCTGCTGCGCCGCCCTCAAAAGCCCTTCCAATCCAACCTGGCAACACCTGTCTACCCCCACCCCCACGGAGCTACTCCGTCTATCTCTGCATGTTTTTCTATCTGTCTCCCACCTAGTGTACACTGTCAGCTTCCCACACAATTTAACTGCTCAGCTGATAGTGTAATGCATGCTAATTTAGGCAGATGAGATGTGTAGCGGCAGTAGTGCCACATGTCCCAGCATGGTGTCATGGGCTGGTGTGATCACTCCTTACCTGGAGGAAATGCACTGGAACGGCAGCCTGGACAGCTGGGGGGGGGGGGGGGGTTAAAAAGGAAGATGGGTGACAAGAGGTAAAGATGAAAATAGGAGCAGAAAAATCTTTTTTGTTTCATAGTTAATTCAAAGTTATCGTTGGCTGCTCTGAGTGGCTACAACTCTGTACCTCGATTTCTATTTGATTTCAGTATATACATAAGAAACATTATAAGAGATAAGAAATAGCTATATAAATTTAGTTATATACTGCATGTATACGGTATACGGATCCATCATGCTATATATCTGTCCTGATGTGGTCCCTCAGTTTTTCCCTGTTGTCTGCAGTAGCTGTGTAGCTGTCACATGGTGAATGCACGTCTGGAGATTTCTCATGACGCAGCCCATCTAGCCTGATTGGAATTCAATGAGGGTGTTTGCTGACTCACTGTTTCTCTCTCTCTCTCTCTCTCTCTCTCTCTCTCTCTCTCTCTCTGCCGCTGTCATACTATCCTGACTGACAAGATATGACTTGTCGAGGTCATATACACACAGACATACTGTCATACGTACACAAACATGCAGTGCAACACACACACACACACACACACACATGCAGGTAGCTCTGCAAGCATAGTCAGCTGTCATATTTTATGCTAGTTTATTGATTCATAGATCATTGGCACCTACTGTATAGCATGAATCACTTTTTACCACAAAGAATAAATTAAGTTGCTTAAGTTACTGAAGTGTTTGAAATGATCTTAACCTGAATGTGCCTGACTTCATTATGAGTTATTAGGCAAGTGAACACCTTTTATATACTTCAAACTTCAACCTCAAGTCACCCGCCATTGTGTCATTTCTGCTCACCTAGATTTTTTCTCTTAGGTGTAGTTAAACAGTTAGAACTAAATGAACTGAGAAGCAGCCTGCAGACATCCGGATTCAAGGGGACAGGAAAACACGATGAGATAAAAGGTGAAACAAATCTCCTCGGCTACTGTAATGGCTTATTTACTTCCCCTGGCAACAGTGTGAGCAGAAGAGAGGGTGGTAATGAATTGGAAGTTAAGACAGAAATAAATAGCTTTAGTAGATTCCACTACATTGCTCTGCCCTTGCCACGTGGGTCCTAACAGTGAAGCCATTATTATTACCATTATTAATATTGAAACAATAGTGAGCTTCTGGTCTCACAGCTATCTCTGTTGCACATTATAATGCCAACCACGCTGAGTACTCTCAGCACTCAGTTTCCCTCTCATTTCTCAGATTTTCTCTCAATCGTTATGCTCCTTTGTCCCTACCTCTATCTCTCTTCTTGCTCTCTCCCCACTCACTGGATTAAGTGTACAATCCTAACTGATTGGAGGAAAAACAGAAGAGTACATAAATAATTTATGCTTATCTATCTGTGGGTGAAATATTGTGATTTTATTTTCTCTGTTTCACAGCTTTTTCTTTCACCTCTCTTTGTCTCATGTGAGTTTCATACTAATTTTCTCCACTTCTTCTTCCTCTCCATCCTTTGACCTTATTCAGGATTATCCCAAATTACTTGCCCACCATATATTTTCTTACATCTCCAGTGGAGGACCTCTCAGTCCATTTCCCCCCTCCTGCATTTAAAATATGTATGTCGGCCATTGCTGCCACTAGATCACTGAGTGGACAAAGCTCATCTAAATGGGGCTTAAATTATGTAGGGTGCATACCAGTGTAGTTCTGGCATGCAAACCAGCTGTTAAACAGTGTTTCCATGGTAATGTAGTACTATCAGAGAAAATGTGCTTTTCCTCTTTTTACTCTGGCCTGACAGCATTTTGGTGTGATAGTGTGCATGTCAGTGTGTACGTGTACAAGTGTGTATGTGTGTATGCCCTTTGGCAACCTGTCCTGCACATTTTCAGAGGCCAGGTTTTGATAAAGCTTTCCATTCAGTAAAATAAGGCTTTGAAGCAGATGTGTGTGTCTGTGTCTGTGTGTGTGTGTCTGTGTGTTTGAGTAAGAGAGAGAGAGAGCCTGGGAGAGAAAGAGAAACAGAAAGAGAGCATGGCGCAATGTCTGTGATATATGCCTGTGTATTTGTCTTGTTTCTATGTATGTTATGTTTTTGTCTCTGTGTATAGTTGGTGTCAACTTTGTTTTCCCACTTTATTACAGCATGAGTTTTTTTCTTGTAGTTTTGGCCATCATTCCTAACAGTACTCACCAAGTTACTGTAATAGCTGAGATATTCTAACACAGCAACATTGTTAAACATTACTAAGATATTATTTTGATCTTTGCAAACAGAAATGAGGTACATTTTTATTGGCATATAGAGCGGGGAAGTGAGATCTTATCACGAGTGGTCACTTGAGACGTTTTCTAATGCCAGATGTGAACTGACGTATTTAGAGCTGTCCACTTGTGATCAGATCACCCAGGACACACATTAATGTCAGGTGTGAACAGGGCCTGAGAAAATGCCAAATCTCAGCGGTTGGGTTATTGAGTAAAATGTTGTCACAACTGACAGAAATGACGTCCAGAACTACAAAAATGAGGTGTAATAAATCAGGATTATCCTCTTTGTGGCCATTGGCTGACCCTTCATTCTTTTCTCTCTACATCTGGTCCTTTTTACCAACACACTCAATTTTTCATATTCTCTAAAAGGCCTAGTAAAAATGTGGGTCATGTATACGTCACTTTTTTAGCCTACTGAACTTTCCTGGTTACCCTGATTAAAGTGATGATAATTAAAATGCATAGCAGCTGCCTCTAAGATCTATAATTTGCTTCAAAAGACCTCTTTTTCAGGTATATGTTCTTTTTTTAAATAAACTACTGTGCAATATTGTTCTAATCTTATGTTTTATACTTGATCGAACAGGAATTAGTGGAACAATACCCGCCTCCTGTTCCTTCCTGCTGATTTTTTTGTGAGTCACCCCATGTCTTATGAATATTCAGCACTGCACTTGGTCTACTTTTTGTTTTCACCCTTTGTCTTTCTTTAGTGTTCACTCATTGAGCAATGGCCATTTTTCCACCTACACAGGGACACAGAATATACAGACGCATGCTTGCCACACACTCGGAAGCACATACACACTTGTTCACTTCCGCACACAATAGTGGTTGGAAAGGCAACCTAATACTCGCTCCATTCATGAATATTCATCCACACCTGCTTCCGGCAGAAAGTTTTTAGCAGGTTTCATTGCTGCTGAGACAGAAGTTTGGATCTGAGCTCTTTTGTCTATTGTGTGTATGTGTGTGTATGTGTGTGTTGTACTTACCACACAGCTGTTGTCTCGCTTCATTGGCAAACCATCTTTATTTCTATATGCTTTTTTTTACTTGTACTCTAAAGTGATATCTTTTTTCCACATAAAAATGTGTTAACTATAATTGGTTGATATTTTAACCTTGTGGTAAAATTATGCTTTTATTCTCCTGGTGGGAATCTACATATCATATTTCCATTGCCTATGAAATAGCAAGGGTTACTAAATGGTGACAGGCTGATTTGTTTTACCTGCTAATAGCATAGCTATTATGCAAATCAGCCTTTTCTAACCAGCTTTGGGATGTAAGGAGCTTTGGTGGTATATGCAGTGTCTGGTGTACAATATTCACTGATCTATACCTCAAGGAAAGTCTGTGATGTCATCAAACAGACAACAGCGATGATGCAACATCAGTGGAGGGTTTAGAAATCACTGTAGGCTAGAGAGGAGAAAGTTGAGGGGATTACAGTTTGGTGAGAAAGGTTTTGTGGATTGAAGGAGCAGCCCGGGGCTGTTGGAGTATGTGTGTGTGCATGCATGCTGGCATTTATGCATTGAGTATGTGTCTGTGTCTGATTGTTTGTGCCAAACCTTTCACAGCTTTAGTTTACAGCGTATTTGAAGGTGTTTGGTTTAGTTCTGCCTGTCTGCCCCCCCCCCTTCTAGCCACATTTTTCCTTTCCTTACTTCATCCCTTGTGTCAATCTTATCACATTCTCCCCTCTTTTACTTCCTTATGTCTTCTCTATGTCTTGTTATTCTTTTTCTCACCATCCCTCCACCCCTCTAAGTGTTTGAGAGACTGGTTTGAGTAGAGTTGAGAGTACAGGGGAACATGACATTTACTCATTATAGAAAAGAATTATTGGCCCGGTCCTGTCACATATTGACAATATCTCCTCCTTTGCCTTTTTCTTGCCCTCTCTCTCTCTCTCTCACACACACACACACACACACACACACACACACACACACACACACACACACACACACACAGGCACATGCACTATCCCCTTCCCAGAAAAGCTGCCAGTGTTGGAGTGGGTGTGTTTAGGGAATAAGTAGAGCAGGGGAACACGACATGCTCATTAAAGAGTGAAGTTATTGGTCCAGTCACACAGAGAAAATAGCAGGAACAACTTCTCTCTACTGAGTGCCAGCAAAGTGAGGAAGGAAGGAGGGAGTGAGGGAGGTGCATAAGAAGGACCATAGGAAAAAGAAGTTCATTTTGCTCGGCTTTTCAGATGACAGTGTAGTTGTCTTTCTCTTTTCTCCTCTCTCTCTCTTTCTTTTTCTCTGTGTATATGTGGATGGAGGATGCTGGTGTGTGTGCATGTGCATGTATATGTGCATTAAACCAGTTCTAGGAATGGAAGATAAAAGAAACAGAGCATCATTTGATGTCTTTCTGAAAGACCATATCAGTTAAACACCAAACCATATAGCACTCAGCTTTTCCACAATGTTATTTACACATCAGAACAATGTAGCAACGCACACTGACTTCAAACATGGGCGCCCACTTGGACAAGTAGATGATTGAATGTCCTCAATCACTGATCTCTATATGAAGAGTCTTATTACAAAATTGGATCAAAAGGGAGAACTACTCAGGCAAAATGACTGCTGTCGTTAGACTGAAATATATGTAAATATATGTAATCAGACTAGAATTAAATCTTTCAGCTACACTGATGATGCCATTAAGGCCTCTCAGTTTTTCTCTAGATGTATTAAACTTACACTGAATGAGGTATTCAGGCATGACGGCCCCTTCATCTAGTTAAAGCTACTCATACACAATTGGCTCTGTCTGGCCAATTGCTAACTCACATGAATGAAACCAATGTCTACAGCCCTTTTGATTGCATTAAAGAATATTAAGACCCAAATGGGTTCAAATTGAGCCAATTCAAAGAGATATTTTTTAAATGTGTGTAGCAGATTGTCAAAAATGGATTTGTAGTTTTACAGTTCTTTCTTATAAATGTGACCAAAAGACTTTCTGGGCTACAGCGATATGACCTTGCACGTTAGATGTGGTTAGGCTGATATTACGGAAACAAAGCTCTTATGTTTGAAAAGCCAAACTGGCCTCAATACATATGCCAGTCAAGAACATTTGTGTTGTTTTGACTTTGGCCTCTATGCTAAAATCGCTGTCTCTAAGGAGTGGATCCTGTCCCATGGTGTGTCTTAAATCACTGAAAGGTAGTATGACCTAATTTTGACTTGGCAGCAGTGATCTCATTTTTGCGCACACGTACTTTAAATCAATAAACTTTTAAATTGAGACACACAACTATGTCACTGGACACTGATGGAATGTTGATTAGGCGTTACTCACCAGTTAGCTCAGAACTAGATCATCACCTGATGTTTGCTCTTTTGCTAACAAAGGAGCAAAATAGTTCAAGTCTGGAGCACATAGCTGGGCTAAACACATTTTTCTCTCTCGCACTTAATTTTTGAAGGAATAAGCTTTACTCTCTCTGCACTGTGTAAAGCACAATTATCATTAGGATGATCATTTCTGCAGAGACCGATGACAAACTAAACACACTATGACATACCTTGTTATACATTCATATGCTGTGTGTGTGTGTGTGTGAGTGAGTATATGGGATAGAGCGATCCAGAGTGTATGTAAATGTTGTGATCATTTGTTTCTCCTAGCCTGATGCTGTCAGAGAAAAGAGCATGCAGAAGGATTTTCTGCCAGACTCAGCCTTTGTTAGTGTGGCCTCTGTCTTTCACTTTTTGCCTCTCCACCCATTACCTTCCACTTCTCTCAGTAGATTGCTGCTATTTGAGCATAGTCCACACAAGTCCTGAGATATCTGCGCTTCCCTCGTGCTCTCATTCCCACACTAGAAACCAACATGGCGGCCAATTACACTGCTAGACAATGCTCGCCATAAATCATCCATTGGACTGTCAGACACATGGGGACTCAGCACTAGAGGGAACATGCTCTCCTCTATTCTTTTCTCCTCTATCTGCTCGCTCTCTTTTCCTTTGTTCCCTCCTTTTTTCTATTTATGAACAGGGTCATAAAATAGTATGTTGCATTGCAGTCATGCTTTACCACGTTCAATCTGCATATCTGCTTCGGTTTCTCTTTTGTTGATTTTTCTTTTTCTTATTGATTTGCCTTTCAAACTGTTCTGGCCTCATTTTAATTACATTTCTTTTCTTACCTTTGTTGCTTTAACTTTTCATCAAGGTTGACATTTGTTTTTATCTTTCTAGCTGCCTGTCTGGCTTCCCTAATCCAACTCGGCATACTTTAATGACATGCCTGTTAAACGAACAAATGTTTTTGGCAAAGTTTTCCAGCAGTAGGTTAATTATTTGGTTCGTTAATGTTAAGTACAATAGCTTTTTCTTGTAGGTTAGTTGTGTCATACATAGTCTTTGTGTGTTAGCTGTAGACTTTGCTTCATCTGCAAAGCAGTGTCTTTTCATCAGCAGTCTGTGTTCTCTTCTCTTCCCTTCTCTTTACCTTTCTTCTCCTTGCTTTTTTCTTCTCCACAGTTTGTCTGAGCTCTTTAGAAGTGAAGGAGCTCCCTCATCTTTTTTCTTTTTCCTACTCTCTTCATATTCTGCTGCTTTTCTCTTCTTCTGCGTGCATGTTGGGGAGCACAACGGAGAGCAGCCATAAGGGAAAAGAGGGTTTTAATGGAAAGAGTAGGAGAAAGAGGAGAGGCAGCATTGGGTCAAAGCATCAGTTTTAAATGCTATGAAGCTACATTTGCAGATGTTTACATTCTGCACTTTTTTCTATACTGTACCTCCTTGTGCCCCTGTGTGTGTATTATATATTGTACCAATGAGTGGAGGGTATTCCTGTGGGATATCAGAGATTGCAAAGGGCTGATTGAGTGAGAGCAGGAGTAGGAAAAAAAACACACACACAACTGTAGCATTACCAATGTGGATGTCTATGTAAGCATGTGTGCGTATCCGCTTGTATATGATTATTTTTGAGTGTGTATCCTTTGGAGATTACAATTGTTGGTGCCTGTGTGTTTCATTTTTCATTCAGAAGTGTTTACTTGTGTCAGATCACAATGAATGTGTTTGGTTGTGCACTGGTGTGTGTTTGTGATAGGAACATAGCGGGTCAGTGTTTGTGATCAGAGTTGTGTTGGTGCACTGTCTGGTTCTGTGTAATTGCACTTTGTACTGCGGTGACAATTCTGTGTGTGTGTGTGTGAGAGAGAGAGAGAGGGGGAGAGAGAGTGTTATTGTGTGTCTATACATAACTGTGTGTGAAATTAATTCTGTAGGTGTGTGTGCGTGTACAGACAGGTCTTATCTTAGGTTCCTTACACACGGCTTTGCTCAAGGACATGTCTCAGACTTCAGTGGGCATACACACAAAGAAAACAGAGATTTTCAAAAGCAGCAATTTTGACTGTAACAGTATAGAAATCTTAAAGTAATTTTGCATTTTGACATCTACAAAAGTTTCATACACAAATTGTGTCCATCTGTGTGTGTGTCACAATAGCAAAATAACCTTGAAAAAAAAAATGAAGAGTTTTTAAACCAATCCTTAACACATTGTGCACACTGTCATCCTCTCCTCATAAAATGTTTATTTATGTTTATGAGGACAGATTTATAAATTCTCTTATCATGTCTCCACATGAAATGCAAGAGTGCTTGGATTTTCTTTCAGTTTGAATTATTGCTGGTCCATCTCCGTGGTGACAACATAAACACTATTGGCCTGTAGCAATGTTGTTGGAACATTGATAGAGAATTTGGGTTTGTTGCTGTTGTATCAGTGGAGCCTCCCTCTGGCAGTGTGCGTTAATTAAAGTAGCGCATGGCAACCTTGAGTGGACACTGATAACACTCAGCAATGTCGCATTTGTGCCTCTGAAACACACATGGCAGGGAATTTACATGTATATTCATCGGCACATCTGCACATAAACACTTGACACACAATGACACTCAAACCCACATGTACTGTATCAAGTCAGTACATTATAATTAGTCCCTCCTGTTTGTTTTATTTTCAGTTCATTTATACACTAATGGATTCTGATAATGAATGGGTCTTGCACCTCTCTCCATCCCTCCATTCCTGCCGTCATCTTTCCATCCAAGCTCTCTTTATTATGTTTACACAGAGGCAACGTCTGTCATAAAAAGCTTCTCCAGCGCACTGCATTTATTCTAATCAGCCAGCTTATTATTGCATTTTATTATATAACTCAACAATGAAGTGGACAGCATGGGCGTTTAGGACCTCAATGGTTTTAAAAGTCCTTCAGCCCCATCTTTGTCTTTGTACTTTCTCTTTCCCCGCTGACTTTATTAGCTTTCCTCACTATTTCTCAGATTTAGTCCAGTTTTTAAAGTTGAATGTTCAGTTCTAGCATGCTCTTTTCAACACTCAACACATAACACTCAAACTGAGTTGTCTTTATTCACATTTTCTACCATCTTAATAAGTAATTCTTGACTAAAATGTGATTTACGATTATCAACAACATGATTTATAATCCAACACTGTCAACAGCCAGTATGTATGATGTCTTTGGTCCACATCAGCACACTGATAATTCTGGTGTCACCATGTTAAATGTGTGACAGTAAATGCAACTGCAGAAAGAACATCGAGCAAAAACGGTTTATCAAATCATCTGCGCAATAGACTGATTTTCAGAATCCAGATGTTTGTTTCACTACATCTAAAACTACATGATTGATGACAGACTGTCAAAAACCAGAATATGTTGTACTGCAGGATATAGAATTAAACCAATCTGAAACATGATGATATTCACAACACAGAAAACGTGACATACACAGACACTTAAAAACTCACATGCACACACTGTCACACACCCATGTATTGTTTCTGTCAAAAACAGGATGCTGGTAATTGGGTTATGTTGTCTTTCAAAGGGAATGTGAGCTGCAGTAATGATGGGATAAGCAGGTTGCCTGTGTTATGTGTCAAAACGTGATCCAGTGGTGTTTCGGCACAAGGCATTAGAGGACGTCCCCGAATCTGATCCTATCTGGGTTCTATGTGATTTCCTCTTGTCATCCAATACCCCAAATCTGAACCAGAATCAGCTGGTGAGATCACTCAGATCACAGTGGGTTTGGTAGCATAAATAGTGAAGATAAATGGGGCAGGAGCTTGTGTGCGTGTGTGTGCGTGCACTTGTGTGTCTGTCCATCTGTTTCTGTGTGTGTGTGTTTGTGCACTTGTGCACGGATGTTGCATCTATATGTGCCTGATAGGAATCTATACACTCTGTGACAGCCAATATAAATCCTTTTATGAACATCTTTATCAGTCTGATGGGAGTTTGGGCACCCTGGCCCTGTTCAGGTCAGATTGTTACATCAGTGTGACAGCTCTACGCTTACTTGTGACTCTAACAGACAAAGATAGATAGATAGACTTTATTACTCCCTCTGCCTCTAAAGCCACATAAGCTTCTCATATCAAAATAATATAGTGAAATTATGATAAAGCTGTATGTTGTACCAGTATACCTAGTGTAAAGCATAAAATTATGTTTTTGATATATTGCAAGTATATGAGAGAAACTTAGCTTTTTGATAACACTGTGTTATATTATTGATAAAGTATTGGCTTTTTTCTAAGTCAAACCAGACAGTCAGCTGCATAACAGCAGCCCTGGAGCTGATGCAGCGTGTATTCATTGTCAAAGTCTCCCTAACACAGTGGATGCTTGCCAACGCAGGGGCTTGATCCTTGTGTTTCCAGTTGAAAGGCAGTGCTTTTACGCACTGTGCCTTCTTGTTACACCAGTCTTTCTCAATCCTTTACACAAGAAGAGTAATGTCTGGTTAAACCCACTATCACTGTGAAATAGATAAAAATAACTATCTCAGTTGTCTTAGACAATCAAATGATTCATGAACACCTTTTACCATCAGTTTCCAGTGCACTCACTATTCTTAATGCCACATGCTGCATCTGTGTTATGCTGGAGAGCCCAGAAACATGTCAAAATATTATGACTATCCCAATATATAACTCAGGTGTTAGGTGAGACTAACCTGAGGCAAGAGAGGACCAACGGTTTTATGTATGTCTGTCACATATTATGCCATACAGTGACATTTCAAGCCCAAATACTTGAAAGACAGTCGTACAGCCATAAAATGAAATCCACTACGACAACATGGAATGGAAGCTTTTGTCTCTTGTTTTTTTTTTTTTTTTTTTTTTTTTAAATCTAGTTACATAGAAGGCTAATATGACCCAGTAAATAAACGGAAGCAAAATTAGTTCTTTCTTCCATCTCTCCAACAAAGTGCAGATGTCACAGACATTAATGGCTCCTCTCTCATTCTCTTGGCATAACCAGGAGTGACATTTTTATAATTACAATTCTCCTTCACCACTGTGGACTAAACCACTGTCATTACTAATTCATTCCGGGGGGTGAAGGAGGCGAGGAGGCAAGGACAGACAAAAAAAAAAAAAAAAAAAAAAAAGGATGGAAACAGAAGGGAGAAGAGAGGAAAAGGAGAGATTGGTAGGGGAAAAGATTGAAGAAAGAGAAATGTGGAAAGAGAAGGAAGAGATAAAAGAACGGAGAGTGGAGATAAGAGAGGAAGAGACAGAAGGGCAAGTCAGTGTTGATGCTGAAGGACAAATACGTTTGCGTGAGAAAGGAAGTTAGGGATGAACTCGCGTCTCTTCGTCTCTCCCAGTAGGTGTCCTCAGGGTTTCTGCTGCTGGTAGGAGACTGCAGGTGGACTCTTCTTTCCCTCTCTTTTTCATCTTTCTCTCTCCGTAGTCCTCACCATGCCGCACCAGTCCTTGTTGCCATGGCAACAGAGGGCGAGCCGAGCCATGCAACAGAGGGATGTAGGAAGACAGAGAGAGAGAGAGATAGAGAGAGAGAGAGGTCCAGAGGGATCTACTCTTCCATTTCCGTAATCTACAGGGAAGTGGGTGTCCCCCTTCAGGTTCACCTCAGTGGAAAAATTGATTCAAGAGATATGTTTGCTTTCAGAAAGCAAATGCTTCATCTATCTGCTTGGCTTAGTCTTTGCATTTTTATCCTGTATTTTATTGACACGGTTATTGAGGCTTCACTGTTTAGTTGGTATGCATACCACATAGGAATTAGGAAGACGTATACAGTGGAAAAAGATTTGCATAAGTAGGGGGGAAAAATGGAGGGAAAGTTTTATTAAAGCCTTCATTGATGGAACATAAATCTGTTTTCATATTTCTACTAATTGGTGCTTTCAGCTGCAAATGCTAATATCATCTAACTTCATCACCTCAGTAAACGAATACATTTGGTCATGACATCCACTACATATTGACCACAGTGAGGTGAAAAAGTGTACAAAAGTGACACCAGGTGGTCCATCATCTCAGCTGTATTTTGAATGTTTGGAAAGTCACAGATTTCAGTTGTCATATAATGTGTGTTGGTTCTTGCAAAGCATAGTTTGTTACCTATCATGGTGCATATGTATGTGTGCACCTCTTGCCAATAGAATCTCACTCTAAAATCCTCAAATGCCTTTATAGTTAGTCTCACAGTGTCAGTTATGCGTCTGTGTTTGTTTGTATAAAAGCTGCCGGAGGATAAGCTTATTAATGCCACAAAGCAAAAAATGTGGCTGTTAATCAGATGGCATTTTAGGCACAGTTGGAAGTGGTGTGCGTGCAGGTGGTTGTGGGAATATGTACTTTCGAGCAGGCAGAATACACTTGCACCCGCACGCACACACACACACACGGCACATAAACAGAACAATCCAAACAACCAACCAACTCATTACCAACTCTCCCTGCTTAGCAAAAGGCAAAGATAACAGGAAAGCAGGTGGACTGAAAGCACTGCTGTGCTTACTCAGCGGCAGAGCTTGACTACTGAGACCAATATACGTGTTTTCTTTTTTTCATTAGTTCATTAGTTTATTTGTCAGGGACAATGCAAAAAAATTTTTTAAAAACATTGTTACAGGTTACAATAACATGATATAGATGTGTTGCATATAGGATTTGCACCCTTTGTCCCTGGTTCGGCTTTTCTACTTAAAAATGGTCATCACATATCATCATCACCAAAAGTACATTAGTTAAATTGAGCACATAACTAGTAGTGACATTCTCATACATGTGACATGATGATACAAAAATTACAGTATTCATATCACATTGCAGTCAATTTACACGGGTTGCATAAATGTATGTGTGCACGTGTATATGTTCCCTAATTCATGGCAATATATGCATAATGTTTCCATTGTTCTATTATTTTCAGTGCTCGTTTGTATAATGATGTAACGGATTTTACAGTTGTCTGTGAAGCCTGGCTCCATACAGGAACACAATAGGATAAATGTAAAAAATATCATGGTATGCATGAACAGTTGAGCTGCCCTAAGGGGTATGTAATGTCTTCTGAAACAGTTCAGATTTGTCTTTAATGTCTTGCATATTTTATATAACACGTTTATCAAATTTGAGTGGGGAGTCCAAAATGACACCTAAGAATTTAAAATCACTGACTTCCTTTTATTTCCTCTTGATCTATTTTAATTGTAAGCTTATCTTTTGCTTTCCTCTTTATGGAAAAAAACAAATTGACACAGTCTTTTTAAGACTCAGGGTTAGAAGATTGTTTTTGAGCCGTGGGGATACACCCTCCATTACTTTAGTTAATGTCTCTGCTGCTACACAAGGGGTTTTAGCTGTTACATTAATGATTGTGTCATCAGCGTACATTACTTACAGTTATTAAAGTACTTTATTAAACTGTTTTGAATGGCTGCCCGGTTGTGTTTATGAATAGATCATGACTCCATGGTGCCTTGCTCATTTACTGCAGCATTCAGAAGACATTTCTTAAGCTTGAGGTAAAAGTTTGAGAAGGGTTTGTCCCTCACCTGATACACCATATCTTTACATTTGGTGGTGTTTATGAAAAATGTATCCATGGATATTTAAAATGCTGACATAACACACACAGAGTGTTAAGACTGTTCAGAATTTAACATCAATATCCCCTTACCCCTCCTGTTCCCAACTGCAGTACCTTGCTATCCTTCCTTCCAGTGTCTCTCACTTATGATATTTCCCTTTTTCTATAAGGTGACTCTATTCTCAGTTTGTTAATATTGCTTTCTTTTTCTTCTTTTGATTTCTTGTCATCTTTTACTATCGGAAAGATTAAAAATCTGTCTGCCTATCATAAGATAAATGTTTGAGCTCTAAACTAGATCATACAAAGTTGAGATTTTTTGCGAGAGTCTATCAGTCAGTATCCAGTCTAAAAGCAAACCTCTAGCACTTGTGTCACACTGTGTTTCACCAACAAACAAACAAGCCGCTCTCTTGTTAAGCAAATATTTCATTACCTTCCATCCTACATTTATGCTTCTCTGTGATCAGGCTAATGGTCAATAACATACTGATTGTAGCACCAAAGAGTGTGTCCATGTGTAAAAGGAAGCTAGACACATATGCATGTGTGTATGCATGCGTATGAGTGCATGCACAAACACACATACACACAGAATAAGAATTAACCCTGTGAAGTGAGGGGGATAATTCCATGGTAATTAGTGTTCTGTGTAATCAGTTTTTATTTTCCTGTACTGTTGTTAGGCGCAACAGACAAAACAAAAGGAGGCTTGCATGCATCTCTCCCTCTCTCGCCCCCTAATTACAAACATATCCAATTAATTACACACAAGTCCCGCTTTCATCTGTGTGCACGACGTTAGAGGGAGAGCTGAGAATGCAAAGCAGTCAGACGGCAGCAGACACACACTAATACACAAAGAAGAAATTAATAATCAGTCACACACTGGCATCATATGTATGCGCATGCACATCCGAGTCTTAGAGTGGTTGCTTGTTGGGTGACTTGACTGATGTTGATTCGAGTATCGACAAGTAGATGTAGAGCATGTTGTGTATGTCCCTCCGTCCATACTGTAAGAGAGACAGGTGAATCTTCCTTTCATTATTTTGCATGTGTGGGAGTGTGTAAATAGTGTGATGAGAGGGCCTCATGGCTTGTCCTATTAGTAGGGGGATTAATACACACCTGCTGTTGGAAATCAAACAACTTAGCAGGATGGAGGACCCTCCAAACAGCCCCCTGCACGCCTTCTCTTTCATTCTCTACACATGCACACAGTTTCTCTCAGCTTTTTGGATCAAGTTGGATAGATACTTCTCATGGAGTAACATGCATGTCCTTGCTTTTACAGTCATTTTGTAAATAACCTAATGCTGTATTCCCATTAGTACTCAAGTAGTCTGGGCCAGATTTACTGAGAAAATGAGTTGAGTTTGCAGCTGCAATATGGATGTTTCGGTCCTGATTTAGTGAAACAGCGGCTGATTACACAGTCAGCTCCTGGACTGCACCTGGGAAGGAGATCTCAGTAGGTGCAGTTCAGCAGTGGGAGATCATCAAGCTCACAGAAGAAATAATAACATGGTGATCTTGATTACAAAACATTTACTGCCACGCTTCAACTCCACCTGGGAAAAACTATTAATTACAACTACTAATTAGGCTATTACTCAAACTATTACTCATAAAATTGTGATATTATTATCTTCAGCATACTGTATCTGTAATTATTAATACATTAGGAGGTAATTAACACTTTCATAGTAAATGAAAAGACGTTCAAAACACAAGGCACCGCAACCGGTGTAGAGAGAGAAAGACAGAGCTGCAGGTTCAGAACTTCAGAGTGGAGAGGTAGATTATGTTGTGGATATTAGTACTGAGATAAATGCAGCCAAAGACACTTTTAAGTGTCTTAACAAAAGAAATGTTGCTGCAGCCTGTTGTGATTTAACAGTTAATTACTTAAGTTAAAGTCAAGTTAAAATTCAAGTTCGATGAAAACAAGTAATCAGACATATTGTTCATTCATGAAAGCCTAATTGCTGAGCTTTTGTTTCTAATCTTCCTCACTACAGCCTTCATTGTGGCTCTTGTAAATCCCATCTGTGCCATGGAAAAATTTCCCAAAACTGACCATTTAAAATTGTGTGATATTACCATCCAGCAGAATATATAATCAACAGCCGTTAATGCGTCTCTTTCTATTATTTGTGCAAACCTTTTAAGGGATTTAATGCATATGTACTGTAATGAGGAGAGAGGCACACAATGAAGACATTCGCACAGGTGACACACAAACCGCAACTCCAGCCTGGTGTGTCTTTATGATAAATACAGCACTTGTGTCTAGGGCAGAATAAATCATAACTGCACTTGGAAAAACAGGTGCAAAAGCCTCAGTAACTCTGGCCTGCTGTTTGCTTATTAGAGCACAGTTTCATTAAAATCTACTTTTTTGGGGGTCAATGCTATAGATTGATGAGTACAGACGGAATACCAGGCAAATTTCCACCTCGCTTTCAGTCTGTTTGCTTGTCTACCTAGTGCGCAAACTATACAGATGTTAACTCTGGCTTAGCTCAAGCTCTGACTCATTTCAAAACTTGCCGTTCTTGCCGTTATTTTTTCCATATTCTCCTGTTTCCTCTTGGCTCTCTACATTCATGAAGTGGAGTCATACAGCTTCAGGGTAAGTACAAATATACCGGTGAAGCTGAATCATTTCGCTTTGCATCTAGTCTGAACACACCTTCAATTTCATATTCTCAGTATGTCATGCAATTTCTTCACATCTTTAAGATTATGTATTCATATGATGTGTCCTCTCCCTCACTATTTATTTTCTAACCTACTGCCTTTTAAAAAAGTTCCCCACTTAGTGCATACAGATGCCAGCGCTCAGGTACATGCCAGCCAAGGTTACTGCCTTTTTGTCCAATTAAATTACTCTCCCACTCCTCCAGATTGCACTCCCTCAGTGTCTCCCTTACACCCTCCTTTTCTCTTCCTCTCTCTATGAGGCATTCCCTGTATTTCTATGGTGGGCCATGTAAGGGCCTTTGGGCCTTGTGTTTTTCTATTACACATGGTGCAGAGAGTGAGGGGCTGTAGGGGGAGGGGTATACAGAGAGAAATGGAGAGAATGCTGGCCATCTTCTAGTCTCTGAGTGTCCCCTCAGGGAGGCTGTCCAGGTAAAGCAGAGGCATTTGTTCTTATTTAGTGCCTGTGGCTAGCTGTGATTTTGAGCCTGCCCTGGTGACTATAGGGCCTGAACACAGAGGAAACAGCCTTGTTGAGGAGAGAGGAAGAGAATAAAGGTGAGCTGAATAGAGGTGAAGGTCTGGCAGAGGATTGCCGATAAGTGTGAAATAAGAACTAGAGGAAGTGGTGGAAGTGAAGGGAGACAAAGAGGGACATTAGTAGAGGATATGGAAGTGTGGATGAAAAATAGCTTGAGTGGTTGAGGAATTTTTTTTTTATGACCATGAAGTTTGGTTGACTGGCATGGGTGCTTGACACTTGTGTCTGAAGTCATTCAATGTGTGCGTGAGAAAGATTAAGACAGATAGACAAAAACTGCGAGTCATTGTCAAGCTCTAGTGACAGTAATGATTGTGCTCTGTGCCCCTTGACACCCTTAGGTCATAGTATTGAGCCTAGCCCTACTCCATAGGCATTTCTGCCCCAAGGCCAAGTGTCTTTGGCTGTGAAATGGTTCTTAGTCTCACCCTCTCAATGCCAAAACCTCCGTGAAGTGGACTTCAGCCTGTATCAATGACTCTTCTTCATGGACTCCTCCATTATAACCAATTCAATAGCTGTGGCTGCATGCTTTCACATCAGTAGCATTCTTTGGCTAGTCGAGTTCCTTCTCTTTATGAAACCCTTTATCACTGAGACACACAGAACATCAGTTAAAGGTTATTTTGTGTTTTTTTTCCCGTAAGGTTGATTAGCCATGCATTCTTTCAGAGTGTGTGTGTGTGCGTGAGTGTGGAATGGAGAGCCATTGTACCCTTATTTGAGTTTTGACCACCCTCCTGACCCCCTGTGATGATTGACAGACCTTTTGTCAAATAGAGAAGACTCACCAGACCCCCTGCTGTGGCTCCAGTTTTGTTTTGCTGTGGGGTTTTGTAGATTCTGAAAAAAAATTGTTTCAGTCTAGATTCCTTTGAGGTGTCATCGGGTGTTTGCTCCCATGAAAGCGTAGACAAGTGCACGCACATCCATGTGCATGCTAGAGACAGAGAGACTCACACACCTTTGATCTTTACAAACACCACTAGAGGCCTCAGCCCACTTGCCTTTCCCACTGTCCATTCCTGTCAAGCCCTATGGCAGCCGTATGGCTTTTTGTACTTTCTCTCACTCCAGTGACAGTAGCTTTGTCCTCATTTAAAGCAATCTAGTAGACATTTGCTTTGCATAACTCCAGGTGGCTTTGGAAGTGTGTGTCGGAGCCAATTTATTAAAATAGAATACAGTAGCTAGCACATGTCCTGTTGATTGCAATGCCCTGAATCAACTAGTCTTTTCTGTTAACATAGCTTTTATTTCACGGTCGGTTGAATGTATAGATATTAACTGTAATTTAAATAGAAACCACTGAAAATAACCTAGAAGCATTTGTGTATTTGTTTAATTCCAGGACAATACAGTCTCAGACAGCCGCCCCTTCACTGACTTAGCCTGATATTTGTTGTCTTTTGTGAAAGTGATGATGTAAATATAAAGTGAAGCATTACCACCCAATTCATTTTTGCTTCTTAGTTAACCCTTACCATTCATTTGGCTGGTTTTGTGGATTTTAAAAGGAAAACTGTAAGGTTTTTGCTCACTAGTAATAATAATATTCATATCAGCAGGTAATTACAGTTCCTTCAATAGAGAGTTAATCCACATGTGCCCTCTCTGTGTTATCGTGGTGCATACCAGGGGAGCTTTGGAGGTAGGCCCATAGAAAGTCCTAAATTACTCTTTTATTCTGGGAGAAGACTCACATAGAGGTTTGTGCATATACGACACCCACATATTTCCGTTTCTGTCTGTTTCTCACTCATATTCACACACACACACACACACACACATCTCCTCATTCACCTCTCATCAGCACCATATCTCACTCCATTTCCCTGTACAATGGCTGTGCTGTATTAGAGCCATCCTTGAACCCCTGCAGCCGTACTCTGTCCCCAGGCCCAGACTATGACACAGTTGGCTGGGGCAGAAGAAAGACCTTCTGGCCCTGCCTCATTAAAATGGTAAAGAGGTGGAGGAGGATAGAAAAGCTAATCCTTCTACGAGTCCCCTCCTAGAGCCCTCATCTCCTGGCCTGAGACCTCTAGACATGCACACACACACACACACACATGCTTACAGATCATGAGAAGCCAAGGGGCTATGCCTGGGCTTGCTAAAATACATAGCCCCTGGGAGATGGAAATGATAGTGCTCAAATGGGATGGTTTAGGGGCTGAGAGTGAGGGAAATGGGTTTGGGGGGTGCAGCATAGCTGACTTGGTAGCTTTATTGATTTTGAGTGTTCAGTGCATAAAACCGGTGTTTTAGCGACACACAGCTGTCCAGCAGAGTGTCATCCTAGATTTGTAAACATTAAATCGAGTCTCATGCTGTTTAAGCATCAGTAAGACATTTCTAGTAAGCACAGACAGTCCAACAATATGAAACACTTCCCTATTCATTTTCCTTGCTTGGTTTGATTTTTGAAAACGTAATACACATAAACCTCGGTAATGTGACTCTGGCTGGCCTGGAAGAAATAGTTTTGGTAAATGACTCTTAGAATACAATATTTTACCTTTTCTGGGATACCAAATTGGTGCTTTTATATTAACATAAATTGACATGATATTCATAAAAGAGGCTAAAACACTAATGAAAATACTATTGAAAATACTGTATCCCAGGAGTTTTTCAGCATACCTATAAATAATGTTGGATCTCTAACATCCCTCTCTCCCTATTAAATCAAAGTATCCTTCTAAAGAAATGAGGTGACAGCAAAGTCCACACTGCATCAGTCATTCAGATGGCCCATTTTGTAAGTTGCAAGGTTTGCAAAGAAGCGGGAAAACAGGGGAATGTTTTTAATTTCCCCAAAGACTGACATTACACTGACTAGCTGAGTAGTGATAACAATAACCCCTTTTACTACTACCACACAGTGACAGCTAGCAAAAAATGCTGCAATATGTTTTGTGATATTAATTACATTTATTGATCATGCTTTGAACACTACATTGCCAGCAACTTAATAATGCAGCAATTGATTGAATACATAATTAGTCTTACATGTACTGGTTTTACCGTTTTGATAGTATCAGTTCCAGTAAATCTACACACTCACAACAATGGGAAAGATGTACAGAGAAAATGGATAAGGTTTGTCAATGTGCTTCCACAGCATGTCCACCTGAAGAATTCCAGATAGATGACGATGCTCAGCTTCCATCCCAGAGAGAGAGACAGAACGAGAGAGACAGACATGGTGTTAGAGAGAGAGAAAGGAAAAGGGTGAGCACACCCATCTGTCTGTGTCCAAAGTTAAAGCACTGAGGCAGCACCCGCCTCCAGACTGTGCAATTAACCCACTCTGGAGGTTGGAGGGAGGGAGGAACATTCAGCCCGTCGGCTGCTACTCTGAGAAGAAGACCCTGATGATGGTCTGTTTGGACTATGCTAATGTGTTTGGCATTGGACAGCAGAAGTGATACTTCATGCATATGTTAGTTTTAGATTTTTGCTGTTATTCAAACATTCCAATCAAACATTGACACTAAAAAAATCACCATGTAGATTCTGCTATTCAGCAGAAATTGTCATGTTCAACTGTAGCCTGAAGTCATACACCAGGTTTAGAGAGAATGATCCTTAAGTAGCATGTTAGGTGATTAAAAACATTATAGAAACCAGAATAGTGTTCTGGTGGCTTGCTCCCTGTGCTTGAGCCAAATTACAATTAATACTTGCATTCATCCATATTTATTCATATCTCCAAAGTTCATTACATGACGCACAAGCAGTAGACACAATTTGTTCCCCGAACTTCACATTGCATTCATGCTTTATTATTAAGAATTTGCAAAATGCTACTTTCCAACTTTGCACATTATAGTTGATGTTTCATTGAAAATTACTTACTCGGCTGATCACAGCAATTTCACAACACCTCTTCAATAACAATGAGCTTACCACAGAGCCTGGCAAATTAGCTGTTTTGTGGTAGGCTTTAGTGATAAATACTTATCACAAGAGAGTAAGACTCTGCTCTTGTCTTTGTGTGTTCGTGTGTACATGTGTGTTGTGCGTGTGCATCTAGACTTCTTTTTCTTCCAAATGCTGTAAGAGGCCATTTGCCAGAATTTTGATCACTTCATTCATTTATTCACTCATTCATTCATTGAGCCTGCTCATCTGCCTCAAGTGATTTCTAAATGTGCACACAGAGGATGTGGACAGCAACCTAACAACCATTGAGGGCCTATTGAGAAAACTGTGGATAATTAAGGGAAATAAGCACCACATACTATTAGCTTTGATTATAAGAATTATCATGACATACATGTTAATGTTCTCCTTATGTGTAATTTCATTTTCTTTCTTTGTGGTGACAGTAGGTTCTGCCAAAGACTTAAGAGTCACTATTTTCAGAAATTGCTAATTTAATTCTGTTTGAAAGCACTGCTTTGAGGACACTTTTGTTCTCCTCCCCATTCGTCCTTTTTCTTCTGTCAAGTGTCATTTTCTTTTGCTCCCTATTTTCTTGCCTAATTTGTGTGCTGCCCCTTACATACTGGGTTTGGAGGCTGAGCAAAGGCTGTGATTTTTACATTTATTTGTTGTCTTTATACAACCACAGCGTTGGGATGTCAGTTTTGTTATCACTCCGCACTCCTCCTCTTTTTTTGCCTGTCACTTCTGGCTTACATGTGACTGACATACTGCTCTCCACTGTATAATACAATGGTGCTGTATTTCAACAGTGTCATACACACACACACACACCTACACACACACACACATTGCCTATGTGTCGGCTGGCAGTTAGCCAAGGCCATAGTCATAAGGCAGTGACAGTAGATGACAGCAGTAAGATTAAAGGGTGTGGGAGTTGTGAGTAGGGTCGAAAGACTGGCAGGTCCATAAATATCACATGGGGGATGCCCTTAATACTTCAGAGCACCATATCATCACACAGAGGAAAGACCTGGCATACTGAAAGTTGGATGTAAGAATGTGACTGTTTGTCTGAAGGGGAATATAAAGTTTGGTTGAAGGCACAGTAAAAATGCTCATACATTCTGTATAATACAAAAATCAATTTGCAAATTGACCAAGAGGAAGCGGGCAGATGGATGGATAATGTGTGATAAATTATTAATGCAAAGATGCTTCACCATTGACCAGTTTCTGCTTACCAAATGTGACAATTTTGTAGTTTTCTTTTGGTTTATATCATTGTAAAATGAACATCTTTGGGTTTTGTACAATTTGTTGGACAGAACAAGCAATTTGAGGATGTCCACTCGGGCTTACACAACTTGTTATGGGCAGTTTTTGCCTTAAAAAATTAATCAGTTGTTTGCGAAAATAATCAACAGATTCCTATTTGCAGCCCCAGTTTCAGTGATATTTTAAAATCTCTAGTCATCTCATACCTGAGTAGAGAGCCTAGTCCTGTTTTACCTCAAGATACTGAGCTTAGTAGTAGTTAATACATGCAGGTAGGCATTTGGAGCGGTTATTTCTGATTAAAGAACATGGTTAAAGAAAACACATTTTATTTGAACTTATCAAATGTGCAGATACACACGCAGAGAAACACAGCGCACAGCAGTATAAATGTTATTTTCTCAGTAACCAAACTTTGCAGTTGTCTCAGGTTGGACATAAATGTTATACACCAGTGTACCTACAAACCAGTGTACCCACCCACTGACACTGTGCCCCCTTTCCACAGGAACACACATACACACACACACACAAACACACATACAGTAAACACAGCCACACACACTGAAGCAGAGCGATAAACAGCTGGAGGGTCTCCTGTAATTAAACATGTACTGCTGTATATAAACTGCCAATACATGTATGTGGGCAGAAACACACACTTAGGCGCATTTTCTGTTGCATTTACATCTCATGCACTCTTTCTTACAAGGCTGAGTAAATTTCAGAGTGCTGTGTGGAGATGAGTGGTGCCTATCTGACTCAATTACACCATAAACACATGTCTCAGTGTATTACCATGCTGCCAGGGTAGTTCTGGTTTTAACTGTCTGAACATGCAAGTCTGTAGAACGCAGTGTCAGTTTACTTGGTAGACTGTTGATTTTTTAATTTTCTTGCAGGGAAAGTGTGTGTACTATGAGTGTGAAAAGGGACGTTTTCTGTGTTGTGTTTTTAGTTTCTCTCTTGTAATGTAAAGTGTTATGATGTTTCTTTACACGTGTAATGTGGGTTCAGACTCTGCTGGTGTGTGTGAGTGTGTGTGTGTGTGTGTGTGTGTTTCCTTTTGCATCTTTCTGCAGCCATCTGTGTGCGCGTATGTGTACGCATATTTGTCTGTCCCCAGTGAGGTGTGCTCTCGGCTCTGAGTGGGCGTTTCACAGACAGCCAAGAGACCAGCGGGGAAATTTCCCATCAGCCCACGGTGCAGTGTGCAGTGCAGGTTAACCACCGAAGGATCTGAAATACATAGTCGCACGGCAGAAGCCTCCCTCTCCCTCTCTCTCTCTCTCTTTCTCTCTCTCTCACTTTCTCTTTCTCTCTCTCCCCCACTCTCCCTCACTCTCTCTGTTTCCCCAGATGAATCAGAGCAGAGATGAAAAGCTTTCAGGAATGCTGGCAGACAGGCAGTGCTTTACAGTAATCTAACCTGGGGAAGATGAAAGCCAGCTGGGAAGCTGGGAATAGAGCAAAGGGGAGAAAAGGTGAGAGGAAGAGAACGACGGGATTGAGTTTTGGGAAAGAAAGGAGCAGAAGGGCTAGAGAGAGAAAAGGGTAAGAGAATTGCAAAGAGTGAGTGAGTGATGGTTTGTGGAGAGAACGGACTCAGAGGTAACAAGAGATGGATAAAGAGACGAAGAGGGGTTAAACAGCAAGACGGTAAAATGTTTGGAAGAGATGGACGGAATTAGGATAAGTGGAGGAAACAAGTGGAAGTGGGAAGGAATATAGAGAAGGGGGAAGTTAGAAAAGGGAAAAGTAAGAAAGGGGAATCATGTTGGTGTAACTGAGGAGATTTTTTTTTTTGTATTGTCAGACAGCCAAGGTCTGCCAAAGATAGACAAAGACATTAAAGGATATCTAAGTTGATTAACTCCTGTGTCTTATTCGGATACTTATGGTAATTGTCATCACTAATGTTACATTATTCTCACCATGTTTATAGCTTAGATCCAGGAACACTAAGAAGAAATCATATTTATTTATTAATATATGATAGTATGCAAGATAATGACAGACAAGATCAAATTAAAAGCAAAACACTAAGGTGGAAATGAAATGAAAACAGACCATGAAAATGGGCTGCTGCATTTGGCATTGTAATTACTGTAAGTCAGTGTCACTTGAAGAGGTTGACACATAGTGTAATTGTAGCTGTCATACATATGACAGCAGCCCGACACAAACCTGTGGAGTTTAAATTTCAGATTCTCTTCAGTGGAACAAACTCAATTGCAACACTGCTCACTGAACACTGAAGTAGCATCAAGTGTACCACTGTTGTCGAAATGGCTTTGGCAGTTGGAAGGGGGAGCGCTCTTTGTGTGTGTTTGTGTGTGTGTGTGTTCTTTGAATCATAATGTAGGTGGAGCAGGCCTGTCGCTACTGTGACAAATCCCACCTCATGCACCTTGTACTTCCTGTGCAGAATGAGAGAAGCGCACCGCACCGAAACGCTTCCCCACTTAATTGAAATTTTGAGGTATAAGAGGATTTCTGCACAACGCGAGCTGACAGTCCCCATTCAGCAAATATCCTCTTAGACTTCTCCCTCTCTTTCTCTGTCTCTCTCAGAGAAAGAATTAACTTTTATCTGTCTTCAAGTTTTAGTGCGGCTTACACCCATCTCTATCTAACGTTCTGCAGGTGATCTGTCTCAGTTGCTCTCAATCTCTTCTCTTTGTCTCTTTTTCTCTCCGTCTTTCAGGCTTGCTCTGCTCTGACAGGGGCACTTGGTTTGCCTGTTTGCTCGTCATACTTCGATATGTCACGGGAGGACACATAGGTAGGGAGGGAAGAAATGAACGGAAAAACGAAGAGAAGGAGGAGATGAGATGTTAAAGAAAGGGACAGACAAAGAGTGCAGGAAGTAGAAGTAAGACAGTGAATGACTGTTGTTATGAGATTCACTTAGTCATATCAGCCAAGTCAAATTCTCCACACATACTTTAAATCAACTGTTAAGATAAAAATTGAGAACGGTATTCAATTTGGTCTGTGCTTTGACAGATTAGCTGTAATGTTGACCCAGAATTGAATTTTCTGCCATGTTTAATTGCATGACACTCCATCAACTGTGTTTATATTCATTCTGTTTTACACTACAGTAGCTAATGTGTTTGTTTCCATGCTGTGAGTATTTGTAATTACACACAGACTCACACATATACATGCTTATAAAGCGTAGCTGTATAGGTATCACTTTTAGTCGCACATGCTTGCATCCTCCTTCTTGTTTGTTTCCTCATATTTGTGATTAGATAACCAACCACCCCGAAACAACACGCTCATTTATTTATGGGGTGAAGTTATTTGACTCCCACTGTGAAGCCTCCATTATCATTATCACAATACATTGCTTTTGTGCTACGGCATAATGCATGGGCGTGAAGCTCTAATGTGCTCCCTTGATAAAGAAGTGCTAATTTTAGAAAAACCTCCCGCGGAGTCGGTGAAGGAACGGCTTATACTTGTGATGTCTTCATTGGTAAAAAGGGGGAATGTGTTTGAAAATAGTACACAGGGCGAGGTTTTTACTGAATGAGTTCATGATCAGGTCAGGAGTCACTTTCTTGACTTCTTGAAAGAAAAAACTGATAGAAATACAATATTTAGCTTAGATCACAAAACTGAAAGCAATTGCCATGTCACCAAATAATAAGTGTCACTCAGACTAAATGCATCATAGCTACTTTTCCTCTGCCAAGCCCCAAAAACCCTATTTCTGTATTGAAGTTTTAAGTAGGGCCATAGCCTAATGATACAATTCCAGTGTGTCAGACATAATTCAGGGTGAGGTATTGCACCACAAGCAGGCAGACGTAGAAATTAACTTGTGTTGTGATTAATGTGTTTGCCTCTGGTACATGTTTGAAGTGAGAATACAAAAGCGAGAGGAGAAAAGAAAATAGCAGTGACTTAAGGGAACTAGTCTCAATCTTATGGGTACATATTTCTGTTCTGCCTTCTGACACTCCTGTGTCTTTGTGTGCTCTTAGGCTCTGTATGAGGATCTACTAGGGGCTGGCATTTGCTGTCTTATCATTAATTTTGTGACCCATGTAGGGTTTTTTTTTTGCTTGTAACACTGTAAGAGTCAGAGAGACATAGACATATAGATATAGATATATATCTATAGAGAGAGAGAAAGATATAGAACAATTTAGGTTACTTAGGCTCTATGCAAATATCATATCCTGAATATGATCAAAACCAGGATAAGAATCATAACCAGGATACTGTGTGTGTATGTGTGCAGGTATACCCTCAACTCTTGGCATGTAGTAGTTGAATAACAAAGTTTCTTGTGTTCCATAGTGTATCCCTAATATGATAATAACTAGATTAAGACTTATGACATGGACATACTCATTGGCAGACTAGGCTATGTGTTGTTTATGGCATGCACAGACCTGAAGTTGAATAAGGCTGAATTAAAGTAAATTATCATTAAATTATTTAGCCATGACAGGATAATTAGGGGTGTGACTGGGTGTCTGGCCCAGAGCACCAAAATGACTAAAAAACAGCTCTTGAGGGAAGCATCTTTTTATGCTTCAATCATGTATGCAGGTTTGTCAAAAATATAATAGACTAAATGCATGAAGTTAATGATGTGGCAAAAATAGCAGCATGGACGTCCACTCATGCACGACTCCTATGACCGGTGGAGAATGAAACTGTTAAATGAACCAGTTCTGTATTTGTTGCAACACAGACAAGCTTCATGGAATGCATCCAGACCATTTTCACTGGACACTGGCCTTAAGTCATCTTGCTCTTCCTCAGTCTCACCATCTCTCCTCCAATGATTTCCATTATTATAGCAGTTGGTGAATCAACACATGCCTTGAGGGTTTAGTGCAGTGTTATTCCTCGCTCTCCCTATCTTCCTCACTCTCCTTGTTTTTCATTTTCTCACTCTCTGCCTCTCTTTGTATCCCTCCTGCTGTCCCCTGCTATGCAGGCAATGCAATTTTTCACTTCAGTGGGAAAACAGGTATAATAGAGGGAGTGTGCCAGTCTGTTTAATAAAGGAATAAAGGCAAAGAGGAGAGATGAGAAAGAAAAAGGAGCCGCCCTTGGGGCTGAAAACAAGGGAATAAACACAGAGACACAATCACACATATTATATGCACACATACACACAAACACGCTTGCACAGACAATAAGGAGGGAACACAGAAATTCACACCTGCTTATCTCTGAGGAATTGGTTGTGAGGTGCTTCCCTATTTAATTAGAAACTTTGGTAGGAACCTCATAAATCACTACAACATAAAACTGAAGGGTAGGCAATGAATGCCTCCCCATACACACCCTGGTACACACATGCACGCACGTGCGCACGCGCGCGCACACACACACACACACACAAATAAATCTGCACAAGTCCGAAAGGTATGGCAATTGGTAATTCATGAATTCATGAGTGTGTGATCTTCAGCTTCAGTCAGTGATCCATAGATTTAATATGTGTGTGTGTGTGTGTGTGTGTGTGTGCGTGTATCACTCTGTCTAGTATGTCCTCATCATAGAGGGTGACACAAGTTTAATACCATACCACTACTTTCAGGAAAATTGCCGGTAAAACGTGCACTTCATCAAATTCATCTTTTTAAAGAAGAGTTCAATTTTCCATTGTGAGATCATATTACTCGACTCTGTGATTACACCTGAGCAAAGACACAGGACAGAGATAGTGTTGTTTTGAGAATCTGAGCACAGAGGTACAGAAAGGTCACTGGTTATGTGATTGTGTGTGCACAGAACTGTGCATGTATATAGCCCTGTGCTAGTGTGTGAATGCTTGAACTCTAGGTGCATGTGTGTGCTTGAGTCTCCAGAGTTATTCTGATGGCTGTGTGTGGTAACGGGATCCAGGGTGATGTCTGCTCTCAGACAGCGTCTGGCTCTCAGCTCCCCATCTATTATTCACACACCTGGATACACACACACAGACACACACAAACACTACCTTCTTCCCTTATGTCTCACTCTTTAAAACACTTTATTTTCCACATTTATGGTTTAACAGCGAAAAGATTAGGGTTTCATCTCATTCTTGGCAGCTTCTTTGTTAATGCAGCAAGAGTGTAAAAGAATTGTTAATACAAGTGTGAGTGTAAGTTTGTGCATTTCTTTGTGTATTTATATATTTATGCTTATCTCCCAGGAAACCAATCACTCCCTTGAAGTCAATGAACTGCTCTGTTTGCTCTGGTAAACAAGCTGAAAATTAGTATTGACCAGAGAGAAGAGGATAGACTGATAACCAGTAAAAGAAAGAGATAGATAACAACTAAAACAAAGCACAGTCTGGTAAAAAGGGATGAAAAAGTCCTCAAAGTCGTGGCTTCACCTTGGCTCAAGTTGATCTGAGCCTGTCAGTAGGTCATTATCAGACCTAGATATCTCTTTGGGGACCTGGCTGTTCTCCACTACCCTGGTTAGATAGGTTACTGATTGACATTTATAGAAGCAGAGCATGGTCCAAACAACAAAAACCTATTGAATTTACCCCTTTAAAATACAAGAATGCACCCCTGTTCTTGTTCAACCTTACATAGTGGTGGATATAGGTCTCAGTGGGGGTGTCTGTGAGATGATCCTGTGAATGTTGATCAAAGTCCGTCACCACACCATTATCTGAAGAGTTCAGATTCATCTGAGGTTCCTAAGAGAAGAGAGAACTAGGGATATCTGTTCTGTGTAAGGCTGATCTAAGGTTTTTCTGATGTGCTATTTTTTATCTGTCTAAGTAATCGTGACCATAGGTTATCATGGGTCAGTGATTCTCAGTCTCTTTTGCTCATAACATAAACTAATGATAGATTCTCTACCCATTATCCTCAACAGTTGGATAAATTGGTGATTGACAGCTAAGGAAGCAGGATATGGTCAACTGATAAAAGTGCAATTAAGTTTACTTGCATATGTGACTCAGTGGAAGAATGGAGCACCTTGTCCTTCCATTGTTACATATATACATGTAGAGCACATTAATGGACATACATATTGTCCATTTAAGTCTTACATATTGCTTTTTAAGTCTTAAATCTGAACTCAACCACCTTCTCAAAGAAGCCTCCATGCACGTATGCTCTTTACGCTTTGGGTGGAGATTTTTACTAGAAGGGTCCTTTATCCAAACACTGCATGCCAATTATTGTTGGAGGAATGGAGGCAGGGAAATGATGGAGCATTATTGTAATAAATACAGAGGTAGATTAACAGCATATTCCAATTCGTGGTCACCAAGGCAAGAAATCACACATATATATAATGATATTTATAGTGGTAGAAAGTAGAAAGACACCTAAGTTAAAGTCAGTGGTATATTTATTACTTCATTATACTATTCATATACTGTAATAAACACAATAAATAGAGCTTTAAATGTCTTGAAGTTACGAGAAAACAATGATGACTATAGATGGTTCCGTCTGCCTTTTCTTCCTCAGCCTTCTCTTTTTCCTCTTTCTTCTGCTCCTCTAACATCAAAGCTTGCCACTTCTTGTTCTACCATAACTCTATGTCCATCCTCCTGGGTGCTACAGTTCTCACAGATGTGGAGAACACACACAACCTTTCCCTCTGTCATGTACACACACACACACAGTATAATCTCAATGTGATTATACTCAGTGGGCTGTATTTATACTATTCAACTTGCTAAAGCAGTTTGCCAGCCACACTCCTCCAAATGAATGGCATCCATAAGCTCTGACTTTGTGCACTGCTGTGTTGCCTGAAAGGCCAAGTCTTGATTCGACACAATAGGCTGATTTTGTGCCCTCACTACTCTGGGGAGCATGTTGACTTCATTAATGGCTCCCAAAGCTTTCACACAGTGGCCTCTGGTCACAAAATATAATGGGGAGCGCACCACTCTGTAGCACTGCCACTGGGTTGCAGCACTAATAGAGACACAGGTGGTGATGTGCGCTCAAATTATGCCGTTGCCTCAGTGGGGTCCTTGAGGCCCAGCCAGTGGCTACTGCAGCAGTGGTGGGAACAGCAGCTCTTATCACCGCAGAATAACTGGGTAAGAAAGGGAGAACAGTAGATGAAATAATTGGTTTGAAAGAGAAATGTGCGTATAGGTTTTTCTCAGCCAGGCCAGTTATTTGTCTGCACTAAATGAGGTCTGTCAGGAGATCTCTACCTGTCGCCTCAAACACCCTGCTGCGGCTCTAATGAGACAGTGAAATAGGAATTGGAATGGATAAGACAGAGCCAAGGAAGGATGAGGAATAAAAGCGATGGAATGATGCGTATTGCAAGGAAAAAAATCGATGGACAAAGAAATAAAGCAAGACCATGAAAACAGAAAGAGGCGGCTGAAAGGAAAAAGCATAAGAGATGGAGCAGTTGATGAATAAGGAACAAGAAAGGGACAATTGCCCAGAAGAAGCAAAGCATTTTGTGAACTGATTTTTTTTCTTTTGCTGTTCACTGGGCAGATTGAATGTATTTGTGTGGTTTGCCTTATTTGCTTGATAGAGGAGGCCTTCCTGTCCACATTCACATTACAGCATGAAATGCTAAAGCATTTTTCTGTATTTTCTTGAATAAATGGGTACCACAAATATACCAATGAAACAACAACTCATCAAATTGGCAAGGCTTCTTGTTTCCGGTCACATCTGACAGAGTAAATGGTAAAAATGTCTAAGCTCAAACAAAAGAGGGGGATCAAGGTGAGACAACATACAAAATAGCTGCCGATGAAGGCCGTGTGGAACAAACATAACCACAAAGTGGAACAGAGTAAAAGATTTTTTAACAGGAAAAAATAAATGAGAGAAACTGAGTGAGTTGTTAGAAGTCAAGAGGTCACAAATGTTCTCAAGATTGAACCTGGCCATAAGCCTGCAGGTGCTTTAGTCAACTTCATGACTTAAAGATTGAGACTGAACAAAAGAGAGGGAGAGCGATAGAAAGAGAAAAGAGCAAAAAAGCAATAGCAGGGGAAGGGAGGAAAAGAGTAACAAAAGCTGAGCTGTGAGCCCCCTGCTTGGTCACGGTGCTCTAAGGCAGCTCAGCAGTAAAGGCAATGATAGCAGGGAGACCTGTCACTCACCCCTTGAAGCCATGGGGGAGATTGAGGAAAGAGGGGAGAGTGGAGGGAGAAATGAGTTAGGAAGCCTCCAGACACTTGTCCCCTTTCACATCCAACACCATCATCCCTCACAATAACATTCTTGTCCTTCTCTTTGCCTCTCTCCTTGCTTTTTCTGTCTATCTCTCAGCAGGGGGATAAGGTTAGATTAGTAGGCCACATGGACCTTCAGGCTAACAGGTACCACACCTTTAATGCCACAGCGGTCAGTCACTGAGCCAGGGGTTCCCCTGAGGCTTTGTCTGCTGTAGTGTCAAATCCCAGATGTGAGGTGGTGGATACTGGAGTATTGCCAATAGAAACAAACATAAGTGCACATATGCTTGCTCACTCACAAAACATTAAATTGATTTTTGCTTATTTCTTATATGTCCTCTCTCTCTCTCTCTCTCTCTTCACCTTTCCGCCTCCTCTTTAGTTGCTTCGGATTTGCTGCTGTTGTGACACAGCAACACATGCCCAGTGTCTTAGTTTCACCACTTTTATCTCACAGCACCGAGCTGTGGGCAGTTTCCTTTAACCTTCCGTTCCTAAACAACCTGGCCAAAATAAAACATCTGCAGAGGATTAACCTCAATAAAACCAAACTCAATAGGAGGGCCATTGTAGAGGTCATATTTCTTCATTGTTTTGACACTGCCAAATGCGGATCTCTGTTGTTACTTCCTTGCTAACAATGACATTTCCCAGATTTGCACCCACAAAGCACCTTCCCTCACAGTGCAGGCAATGGGGGAAATGCATTAATTAAAATCCTGCTGTGTAGCAGATATGCCTAATCGCAAACATAAAACAGAGAATAGTGAATTAAAGCACAGAACGAGTTCAGTTCCACTCTGTGGGGTTTTTAGCCCACTCATCCTCCTATAGCGAGAGGAGTCAAGCCGGAAGGAAAGAGGGAAGGAAGGAAAGAAGGGCGGATTTTAAAAGCGTCTTTAATGAACTGAATGAATATTTCACCTCCGTAAAGGAAAGCAGTAAAGCGTTGAGTTGATGTTGTACCTTTGGAGGACGGAAAGATGTCTCCATTATAACTTGTCATAAAATATAAAGTACTATACCAAAATACATTGTAGATGTGAAAGTACCATGGTATTAGTCATTCATGTGTCATTCATATGGAACTTGTTACAGAAACCACACTGCTTTAGTTCCTTCCTTGCTGTTCAAGCCCCCTGTCAGATAAACTAAAAAACATGTCTGTCTTTGATTGTCCCTAATAATTCTTTTTGGTGATGAATACCAGCTAATTTGTGATTTCTTGCTCCTGCAGTGGTATATGACCAGCCTGCCATCCCACTTTAGTGTGCCACATCCTCATTAATACCCTCAGATTAATGTCAAATCATCCACACTCCCCCACTAGTCTCACACCAGTCCATCTCGCCTAAAGCTATGTATTGAGGCATTGAATGTGGAAGTGAAGAGTTTGTCCCAGCATTGATTGACACTGAGAAATGGATCCAGTTCGCCTTCTATCCCCCTTTCCTTCTGTTATTCTCTCCACCCCTCTTACACCCCCTTTCACTCTGTCCGCCATATGTTTCAATGAGCTGGACAGATTTGGGCAATCAGACAGCCACCATTGTACTGCTGTCGGTATGAATAGAATGCGTGGAGAGACACATTGCCATTATGTAGTGACGATACGTTGTTTCTTTTCTTCCTCTCGCTTTCACAGTAAATGCTCCTCTCAGTTGTCTCTGTCTGTCTGGCTTGTCTCTCTTTCTAGGCTCTTATTGCATGTCCTGCCTTGCCCGATTGAATACCTAACACTGTTGCTGTGGTTTGACAAAGAGGGTCGAAACCTGAGCGAAGTATGGCAGGTTGGGTTACAGTTGCATTTGGCATGGGGCTATGCTGTTATCGCTCTAAAATGTTTTTGATTGGTATCTTGGAAGAGGTTAAGGATCTAAGGGCTTAAAGAGGAGACCTCAGGAGACCCCAACGGCAAATTTTGCTCCTGTTGTGATTGACGTGCTTTTAAAAATGGAGTCACTCAAAGACGTTTTTAGTTCTCAGCTGAAATGTTGGATATGTTTCATTCACATTATTATGATAATATCAGGCTGTCTGTGAATGTCCTGGATGAGCTACAGGAATGTAGCAAAGTCACACCCCCCCTGTATGAACAGGAATTATTTAAGAAACATTTAGTTTTTTACAATCATTAGCTTTTGCTATCATTCCTATTGCTGATAACAATATTTTACTTACTCACAGTGTTACTGCTACCATTGGAGGATGTGGCTCTATTGGGAATCCAATAGGCCCATCAGTAGTTTAATCCAAATATCTAAACCACTTAATTAGACATGCAAATAAAAGTATGGCTTAAAGTTAAAGAAGGAAGTGCTTCTGCTGGATAGACATTTAGAACAAGAGTTGTAAAATACATCACTCTCTTTAAATCCCTTTTTTGTATTTAAAGTTATTTTTGTGACCAGGCTCCATGTACCTTTTACCATGGTGTCTGAAGAAGGTTCATGACCCTTTTTGGCTGTAGAGATATTGGCACTGATTCTGGGTTTGCCCATGCACATGTTTCATAGGATTGGTGGAATTCCTCACACAATATGGTTGTGGTAATTTCAGTTTCCCAGCATGTTGTATGACTTTGGATGACATTTTGCTCCGGCCTACTCACTTCACTGTATTTGCATGGCCCAGGTCAGACCATAGTGATACTTTAGTCAGCAGCTTATTCTGGCTTCCACCAGCAGCATGTTGGTCATGGTGTGTGTTCCAGCCATGGTGTGTTAGTGTGTGTGCCATGCTCAACAGACTGCAACTCTGTGTGACTAGCCTTCCCTTTGCCACCCCAAATCCATGCCATAGCAGGCAAGGACACAATTCTGCAGTCTGCCTCACTTTCCTAACTCAGAAACACAGACGTAGTTATTAGGGCTGTAGTCTGCTGTTCGACTAGTCGATTAATTGGTCGATACGCTCCCGCCCGACTAAATTCTGATTGGTCGACTAATCTCCGTGTTACTTTCATAAGGAGAAAAGTGCTACATCAGCAGCTTTCTAGGATTAATCCATTATTTCCTGCAGCGGGAGGGACAGACTAACAAACTACCTCTGGTGTACACCCCCGCTGTTTTCACAACTTTGGACTCGCCCAAACTCAGACTTCTGGCTTTTAACTGTTTCTCCTACAATTATATCAACAAGAACCCCCGCCAGCCAGCCCCCCCCCCCCCAAAAAATGCCAGAATTAATGCCAAATATCCACTCATTCAGAAATATTTAGCGTTTGGGAGTCTGTGCAGCGCGTGAGTCAACCGCTGTGTTGTTGCCTGGGAAACGAGCAACTGTGTTAAGTTACATGGCATTGCGTAGCTTGTTTGCTTAGCAAGTTGGACACAGAGAAAGTGACGGTGGATACGAGCGGAGCAGAGGAAAAGTTTAGCGGTAAGTTGTCAGTCTGGCAGTAAATGTACAGCACAGACTACAGTGTGTCAGTTGAATGCTAAAAAGTCACGTCTGTTGTTTCTCCAATTGCTAGAAAAGTGAAGGGAGTTAGCTCCAAAGTTAGCAACGATGGATTAGCCTAGCCTGAAGACGCTAAACAGAGAAATACAGACTGCTGAGTTCACTGTTCAACCCCCCCCCCCCCCCCCCCCCCCCCCCCCCCCCCCACTAATCGATTAGTCGCAGGTTATTTACAATTTTAGTCGACCAAGATTTTCTTTGGTTGACTACAGCCCTAGTAGTTATTCTCCTTCAGTTATTGTATTGTTCTTTGTGCTTTTTTTCCAAATGTGGTGTTGCCCAGAGGGGGTTGTTTTTGCCATGTACTTTTTGCACTTAGCCATAACCATCATCTGCACTAGCACTACAATAGTAGTATTTTATATCTCTCCTGAGGATTGACTAGACTCCCCCTAAAATGTGGGCATTCTATTTCACCATTTGATGTAAAGTAGTTTCTACATAATGGCATGCCAGGTCACAGAGATGATAGAAAATCAATAGAAGTGCTCATCTGTATAACCATTTTCACTAAAATAATGTTCCAGAGGACCAACAACATTATTGACCCCTGGTATGTAACATGTCTTTTGGACTCAGCCAATGACAAAACATCAATTCATTTTTTGACATTTTAATAAGTTAATAATATGCGCTTAATCAATATTTTTCATTTAGCATTTTTCCCAGCATACTTGCTGTTAATTTTTGTTGCACGAGATAACACAGTAAAAGCTCAGGTCTTCATTATTTTATTTCTGTAGAGCAGTGTATGTATAATAAGACGCAGTGTTGTATTTTAACCTGCTTCAAAATGGATTCCATGCAGAGTCAGAGGAAGAGAAATGTGCTTTTGTGGTGTACGGTGCCAATATGTGGAAAGTTAGAGAGGGTACTCCTGTGGTTTTCACACCGGAATGGCTTCCCTGTCTGTATCACACCTTCTGCTAGCTGTTAGCCCCATGGAGAGAGGGAGATAGTCACTTTGGGCACATTATTTTTTCATTGACAGATTCAAGGCAGATACCATCTGCACAAGGGGTTGGATTTGTTTTTCTCTGCACTGTAACACTGAAACAGTTTTATTAATTTATATACAGTTGTCAGTATTTCTGATGTATCAACACTGCCCGTGCACTCTGTCCGACACAGTGGACAGCCACTAATCTCAGAAGGTCTGAAAAGCTTTGAAAACATACATATTTCATTTGTTCTGAAGGTTTGTGTCTTTTTGAGCATAAAGGTCACAGAGAAAATATATTACAGGTGCTTCTACACTGTGTTTTTACTGCAAAAACCACTGCCTTCACTCTGCAGTGGTAGTGTTGGTATACTTATTTGTTACAGCCACTAGGGGGATACAGTTTATGGACAGAGTGGTTGATTTATGGAGGCCTAGGATTTTCTCTGTGATATGACATGTATCCTCCACATATTCACATGGATCTTGACACACAGAGCTATCGAAGAAATATTTACTGCACACATTTTGTAGGACTGAGGAAGTGTGCTCTGTGAGTTAAAAGTGCCAGTAACTCTCCCCACTCTCCCCAGAGTAACCCTTATTACCATATGAGTAGCTCCAGCCAGACAGCCTGTGTGTATGCGTGTGCATGTGAAAGAGAAAGAGCGAGCGAAACACCATTGTTTCTGTACATGTGAGTGTTTGAGTGAGCACACTTCCTTGTACAGTATGTGCATTTATGTGTGGGCCCAATGCATTTCTCACCTTCCCACTACTTGGAGGCAAAATGAAGTCTGTCTGGCAGTGAATTTTCTATTGTGTAGTGCTAATGTGATAGCAGAGATTAGCATTGTAATCCATTTAGCATAGAGCAGCTAATCCACTTTATTACTGTTGAAAAGGAATCAGATAATATTGGCTACCACCACTGTAGCTGCCTAATGATTTTAGGCTGATGAAAAAATTACTTAAAGATATATTAATAATTACTGTGGCTGACAATGAAAGTAGGATTAGGCGTTTCATAACAAATCATAATCATTAGCTTTGGCTTTTCATCAAGGGAATTAAAGTATTGATTGTGTTCAGTCTACTCTGAGTAGGCTGTTTGTCTGTAGAAAGTGTGTGTGTGTATTTGTAGAGATAAAAAATTGTACACTAGCTATTAATTGTCATTTGATTTTTTGATTTTCAAGTACTATAGACTGCTTTTGGATATTTTGGAATATTTATCCTTTGCAGCCTAGAGTTTAATAGCAGAAGGAATTAAATGTGCTGTTGACATTGTTATAAAACACACAAGCCCAGGGTGAACCTGCTGTGTTGATATAAAAATACAGGGTAAAATTGCTATTAAATCTCTTTTATATGTGCCAATTATTGCACAAATAGGTCTGCCCTGTACAACCTGATTTAAATCAGTCTTTTTCCCTTGCGTGTTCCCCTTCAGTCCCAGTGTGACTAAACCAGCCAGCGACGCATGCTTGAGGACATGCTGTGCTCTCCCTGGTGGCTCATTTGTTTTGTTGGTGGTCAGATTGAGGGATAATATACAGGAGCTTCCTCTTGAAGCCCCTGTGCTCCCTGGTGACTGTGGATCTGTCCCAACACAATAAAACTCTATATTCAGCAACTGCCATAGACTGACTGCCCTTAAACTCTGCTCAGCAATTGGCTCCACACTTCTCTAATATGCAGTGGGGGTAAGCTGATACGCACATGTCTTTGCATACATGCACAAACACACACACATGCTGTGTGGTGCGCGCAAATGCACAGTGACTCAAATTAACTCTATAGGGCAGATTAGATAACCCCACCTGCTGAATCTGGCCCTGGCTCACGTAGAAGTCTCTTTCTACCTACCTTCCCTCTCTTCTTTCTCTCCCTCCTATTCGCCTTCTGTTCTTTTCTGCAACTGACCCAAACACACACAATGGTTCCCAGTGAAAGTGTATGAAGCTTTGATACACATAACTCGAGGTCCTTAGAGATCAAGATCACTGCACAAGCTAAGCAGGAGGCAGAGCGAGAGAGGAAGAATGACAGGAAAAAAAGGAGAGAGAGCAGGGTGAAATCAGGGTGAAAGATGGTGCCTGATTTAAGGAAATGTTGTGAAACTGGATATCAGTAGAAACAGCAGGAGTAGCGCAGGATTTAAACTGCAACCTGTGTACTTAGATTTCTCTCTTTACTGCACAGTAGTTTGTTTAAACAAAGACAAAAGAAGGTGCCATGGGATGGTAGCAGAGGATTGGATTCATTTGTTTCTGCAATAATGCAGGATAAAGTGAAGGTGGGTTGTACTGTCATTCAGTCAGTAGCTTATTCTTGTTCCTCAAAAACTGAAAGATGACCAGTTTTGTTTTCAGTGAGTACAGCACAAGTTCACCAAAGGGTGTAGTTTACCTGCCCAGAGCAATTAAGGCTTTTTGACCTACAGTGACTGTAGCTTTAGGCGTGCCGGTTGAAAAGTATTTTAATGATATGCTGACAGAGAGAACACAGAGAGTATGTTGTCATCAGCGTATTGTAATTAATCATAAAGTGACTCACCTGCCTGCTCGACCATCTGTTTCCTGTCCAATTATCTTCCGACTGTGCCTGTTACCTGTGAACCCTTAAGTGCTGAAGAGCGCAAAGAACTACCAAGAGTCATCACAACTTTAACAAGACTTGCTTCACACCTGTCCACAAGCCCGTACAGGCCCCTGTGTATATGTGTGAGCGTGTATTCTACTGAGTGCTGAAAGTTGCTTGGGTAGCTATGTGTCAGAGTGTGTTTCTGGGAAATTACAGCCAGAGGACCACATTTAGAAAGGATAACTTGGAACACACCACTGTGCATGTGCGCGTGTGTATGTGTATGTGGGTGAGTGACTATGTAAGCAGATGTTCGGGCACAACCCAGAACACTTCCATCACACTACCAAGTCTGTGTGGGGCCTATTCCATGCACTTTATGCTGAGTAAACACACCTAGGGGCCCACAAACCACACCTCTTGCCCAGATGCCTAATTACTGTAATCACTTTTGAATGGCTGAGAAGAGAAAAAGATGAGCTTCACAGATACAACACAGAAAGCCATGATACATGGAAAAATCCTAAGGCAGTATGCAGTAGATTGTCAATTTTGCCAAAAATAATCTTTAAAAGTGCATTTTCAATGATACCTTTGCTCCTAATTGCACACTTTGTTGTCTTAGACACCACGTTGGCACCATTACTGATCCTCTTTGTCACTCTGCTGCTGTTTTTCTTTAGCTTTTCTTGATATCTGTGTTATATTTTTTAACCCTGTCATTTATTCATTCTATTTTATTTACACAATAACTTGTGAATCAATAAATTATGCATGTTAAATATGTTAAATCTTTATGTGCTTCTATGTTCTTCCAGATCCGGGTTGACGGCTCCTCTCGTGCTCTGCAGTATGAGACGGTGCAGGCAGTGGAAAATGGACCCATCCTCAGAGACATGGCCTTCTCTTCTGATCACCACTACCTCTATGTCATGTCTGAGACCCAGGTCAGTCACACAGACGCACATACACACTATCAAAAGCACTCCTGCTAGGTTAATATCATAACCACTGGCATTTATCATTTTCTTATGTCACTGGGTAAAATAACCTTTGGTGTGGCACAGAGGATTTCATTACATCCAGGCTGGAGGAGAGAAAAGGATTAGATGGACTGTTGGATGCTATGGCCGTGGCTTTTTATAGAAACTGACTGTGAGGGTAGAGCTGGAGTGAATAAACGTGTTGAATTATGGGGAGAGTGGAGAGTGGTCTTAGTCCACTTGTGTGTGTGTGTGTGTGTGTGTGCGTGTGCATATGTGTTTGTGTATGTGCCGGTCTGTATGTGCACAGACAGATTCACACACACACACACACGCACACACACACAATCTCTCTTAGTGCCTTTGATGACATGGAATGTGGAGCGAAATAGCAGCACTCTGTGTAATGGACACAGACACAGAGAGACTGTGAATACCTCTATCAGAGGCAAAACCTCGCTAAAATAGCATCATGGATAGTCTATAACACACACGCTGTGTTCACACAAATGCGAACACACACAACGCTATGACTCACTGTGTTAGGTATTCACCTTCCCTTTATATTACACACAAAAACACACAAAACCACAAGAATGTAGTTGCATTATGCCTTATACATAAGTCGTGTATGGCAATTTATGTGGAGGAATGATCAGTTATGAGTATGTTGAGCCAAACATCATTAGGATAAATAGTGCATTAGTAGTTTTTTTTGTTGTTTTTTTCCTGACCCTGACGCAAACAGTGCCTGTTCAAAGTCCTCTGATGACTGAACATAAGTTAGATGAAGTTGAGCATCATAAAAAAGAAAGAAATAAGGCCAACTGAGTCCTTAACCTAAAAGTTCATTCATCGTCACAGAAACAGTAAATGTACATATGTGGTACCATTCAACGCAGACATTCTCTTTTTCTATGATGCGATGTTAAAGGGTTAATTTTCAGATCATTGAGGCCAAATCGGGCCACCAGTTGAAGAAGCCATGGTGGATCTGTTTCACTCTAGCTCATTGTCCATTATTAATGTAACTGTTAGAAATAATATTGCAAAAGCTCTGAAGTACAGATGATGTGCATATCATTCCCTCTCTCCCTCCTCTTTATCTCCTGTCACCCTTAATCACAGAAGGCCACTGCCATTTTGTTGGCAGCGATAGCCTAGTTACCCCTGCATATTGTCTGCAGCTTCCAGAGGATTATAGACCTCACTGGCACCATGACACTGCCAGTATTTACTAATGTGTAGTGCAATGTTTGTGTGTGTGTGTGTGTGTGTGTGCAAACGCATGCTCATTTTAAGTGCCCAGATTATTGTGATAACACGTTTAAATATCAGACAGACTGAATTGAAGGTGCCCTTTCAAATGCAGCTCTCATCTCCTCTCCTGAGATCTCAGTCAGTCCATCTGCAGAGAGAGGGAGAGAGAATGCAATGGAGAGACACAAGTGAGCAGAATAAGGACATTTAGGATCCTATTTTGTCATGTCATCCAATTACCACTCTTGCAAATCTGTTAACCAGCAGAATTTTGTTTTCTCCCTTTTGGATTGCAGTGCATGTAATTGGGCTTACAGAAGATATCACAGAATAACAAATGAATTATTAGGAATACTTAATTTTAATTTCTTCCCATTATGTTAGATTCCTTTATGTCTTGCTATTATCACCCAACATCATGTTACTAATTTAGCATTTTTAATTTGCATGCCAATTAGCTTATATTGAGGAAAAAAAACCCCCAAAACAACCAAGTGAGTTTAATAGTGGTCCCGTGTGTATGTGTGTGTGTGTGTGTGTGTGTGTGTGTGTGTGGCCTTCCTAGTAATTAGTCTATTACCCTAGTTAGAGAACTGACCTCCACTAACTGTTTATGAGGAACATCTGGGAATTACGATGCACACAAATATAGAAATCAGTTAATGAACACAACATATATACACACAGAACACACAAAAATATGCTCATAAACCCAGTGCATGCACAAACACACTACTACAGTGCTGAAGGGTTTATATTGAGAATGAGAATGAATGAATGAAACCCAAAGAATGACATTTTCGCTGAGCCATGAAAACCCTTTTGATGTCTGTTGAGTAATCAATTCATAGTAATTGTGACTGACACTATTTTTTTTTTTTGTTATTTCACTGCAATACCTTCATGTGCCTTAGAGTCAGTAGATTTTGTAGAGTCTATCAGTTACACTGTAATTGTGATTCTTCATGCAGATTCAGACAGCCATTGTATATATAAAAAAAGGCACTTATTTTTTACTGCCAGTTTCTGTACTGACTGACTGTTAAACACAAAACTGTTTCCAAATGTCTGCAGTGACTAAAAGAGATGAGCTCAAATTGCTTCATCTCAAAGGAAGAGAACATGTAGCAACAATATTCTGGTGCATCGGCTTTGTTCTCACAGGTTGTTTCTACAAAAACTCAATTCCTGAAGGTTTCCATGTGTAGGCAGAGTTGTTCGCTGTCACACTGTTGCCTCGAGTCAAAACAAGTTTTATTAAATGTCAAAGACAGAATGTCTATAAATACAAAAAAGATAGATACTAACATGATCCATTTTACATGTAGGCACTTGTAATTAACAAAGAGTCACCAACATATCGAATTTGCCCAACTTACCAGTCATTAATTTGCTATTGGTCCTGATATATTGGTCCCAGATATATTCTGAAACAGTTATGCCCCTCCCCTATACCCATAAGGTGATCAGTATCCCTAGATAAATGTTGTCTTGAATTTCTTGTTTGCTTTTTGTTGCCCTCACACAGACAAGCCAAGTTCAGGGGTCATATTGTGGTCACCCTTACATGCAGTAGTTTTGAATTGCAGTACTGCTTGCTGGATCAGTAGTGCTGGATCAGTAGTTTCGATACACACACACACACACACACACACCTTCCCGATTCCCAGTGGTGGCAAGCGCTATTAAAGCAGCCCGAGCTGGTCGATAGCCGGCCACCTGCTGTTTCTGGGGCCTGGGACCCATACACTCAGAGTGTGATAGATGGAATGAGGGAGAAATACAGAGAGAGGAAACATGATAGAAAGACAGAAGTGAACGGGGCCCACAACAGGAGGCTGAGAACAGAGCTGGTCGATACAGCTCCTCTCCTGCTGTTCTAAGACAGCCTTGAAACCCTCCCCTGCAGATTGGTGATGCTGGGCCTGGGGTGGATCAAGAGACAGATCCCCTCCAAATCCTGCCTGTCTTCTCCAGGTCAGTGTAAGATTCCAGTAAGGACAGCAAGGGTCAGAAGAGAGAGGGTGGGAGATGGACATATAAAGGGCATTATAAGTATGTAATTATAAAGAAGTTACAGGTGTCCAGCAGGTTTTATATTTCAGTGTAAGGAGGCTGCATGCTGGGACTTTGAGACTCTTCTGGAGGCGAGAGCACTTCTCAATTATAAAATAGGCCTAAATAAATATATAGAAATATACAGTAGGGACTACGGAGAAGCCATATTAAGACAACAATAACTGTGATTGGTCAGCTTGAGTTGCTCAGATTTCTGCGGTTGATAATGAAGACAACTTGGAGGAACTTGAAGAAAGGCTCTGTTATCTTCTCCTTTTTTTCATTAACGTGAAATAAATGCAAACCTTGTCTTCACTGCAATCATCCCTCTCAATCACAAAGTGAATTGAAGAAAGTAAACATAATTACTTCAGCCACATAACAATTGCCTGGCTCAGTGATTCTTTATCCCTCTCAGTAGCTAGAAAAATTTGTATTTTGTGATTATTGCTAGCAAAGCCATTTTAGCTGCAAAGTTTTCTACCATCGCTATCTCAAAGTGAATGAAAGAATGTAAACATAATCATTTGGGTCAATAATGAATGACACATTACTATGAATTACTAAATAAATTACATTCAGGTTGGACCTTGACAGAGATGTATAAATTCAGCTTTAAGGAGGGGAGTCATGTTGAGAGTCACACTGCTTGTCTGTGTCACATTAGACACTCAATAGAGAGGGAAACTAGCCAAATACTAACACAAACACATTACCATGCAGCATTGTATACTGCAAAAATTATTCAGATCCAAGTCATTATATTCTCCCACAGTTTTCATTTTCTCATCCTTTTATTAAACTTTTCTTTCATCCCTTCAACATCTCTTTTTCCTTTCTTTCTTTCCTCAATCCTGTGAATATGTCATCTTTTGTTTAGTGTGCTTTTCTTTTAGGATTATACATCTCTGGTTTTACAAACTCTATTCATTTCTAAGGGGATTTGTAAAGGGAATGAGGATTCATCCTTTTGTGTTCCTTGCTCCTCTGTCTTCATCTCCTTTCCCTCCATCTTTGTTCCATTTCTAACCCTCTCGCACTACCCATTGTCATTTTTACCCAACTACATCCCCCTCAGTCCTCCATTCCTCCATTTTTTTTGCACTGTTCCTCACTAGCCGAGTAATCTGTCATCCCTACCCTCTCATTAATTCAGTGATTGGCTGTCTTCTAATTGGAAATTTCACTCCCTCTCTCACTGTATCTCTCTCCCTTATACACACACACATACACACATACTATACACTTGTCTTATTACTGGGTTAAATAGATGTTCTGGTATAAAGAGGACAGTCAGATTATAGAATGTGCTGTTATTATGGATGTTAGAGTTGCAGTTTGAGTGACAGGGGCAGGTCAATCTCATTGTTAATATGAGCTGGTTCTGTAGTCCACCGTGTTACCGTCCTGTTAACACTGCTTCATCTGTCAACCACAATGAGGACATCTGAGTGGAATGAATGAGGTGGAGGAGGTTGGGGGGTCATTTCACTGTCAGTTCAATGTTGAAATGAACAGTACAAATCACACACTAACTGAGCACTCTGTTTTAATAGGTGCTATAAACCTATGGTAGAAAGAAAAACATCTCTTGAAGTGATGAACAGTTATTGAAGTCAACAGTGAAATGGGAAGTTAGCCCAAAGCTTATTGCATGAGGTAGAGTTTTAGTCTACAAGTTCTTTCTTGTCCAGCTGCAACAAAGAAGGATTGTCATTCCAAAATAGAAAACATTCATATATAATATAATATAATATAATAAAGACCTCATTATGTAGGTTGCAGAAGTATTCCATAGTTGTTACTTTATTTTTGCAAAAAGAGGACCAGAAAAATCAACTAAAGATATTGATTAATTTATGTATTTATTTACATTAATCCTCCAAGGTTGAAAAAATGTTTTGCTCCAAATACACAGACACATGAATATGTATTTCAAAACAACTAAACTGATATATCTTTGAATATACAATGTCCAATGTTTTCCACAAATATCTACAGTAGTCTGAGCCTACAGTAGGGTCCAAAACCTTGAGAAAGACTTTTGGACTCTACTATATGCAGAATATTATATGAGGCAAAATAAATTAAATGAAACCTCTTTTTTTGGACCCAATCATGAGAAAGTAATTTAAATGAACCAGGATTCACTGTGTCCTCCGCAGACTCAGTATGATTTGATAGCCGAGCACATTACTCAGCGGCTGGCTGTGCTGAAACTTGACATGGGTTCCAGGGCATTTGGGAGCAGCTCAAGCTGTTTTTGTTGTGTCTTAGTCACTCAATCCATCCTCTAATGTTCCCATAGCCATATCATCAACCTCCAGCAACCCAGCAAACACATCAACTTATCCTGCTGGCAACTAATTAGTCAGTCAGTGGCTAGATGTTCTTACATGGCTTTAATGCTTAATTTTTTCTCTTTTTTTCCAACATACACTGAGGCTTTCACATTCAGCATATAAACTGTTGCTGGAAAGTGCTGTGACTGCCACACTCATGGTACTAAATTATTTATATTCAGCGTAGCAAATGCAGATCTGTAAGTGTGAATTATTGAAAATGTGTACTATAGTGGGGTGAGATCGTTCAAAGTCAAATGCTTTTTTTTGCTGTTTTGAACCCCCCGAGGGAAATCCGACAAGCCAATTTGTGGAAGTATCGCGTCTTCGCATCTCATCAAAGATGTTTAATACCAGCATCCTTTAATTTCTATCAGCGGGGGAACTTTTTACCACATCCCTTACAGTGTGGCTTCCTCACCCCTCTAGTGTGTGGCTGTGAGTTATGAAGGTGTTTAGATGTGCATATTATGTTGTGTCCCAGTTATAGCTGCAGGCTGCTGTGGTCTAAAAAATGCTAAGCAGACCCAGTTGATTCTGATTTTGTATTAACAAGAGGGAAAGATCTAAGTGGCTTTGAAAGAGGGTTCATTGTTGGGGCACAGATGGCAGGAGCTTCAGTCACAAAGACTCTTTAACTGGCTAGTGTTTCAATAGAAACAGTGACTAAAGTGACGTCTGCATTTAGATCTATGGGAAAGACATCAATAAACATTGGAAATTGTGGTTGACAGCACACATTTGATCACTGTGATGCTCGTGCATTAGTGCGATATGTAAGGAAAAACAGAAGAGCAATTCTTCCTCAGGTGACTGAGAATGTTAATGCAGGACATGATCAGACTGTGTCAGTAAGAACAGTCTGTCGACAATTACATAGAGAGGAATATTATAGTAGGGTTGCAGTCCTTACTTATACTTGCAGTGTTTAGTTGGTCTACAGATATGTGGAGAAAAGTGATATGGTCAGATGAGTCATCCATACTATCAACAAGTGGGCAAGTGCATGTATGAAAGGGGCTTTAGACTGCACTCTCCACAACTATCATCAAAACACCAGGGAATATCCTTTGGAAGAATGGTGCTCATCCCTTCAGTAGAGTTCCAGAGAATTGTAGAATCAATGCCAAGGTGCACTGAAGCTGTTCTGGCAGCACATGCTGGCCCAACACCTGACTAAGACACTTTATGTTGTTTTTTCCTTTAATTTGTCACCAGTCTGTATGTTGCAGCCATTGCTGCCTGACACACTTCTGAAAAATGTCAACAAAGTGGGGCAGACAAGGTTGGCTCACTCAAAGTCCCTTTTGAAGTTTTACCCTCTCTTTCTCACTCTTGTATTCTCTTGCTGTCTCTGTATATTCTGGAATCTTGTATTCCTCTGTCTTTCTCCACTGCAGATAGTTGTGAATGTGCTAACACATTATTCTATATAACAGACAGACACTGTCTAAAATTTGTCATTCGTGCAAGTCATCATCACCATGCTCTGGCACTATCTTGGCTATTGGAAACATTCCAAACTGTGCACTGTGTCTGCATAATACAGGCCTTATTTTTACCCAGACTATGCCCTGAGGGCAAGATGATGCAGATTGTGCAGAATTGTTTGTGTGTGTGTATGGTTGCACCTTTCGCACCTGCCAATGGGAGACAAAGACTAAATGCAAATCCTGTTTTTGCATTCAAGGGTCAAACCTCACCCCACACCATAAATGCAATTTCACTTGACATCCATCATGTCTTCAGCATGGCACCAGCACTGAGGACTGACAATGTGCAATGGGACAACATTAGCATGATGTTAGGGCAATTGTTTGTTGCTGAGCTTACCATACTTCAGCTTTTGGTTGCTTATTTGGTAAACACACTAAATAAGCAAATGGTAAAAATATATTGTTTGCCTCATACTCATGCAGGACATTTTAATCTGTAAAGTATAATTGGTAAACTGCCTTAAGCTTGTTTAAGTGCTCTATATATCCAGGAGCCTTACTGTCTTTTGAATGGAAAGATAAGTGAAAATGATTGATTGTATCCGAGTCGTTTGTAATGCGCTGACAATCATGACAGCGCAATGGATTGCTTTCTCATTTGACCTCTGAGAACGTCAAATGAAAACAATATTGCACCCGCAGCCGCTGGCCCGCTCTGTTAACTGAGTTTATGATATAATACTGTTGGTTGGTGGTTGACGGATTGAGTGGTGCGTCAGCTGTGACGAGGCAGCAGGTCCTTGATGTGTCCCTCGCTTCATTTGACTCCCACGTCAATCTCTCCTCCATCCAGCTGGAGAGGAGAGAGGTGGGACATCGGAGGACAGGGGAGAGAGAGAGAGGCACCAGTGAATGATTGAAGGAGTTAATAGAATTAATTAATATTGAGCAATACAGAAGAGAAAAGAATAAGAGGACGGACCAAAATTTGAGAGGTAAAGTTGATAAGAAACAGTTGTTATACCACTTACATTGATTAAACACTGACATTACCTCGAATAGAATAGTTTAAGGCACTAAAAACACTTCATATGTCAGCATTTATAGACAAGGCTGGTGAAAATATGGTTGGTGATTGGTTGAGACTGTCAGGCCTGTCTCCATTTCCAAGACATGCTGTTGTGATAACAGCAGGTTAGGAATTATTATTCATACCCATTGTCAGGGATATAAATAATGATTTCACTTTATCAGGCTTAATGATTGTAGCTGATTTGCTCGCAGTCATCAGCATAACTCGAGGATATTTAATTGGACACGACTACTGCAGGCAGCAATATGTCTCGGTTACATGCACACAACATTGCTTACTTACAACATGTTATTAAAAATGACCAAACAACGCCACATTACTAACATTTAACCAAATTATATTATATTAATTTCTGCTTCCCATCCAACAGTAATGATGCACTTTCAGCATCGTGCCAAAGTAATGAACAAACTCACACCAGGAAAGGAGAAAAAGACGAAGCTAACCTGGGGGAAGAAGAGAAAAGATAAGAGAAGTTCAGTGTGCCCTACAGGCTGTAAAGCAGGATTGGACTATCACTTTCATTTCTTTCTCTCTGTTCATTTGGAGTGGTGGAGTTTGGCTGCAGGTGGAATCTCTGTTTAATTACAAGTGGCGGGGGCAGGAAAGGAGTAGGATAAAGAGAGGAATAGAGATGAGGAAGAATTAGTTGATAATAAAAGTCTCTGCAGATTTAATAAATGATCACTTTCCCACTGCAGGTTGAATTGAAGGCCCCTGGCATTATGTAACGAGGAAGAGAGAAAAAGACAGAGAAGGAAAAACAAAGTCAAGCTTCATCAACTCTACCTCAGTGTATAGTGATGGAGATCTTGAAGTGGAAATTCTGAGAACGATTAAAGTAAAGACTCTTCCTCCCTCTCCCCCTTTGACACCCAGTTCTACAGATATTATAGACACACACACTTACTGTATACATATTGTACATATCATTTGATGCCATTGTGCCACTACTGTAAATGATCAAGTACGTCTTCATCTCTCTCCCCACACATTAAGGTATCAAGTACTCCTGTGATCTCGGGTCTTTTTAAAAGCATGATTATATTCAGCAGCTTCCATCTCTCCCTATTGTGAAAGGAGGAAGAGTGCAGGGTGTAATGGCTGTCATTTGCTCACCTGAAACAGCAGGGAATTATAAATGCCATGCACCCCCATCCTTTGTATTTATCCCTGCTGATATGATAGCGCAGCCATAGTGAAGAGACAGTGAGGCGTAATGGTTGCCTCTCCGGCAAAGCCCACGAAGAAGATAGCATGAAATGAATGTGATATCGAGATGAGAGAGACAAGGGATGCATTGGATCGTTTAGCCACCAAATCCCTCAATTTTTTTTTTTTTTTGATAAAAGAGAGGACAAAACTGTTGCTGGCTTGAGTGTGTGTGTGTGTGTGTGTGTGTGTGTGTGTGTCAGTGTCAGATAGAGAACGGAGGTTCTAGAGAGATGATGAATGTATGATCTTACACACCTCAGAGGGTCTGAGTGACAGAGAAAGACAGACAGACAGAGACAGAAGGAGAATGAATGATATCAGGAAGCAAGCTCTGGAACAGAGGACCCACATTGGCACCCACCGCCTTTGCTGGGGTCTGAATATGGTGTGTGTGTGTCTTTGTGCGTGTGTTTGTGCGTGAGTGTGTGTGTGTGTGTGTGTGTTTTATCTGTTGAGAAAACCATTTCCACAGATGCAGGCATCTAAGGCCTCGATAGGCATCAGGAGGTCCTTTCCATTCTACAAAGTCTAAATCCGTGTGTGCTTTTTAATATGTGTGTACATGTGGGTGGTGTGTGTATCGGCATATCTGCCACCGATGAAGTGTTAAATTATAAAGCGCTGAGATATGGTGGCATTGTTTGCTACAGTTCTGTCTGGGTGCTTAGCTTTTATGGTAGATCACGAGGTTACAAACCACTCGATGCAGTGACATGGCTACGTAGATTACAAAAACGCACACAGGAAGATTGTAGTTTTATACACTCTTATGATAAGGCTTTGGCAGCTGAAATCCCTCTGCAGGCTAACACAATGGCCTTTCTCTTCAGTAACTAACAGGTTATTTTGCCGGCAGTGGGCTGAGTTAGTGGTGGATCTTAAGAGGAGCAGCAGGCTTGGTGGAGAGTGACAGGAAGGGAGGAAATCTATCATGTGAGATGGAATGAGGATCAGTGTTGAGCTTGATCATGTGCGCGCACACTTGCACAACTATCTCTCTGATTCCATCTCATACTCATTCCCTTTATCTACCTAATGTAAATGCCTCTACACAGTAGGGAGGGCAAAACATACCAGCTGATCCCCCCCCCCCCCCCCCCCCCCAAAAAAAAAAAAACACACACACACAGAACACACAGAGATGCACTTCCATTGTTTTTAATCTGTAATTGCATGCAGGTTTCCTCTTGACTTTGACAAGGTGATACACCCGCTCTGAATTCATTCAGCTGTGTGTGAATCTGTGTCAGTATATGTGTGTCTGTGTGTGTGTGTGTGTGTGTGTGTGTGTGTTTTCACACGTCTGTCTGAGCATGGTATTTATAGTGCTCTGAGAGATACACAAAAGTGACATAAATGTAGAAAGCAAGAGAGAGAAGGATGTAGTGGGGTGTTTTTTTTTTTTTTTTTAGAGTATCTCCATCGTGCCAGTGTGTCAGTGTCTGCCATCAGTGACAGTACGTGCATCTCCGTGGGTTCACATGCGTCTATGTGAACACGTGTTGAAATATGACTTCTATAGTGAGTATGTGCAAATGTGTAGCATTGATTTGGTGTGCTTTTATTTGAGAGAGAGAGAGAGAGAGGGAGAGGGGGGAGAGAGAGAGAGACTGTCAGGCAGAGATATGCTGCGTGATAGTCTGTGCTTCCAACAGAGAGAACTGCCTTCAGTGCCAGGCTGCGCTTTAGAGATACCACTACACATAGGCATTTCTGATCTCCTGTTACATTCAGTCATGCCCTACATTGGATGGTTTAATTACGGTCCTTTTCACACTCTTAAATATAGAATTAAGTCGGTAAAATGTGCTGCAAAGACATGTATAATTGCATCACTTATGTCTGGAAAAAATGGATCCTCAGCACCTATTGGAGGTGGTGCACTGAAGCTGTGAGGTGATTTGCTGAATTGAAATCTACCTAGTTACATTAGTACCCATCATTACTACCATAGTGTCTTTGAGTTCTAAATCCATATCATCCCCTGCAAGCTGCACTGGTGCTGATCGCATATTCTATGTGAACTTTCTTCATACTACAAAATGATTTGCATTATTATTTCATGTACTGTATTCTATGCAAGGACAGTTTGTAAATGCTTGTTCTCGTTTTGCCTTCATCTGATTTGCTAGTATTCACAGCTATGGCCAGTGGCTGTTTAACTGTCCCACACACATGTATTATTTGTACTCAGTGATAGTGTAACTTTCTAATGCAGGGGTTCTTTCTGTTTAAGCTGGATTCCAAAATACCTTTTATTTCAACATACCCAGGAATCTCTGGTATTTGGAAGACAAAACAGAAACATTTTTTCACCTCCAAAACTCCTATTACAAGACTGAAATTCTGGTTAGTGCGCAGGCACATACACACAAACACAAACACACACACACATAGAGCTTTACCCTCATCATAACCCAATATCAGTCCCACACTGATGATGTCGTCTCTCTTTCCCGGCTGTCATCGGTGAGCAGTGTGAGTGACAGCGGTCATCCACCAATGACGGCTCATTAATCAAAAGTGCCAGCAACACCTATTATTGCACCACGCTGTTACCATGGAGTCAAGACGAGGGGGACGGCTGAGATCTACCCCAGCTTTGCCCCTTGCGCTCGGTCACTCAAGGCCCATGCCAATCAGTGCCAGTCAATGCCAGTTTGAATTGGCAGCGCTATATATCATAATAGACGGCCTGCTGTCCCATGTGGCCAAGTTTCCCATATGGAGCCAGTGGAGAAAGACGGAACCTGTCAGGCAGTAGCATTTTCATGGAAATCTGTTCTGTTGCACATATATGCTATCAAAATACTTTGCATTCTACTTTATACATTATTTTGTTTGGTTTGGTCAGTTTTTATAGTTCATGTCATTTTTACAGTTAATGTGTATTGATGCTTAACATGTGGCTTTAGTCTCTCAGAATGCAAACAATAATGCAGCAAAAAGCATATGATGTGTATTGAGTTAAGGGTGCGACTGTCGCTGTTCACCTCTACAACTACGCATCCTCTATGACCCAACAATAGCTGATTGCAACAGGTTAATTCCTATTCTGTAGAGGTTGTTGGGGGGTGTGATTGCACACTTTGTCCTTTTCTTTTCAACTCTTGTCCAACGTTACTTCCTCTTTCTCCGTGGCATGACAGGAGGTCTGCTTGAATCCTAAGCTTGCTAATAACTTATTTGAAGTTGGGTCTCCAAGATTGTGTTAAGAACATAGATAGACTAATTTCTCAGAGTTAATTTGAATGCATCAGTTTTTGACAAATTTGTGCAGAGGTGTTCATGATAGTAACCATATGTGATCTCTGCATTGATTTGGTCAGCCGTCTTCTCTGTGGGGAAAAGCCAACAACCATATATACCCCATTCTTCTTCTTCTTTGGTTTTTCTGGCGGACTACAAACCAACGTTAAAGGTGCATGCCGCCACCTACTGTATCAGGCTGTGTAACATCATGCTATTAACAGAGGTGTCCCTTGTCGTGTGTTTGTGAGAGAGAGAGAGAGAGAGAGAGAGAGAAAGAATGAGAGTGGGGTGTGCTGCTCCAAAAATAGAAAATCAATATGTGGCGGGCAATGTTGATATTGTGTGAATCTATGGGAAACCCTGAATTTATACTCACTGTGCTTTTATTTTCACTCTACTAACAACTATTTTGAGATCTTGTTTTACCTTTAAGGCATGTAGGTGTACATGAAATAGAAATCCATAATGCTCGTCTAACCTGAGGAGGGTTTTGTAAATCAGTGAAAATTTGTGAAAGAACAGTGTATTGTGATGCCCCTAATCTGTTTATTTTTTTTATGATAGATTCATCCTATATTTTTCTGTCATTCTTTCTCACATGCTCAGATATTTGAAGCAAATGTGAACACTGACTTTCTCTAACTCTTCCGGTTCTCTCTGTCTTGTGGTGATGTTTTGCTTTTTGACATTTCATAGTTCATCATTCCTCTGTTCATAAATATAAAAAACATAAACTTTGAATGTGTGAATGACTGTGTTTAACCCTTGTTTTATCTTTTTTTTTTAGCTGTCACGGGTGCCAGTGGAAGCCTGTGGACAGTACTCAACCTGCAGTGAATGTCTTGGATCAGGAGATCCCCACTGTGGCTGGTGTGTCCTGCACAACACGTAAGTACTGCTACTTCTATAGACCTTTACACACACACTACACATACACCCACAGAAATATACTCAAACACACAAATGCATATCTGTATTTCTCTTTTTCTCTCGGGCCAGACAAATAGTCATCTTTTTCACTTCATTCCACTCATTCACTGAGTCTCCAATATGTTAACATGGCAGTCTGGGGGGTGCTATGTTTGGGTTGTTAGTCTCCCCTACCTCCATGACGCTTGGGCCCATGCCCAGCACTCTATCCCTTGCAGCCCTTGAGCATTCAGGGACTTCGCTCGCCAACCCAGGCCAAGTCTCAGATTGCTTTCCTGGGGCTCGGCCTTGTGCCAGCGGCCCCCTTAGATCCATTACCAAACCTAACCACTGGCATTGTTTACCAGCCCTGAAACCAGAGCCTGGTGAGAGCACAGACATTGGCGGGCACTGCCAGGCCTCTGATGGGCACCGCACCAACCTTCAGGAGTTGACACGAGGAGCGTGATAGCTGCTGTTATTGTGGGAAACTGTTGAATGAGATCTTAGAGATGATCTCATTAACCACAATGCACTCACTCTTTGACTTGCTAACCTGTTCTCTTTTCTGCATTTTCTTGATTTACCTATAAACTTGTGTGTCTGTTATTTTCTCTCTCACACGCACACACATGAACACACACAGATACACACAAATTCACACACACGCACACGCACACCCCAGCTGTCAAACCCTTGTCCCTCAAGATTGGAGTGGGAGATAGTTCTTGCTGGGGGCAGGGAGATTTCCCACTCCACTGTAAATTGAAAATTGGTTTCTTGTGTTGGTGCTAGCCCTTGGGTAGTGTGTGTGTGTGTGTGTGTGAGAGAGAGAGAGAGAGAGAGAGAGAGAGACTGAGTGAGACTGAGTACATTTAGCACCTTCAAGTCTCCTGGAACTGAGAAGACATGGTGAGGGGAGAGAAGTGTGACTGAGACAGGCACAGTCATACAGACTGAAATCTAAAAAGGAAGGAAGTCAGGGAGGGAGACAGTAAGAGAGAAAATAAGAGATGGAGAGAGGTCAAAGGGTGAGAGGTTGTGAAGCAGACCACTAAATTCTAGAGACTAGTAAATTCTAAGACAAAGAAAGACAACTTCAGGATCATCACCCTAGATACAGTACAAACTTCTAAGAGAGCAGGGCTGTGTAACGGGAATGAAATGTGATAAATTGGCAGAGATCTGCAAAAGGTCTTAGTGAGAAAAAAAGTGAGTTTGTGTGCAGTAGAGTGAAGGAAGGAGAAATGGAGAGTATGTGTATGTTTGAGGTCTCCAGGGTAGAAAGTGCATTAGCAGACAGAGGACACAGTGATGGGTTATGGGTCACAAACCCGAGGATAGAGGCAAAGTCACACTCTTACACGCTCATGACACAAATGTGAAACGCATCAGTTCAGAGGTTTCATGTTTATCACAATTCTTTCCTTTGAACTGCCTCTGAACTCCTCTCAGTACACTCTGTACTTAATTGAATATGAGGTAGAAGAATCAGTGTAAAGAACAAATTAAGCACAACCAGTGAGCAGCAATTGTGCAGGTATTTGCCACATGGATGTGCTTGCAGGTTAAATCAAATCTTAAGAGTGGTACACATATGAGTGCATGCATGCTTCTGTGTGTCTGTGGGTGTGTGGATGTGCACAAACCCATTAACACCCTGGACATCATCCCAGTCAGAGCAAATGGGTAGCCACAGATTGGCCTGTCACACTTAGCCTGATAGGGTCGACTCACCTGAGCTCACCCCTCTCTTTACACACATACAGGCAAGGGCACATGCACACACACAGCCTTCTTGCTGGAGAATTAGTGTTAAGTCAAAAGCCAAAACGAGAATAGAGCCCAGAGAGAGAGAGAAAATAACCAAAAGGCCACTTTAGTCGATGTCAGGTGTCTAAGTGTTTGACCATCACAAGAGCAGTAAGGGAGATTACAGGTGTTGTGCATGTAAGGTTGTGAGTGTGCATGTGCACCGACATGCACATTGACTATCTGTTTGGCACACAGTTTTGCCTCTCCCTCACCTTTCCGGCACACACAGACATATACACATAAAATACACAACCCAGTCTGAGTGATTGGCCCTCTTGCTCACCAATCTCCACCATCAGCTTGTGAATTCTTAACAGGGTCTTGGTATAAATGAAACCCCCTGAGTGCCATCTCCACCATGGGTGATGCCCCAGCTCTAATAACTCTTATCTGCCATTATCTTTTCTATTCAAAAATCCTAATCACAATCAGCAATTTTTATTTTATTAGTTTATTTAGTAAGTCAACCTATAATAGGCCTATCCCTAACCATTGCCACTAGTAATGCTAGCATATAAACTAAACTAAACTAAAAAAAAAAAGGTAAGATATTTTTTCTTTTAATTAATGATGTTTGAGGAAAAAATAACTGACAACAGTTTTCAAAATCTGAAGAGTTCTTAAGATCAGAAATATCACACAAAACTCTTAGCTAATACATTCAGTCATATATTTGCTGCATCAACATGTCAGTTATTTCCTACAGGGCAGTTTTGTCTGGTCTCTTGAGGATAATTGTAAAATAATTAGCTGTTTGGACACACAAAAACACACACTGAGATACCAGGCTTCAAAAATGATGCTTTGTTGGCCCCAAAGCAAACTCCCCAGAGTAACAACATAGGCTCATAATATGTGTTTATTTCTTTACTCCTTCCCTGTTCCAAACCTTTTAAGAGAAAGAGCTAACAAATTTCAATGTGCTGGAGGATAAAGAAAGTTGGAGAAAAAAGGACATCCTGTCTTGTGAGGCAGATGGTGTGACTGTGAATTAACAATGCATTAAGTATGTCCTTGGTGACACACACGCATATTATCTGACCCAAGGCAGTTTTCTTGAAACATCTCAGCCATAACAAATACAACATATCCAGTGCGAGCTGAACTATTTGATATGCAGATGATAGAAATATTCACCCTTTGTCCTTCAGTCTCCTCTCACTATCATGTGAGTGCCTTGGTGGAATAACATTTATGTCTATGTTGTTTTAAGAAGTGATTCACATGATCATTGACAGATTGACACCTGAACAGAATATAATACATACATGTACTGTATACTGTAGATAGATAAATGGGTGGTTATGTGAGTTGAATATCACTGCTGAACCGAGGATTCCTGAAAGGAATTGTAAAAAATTAGGATTGTTGTATTAATATTAATCATTACACATTGGCCGGGGTAAGGGACTAATAAAAATGGGAGCCATTAAGTAACAGCAGTTGACAGCACTCAGCTATCCACTGGTATGCTTGGTGCATTCTCAACATTTGTATTTTCACCACAGTAGTGCTTAATGAACTAATGGGAGAATATCCTCCCATGCTTCCCTCCAGTTCTGTGATTGGCCAGGAGTCCTGCTCAGTCATAGCTTGAAATTATTAAACTGACACTACAGTATGTAGCCAAAGGGTAACCAATGAATGAGTGTCCATGAGTAGCAGTAATGTGATGCTGGCAGCCCACAGAGTCACAGCAGAGGGACTCTACAGTCTACAGTGCTGTAGATAAAAGGGACGACAGATTAATGTGGTGCGAACTAAAATGCGGAATGTTTTCTGTTTGTGTTGATATTCAGTTCAGTGTTATCTTGTAAAATGTTTTTCCTTGCCTTGCCAAGATTAAAGATATTTCTACAGAAAATGAATATGTGTTAAACAAGCACCCTGCCTAGTGTACTGACCAAAGGCTTTAACAATGCATCTTAAATAACATATAGCAAAAAGGCCAAAACACAAGGAGCTCACACACACTCTCCCACACACACTTACTTTGTGCTTGAAGGAGGGGTGTTGCGGGGAATGATAGCATGCAGTTCTTCTTCAAAGTGTTCTTCCAGATAGTTTGTTGTTCCCAATCAACCTTGAAATCACCTCACTAGTCTGAGAGCAAACACGAAACGCTCTCTCTCTCTTTCTTTCTTACACACACTCACACACAAACACACCCACACACATACACACAAACACTTTCTCCCTCTCTCTCTCTCTCTATCTCTCTTTCTCTCTCTCTATTCTCTGTCAGCATTGCCTTTATTTACTCTATAGATCGGTGAGAGGAGCTGTTAGAACACCAGGGGAAGAGGAGAAAGGCAATCAATAGTACAGGGGAGGAAATCAACAGGAGTAGATGGTGCACCTGCGTGTGTGTGCATGCGTGTGTGAGAGTCTCTGATAGCAGTCATTGTCCTCGACAAACCCTGACCATTTATTTCAATAATCGCTCACAGGTTTGACTTTGAATGAATTTGTGTATTTGAAGTGTACAGACATACGCTTCTATAAATCCTCATATATATCCTCTATGCCTCCTATATACTTTTTAAGCCACCTAGGAAACCACAGTGATCCTTGCTACTATTCGAGTAAACCAGAAACCTCACCTGTCAACCAAACTGTCTCAAATACATGTTTATGCTCTATTCGGTTAAGATCTTATGCTAATGCCTGTCTAGCTCTGCAGGTGAAAGGTACGTTTTCAGTCATATCAGCCCTCTCTTTTCATCGTTCTTCTTTCCACTCTTTGCCACTGACATTACATGTCATACTCTGTCAATCAGAGCAGAGTCTCATGGAGGAATCTCAAAGAACATTGCCTTTAAAGGAGTATGTAAGAGGCATAGTAAAGACATATGTACAGTACTTAACATAAATGTAAACATTCTCATCTTACACATCTACGTTACTCTTGCACATCTCACTATTTAAACAAAATGTAGAGATGAAATACAGTTCACTTCTCCGGTATATTGCATATTCCATAATCCATCATGGCAACTCATAAGTGTGATATGACTTGACCTAGTTATATGGTATTTTTACTTTTAAATCACTTTTCTGTGAATGTGAAAACTTTTGCCAACTCGTTGTTGTCCTTTATTGCATACTCCCCTTGTTTGGTAGCCTAACCTGATTTAAAACTAATACTGTTTTGTTCAGCATGACACCCTTCATTTTGTGGCCTACTGATTTTGTTTGTATGAGTCTAACATGACTTGGCATATTGTTTTTTCTCAGTGGTTTCCATCCACACTTAAATCCATCTGAGCAAGGCAGGGACACTTCTGCAATAAGCCAACATGCCAAAACTATTACAGTTACGTTATGGATATGTTACCTCCCTTAATGCCGGTCTGTCAGCTGTCAGTTTTGTAAGTGGTTAACTAGGCTGTCAACGTGCCTGTCATGCGTGACAGCCAGACAGATTGGGAACCATATTTGGAGAAGTAGCATTGTCAAAGTGAATGTCATCATATTTGGCATGGATGTTGAGAATATCTCGCATAACTCTGTGATATCAGTGTCAATTTGGAACAAGTAGTGCTAATGTTGCAATATCTTCACATTAATAATTGGTTTGACATATCTCAATCTTTGCTTTTGGCTGCGATATGGGTAATATTCCCATAGCGCCAAAATCATTTTCTCTCACTCTTTTCATTTTCTTTTTCTCCTCCTCCCCTCTTCCACTCTTCCCTATCATTCAAATCACACTCCATCTTCAGCAGGCTTATCGCACACTGTAATTTTTGTATGCAATTCTGCATTTATGAATGCGTATTTGTGCCTCCATGAATCCACACACAGTCTGCATCTATATATATACATCAGTGCATTTTTACTTATTGTATGTGTGTGCACATGTTGTGTGGCTTGTTTGTCCATAAACAGCATCACTCTTGTTCTCCTTCTAACTCCTTTCCTTTCTTCCTCCAAACACTCATAAACATCGATCCCTCTGTCCCTGGAGTGGAACGGGGACAGTAAAGTCATCTGTGCCATTGGCCACAGGCAAATGCCTTCTCCTAGTTCATTAGAGAAGGTCTGTCCATACAATCAATAGCAAAACCTCTAGAGGTGAAGTGTGATGTAGAGGGGAGTCCTTATGAATCAGTGGACTGTAGAAAACTCACTGTAATAATGTTATGGGTTTGAAACTGGATGATAGTCAGTCACATTTTACATAGAGCTTCTTACATTTTCCTGCACTTTATCGAACTGAACAGATGACATAAAGCTTTTTATGTAATTTTATGCTTGAGTCAAACAATCATGTCTTGATAAACAATTGTAACAACAAACATACAAGCTCATTACGTTGATACAAAAAAAGTTCAAGAAGTCATAAGTAAACACACAAAATGGCTGTTAAAACTTGCAAGTCATGCTGCCAAGCTTCTTGTCTTCTAAATCCTTTGTATTCCCAAGACATCTTTGGTGCTGTCAAACGAATAACCTTTTCGGAGGGAAAAGCTAATTGGCAGATCCATTGAATGTTTTTTCTTTCTCTCTTCCCCCTGTCTCTCTCTCATTAATTCTGCACTGTCGGTACCTGTCGCTGTGTTCACAGTCATCCGTTACCTCAGTGTGCTCATTACTGTTGTATGCCACCCTAATGCTAATTAAACTGCAGTGCAACAATTAGCATGCTACCAAGGACTCATTGTGTTTTGTTAGGGCGACCACTAGGCTCCCCCTGGAGATAGCTGTATGTGCTTTGAAATGTATTGTTGGCGAAGGCTTTGTTTACACTAAAAGAAAGTTTTTCCTTTATCAGGGAGAGTGAGACTTAACAGTAACACAGCAACCTTAAGTCAACAACAAAATTTACCAAAAGAAAAAACTTTGATAGCTTGATAAAACTGCACTAGTTTTTTCGTGGTTTGTTTTCTGCAGTGGGACTGCCCTGACTTTCCAAGTTATTTATGAACCTAAAAGAATTTATAGTCATTGCATCACAACTTGAGCTACTTAAAACAACTTGCAAATGTGACAGTGTACTGGATTTTGTATTAAGTAGTACTAAAAATTACTTGATCAACTCTCAAAGTTCAATTTATTCAAAACTTTGTCTTTGATCTTGAGATCTTTGCATCCATGGCACTGATGTCTGTGCCCAGGGGAGGATGGCCATCCCCTGAGTATGGGCGACTGCTTTCACCCCCCTCACACCCAAGCTCACCCCCACCCTCCACCTCTTGCTGAGTGCTCAGGGAAGTTGAGGGAAGGGAACAAGGCCAAGAAGTGACAGGGGCATCAGGACGGAACGGAGTGCTGCACCTCCTAGTTCCCTCTCAACTGTCACTGTTATAGTGTGGAGACACGCACATTCACACACACACAAACCAATCTACCTAGCCCCAACACACATGCACGAGCACATACACAGCAACTCAACGCCCACTTTTAAGTCAGGACCATTGCTCACTGTCACCCTTTTGTCACCTTGCCACACACAGGGATGCAGACACTGAAAAATGGACACACAAACACACACACACACACACACATACACACACACACACACACAGTAGAGCAGGTGTCGTGCTTTTGTCTGGCAGAGCATGAACCAGACACAGGGACTGACATGAGACAGAGAGATCTAGAGAGAGGATGACTGAGGGAGGTGTTGACAGTCAAAGGAAGTGAAATATATGGTGATATTCCACGCAATGAGAGGGGTGAGTGGGGCGAGAGAGAAAGAGGTTACATAAATTAACAGAAAGTGAGAGTGGGGATGAGCAATGAGAAAGTAGAGAGCATAAATAAAACTCTAGGAGCAAGTACTCTAGCTATGGATGTGAGGGTAAACACACATTATTCAAATATACACACATAGACACATCATCTCGACTATAACGGAGAGCACCTCTGGGAGAGGGTACTTACAAAAGTCACTCCACATGCCCTGTCACATAACTGTTGCTATGGTAACAGCAGCAGGCAGTATTAAGAATATAATAACCATGTTATATAATCCTACAGTAATCCCCACTGATAGTTAAGTATTAATGTCAGATAGTTTCGTCACTGAGATTACTTCGGCACGCCAAGACTATTAGTACATAGTTTATTTTTTATTTACCTTTTTTAATGGTTTTAAACCAGTATTATTTATATTAGCTTGTGGTCTTGTGTTGTTCTTTTTTTTAAAATCTTCTTATGTATATACTATATGGACAAGTCTTTGGTCAGCTGAAAGTATGTCTGTGGAAATGCAGTCTTTTTCGAGGTATAGTGAAACGGGAGACATACTGTTTGAAATATGTGTTTTGTAAATCTAAAATATACAGACAAGTACACTCCTTCAGTGTACTCCTAATGCAAACTATCAGTCAGAATTTTTTCATCCATTTTTTAAAAAATAATTTCATATGAGAAACATATAGAGTAAGGAAAAAAAATCACTAGTATCAGCCCTCAGACACTGAATACACATATACGTCAGTTACCTCTAAGTGCCCTATCCTCTACCATAGAAATGATAAGAACAATTTCAGTGTGTCTTCTCATTCAGAGTTAGAAACTGCCTTGCAGTTGTGAATAAACACATCTTAACTCCACAGGCTGGATATTGACTGCCTGGATCAATAGTATCATATGCTGGCTTCTACAGCTACACACATGCAGGATCATCATAACACAATATATGGAAGATAAAAGTCAAGTGCACTATTGAGACCCCAATTGAAAAACAGCCCTCCAGAGTCCTGCACTATCACCCCCAGGGGCGGTTAAGAAAACATCATCAAACAGAGGACTTCAATTTACAAATATCTGGGGAAATACTTTAGATGCAGTAGAATGATACACTGTTGTTTTCCCTTACCAGTTTCTTCTTCTATTTTATGAATGTGAGATCAGATGGTGTTTTGCTGCAGTAATAAATCAAATATTCACTTTTACATTCTTTGTCTGTCTTATCCCAGGCAAGCTTTCGCTTTGATTGTGTTTGTCATCATCAAATACAAAATAGCAATTTCTTTCCATGATCATTTTTAAGTATTTCAGTGTACATACATTGTTATTGAGTATGGATAACAAGCAATAGTGTAGTTAGCTGGGTGATTAATTTCTGCAACAACAGTGCCCCCATCCCCCCTTTTTGTGTCATTATAATGGCTTTTAATGGTCTAATTTCAGAAGTAGGATATTATAAAAGTAAATTATTCAACAATACAGGTAAAGAATTCATAAAGATTAATTTGATGAATGGCAGCTAACCTTCCTCACCCTCACATATACACCAACGTACTTCTGAGCCAGACAGATAAAGCTGTTTAATATAGAGAACCTGGCCTAATGGCATCTTCAGGGCAGCAGTGGGATCACATATGCTAGATAAACAGCCTAATAGGCCTGCCACACCAACCCACCATTAGATGGCTCTGCCAGGAGATTGTTTGTTTGTTTTGTTGTGTGCGTGTGTGTGTGTCTGTGCGCGCATGTGCATGTGAAAAAGAGAGATGAAGGAAGTTGGTGGCAAGGCTTTTAACAGCAGATAAAAAATTGTGTGGTGGAGTGTGAGGCACCACGGTCGAGGGAAACAGCTGCTGCTTGTTTGCCTGCAGGGCCAGACTGATGCTGCCGATCAACATCTATTCTGGAGTGTGTGTGTGTGTGTGTGTGTGTGTGTGTGTGTGTGTGTGTGTATGTGTGCGCGTGAAAGGGAAATACAGGATTTATGGAGTTTTTTGGAACCAATAAATGCTAATATAATAATAATGCTAATAAAAGTTTAACAAAGATTGGTGACAAAATCCAATCTCCCTGCCTCAGTCTGTGTCTTATATTTCCGTACTTTAAAAGATAATTTTATCTCATACGGCTTTATACCTGTGTAAACTCTCAGCAGCAGTGTTACTGTGTAATTTTCCGCTCAGCTGGTGTTCTTGCATTGGTAGTACGTAAAGTGGATGGCTCAGAGATTTCTCGACCTGGGGGCAGCCACTCTGCAATTTCTATGTCTTTGGGTATAGGCTTATACAGTATGAGACACAGATTTTGTGTGTGTGAGTGTTCATTTGTGTGTATGTGTATATGTGTGTGTTTGTCCACAAACGGGAGTAACAGGGTCATGGCCAGTGGGCCAGGTAATGACTCTCCCACCGGCCCCTCCATGCGGATTTCTGCTCTGTGGACTACCACTCTTAATGATAGAACAGGGAGGCACACTGACTGTTCTCGTGTGTGTTTCTGCGTGCACACGCCTGTGTTTGTGTGTATGGTCACATGTTTGAGTGAGAGATGTGGCCAGGTTGAATGTAGATGTGTGTCATTTAGACTGAATCTCTGTGACACAGCTCCTGCTTCACAGTAACTTATACAGCCTCAGGCTATTAGTATGTATAGGATTCCATATAGTGTCTGATGATGCATGGATAGTATGGTAATTGGGTTTCAGTTGGACTACAGAGTGCCTTTTTGTTGTGCATTGATTTACTAAACTGTGCTGTAAAGGCCAAAACCCAGTTGTTCAGTATACAACAAATACCTTAAAAAGAAGTCAGATGCATATATATATATATATATATATATATATATATATATATATATATATATATATAGATAGATAGATAGATAGATAGATAGATAGATAGATATATATATATATATATATATATATATATATATATATATATATATATATATATATAGATAGATAGATAGATAGATAGATAGATAGATAGATAGATAGATAGATATAGATATACTCTGTGTGTGTGTGTGTGTGTGTGTTCACATTCGTGTTTGTTTTCCTCCAGTGACATGAGCATTTGATATACCTGAGGATGGCTGGACCTCGGCTTTGTGAGAATTTAATAGCTTTCATTTCCCAGCCTGCTTGACCTTCTCCATGCCTCGCATTAGATATGCATTACACCTGAAGTCTCACATGGCCAGATACATCTGTACCCTCTCTTTAGTATAGTCTCTCTCTACGCTCCCCTGTGCCCTGGAACCTGCCCCTTGCCAATACTCCACTAGTGTCAACTACAAGGGATCATACCTGGATTTATACTGTCACCATGCCTTTAAAATACCAACAAATACTGTATGTTTGATTCTGACTTTGGAAATCATGATTATTTTTTGTTGCATTGAATGGATGTCTTCATAAATTCTTCCAAAGTTTCTCTGTTTGATTTTTGATATTATTCCATTTTCTTCAGTTGCCACAGTGAACAGACTTTTCTGTTCTGTTCTGCTTTTGTTATTTCTGCTTTTTTTTTTTTAATTCAGTTGTCATTTATGGGGTGTGTTTCCTTATGCTGGCGCACATCAGCATACCCAAACTATAAATCAAAAGAATGAGTGGTTGTCAGTGTTGTTTCTTTTTTATTCAGAGGTTACTTTTCAAAGATGTGTTATCCTCAATTCATGTGATAAGACCTCCAGAGCATTCAACCTTTTAGAATTCATAATTTATGTATGATTATCTTTCACCTTTGTGAAAAAACTGCACAGAATAATGTGAAAACCTTGTATTCTAAACATTGTAGTCAATTAAATCATCAAAGGGGCTAAATGATTCATGTTATGTGATGAAATATATTATCCACAAGACCATCTAGTTCTGAATGGCCATGACAGTCTCATCAGCAACAACTGCAGAGGCTAAAAATCTGTCCCTGCCCTCTCCTCAGTCTCACTCTAATTGTGTCACCTTATCAAAGGCTGGGAGAAACAAGAGTGCAGATTAGTTTCCATTCAGGGCCAATCTAATCCTTTCAGCTCACTCTCTCATAATGTGTCATTGCCAGTCAGTCAAACAGCTCCACACAACAGTAGTGTTTACTAACCAAATGAATAGATGTTGGACATCTAATTCTCCACAAAAGATAGCCTCAGTCAGGCTTTTTATGACTGATTTGAAATCTTAATCGCTTTGATTTCTGGGGTTCTCTAAATGTTCTATCCTTTGATGTTTACAAAGGATGGAATTGTTTCATATTGTTACAAAGGATGCAATCTTTTTTGCTTTCAAGGTCCGTCTGGATAATAATTGAAAACAATTATCCAGTGCTTTGCTCTGATAATGCCCAACACTTACATCAGCTACACTATGAGCAGCATTATCTCCAATCTCCAAATCAGCAAGAGCAGCTATATAAATTCCCCTTCACTGTTGTATGGACATGTGGGTTGATTCCAATCAATATCTGTACACGTCCTAGACATTGGTTAGAGATTCAGTCAGGGGTGCAAGACCTTGAGCACGTATTTGTTATCAGCTGGCTAGCATCACCAGCTAGCATTCCATTAGGGCTTTCTTTAACATGTATTGCAAAATAAAGACAACTTTTGTGGCAAGAACAGACAGAACAACAAGTACGAGCATAAAAGAAATGTCAGTGATTCAAGGGTGTGTCTGACACAAAAGTGTGTTGACAGACGTGGTGCAGAAAAATTTGTCCAGGATTATAGTTTCAACTGGGACTACAATATGTTTCGTTGGCATAAGCCTATGTGCCAACACCCTCTACTTTACCATTGTAGTGATCTTATTAAATTGAATGAGAAAAGCCTGTTTTTTCAACAATATGAAAAAGCCCTTAAGGATATAGTTAGATACAGGGAAGAGAAAAAGCCTCCATCTTCCACTGAGTCACGGGCCCTGCATGGTCCATGTCTGGGATGTGAAAGCTAATCATTCGACCTGTTGGCTGTTTCATCCTGCCCAGCATGTCTCTGACCTTCTGACTCTGCGAACGAGATGAAACTTCCAGTCCCTGCAGGGCTGTTTGACATCTCCATAGATAAACAGAAGCCATCCAGGTACTTGCAGTGCAATTCACTGGCTATCACTACCATCTCTATTTATGACTAATATGACATTTCAGAGTTGGTAAAGTCTGTGAGGGAAAGTAAAATGTAAAAGCTGGCATTGCAAACATCATGACAGGCTAGAGGACTATGAGAAGCATGATACATAACCATTGTTGATATGCAGAATTGATGCAGTGAAAGAAGGTAGGTTGTAAAGGGGATTCATAGGAAGTCATGGGAAATATTTTCATGGCCTCTTATCTTTTATTTATTTGTTTTCATTTAGGAGATATTGCACTGGTTGCATACTTTACAATAGGAAATGGTGAGCCTGCTCTCACTATTGGAAAGTAGCACACAGTAATAACAGGATGTAAATATGGCCAGAATGTAAGTGTTATTTTTTCTCAATGTGATTATCTTAACAATTAACACTTAAATTAATTACAAGGCGGGAAGCAGTTTTGATGTGTGAATTCTGTTTTTTGTCTGTAGAATCTGGGATTGTGTGATAGAAGGTTCAAACATAGATGTACATTCATACACACATGCTGAGATGATTTGGTGCAGTTGAATGAAGGTGAAAGAAAATGTCCATGCTCACTGCACATTTGCATGAGAAACAAAACACATTGCACCCTGTCCATTTTTTAGAGCAAAACAATATACCCTCTCTAATGATAATGTATTAGCAGCCCCTAGTCCAGTAATGTCAGGTCCAGTTGTTGCACTCATCAACTGACACTGCCTTGTTATGTGTTCTTGGCTTGTAACAGTATTAAGATAAATTATACAAGTCTGCAGATGATAAGATATTGGAGAAAGTAATTATGAATCAAAAACATTGTACATTGAGATTCAGACAAATAAAAAACACACACCTAAAACTGTTTTTTGATATTAGATCGACATTAACAAGTCATTACTGGTCTTTTTCAAACTCCTTCATTCTGGCACACTATTTCCCTGCATCCTAGCTTTCCTTTCCTCACTCCTCTCACTCGCTGTTATTTACAGCAGTTATTGTCTCACAGAGATAATGTCATGAACCTGGGGGCAGTGGGGCATAACAAGGATTTACTGTACCAACCCTGAATGCATCTCTCATAAATCAAAATCTGCAAGATTCACACAGCAACTACATACTAAACTTCCTAATGTGTCACTTATAAACATTATAGTACGGTGAACAGAAATTTTGAATAGTCATTACTGTATACTTGATGTACTGTATTTGTACATGCAAAGCAGTGGATAAAATAACAGAAGCACAAATTTTAAGGACTTTACATTTTTACACTAAGACAAAAATAAAGTTATCTACCTAAGCTAAAAGGTCTGATAGAAAGACTGGTATTCATGACTAGGTGCTCTTTCTGTTAAAGATTATTACCAAATGACACTATTTCATTGAAGCTAATGTGAGGGCAGGTAGGTTCTTTATTCCTTTATCAGTGGCTTTATATTTATTTAATATCAGTGCCCATTATTTTGTCCCTTTTTAATTTTTTATATTGAGTGTTATTATGCTGCTCTGAGCACCTCAATATCCCACAGGAATCAATAAAATGTAATGTAGCTGTTTAAAGATATTGACAAGAACAACATATAGATGCATATTTACTCTGTTTCTGTGTGTGTGCATGCATGAGTGTGTGCGTGTGCGTGCGTGCGTGTGTGCGCGTGCAAGCAAGAGGGAGAAATTGAGTAGTATAAACCTCTATTCATCCATTTATTATTCACTTGTAATGAGTCAGTCACTCATAGTGATGATTCACTTAGAGAGATTGTGCCAGTAAATGTTAATAATGCATTACTGTTAGTCTTTTTGGCATGAAATTTGAGGTTGCCTACCTAAATACAACATACAAAGTGACACTGTCAAGGAGCAAGCACAAAGAGAAACATCATTATACAAACAATCATACACACACACACACACACACACACACACACACACACACACACACACACACACACACACACACACACACAAACATGTACACGGCAAGCACATACACAAAATATCCTGCTGAGCATCTTCCTTCTCTATTACTTTGCTATGGAAGTAAACAGCAAACCTGAGAGTATACGGGGAAGTAAACTGAGTGTATACGTATATTTGTACTGTAGGTGAAAGTGAGCATTTGCGGGTTTCTGTGTGGGTTGTTTGCCTGGGGGTACTTATATGATGTGGTCTTATTAAATCAGTGCAAGAAAAGGAGGAACAGACAGGAGTGATAGAGAAGCACAAAGAAACCTGAAGCGATTAAACCCCTACTCAAACCGGCTTAGCAGTGAAAGCTTCACAGAAAGCCAACAATGGTTGCCTTCCTTTAAATCTTGCTTCTCTTTTGCTTTCTTTTCCACTCTCTCCCTCCTGCACTCTTTACCCCTCCTCCTGTTCTCTCCCTCTCTCAAACAGATTATTCCTTTTCTTTTTCTTTGTGTCTGTCTTCTCTTCGCTGCGTTAGGCCGCTTAACTTTACAATACTCATGTCAGGTCAAAACCCAGCCTCCCTCAATCTCTCCAATTCAGGATAAAAAGCTTCTTGCTGCATAAGGTATTACTGTATCTCAGCTGTCAACCACCTCGAAAGTCTTTCTTTCATTCGTTCATTACGACCTCTTCCTTTCTTTTCATTCTTTTATTTCTCTAAAGGAGTTTTAGGGCACTCTGTGGGTTTGCAAGGTTGTTAATTGCACTGCAAAATTTTGTCTAAATCAATTGGGGATTAAAGTTGAATAAGTTTATGAGGGGATTAGTGTGTGTGTGTGTGTGTGTGTGTGTGTGTGTGTGTGTGTGTGTGTGTGTGTGTGTGTGTGTAGAAGAGTTTGGGCAGGTTGATTTCTCACACAGTTTCTCACTGAAAATGCATTTATCACAAACACAAGGTATCATCTCTCTTCTCAGCCACTTCTGCAGTAATATTTGACTTATAAACTTTCCAGTGTAAGGGTTCTCATATTAACCTCACTTACAAACCCATTTAGATCTATGACTATGGGGAATTACCCCGCAGTACATCAAGGGATAGTATTTGGAACAGGAGCCAGTGAATTCATCTCACAGCACAAAGGGTCTAGTCCTTCAACTCCCAAAACCAGTGTAATGGACTGGATGAGACCACCTGGTTTGATATTAAGAGGGGGAAGAATCCAACCCTGCCCCCCACCAACATCCACATCTCCACCTGCACTTGGCATTGCCCATGAATGCCAGTCATTAAGACAGCATTACAAAGACTAGGCCTACCTCTTTCCCAATGGACCGGCTCCACTTCCACATATAGAGAAACCATTGTTTTAAATGCAACTGCTCCCGCCCCCTGGAGACCGAGTTTCCATTCAGTGGCCACTGTAGCTAGTACACTGCCAGAAAGGAAATATGATAAATGTGTCTAGCTCCATCTGTCAGGGAGTGGCGGAACATTCTCCTTTTCCCAGGTGCCAACAGGTGTAAAGGGGTAAGCCTTGGTCAGGTTACTACGTGTTTGTGTGTACGTACGTGCATTTGTCATCCATGAATAACACCCCCTCCCCCCTCTTGTGTTTTTTCCAGGTGCACCAGAAAGGAGAAATGCGAGCGTTCATCAGAGCCTCGGCGCTTTGCATCGGACATCAAGCAGTGTGTGCGCCTCAGTGTCCATCCAAACAACATCTCAGTGTCCCAGTTTAGTGTCACGGTGAGTGGATAGAGACACACTATTCCTCATCTGCACTAAAAAAAAGACAATGCCCTGTTTTCTAAAGTTTGAGTAGATGCACAGTCTTTGTCATATCATAAATTCCTCTCTTGCAGCTTTTCTTTTGAAATCTTCTGACCTAGTTGACATTGCCTTATTGTTTTATTACTACTCTATCCTTCTTCCTCTTTCCCTCTGCAGGATAAAAAGTGGTTGAATTTGAATTAGAAATGATTGAATTTATTTTCCTTTCAATAAGGAAGAAACACTTAAGCAAGCATTTGTTTAAACAGTGAGGATAGCTGAATGTGTTGCTAGTGAGAAAATCTTTCTCTGGCTAATTGACAATATTACACACTCAAGCATAATTTGTAATATGATGTAATTATGCTCCAGATACTGATTAGTAGCCAGTGTTAACGCTATAATCCTGCTTTACATCATTTTACTGCCTGCCAACATGCATCCTTCAAATCCTGACCTCACAACTTACAGTCCTGTCCAGTGTCTACCAACAGATGTCAACAATCATTAACAGCACACTGTTTAGCTCTGCTGTGTTTACTGTGATTGTTGGCAGCTAAATGTACCACTTTCTCCCCTGGACATTTCATTCTGTAACAGCTGCCAGATTTAAAGGGTTTGTATTGTTTTGATTGTTAAAGTGTATTGATCAGTGTGCAAGGAGCTGTGATCCAGTGCAACAAAATACATCAAATATCTCTGCTAGAATTAGAGAAATACAAAAACTTGTGTGTTTTTATAACATAGTTCTGTAACCCCACCTTTTGGACACAAATTTTGTGTTTTACCTCATATCTTTTAGGAGAGAATGTGATATAATACATGTGCAGTCATTGGTACTCTGATAATGTTGGTTATATTACTATATACAGACCCTGAAGACCAAGTTTTGTCAGGTGATTAAGCTTATGTCCCCAGCGTGTTGTATTTGAGTAAAACTCATCAGACAGAGACTTACAGCTTTCCCCTCACTTTATACCCTTGCACCATCCTGAACACATCATGCTGTTCTATATCCTTGAGCGTGTTTTTTTTTTTTTTTTTTATCAAAACTTGGTGTGTTTGAGAGATGCTCTATTTTAAAGGCTGTAACACTGAATGTTATGAAAATCACTGACCTTAACCACCTTAAGTGATGTCACATTTCAATTCCCATTTCCTATTTAATGGTGGTTTGGTAATGGCTTTGAATCTCAGAGACCAAGTGCATACAAACGTATCCAATATGATTTTCTAAGGTCAAGCTTGAATGACTATTCTCTGTGTTGCTCTGAGGGTCACATGAGAGGTGTTGATTTTCTGAGGTACACCTCTGCATCACTCTAATGATATTCATGGAGTGTGTGTGTGCGTTATTGCTCGAGCCTGAGCCTTCAGAGAGTGTTTAACCTTTTCCCAGTGAGCAGGTTTTACCCAAAGGCTATGCCACACGTCTCCCATCCAACTGATTGCAGGGCAGAGGCTTCTGCCAGACAGACAGGGACTCCTCCTTGACCTTTGTGTTATTAAATATTTGTTTGGAAAGATAAGCCAAGGTATTCTCGAGAGAAATGGAGACGTTCCACTGCTGAAATCACACCGGTTTTAAACCGTTAATGTCTTGTACATTTAATTCTCTTTGTTTATAAAGATTTTGTTCTGTCATCCTCTAAGCTTCAGGATGAATTTCTGTACATATTTTGTCTTTGTGTATGTTTGGTTTATATTTTAACTAATTTCAACTAAACTATCTAACAGGTCTGTACACCAATTAAAATGTGCCTGACCCTTAATATTACTTTAAATTGTTGCAAATGTGTTATTAATCAGCTTAAATGCAGCATAATATTATACATTACAATAAGGTGCATTAAAGGTGCAGTGTGTAGGATTTAGTGGCATCTAGTGATGAAGTTGCAGATTGCAACAAACAGAAACTGAACTGCCGCAAAAATGCGAAAGGCCCTCTCTAGAGCCAGTGTTTGGTTTGTCTTTTCTGGGCTACTATAGTAACATGGCAGTGCAACATGGCAGGCTCCGTGGAAGAGGACCCACTCCCTATGTAGATATAAAGGGCTCACTCTAAGGATTAGAATTCTAGTTTCAGGTGATTATACACTAATTAAAACACACTTATGAATATGCAAATTGAACTTATATTCCATTTCTGCCAAGTCTGTTCTGCGAGATGCCACTAAATTCTACACACTGGACCTTTAAAGCCAACTAAAACTGTGAAATTATATTTTAGGATTTTTTTAATGGTTTCTTTCAGATTTTTCAAATCTGTCTTAGTTTTTGTGGCAACTGTTTTTGAATACATTTTCAACAAACATTTGCAGCTAAGGCTTTTTTCCACAATGGCAACTTGAAGAGCCCATCATCACATATCCTCTGCATACAGCAGGGCATTTGTGTATTTGTCAGTGTGCGTATGTGTGGTGGATGTTTCTGTTAACATGAGCAGGTTATTTTCATATTTATGCAGCCCCGCTGTGGCTAGGCTTGGCCGTGACTACTCTAAATGTAATTGAGGAAACTCATGCTCTGCTGTATTCCCACCTTAAAAGGAAAAATAAATTAAAGCGAGAGAAGAAGAAGGTGAGCAGTAGAGTGAGCAAGGCATAAGAGAGAGGATGTGTAAGAGATAGAAACCTGGCCATGTTCTGTCCATCTTATGTGGGAAGCTGTGTATCTGTTCACACCCGCGCCACCGTCTTTTCATTAAACAGCAATATAAAAACAGCACAGGTCAGCCCTTCTCTGCCGCTGAGGCAGCTTTCAGCATCATATCACAAGTGTATAGACTGCGCCTCAAATCAATGCCTAGACCAAGGCCCACTGCAGACACGCTTTTCCATCAATATGTATATTTTGGTCTTGACCCCAGTCCACCTGCCACACTGGCCCTGTTTTTTTTTTTCTTATTCAAGGACAGTGTTTTCTTTTTTCTTCCTTTTTTTTCTCCCTCCTACTCCACCTGAAGCCAGTTTTTTGCTGAGGTGTAGAGAGAGCTTACACAGCGTTTTCAAATGAAGAGGGAAATTTGCATTCTTTATTTCCCAGAGTCCTCTTTTCCCCTCTTTGTCCAGCAGCCTGTATGCCTGCCCTTTCCTTTTCTCCTCACTTCCATTCATCTTTTTCATTCTTCGCTTCAGCCTTCCTGATATTTCTCTCCTCTTCTTGTCCACAATGTCTTTTCATCCTGTTTCAACCATCTATATTCAATTGCCTTGTTCCATCTCATCTAACTGCTCATCCTTCCACTTACCTTGACACTCTGCTTTTATCATTTCTTTCACGTTCTCTCATAAAACACTTTGTTCTAGCTGAGCCAGACTCGGGACATTAAGATGGAATGTGAAATCCATACAGCTCATCAATACCACAAGGCATTGTGGGAGATGGCTAGGAAGCTAGTAGTGCTTGTGGCCAATATGGGCCAATATGATGGCAGTAATGCTAGTGTTAACTCAGCTGATGTCTGGGCAGTTTTCACTTGAAGGCTGTTTATATATTTGCCACTTACTCAGGAGACCCCCTGTGGCTCCTCTGGCCATTGACCATTCTGCAGATGGATCTTTACTCCGACTTGCAGCTGTGCCTCTCCTCAGCAATATTATGTTAGTCATATTTGAAGAACATATTGGCTCCCAAACTGATTTGAAGTGCTCGCAGATGCTGCAGTCTCAAGCACTGTAGCTGTGACAGTTGGGGAGCAGTTCTAACAAGTTTATCTCTGACCATCAAGTGCAATTATAAAAGGCACTTTTGGCATGCTTCATCATTAATTTATTCGCTGGGTTTGCTGTTATGAATGTGAAGCCACTGAAACTTAATGAATCCTCACTACCTTTGGTGGCGAGGATTTAGCTGGTCCTAGTTTGCCAGTGTCTGTAATGGTGGTCATTTTTACCATCTCATTTAATCGTCCTTTTACCATCATTTCTTACATTATCCTAATATAATTCCCGATATCACCAGCACACATGATTTCATATAAAGTAAATATTTAGTGTACTACTTCAGATTATGTTGCTTTTAACATAGTTTCTATCTTTCCTTTTCTACAGTTGGTGTTAGAAGCCCATAATGTCCCAGAACTTTCTGCGGGTGTGAACTGCACCTTTGAAGATCTAGCTGAGATGAATGGCTTGGTGGAGGGAAACCGGATTAAGTGCTCCTCCCCTGCTGAGAAAGAGATGCCACGCATTATTGTCGACAAAGGTAAGATTCGACCTATTGTAACATTTGTGTCCAAAAAACAACAAACTGGGGCCAGGAATTGTACTATTCCACACCAGGAAATTGATTGATTTTTGCAATTTGAGCATATAAAGTAACTATCTGACAGTGTACATAACAACGGCTACTTAGTACCCCTGAGAAAGAAGACAAACTACACTGATATCTGTGTATAATTTCACTGTTAGTTCTATATTGATTTAATTAGCTTTCCTTACTATGAGTATTTTCTACTACTAACATCTCATTTATATATACATACTTATACATACTTATATACCATGTAAAAAAAATTTTTTTAAAACCCAATGCCAGAATCAACTTGTTATCAATATCATGCCACCTGTTGAACACAAAAATGCATGTCTGTCAGAGAAGCACTTATTCATCTGGATGTTTCCCTCTCAGTCCCAGGGCTAAGAGTATTTTATGAATTTTTGTTTTCTCATTGCCATCAGTAACTCTGCGGGCCTTGAAGCACTGCCTTAGGACATGTTTAGTAATTGAATGAATGTTAGTTGCTAGGCTGCCGTGGGAATTATTTACCACCCTCCCTCAAAGTGGATATGCTCCAGAGGGAGTGATGGGACCCCAGTTAACCCCCGTGCAAAAAGGAGAATATCATGCTGCACAGTTAAGTGTCACTATAGTATTTCACCTAATTTAGAGCCAAGAGATTACACATCCCCCCCCCCCAGACAATGCAACTGTTTTCATTGCTTTGAAGAGACAAACATTTAAAAGAGTATTCATTACACAAGTAAAAAGGAGGAAGGACTTTTTTTTGTTTCTAATTCCCTTGCTCTTCACCTTCTCTCTCCATGGTTGGCTAAGCCCGGTCTAATTGAACAAAGCTCCCATATGGGAAGGCCTGTCCCCAGGCAGGCGATCCTTCTTCAGCAACCAATCAATGTGTCCTCATGCTGAGATAATGAAGATGCCATCCTTCCATACTTCCATACAAAAAGTCTGAATAATGAATGAAAAGAGAGAAAGGATAGAACAGAAAAAGATTGTGATCCATCAGTAATGCTCAAAATTAACATATAAAGGAATTCCCAGTGAAGCTTTTTAGATCCTACTACTGTAAATGCCACAGCTCTAAAGAAAACTGTATTCACACTCGCTTGTGTGTCATTTGCAAAAATGTTATCTATAAAGTATTTAGATATTAGAAAAAAAAACAGACATGATTACTGTACAGCAAGTACAGGCGATAGTGCAGAGAACGGGAGTGAGCAGACCACTGTGAAATCACAGTTCTGGTGAGACCTTTTTGGCGCTCAGCTGCTTCATTTATTTAGTGTACACACACACACACACACACACATATACAGAATCATCACACACACACATCCACTGCCATGAACAAACACACAACACCCTTACAATAAAGTAATCTACAGATAGACAGCACACATGTACAGATGTAAGGCAGACAGGGAGCCTGAGGGTGCTTTGGGGAATTAGCAACATTTGTTTAATTCGTGCTATGTCAACCATATGTAAAGCTGGTGATGCTGCAGTCATGCAAACATTGATGTATAAATATGTATTCTGAGGCACACAATTGAAGGATGCAGCATTTCTCCCCGTCTCGTGCTTTGTGTTTCTTCAACACCCACAAACTCACACTGTTATATCCTTTTCCTGTTTCAGGAGGAGGAAAAAAGGCCACATTTTTGCCTATATTTGAACCTTTTATCTCCCATTTTTACCAGCACTCATTAGTCTAAGCTTGGTTGAAAGAGAGAAAAGGAAGGAGAGAGAGACGGATAGAGAGAAAATAGAGGGAGGGATAGATAGTGTTAGCAGGCTTCAAGGTAACATTTAGGTGGCCTAATTAGGACAGATCCGTTGTCAGTGGTGCTTTACTGTGATTGATGAATGATTCCTTCTTTGTTAGAGAGATGGAGACAGACACAGGGGAGAAGAAAGAGTCGCAGTGTGGAAGGAAGCGAAGAGACCTGTGTGTAGAGATAGAGTGGGGGTGAGAGAGAGAGAGGTACAGAGGTAGTGCAGAAAGAGAGCAGTAAGATGTGTGGATTTGCTGTTGAATTAAACATGAACTCCTTCATTAGGGCCAGACAAAAGGACACACCAAATACAGATGAGGCGCAAGCTCACATACACACAAACTTAACACACACACACACGGTTTGTGTTTCATCATATTCCCCCCTTACCTTGTCAAAGACACTCTCAAAGACTTTTCCGGGGGAATATTTTAAATCCCAAGGGAAATGTGTGTGCACCAACTTTTATTGTCTCTTGGAGACTTAACCCAACAAAACTGTTCCGCTCTCCCTCTCTCTTAAGATACTGCCTGCCTTTACCACTGCAACAGGCTGAGCACCTGTGGCTCAAAGCATTGCAGACATCTTTTCTTCATGGCAAAATCTAATGTGACTAGACACTAAAAAAGGATATGTGAACAAGTGAATAAAAATGATTATCATACAAGCAGGGCTCTTTTTTACAAGTGTCTCCCTATTGCTTGTGCTGGAAAAGTAGCTGTGACATGCTACTATTATAATACTGTTCACTTTGTTTTTCCCATTTGATTCAAAAGCTGAATAAAACTGTCAGTAATGGTTTCAATGAATGAGACAAATGAACAAGCTTATATTATTTCTTATTCTTTTTTTCCCTTTATCTTGCCTTTTACCATTTACCTGAATACAAAACTGATGTGTCCACATTTACATATCAAACTATTCATTTTGACTGTGATTTATTTTCTCTAGGTGACCACCAGATTGTGCAGCTCTATCTCAAGTCCAAAGAAACAGGCTTGGCGTTCGCAAAGACCAGTTTTGTTTTCTACAACTGTAGTGTGCATAAGTCGTAAGTCTCAATGTCTACTTGTATTTTTGTATTTTAAGAGTACTTCAGTATAGCACATAGTGTAATTTACTTTTTTATTGTACCAGTTCCCTTTGACATTTCAAGTTGGCTCTCTCCTGAAGATACCTTGTCAAGTCATAGTCTCTGCATATTGATGAAAAAACGGAACTAAATTTAATTTATTCTTAAACTGTGGGAAATTGTATCGTATGCATAAGTAAGTTAAACATCTGTTCTCTAGTGTATTTGCTGCAGTTCAATACTTATTCACAGCCCTATTTTGCTTCTTCTCTGCTCTCCATTTAGGTGTCTGTCATGTGTGAGTAGTCCCTACCAGTGCCACTGGTGTAAATACAGACATGACTGTACCCACGACCCCCGCACATGTTCCTTCCAAGAGGGACGTGTCAAGAAGCCTGAGGTAAGTCCAAAGTCAGGGAAGGGGTTAAAACAGTTTAACTTGATTTAATTTTTTTCACCTGTTTGAGGCATCAAATTCATCTGGAGGCAGGTGTGGCACTAATAAAGGAACTGAAAGATTAATTGGACCCAGAGCTACATAAGGCCAGACAACATGGCAGGGATTGTAGAAATGTGTTGTGCCAGAGTTGTTGTTGAGCTGTTTTTAGGGGGCCCAGAATTCCTAGCAGCACCTCTACTTGTAGATCCAAAAAAAGTCAACTTGTAGCACATTAAGACAATGTCCAAGAATAGTTTTTTAATCCTGGCCAGCTCTAGCTAGCCTTTGGCTTGGACCAGCTACGTGATAAAACACAGTAAAATAAATTGAGGGGAAATGTTTGGCTATGTGAGACTAATAGCTATCATTCTAGGTTTCACATGCAAAAAGAGTTATGTTAAAAGGATTGAGACACCTTTCAGCTGTAGTGCTTCCATCTGGCATGAGTCTCTTGGCATGTCTCGCTCTTGACTGCACATCAAAGGGCAGTAGAAGCTAATAAAACGGAGCCATTTCCTCTTGCCCATCCCTATTCCCTGCGACAGCTTAGTCTGTGTGAATTATCAATAGTATTGGCAGCCGGTTCTATTCCCGCCGAAGCAGAGCCCACTGTAATTAGGCTCCTCTGCTGCAGAGGACAAGCTACTCAATGGATGGGGTACATTCACTGAATGCCCCCAACCCGCCCACTCCCCATCCTATGAGAGAGGTCTCACTCTGATTTAGAGTCATTGACACAGTGGCGGCCTTCAAGGCAGTACAAGGACTTAAAGGATGGTTTGGGTATGTGCCCATGTACAGTATGTGTGTAACCAATGGTGTGGGTCTGTGGGCACAGTATGGTTGTGTATCTGCATGCTTCTATGTATTTTAATATCTGTGCGTATGTGTGGATTTATAAGTCTACAGTTTTTACATGACTGTACCCTGCCAATTCACTGTAGTTTTCAGGGGGAGGGCTTACAGGGAGTTAGTGGCCTGTTAATCCTAGCCTGAGGTGAGCTATGATGAAGATCACTAGTGCTCATGTCTGGGTTGGCAGACGCTACACGACGGGCAGGGACAAGCTTAGCCAGATTGCTTCCTTTGATGAGCAGTCTGCTCTCAATTGTGTTATTCCACCCATGTTTCCCTCGAGCCATTCAACCTGCGTAGATGATATTATTTTCTTTTTCTGCCGTTTCCATTATCCTTTTGAACCTTCTGCTTAGTCAGGCCCAAGCTTGAGTCTTTGCAGGTTTACTTTTCCAATTAACTCAGGCACTGGTGGTCAATATTGACTGAGGATAATAATGTGTGAATCCTTTCCTATTATGTTGCTGACTAAAAGAAAACCATAAATAAAGCGAGAGGGATTAGGTATTAGCACATTAATGACATCCCTTTTTTGACATGCTGTTTCAGAAAAAGCAGGTGTTTTTCAGGCTTAATGACTTTTAATTTGCTTTTAATTAACCCCTCAAATCCAAGGTCATGTATTAGCTGCCAGACTTTTGGTTGCTGTTTTGAATTAATAATTTAGACACACACACACACACATACAAATATAAGAACATGCAGAGACACACACGATCATCCATAGAATCATTCCCAATTTTCATGACAGGCAACAAGTCAACTTTGTTGTTTGAAATAGGATGGCTTCTTTCTGCTGCAGATGAATTTTTGTGTACTATCACAATTAAGGGATTCCAAGCAGTGATCAGAATAATCCCTTAACACTATGCTAATGATTGAGGCCAGGCAAATCTCCCTACTGGTTGAGCTTGTTGTTAGTATGCATGACAGGATAGAGTTAAAGCCAGGCCTGGGTGTTTAGTCAGTGCCTTTTTATTCATGCCAGCAGTAGTATGGGCACATGGATCAGACGTTTGCCTGTTGGCACGTTAACCAAGGCCATGTCCCTGTTTGCCCTCCACACATCTCAAGGACTTAGCCGTTTTGATAAGTCTAACTGACAAAAATCATGCAAGCAGCTTCATTTGGTTACACTGAATAAATAGCCAAAAGTTATTCCTGACCACTACTGTCATATTTATCATAATATGAATAGGCTGTGCTTTTTTACCTGATAAACAGTGTTTACTTGCATATTTAACACTTTTTCTGACTGCAGCTTACATTCTGAAAGTGCATACATACTCCAACCCAAAGCAAATGATGAAACTGAGGACACTTCCTGTTCTCTTTGTCTGATGAAAACCACAGGAGGATATTTCCCTTTCTTCTTCTCCAGCATGTTCATATCCTGAGCTTGTGCCAAGCCTTTTCCTAATATATTCAGTTATTAGGGAGATACCAAATACTCCAAAACATATGTCATTGCAGTACTTCTTGTCTGTGCTGCTGTGATTAATACCAGGGAGTTTATTTGCCAGAATCATATCGATCAAGTGATAAGGATAATTTTATTAAAGAAGCCAAATGCCAGCAGCTGTTAGTTGCCAATATTAGACTGGTAAAAAGGTATGGTAAAGAGAGGTGCTTTTATTTGATTGATAGACAAATCAATTGCATACACAGACACTGACTGCTTAACAGTCAGCTGAGTATTTGAAAAATGAAGAGAAAGGGGATATTTGGAAATCAAATCAAATCAAAACAGAGTGAGAGGAAGTGAAGATACTGAAAGAGAAAGATTGAGGAGCTTAAATGCTAAATTGTTCTAGCATAGGGACTTTGTGCACTTTTGTACAAACTGCATCCTGTTGCCAGTCAAAAAACATCTTTTTTGATGTTTTAGCCATCATTCTTATTGATAATAATAGCATTATATTTAGTACATCAGTTGCTAAGATCTGGGAAAAAGCCCAGTGAAGAAAGTAACATGAGCAGTCAAATGGTCATACAGGTGTTATAAACACAGGCAAGAAAACAAAGGCAAGCGGTAAAATGATAACCTGAGCTGTCTCTTGTAAACATCACAGTTTACTGACCAGTTACTGAACTTACCACAGTTTTACATGCACAGTTTCTCTGTGTAAGAAGGGATTATCACTGACATTTCAAGTTTAATAACTTGTGGCTTGAATTGCTGTTTGGTGACCACCAAATAGAAATGACCAGTAAATCCCAAGTTGTAAAAAGTTTTTTTTTTTTTTAAACAGAAAGGAGAGAGGCCAAAAATGGCAGGAGAAAATAGTGAGATGGTGAGGAAGTGTTTGGGGAAAAAAAATACTAAGGCAAGGACTGAACGGCAGGATAGAAATAAGTCGTGGAGCAGCAGGGAGGGTGAACAGAGAGCAGGAGAGTGTCTTTGCCCGAGGCTCTGTAGGAGATGACAAGGTGTGTGTACGTGTATGAAAACTTAAAATCCTCTTCATCTTCACACCTTACACTGCTATAATTATGGGTCTCTCTCTCTCTGTTTCCCTCCCTCACTCCCTCCCTTGCTTCAAACTATGCCAAGGGCTTTTACATTCACAGTTCCCACTCTGCTTCCTACTCTCTGTCACTCTCCCTATCTCCACCCTTCACACCTCCCGCCAGCCTCTAATTATCAGATCTAAGTAGGTCCCCGAGAAGAAAAGAAGGCAGGAAAGAGAGGGGGGAGAGAGAATCAGTAAGAGGGAGTTGATAAGAGAAATGAGAAGGGTCAGTGAGCTAGATAGGATGAACAACACAGGCTGGGTTTAAAGCGGGATAAATGAAGGAGGGATAAAGCACGAGCATGACAGAGAATCAGAGGAGGTCAGAGAAAACAATGTGTCAGTGATGATGAGAGGAAGAATGAAGGATAATTATACAGAAAAAAAGAGTGGCACCAACATGTTTTTCAGAAGTCAGCGCTTATTATGTGGTGATGATGATTTATTCTATTGACAGGCATTTTTCTTTGTCTAGTGCGTAAGTGCAAGTCCTTGATTTCTTGACTGTAGGATTGTCACTGAAGTTTACATCTCCTCCCTCACACACACACGCACGCGCACACAAACATGTAGAAATCGGTATGCTTCACATCTAAACTGTCTCGTAGTCTCTCTCACCTCCTCCTGTCAAATCACTTATCTTGTCATCCAGGGGGAAAAAAATGGTGGTTTCACACAAGTTATATAAAACCTTTTTCTTATTTACGTCACTGAAAGGTTACACTTAAAAAAAGAAAATCAACAGTAATGTCTCATTCCAGAAACAGCATTCATGTTACTCTGAATGATCCACTTAACATGCTGTCAGTAGTTTCCATAAGGAACTAGAGAGAAGTTCCAGTGAAAACTGCATTGAGGTCTGGAGTGTATCCTTTTGTTTCTGGAAATACACACTGACAGAGAGTAATGATCTCAAAACCTGGACAAATAAAACCAAAACCAGCTGCCTGGCTAGATACCACTCCAATGCACAAGACAAAACAAAATGTCTTTTTAAATTTTGTAATTTTCATGAATTAACTCCTCCACTCCACCAAAAGAAAAGCACTTCTCAAAAAGTGCAAAGTTCTACTGTATCTCACTTCTCCACACCCCCTCTCTTAACATTATAGAGGCTGATGACGCTTATATTTATGAGAATGTATTTTATATGTAGTATTTGGTTTGAGTGTATGTATCTGTGTAGTGATTTGCATTTGCTCCTCTGTTATTTATTGCACCTCAGTCGTTGGGGGTTGAGAGGGTGGGGAGCAGGCAATAAACACACTGACATTAGATCAACTTAATGTTGACATAAATCTTAACAGGCGACAGCGAGCATCACTGCCAACACCACCAGCATCAGTAGCCAGCTAGGATGTACATGTGTTTGTCCAAACCACTGAAAGCCCACTTGGCCTCAGGAACTGCTGGCAACGATCTGACTGTGTATGTGAGTGTGTCTGAGTGTGTATGTATACATACAAACAGAAAAATCAGGAGGAAAAACACAAGCTAACAACAGCATACACACTCGCTCGCTTGTAGATTCCCTGCACGTCATGAATTTTTCATTGTTATTGAAACAAATAAGGAATCTGTTTTGTTCTTTTATATTTTGCTGTTTGTTCTGTCACAAATGGCGAGAATTAAGATTTTGCTCATTTTAAACACAGGGAACGACAGGTTGTTTAGTTGTGTGAGCATGAACAATCTGCAAGAGTGGGGGAAGTCTGCTACAGTATTACAGGGCTGATGACTCTGCTTTATGGGTTTAAATAAACCTGCGTGTTTTTGTGTATGTGTGAAAGAGTGTTTTTAGGTGTGACTAAGATTACTTAGCTCTGATTACATGGATGGGTATTTGGAGCGTAGCTGTAAAAAAAAAAAAAAAAAAAAAAAAAAATTACTCTGATGTCAGTGTTGTAAAGAGAATCATGGAAGGTGTTAATGAAATGGTGCATGTTTGTGTGTATGTGTGTGTATGTGTGTGTATGTGTGTGTATGTGTGTGTATAGTCAGCAGCAAATGAAATTTGCATTTTGAAGTTTTCCATCTCCGTGACATGTTGTCATAAAGGCAGATGATGCAAGAGATGCTGTCTGGCTCTGACTTGTGCTGTTTATCTTATACTGTAATGGGATTCCAAGGCTTACTCTTTGTGTGGATGTGAGTATATGTGTGTGTGCGTGTGTGTGTGTGTGTGTGTGTGCGCCTGCACATACACTCCCATGTCAGTGTGAGTTTACCTCGAATTTGCCTTTATGCATGTACAAAGTGTCGTGTCACATGACTAGGGTTTAGGGTTTCAAACACTTTTACAATTTTAGCAGTGGTGCTCCATGGCAAACACTTCCTCTATGGAGTGGTGTGTGTGTGTTTGTGCAGAATCCAATCACCTCATCACCATATGCCACTATCAGTGTAGATCTGTGTCTTCAAGATTCAGCTTAAGTCACTGTGTTAAGTCATACTCCAGTGCTTCCTGTGCCTTCATTTCCACAAACCAGATCAAATGTATTGTCCCTATTGTTCAAGCGTATTAACTGGAAGAAATGTGATTAAAAATGGATTGCATCTCTCTTTGCTCTCCCACTCATATTCATTCTCCAAATACGACCCTCCGTTCTTAGGAAAATGAGATTTGGAAGAGCAAACACACATGCACCACCTTTTTTCTTCCTCTCCTCCACCACTGAACTCACTCACCCTGTGTGTCATTTATCTATAATGACTTTGTGAATAGTGTCACAGAGCGTTCCCCTCTCTCTCACCACGCAGCCATCCAGTCAGTCACTCAGCCTAACCCAATCAAGTGGCTTTTAATGAACTTCAAACAAGTGTTATCACCCAGTTCAACGTGCGCTATGCTTCACTCCCCCCCAGCTCCATCCATGCGGGGGCTCACCTTATCTGCTCTCCTTCTTTTCACCCTCTTTCCTTCTCCCTCTTTGACATGCTAAAGCTCCTCCTGTCGCATATGCTTAATGGTATTTTTGCCTCTTTCACTCGCTCTGTACTTTTGTTGTTCCTCTCTCTCATTTCGCCTATTTTGCTCTCTCTCTGTTCACCACTCCAGAGTGAAAACATGAAGCAGTTTACAAAGTACATATAGTAGTGCTGTTCTCTATTTAGTCTTTACCCACCTTTGCCTCCCTGCTTCTGCACGTCAGCCCTCTCCTGTTCTTCCCTCTCTGCTTTATTTTCCCTCTATTCCCCTCTGTTCCTCTTGCCTTGTCTCTTCTCTGTCTATCTCTTCCCCTCTCCTCACCTGTCTTCCACCTCTTTCCTCTTCTCTTCATCTTTCAAGGCAAGTCATAGGTGTTCTATATTTAGCCAGCTACTCATACCTGAATTGATTGGCTGTTAATTTTAGACCGCCAATTGCTAAGTGACTCATCTCTCTTTTTCTTGCTGTCTTTCTCTCTTGCTGTCGTTCATTCTTCTCTAATTACTGTACAGGCAGAAATCAACCTTCTTTTGGATCTGTCAGTGGCATGAACAAAAACCAACCAAACATACAAATACAAACTGAAAGCTCATATCATCAATGTGAAAGTGTCTGATTCATTGTATCATTAATGCTCCCTTCATGAGGATAATGACAGTGGAGTACTTACTGAGCTGCCCCTTCACTGCCCATCCAAGAGACTCAGTCAATCTCATCAGGAAATATAACAAATAGAAGCATTATACCACTAAAAAGGTACACATTGAAGTGGCTATGTCATTCAATTAAACTAATGTTAGTGCAGTAGTGTTGGATAGACTGTCTGATGATATAGATGGAGTGTTGATGACTCTGTGAATTTACAGAACACTGAATATCAGTCAGATTGTAGGAATGTTCCTTTATTGTCGCATTTATCATATTGTCACCTGACCCTGACCGTCTGAATGGCCCTCTGCATGTAAAGTACACACATACAGTAGGACCAGATTTCCATATATGAAAGTGCAGGATCTTCATGGGTGAAATGAATGTAGTTGTAGTAATGTATTAGATCCACTGAGAACACTCAGTCCTCACTATCCTTCCTTGTCTCTTTGTTCCTCTTTCAGGAATGTCCCCAGTTGCTGCCTGCAGAGAGGATCCTGGTGCCAGTCAATGTAGTAAAGCCCATCACCCTGCGGGCTAAGAATCTCCCTCAGCCTCAGTCTGGACAGAGGGGGTATGAGTGTCTGCTGACCATCCAGGGAAACGAGCACAGAGTTCCTGCCCTGCGCTTCAACAGCTCCTCAGTGCAGTGTCAAAACACATCGGTGAGAACGCGTGTATGTGTGTGTGTGTGTGTGTGTTTTAACTTGGCAGCTTCTGTAAGATACCATTATTGACTTCCACCCTCCCACACAGCAACACAATCTCTATAAAGACGCCCCATTTCTATAAAGTTTTCCTATAAAATTGACCAATATAAAATTAATCTCCTACACCCATACAGCCACGCACACACTGATTCCAGCTGAAGGATTTTTCCTTTTCTAGCGAAACAGGGTAGATGAGACGAGAGCCTGACTCTCATACACACCAATCCCTGCGATCATGCTCCATTCACTGACTGAATAATACATTGACAGCAATGAAAGACTAGCATGAAAAAGGCTTTATGCTGGTCTTGATGCTAATCGTCTGTTGATACAATAACATCTCATCTTCCTGTCTATCTTCATCACTCTGAGTGTGTGTGTCAGTGTCTGTGTATAGAGATGTGGGATATGTGTGTATAATCATAGTACAATCCAAATATTGTACTTTGATTGAGCAGTGAAGGAGGGAAACTGTAATTTAGCGGAAAATTATGATTCTAGCACCAACCCTCCATGCTGCTAGTGTTACAGAACCAAATGAAAAATAATCTTGTCTTTGAAAGCTCTCTGGTGTGTATTTTGTGTGTTTGTGAATTTAGTGTGCGTGTATGTGAGTTTATGTGTGTGTTCACTGTGTGTACAGCCACCTGTTGATGATGCGTTTTGCATTCAAAGGAGTATTGTGATACCAGAGGCTTTTGGACTTGGAGATAATAGACAGTTTAAAGTAGCTCAACAGCTCGCTCTCTCTCTCTCTCTCTCTCTCATACTCTATTCCCCGAATCCCCTTCTTTCCCTCGGTGGTTGCCATGGTGATAGTATTTCTACGATGGGATGGAGATGAGCAGTCTTCCCGTGGAGCTGACCGTCATCTGGAACGGAGATTTCAGCATCGACAACCCCGCCCACAACAAAGGTGAGCATTCATAGCAGCAACAACATATGCATGTGCGCACACACACACACACACACACACACACACACACACACATACTTGTAAATCCATATCAGCTCTTTCCATAGTTCTCACATAAACACACAGAGTCAACATAGTCTCTTATAAACTCTCACTTACACATGCACACACACATAGACACACACAGTAAAGCCACTGCCTCCCCATTGTTGCCCTTGGAGCTGGTGTCCATGGCAACAGGCAGGCGGTGTGCTGAGGTGCAGCATCCATCCCCTGATGTTGCCGTGTAGAGTGGTTAACTTTAACACATCCTCTCTTATGCTTTCTTTCTGTAGGTCTCTCTTCCTCCTCTCTGTCTCACTGCATCTGTCTGTCTTTCTCCTGCACTTCACTGTTGTCTCTGTCTCTTTCCAACTCTCTAAATTCCATTTTCTAGCCTCCTCTCAAATATTATTTCTCTTCAGATGTTTCTCTTATTTGCTCTGTCAACATTTCTCTGGGACTTGTGCAATTTATCCATCTCTGCTGCCATTTCTCTCCCCTACCCTTCATTTCATATCTTTCTTATCAGCAATTCAATGTGCTTTACTGTCATAAATTTCAGAAGAGCAGTATTGGCATACAGCTGAGCAAAATAATGCTAATAAATAACCAATATATAACCTAAATTATCATTTGTGAATCTAAGTAAGCAAAGTTAAATTACTGTCAGTCATCAGGATAAATGTAAGCAGAACAAATAAGTATACATAAGATATATTTCTCTGCTCCTCAATCTTTTTGTCCATCTACTGACAGTGTACTGCATGTGGAATGACATCTCAGTGCTGAAATTTTAAGCATTCAGCATTCAGCTGCTGAGCTTGATTCAGTTTGGCCACTGGCGATCCACCACTGTGAGTGATCCATGCTGGGGCAAGAAAACAGTAGCATGCTGGGGGTTGTAGTTCTCTGAGAGGAAAATAACTCATTTTAACCAAAGGCAGTGGAGTCAGGTATAAGAAATCTATTGTTAAAATGTGGATGATATGCTAACATGACAATGTGCTGTAAGGCAAAGTTTGCACAGTGCTTGTGTGTGTTTGCAGTTGTGCGCATGTGTGTCTGAATCAAATACAGAATACAAAACAGATCCCTGAGCGCAAGTCTAAAATCAAAGAAGCAACAAAAGTTACAGAGAGATGCTTGAACCAGAGAATCATCCCTAGCCTTCTTCTACCTTTGTTTGCCTGTGGAGGAAGTGACTTCTACTGTAGGGCATCATCTGATGGACAGATCACACATGCATCTAATAGCAATTAAAAAGAAAATGGCTGGCCCGTTGCCATGGAGATGATATGTTAAATGTGTGGTGGGTGAGCAGAGGCGAGAGGCAGCAGTGTAGGAAACTCAAAGAGAGAGAAGGTGGGGCAGGGGGGTATATAGTCATGATGATGATAGATGGAGAGATAATGAGACAAAGATATCAACGAATGTCACTCTCAAAATGCTCCGTTTGTTGTTCGCAAACAGCAGCTGACAGACATTGAGGGAGATAGGTAAAGAATCCAAATTTTAGTTTGTTCTGTGTTTTGAAGTGTTTGTCAGTCATTTAGGTTTTTGCCTAAAATAAATTTGCATGCATTTGCAATTCTGTAATCATTTGTACAAAGGTTGTTCACTTAAAGTTCTCCACTCTGTCTCCTTCTCATTATCCCCCCCCCCCTTCTTGTCTTCTTTCCCTCCTTTTCTGCATTTTCATTTCTCCCTCTTTCACAGTCCATCTGTACAAGTGCGACGCCCAGCGTGGAAGTTGTGGTTTGTGTCTGAAGGCAGACCCACTGTTTGGGTGCGTTTGGTGTAAAGGAGAGAACCGCTGCACCCTCAAGCAACACTGCCCCCACCCTGAGAACCAGTGGCTGGAGCACAATGGCATCAACAGCAAGTGCACCCACCCACGGATCACTCAGGTGAGACACACACATTGGGATACACATGCATAGTCGTTCACATACAGTAAGTCTGCATATGTAATACAATACTATACACACAGGCACCTACATGAGCCAGGAAATGCACACACTGATGGAAGTGCCTTTTTACTCAAAAGTCCTAAATGCACACTTTAATTATAGTGCACCACGTAACATACTTACTCATCACATACTAGTTACCTCTGAGACATTGTAGCAGTTGATCATTTCAACTAGCTATTCAGTCTGACAGGATTTGAGAAGCTATATATTTTACGCCTTTTTCAGTGCAGTTACATATATCGTCCATCAAAAAGTTTGAATAATAATGATATACTAGAATCAAAAAAAGCAATCATGAACTGGCACTTTTTAGACATTTTTTCTCTAAATAGTTAGTGGGACAATTGTTGCTTTTGACAGTTGAATTTACTTCTCTCACTTACCATTTGAACACACTGACACACACTCAGACAGTCCATGTAAGACCTAGAGAAAGACTAATCATCCTCACTCTTGATAGTCATGAATCACCTCTACACAGATGCAGACCTAACCCCCACTTAACCCAGCATGTTCCTGAAAACCACAGACACTGTGTGAGGCAAATAGATTTGACCCACAGAAGACATATAAAAGGGGCAATAGCAGAAGGGATAAGGGTCAGTGAGATGGAGGATAAGAGAATACAAAGGAAAGATGGATGGAAAGCTGCCCAGATGAATGGGGAGGAGGATGGATTGGGTTTACATGAAAGAGAGGTGGTGATGGATGGCTAGCCTGAGTCAGAAGAGTGTCGCATGAGGCTGAAGGGGTTGAAGAAGACCCCCACGCCCTCCACTTTTCCCCATGATGGATATAAAGATCCACTCTGTATCATTTTCCTGAGGAGAATTGGGAGCAGATGGTGACTGACTGGAGAGGAAGGGATGAAGCCAAACGTGGATAAAAAGGACAGTGAGGGGAATCCCTTTTAGCGTCCTGGGGAGTGATGGGCTTGGAAAGAGAGAGGGAAGAGGGATACAGGAATAGAAGTGTAATCTCTTGTCCGCTCCCCACTCCCTATACCATTCTAGACGCACCAGCATACAGATAAGTGGCTGACCTCAGTGGGGATTTGGTGAAAGTCATAAACCATAAACCCCATCGTTTCTTGCAACCTTTAATATCACAGTATAATTGTTCAATTTCTCCATTTTCTTCTATTACTGAATAGTCTGATAAAGGAAGAAAGAGGAGAGAAAGGTCTGAAATCTATGGACATTGAGGATATTGTCTCCAAAACGGCAGACTTGATTGCTTGACCTTCTCTTCTTCTCATTGATAAGCTAAACCATTCTGGTTATTTTTATCCAGACAAATCAAATCAAATCAACTCTAAGAAAGGTGATGAGAAGATGGTGATATTTTGTTCCTTGTTCCTCGCTTATTAAAGAGTCTGGATCGGTCTGATGCTCTCTATCATTCCTCCACTCTAGTGTTTGTCTTCACCCCGAGCAGTGGATTTATTCTTGGAGATGGGCCCTATATTTCTTCTTACATCCCTGAAGCTGCAGCAGGGACATATTGCAGCCTTCTCACGTCCCCCATAAAAACTGTCAGTGGGTGAGGAGTGAGGACTTTTCCAAGACGACCGGGGCCCTAATGCATTCTAATACGCTTCATTATAATGACAACTCCCATCAACAATATGAGAGGGAGAGACTCACATTGAAAGATGGGAAGAGAAAGGGAGAGAGAGTGAGAAGTGATTAAGTGTTTGCCTCTACCCAACCGTCAATTATCTTGTCAAAGTCACAAATCTAATCAACGCCTCATTGCGTCTCTCTCTCTCTCTCTCTCTTTCATTCTTTTGCTCCTTCCTCCTCCTTCAATATTCCTCTTAAAGTCTGTCTCCCCCTCCATCTTCTGTATTTGCTAATAAATGGAGAGCCACACAATCTTTTTAATTGCATGTATTGTAGCCCCGTTCCCAGAAGGCTCTTTTTTTCATTAAGATATCAGCAGGGAGTCTTATTAATCAGACATTGAACCATACGATAGCGATATCTCTCGCATGACAGCGTCAGGACTTCTGTTGTGCATGACCTGGCTTGAGCTTGCTGCTGTCACTTGATTGGCTAGTTCCTTTCAAGCCCAGCTAGTTCAATTTGTTTTAGTCCACTTCTTTGAAAAATAATCAAATAGTCAAATGAAAGTCTTTTGATGCACATATGGTAGCAGCATAAGGATTATCCTACTACAACATACCAGATATAAGATAAGGCGAAACACATTCTTACTCAGCACTATACCTGTGAACACTGCAGGGGGCTATGCTACCAGCTATGAACTGAACATAGAAACAATGAGTCTAAGCCTCAGTAAAAATCCTTGGGATCACTATTTTTCAAAGGAGATGGTGACATAGCACCATTAAAACTGGGCCCCTGCCTGCAGCATGCAGCATGGAGGACTTCTATTTGGCAGAGACAGATATGAGCAGACTATTCTGTGTCCGTCTCCAACATCCATCCATCTGGGCCGGCCTGATGATTTGTACCCACGCACACATACACAGACACACACACACACAGGCTGAAAAGTAATTGTGTGAGTAAAGTGTTGATGGATGTTGGAACCGCCTCATCAACAATGAGAGATGTTTACGGATAAATCAAATGATACTGTGATTACTGCTAAGATGTCACCCAATGCCAAGTTTTAAGTTAATCTTATTTAATATATTGTTGTTGTTTTCAGTAAATACAGGATTGAGAAATGACAATCCCTTGACCCCAAGTCTTGACCCTGTAGCTGTCACTGGAGCTGCTATTTTGTCGTTTATTGTCTCTTTTCTGCAGCCTTTTCTCCTGTCTGTTTGACCTCATTTTTTTCTAGGAATTACATAATATGGGAACAGAAACATTGAACCTTTATCCACAAGGAATTTTAATTTAATTAAACCTCATTAAATTATCATAATTCCATACATGTTTGTTCTTCTATGTCAGAGCTCAACTCTATATTGCTTTTGCAAAGGGCTTTGTTAATACTCATGAATATTCTAGTTTGGCTGGCCGGTCGCTAACACTCTTTAACTCATACCATTGGGGAAGTCATTTAGGCTAAACCATATTAAAATAGGAATTTATAACCAGACACTAGTTAAAGGCATACTATGCAGGATTTGTCGGTTGGTGTTTGTTGGCTTAACAACAGCAGAGCAAGCTGAGAGCACAGAGCGAGAGCAGCGGTGGTGAAGAAAGCAAGAGGTGATAGCGAGAACAAAGCCGTGAATCAGATAAATAAGACATTTTCTGATTGTTTCACGGCAGTTACATTCTAAAGCACAAGTAAACACGCCCACACCTCCGCACAACCCTGCGGGAAGGTGCTGCATTGCCAGGTTTTGTGTGAATGCAGCCAAAGCTGACGCTTATCCTGTCTGCTGTGACCTCTGCTCTGTGTGTGTGTGTGTGTGTGTGTGTGTGTGTGAAGCTCAGCCTCACCCTCTGTCAAACAGACACAGCAGAGGAGCAGCCACACAGCAGCACTCTGCACACAGCAGTGGGGAGAGACGGAGAAGCATGGGAAATACTGACACACATAAAAAAACAGAGATGTAACCTAGTCACTACACTACGAGTCCCGACTGCGGGCTGTTACTGGCTGGAGGCTACACACCCACTGCCCAAAGGTTGAAGCCCAGAAACAACCTGAACACAGTAAAATAATGAGAAAATAAGGAAATACAAGCAGAGGGTAGGGTCTCTGTACATACATACACTGCCACACACTGCTAGAGGGATTATTTTTGTACGAGTCTATACATTTTTACAGGTTTTTTTTTTTTTTAGGAAAATCCTGCATAGTGTACCTTTAACAATGCACACTGCTAAACCACTGCTCTTATGATAGCACTTCTGTAAAACATCAAAACACTGTACACTGCAGCATCCAAATCTCTATTGGAGTTCAAACTTCCAAACATATTTCAGATAAAATACAAAGAAAGTAATTTGAAATTATTTGAAAAAATGGCATATAAAGGTAAAAACTGAGATGTGGATATAGTATGGACAAGGGTTTCAGCTGCTAATGGAAATTTCTTTCTTTCAGTACATATCAGTTTTTGAATGCACTTTTATTAGTTTTATTTCTTGATGATAGAACACATCTAGTGTAGCATTCTTGCTGGAAGCAGGATGCTGCTGATTCTTACTGATGCTTCAGTTTTGAAGTTGGTCCTTTTTCATCTGTCACACCTTACATTGTCAGCAAAGTACTTTTGTGATGTCCTAATGGCTGTTATTCAAGAAAATACAAAAACAAATCTTCAAAAATATCAGTCTGTTTTTTAATCTCAACAGATCACCCCTCTGCGGGGTCCCAGAGAGGGCGGCACACTTGTGACTATCCGTGGTGAGAACCTGGGGCTGGAGTTCAGAGAGATTGAGGGTAATGTGAAGGTGGCTGAAGTGGAATGCACACCCATACGTGAGGGCTACATCCCTGCTGAACAGTAAGTCACGTTTTATATTGATGACCTGGCAGCACTAGGTAGTAAGTAGCACATACTTAAATAGTCATTCTCAATTTACATTCCTGTGGACCAATTAATGCCATTTACATCAGCCAGTTGATATTCACCATTTTTCTAACCAAACTATAAACATTATGTATGAATACAGTCTACACTGGAACCATAAGGATAAGTTAAACAGTATATCTGGACCGCAGAAAAACAAAATCATAAATTCAGCATCATTTTTTTTGCTCTACTTGAGTCAGACATAGAACCAGTGTTATGTTACCTGTGGTCACTGACACAGCAGAGCCATAACAACTGAGCCTGACCGTTGGATCATGAATTAGAATGCACACCTCAGGGTGTGTGTTAGTGTGTGAGGAAGCAAGAAAGTGAGCGAGTAAAAGATTGAGTTAGAGAGAGAGGGAAACTAATGCCAAATTGGCCTGGAGTGAAGTTTAATTTAACTTCAAGTCACTGCAGCACACATAGAGCACAAGAAACTTGTATGTGTACTGCTGTGGGCACATAGAACCACTCTGATCTCCACATTTTGTGCGATGGCACAAATACACACACACACAAACACGAACACACAAGCACGCACAATCCCATAATCATTTTTGAAAGTTCAGGAGATTACATTTAGTTGACATTTCTGTTTAATCCAGTGCTATGGGTCCTTACAGGTTCCATCTATCAAATTATTTTAAACTAGTTTAAAGTTGGCTTATCAACAGATCCAGTGCTTCTTCTGCTAAGAAAGTAAGTTGTGTGCCAGCACTTTCTAAGCAAATGCTGACCTAGCAGAAGAGGTAGCTCTATTTGAGGTCATATGTAAAAAGGATAGAGACCTTTTCCTTTTTCTCCCACAGGTTAGTGGTGGAGATGGAGTTTCTACCAAATAACACATTATTTTTTATTAAGGTTTTAACAACGGTTTAAATCCATTCACATTACACCAGCTGGTTTGTGCAATTGCTGTCAAAGCAAACTGCTGCAGCTTTTTCCAATAGGTTGTCACCGAAGCATTTTTGTGTGTGGGATATACATGTGGTTTATACGCATATGTTTCTTTTTTCTTATATATTCCACACTGATGTCTGTCTTTGTGTTCACAGGATTGTGTGTGAGATGGGTAAAGCAGAGAAGAGTCAGTATACTGGGAACGTGCAGGTCTGCGTTGGAGTTGGAGAATGCATACCAGAATTCATGGCAAAATCCTCTAAGTACTACTACTTTGTGGTGAGTCTATTTTCATCTCTTAGTCTTTTTGTATCAACATATGTATTTTAGTATTTCAAAGATTATGATATTCAAGACAAAAACTAATTTATTTTGCATCATCATTAGATTTGCATTTTTGTAATATATTGCACAATAAAATGCATTTTCTTTGGTCACTACATGATTGTGACTAAGGTTCCCTCTGGCAATTTTACAGTTAAAGTGACTCTTAATTGATGGATTCATTACATTCAGTGTTTTGCCTCAATGAGCAGGAAGGCACCCATGCTGCATATGTCACCCTCTGCATGTTAGCACCTCGCTGGTTGTTGGTCTGTGTTCTCACCTACTGCGTTAATACTGTTTGTACTTCATATATTTGACTGTAATCCAACACGGGGTGGTTCTCACCAAGAGTCTCCCTCTCAGCGTTTATCTCATGCATGTATCAGCAGTGAGACATGACTGGAAGTCACTGAGTGCCAAATGAGAAACACATGCAGTAATAAAATTTTTTACTTTAAATTTAGCAGACATTGGCAGCAGGGCCCTCTGTGATGACATCACAAACATTGATTGGCTGAGGCAGTTGTTGTCCTAGGGCTATCATATGAAATGTTGGTCTCTGGACAACAACCACTTAGTAAAATCAGGAGAGCCACACATACAGCAACACACACTTTTTTTAAGCATTCTACTCTGAATACCGTGCACGATTAATCAGCATCACTCACACACGCTAGCACTCAGAAATAAATCTGCACTTGTTGCCATTATGTACTTGTTTTATGCAGTGGTTTCATTTTTACTGCTACCCATTAATGGGTGCTGGCTGAGGTTTATTTCTCAATGGGGTCCCTGTACAGGATTATATGATGTTAGGTCTAGATGTCACACCACACAGCAGGCTAGAGATGAGATTATAAGAAGGCCAAAAACTGGAGGAGTATTTACTTTATGCCTGGCTTCCAATGCAGTACATCAGCTCCTGCTGTGTCACTTTGTATAGGCAGGATTAGTGAGTGCAGATTAAGTTATATAGTAACATTTAAAAGTCGTTTTAGCTGAGTACACTTATTCAGTAGATTTACTTTTTTTCTGGAGCTCATTGCTTAATAAAATAAACTAGGAGTCTAATCGTATTGAAAACATTTGGGTATCAGCCTGTAATGTTAGAAATGCCTTGCCCATTACTAAAGTAGAAGGAGTTTATAGTTTGTTTAACAAAGAGTTATGATTGGGCTAAGAATAAGTGTGACAATGTGTTGTACAATTTCATTAGGATATAGAGTATGTGTTATATTAACATTAAAAAAGAGGCCATTATGGTGTGTCTGTATAATATCAAACAGTATTCTGATTCACTGTTACAGCATGTTTGTCTGTACTTATTTACATATATTAAAACATTAACAGTGCAAACAACCTTTCTACATATATAACAAGTCACTCACTATTTCTACTTCTGTAATTTAATCCCTGCTTTCTGGTGATTACTGTAATTTTACCCCATACTTTTAAATACTATATGAGCTTTATTTGCTTAACTGATCAACCTCTTAGCCTGTACAGTTAAGGCAGCTTATGGTCTCTTGGTCATTTGTTATTTTTCGAGCACTATAATTTCACTGTAATGAATAATTTATTTTCTACTTTAATTCTACTTGAATTCATTCTCTAATTGACTTATGTAATTTCAACACTGTGCCCTTTCTCCAGATCCCAAGGATTCACAACCTCAAGCCCAGCCGAGGGCCAGTCTCTGGGGGAACCATTGTCAACATCACCGGCAGCCACCTTGATGCTGGGAGCAATGTGTCAATCATGTTTAAGGACCAGCCGTGCACTTATCTGAGGTTAGTGGGGAACACGCCAGAGCTGACCCTTCCAGTCACAATTAAACAGTCAATCAAAAGCTCAATCAAAGCCAGTGTTAGGCTTGTTACCAAAAATGAGCTCTAACTACAGAGATAAACAACTCTGACTGTTCTCATCTTCACTGCATCATTTTTACTAGATCATTGTCTGAGTTAGTGTGGGAACAGTTATTGATCCCTCATCAACTAAGACAATTATTTTATATCCTTAAAAATGTGGGGGTGATCAGCGAATGCTGTCATGAATTAGAAATTATTTCTTATATTATAAATTATTGGGAAAAGACATGTAATTATTTTATAATCCAACACTTAACTCTAATCAATGCAGAATTCCAAGTTCAGTCAATGAATTAGAAACCCATGTCCACTTAACCAACCATTCAATGGTTTTATATCCATTTAGTAATCTGCAATGGCAGAGATAAACCGATTAATCTTGAGCGTCTACACAATGTAATATATTGTCTAAAAATCTATATTAGGTAACTGCACTGACTGCCCCCTGTATACCGTATTTTTGTTATGCAGTTTAACTGTCTTGATAACACATAGCTAATGTTTCATCCTATGATCACTTTAGGAGAGGTGGCCTGTGGCTCACCTGCCGAACTCATGCTTCCCTACATGGATATGGAAACGTGTCTGTGTCTGTGAGCATAGACAAGGCCCACCTCCAGAAAGACCTGCGGTTTGAGTATGTGGAGGATCCCACCATCACCAAAATAGAGCCAGAGTGGAGCATCTACAGGTAAGGATACTGCTTGGAGCAAGGGATTTTTTTTTTGAGTGAGATGGTGACTTGACAGAATACAATGTCATAATTTTGTGTCAATGGCCTAAGCCAATCATACCACCTTCTGTTAAAAAAAATCAGGATTGTCTTGAACCTTGTTGTCAATCTTTTTCTCTTACAGTGGACACACTCCAGTGACAGTGACAGGAACTAACCTGGACATTATTCAAACCCCACTCATCAGAGCCAAATACAACGGCCATGAGACCCTCAATGTAAGTGATTTTAAACACAGATTGTGTGTGTGATGAAAACAAGCTGCCTTGTGTTTAAAGCTTTTTTAGATTACTACATCCTGTACATTCAAGGAATCTTGAAAAATAAATAATAAATGGATGGCTGGAAATCATCAAAACAAGTGAATTAAATGTGCTTACACATGCAGTCTATATAATATCTGCACCACTATCAGTGTTTTGAAGTCCTTAATTTCCCTCAGCAGTACGACATAGTGAATGTCAGTGTTTTTTTTCTTGCATGACTAAATGCTTCAGTGCCACTTGTAAGTAAATAGGTCAAGGAAAAAATTCAGAACACTAGTGAAGAAATCAACAGGTTGCAATTGAATTAATAGAGGATGATGTAATTTCTTTGCCCACCTCTGCAACAATAGGGAAGTTTTCACATTGAACCAAAAACCACAGAGATTGGACCTTATCAAATTCTTTTTACACTTTATTCACCCTTTGCATCCAGGGGAGGGTAGATAAAGCCATGCAAAGGCCCCTGTGATCTGACTGAAAGAAGAGGGAGTAACAAAAGGTGGTAATACTCTTTTCATGGTCCATTTGAGCATAAGCTTACATCACATTTAACATCTGCTCACATGTGCCTGTACAAGGCATTTTATCTCAAGCTACTGTATACGCAGCTTGAACTTTGAACCAACATGAATGAAATGTGCTGACAAATCATTTACCCCACCTCTCACTTTCTCAGTCTTACACAGTATGTGTGAGAGGGAAACAGAATAACGCACTTTCCAGCATTGAGCAAGGTCTGTGCACCAATTTTGCAGTTGCCTTCTTGCAGCAGTGCAGGATAAATGTCGGTGATGTCCTGAAGACCTTGCTATATTTGTCAAGTTTGATTTTCAAAGAGCCAATTACAGTGACAGGCAATGGTTTGGTTGCACCACAGAGGTTACCTTTGGAATGTGAAATGTCTGGATGAGACTGAAATGTCTGTGAATGAGACCTTTGCTGGTGGTTGATTTGTCAATGCCCTGACAGACTGAGAGGAATGGAGATGTTAGAGCAAAGCTGAAGGGTATGTGGTATGACAATGACAGATTGGACAATCCATTCTTGTTTATAAAACTGGCTCAGAGATGTGAATAAAGAAGGAATAAAGATGAAGAATTTAAAAAATGCATCACATGTCAAATAAAAAGACCAGGGAAAGGACAAAGAGCAACAAACCAAGAGTGAGACATGACATTGAAAAAAGATGTGAGAGACACTGTAATTGAGCGGTAAAGTGGTATAGAGAAAAGATAAAGAATAAGTGTCAAAGGAGAAGAAAAGATCACAGGGTAGTATAACAGGACAGGGGATAAAGAAGTGATGAGAGGGTGGGGGTGTCTTTCTGGAGGGTAATGAAGGAATGGTAGGACCTAGTTATCACTCCTGAATCTTCGCACATCAAAGCCTGATTGTGGTGAGACTGCACACTATCTCATTTGGTGCTTCCTTTGAATGAATATATTCCAACAGGTTTTTCCTTGCACTTTTTGAAATAGAGGAGCTTCCAGTTGGAATTGAGTCTCTAGTGGGCTGAGAGAAATTTAAACCTGTGACATAAAAGATTCACACTATTAACTGGCTTGGCATATAGTGAATTTGGGGCATATTCAAGTGCTACTTTGATAGAGCTTGACTTGCAAGAAGGCGTGAGTGAGGTAATAGGGAAGTTAGTTATAGTTTGAATATAAAGTATATTGAGATTCAGTTATGGAAAATAAATAATAATAACACCTAGTTACATGCAATACCTTCAGTTAGAGGGAAAGCAGCAAAATAACTCCCTAAAGACACAAAAAATGACAAAATAAAAGATAACTTTCTGTATGTAAGGATACTGCTTGTTTTTGTGTCGGTTTACACATGAAAGTCAACATTCCTCTGCTTCCACTAAATGCTCCATTTAATTTACAGAAGATGTGTTAATTCATAAATATAAATGTTCCTTTCTGTGTGTCTTCTGCCAGTTGTGCCAGGTCCTAGGTCCTACATCCATGCTGTGCCAGGCCCCAGAGCTGCCCATCAGCCTGGCCAGGCAGCAAGAGGTTCCTGAAAGACCGGATGAGTTTGGCTTTAAACTGGACGATGTGCAAGCTCTGATGGCACTCAACAACACCAACTTTATTTACTATCCCAATCCAGAGTTTGAACCGCTCAGCGTGTCTGGGGTGCTAGAGCTTAAACCTGGATCACCCATCATACTGAAGGTAGGAGTCACAGATATTACACGCCCACTTTTAATTACAATTAAATCTGATCATTCATTGACTTTCAGTGTTCAGAGTAATTCTGAGCAAATTGTTAAAGAGAAACAAAACCAGCAAATAAAACAGACAAAATTATATTGTATGTATTTTGTCTCTGATTGTTGTTGAAGATTGATGAAACAGTGAAACCCAGTTTGGTGCAACAATTTAATTATTAAATGGTATGATATCTGTATCAGAAAAATATTAATATTATGATATTGATTTAAACCAATTTGCCTAGCACTATGCTGCATGTATATTGATCAGTGTGTGTTAGACTAATAGAAACAAACCCACTATCAGTGTGCCTAACAATATTAATATTCCATAAAGGTACAGAGAGCTCTGACTATACTAATCATATACAAATCTATTTTATATCCATTACTTGGTTTAATAATTTCAGACTATTACCCATAATATTGTAAATGTAATTTTCCATTCTAATTTATTATACTATATAATTATTAAATGCATGAGTAATTTGATCCCAACTCCCTTATCCTTCATTTTAATGATACATAAATACTTTTCTGCAGGGGCGGAACTTCCTTCCACCAACCAATAGTGGAAACGGGAAGCTGAACTACACAGTTCTGATAGGGGAGAAGACCTGCATGTTAACAGTGTCAGAGACCCAGCTGCTCTGTGAGTCACCCAACCTGACGGGTCGACACAAGGTCCTGGTGAGTGACACGGCACATGCTCACAAAGACGAGAGAGAGACAGGCACAGACACACAGACACACACACACACACACACACACACACAACATCAGATAGGCAGGCTATGGTGGAGAAGGCAGACAGACAGACCTACAAATCGATTGACAGTTTGACAGACAGACGGACATTTCTCGTGTTGCTTTCTATCCATCTCCTTGTCCACTTCCAGACAGACTACAGCTCTAATCCAATCAGCCATGTGGTTCCTGTTACTGCCCACAAGCAGACAAAAGACAAACAAATAAGCCTTCAATAAGAAGGATTAGGGCCCCAGCAAACTCAATAAAGATTCCATTTGTGGTTTTAAGAGGGACCACTTTGAACAAAGCGCTTCCTGATGTTACCACCTGGACCCAGTGTCATAGAAAGAAATGGACACATTATTACTGTAAAACAATTAGAAACTGTACAAATAAACAGATGTGTACACTTTGAAAATGCAAATCAATATGTCTGTCTGTCTGAGCTTTGATCATGATTTCAGTGGCAAAAAATGCACCACCAACCCAAAGGTGATACAGGGTGACAGTATTATCTTATGGTTTATATAATATTTGTAGTCTTTACCTTGAGCACCACTGTAGTTCCTTTGTAAGGGTTTGATTCCCACTTCTTTCTCTTTTCTAAGGGTCACATTAAACCTCTTACAAGTGTTATTGCTGAAGCAATATTTAAATGAAGCTCTTCTCTAATTATAACCCTGGTATACCTAAGCACATGTCATGTTTTATCAGTTACATATTCTCAGAAAAAAAACTTTCACGAAAGTAAATTTGTGTATTTATACATAACAGTAATTCTAACCTTCCTCTTTTTCTATCACTATGCCAAGGCTCGTGTGGGTGGAATCGAGTTTTCGCCAGGTGTGGTCCTCATCACTTCCGACAGCCCGCTTAGCAGCACAGCAATCATTGGCATTGCTGCAGCAGGTGCCTTGCTCATCCTCTTCATCGTGGTGGTGCTCATTGCCTACAAGCGTAAGTCTCGTGAGAGTGACTTAACCTTGAAGAGGCTGCAGATGCAGATGGACAACCTTGAGTCACGTGTTGCACTGGAGTGCAAAGAGGGTAAGAGGGGAGATGTTGATGTATTGGGTTATATTGATTTTGAGTGTTTTTATTCCTCTACACACCCAACTAGATGCCCCACATAGCCCACAAATGTTAGCAGAGAGCCAACCAGAAGTTAGCTGGCTAAGCTGGCAGAAGTCTGCATTCATGCATTTATCTAGCCAGAATGTCAAACCTGACACCAGACTAAAAACTCTGTTATACTGTGAAATACAGAGATTTATCTGGCAGTGATAGGCTTAATCAGCATTGTGTGAACTCATTTGGCAAGGGCTTGAATGTAATGGATTTTCATTTATATGTAAAAGTTCCGCACTGCAGGTTTAAGCTTTTTTGTTATTCAGTATTCTAGTCTTATGTTTGTGAATTCACTTTACAGTGTTGGTTTATTCAGGGGTATGTGTCGTCCTTTTCAATACTGCTGCTTAATATATCTAAGAAACTGATCTAATGGCTGTATGCTATCTGGGATCATAGGTGTCATAGAAATACTAGCATAAGGTAATTGTTTTGTAAAACTAACCAGTTTGTCTATCTGGTTCATCCATCAGCTTTTGCAGAGCTCCAGACAGACATTCATGAGTTGACCAGTGATTTAGACGGAGCAGGAATCCCCTTCTTGGACTACAGGACCTACACCATGCGGGTCCTTTTCCCTGGCATTGAGGAACATCCTGTACTCAAAGACCTGGAGGTATGGTTGAACTGATAAATTTATATGTGCAATGTACCCCCTTTGGTAATTTTCTGTAGTAGGAGAGACACCTTGTAAGAGAAAACAGTGCTTGTTAAATTTACTTAATATTTTTATTCTGCAGGTGTGGAGAGTTTTATTGGTGACGCAGGAAAAACACTTTGTATGCAGGGAATAAAAGTCAGGTTCTCCACCAACATGCTTCAGGGCCAAGTGTGTTTATCAGTAAAGTATACTATAAGTATACTATAGTTAAAATAAGTTGTTAATTATTTCCCAGTCAATTTTGCTTCGTATTACCATTTGTCTGATTTCAGTGATGCAAACAGCTCAAGTTTGTGTACCTGTTCTTCAGTCTCTATCAAATAACAATTGCAATGCAATTAGCCTCATTTGAAAAGAGAGCAAAATGAGCAAGCAAATTAGCAATGTGGTGGGTCACAGTAGGTGAAATTGACGCCGATGTTGTTGTGTTGCTGTCTAGTAAACAAAAGCCTTCTGACGGCCGACAACAACACTTTTTCAAAAACAAACAAGGCAGCCCTCAAATCAGGAGAGCAGTCTCATTAATAACTCTAATGATATGAGACACTGCACCGTTTTCTCTCTCCACCTTAAAAACAAATTAAAAGTCAATCAAAGAGAGAAAAGCAAAAAAAAAAAAAAAATCAAGCCATTTATCCCCAGTGGTGACATTGATAGACAGCCATAATTGAGCAGGTCGTCTTGTTCCATTAGGAGAATGATGGACCCCCATTTCACTGCCCTCAGGGTTGGCCACTCCATCCCTGATGAGAATTTCCCAGTAATAAGCAATATTAATTATGTTTTAATTGGTATAAATGTCGGACTGTATGAGGAGTATAATGTGGAATAGGAGCCTAATGAAAAAAGCAGCGGGCTTGTCTTACGCAGTTGATGGCTGCTTAATTGTTATTGATGTGTCGGAAAATTTAAAGTCAAGTTTTTGACTGTTGGCTGTAGACAGTTAGAAATAGCTGAGGTAATAGAAAGCCTGTCTAGGTTTACAGCGACAATAGGAAGTTCACTCAATACAGAAAAATTTAGTGTCACACATTGTTTAAGTGAGAATTACACATAGAAAGATATTAAGATATAATCTGGCATGTGTGCTCTCAGTAGAGCCTGCGTCTTGACATTTTATTTCCTTGTAACTGTTAAGGTTTATTCTTAGCAGTCAAAATCACTTCCTTTCCCTCTATTTTCCCAACAATTTCACTTTACTCCTGAATCCCATTTTGCCTTCTGCTTTTGTATGATTTTTTTTTCTGCCATTATATTTCTCCCTTCCCTCTTGATCTTTACAACGGAAACAATTCAGTTTCAGCTGCAAGACTGACTTACTGTCATTTTTACCGCTCCACCTGTCTACTCAAATATTACAGGGTTACTATGGAGATTGTGAGTAGGTCAAGACATTTTGCTGTTTTGATGCACAAATGTCTTTCCATAAAAAAATGTTAAAAAATCTTTGTATTTGTAAACTTGTATTAACACACACACTGTAGGTGTTTCTCAGATTGCTTACATTCAAACACTCAAACATACTGCACATGGTAAGTACTCACACTCAGAACACATGCACACAAAACACAGTGCACATCTTGTCAAGCAGTATGAAATTAGACTTGCAATATAACAATAGCTCCCGGCAGATTACAAGGGATTCCTCCAGGAAAGGTAAAAAGAGAGAACATATGCTGGTTGACAGCCGCATTGGTTGCAAAGAGATGCTGTCTTACGACGAGTGCTCTTGACAGATAAAAAAAACCTCATAATCTCCATAGGTGCTATTTATGAAAAAATGGATAAGAGAAGCATGTGCAGCAAGTGACTAGCATAAATGGTGCGGGAACAATCTGGGCTCAGATGAGGGGAATTCACATCACTGCATTACCTTTCAACTTGCATTAGTGTGGAACACAGCGCCATCAAAGTAATAAACATTCCCTCTAGAAGCTTAGTGTTTCCTGCCTTTATTCTCAACCTTCAGACTAGATGCAACAAAAGCTGGAATATGTTTAACTCCTAATCTCCTTAGATTCTGCCTCCTTTGCTCTGTCATTCTATTTCTCCTCACTCTTCATCTTCATTTATTAAGGTGGATTTATTAAATGATAATTGGACTTTCAAGCAGAAAAATTATACATGCTTTTATTTATTACTACAGAGATTTTTATTTAAGCTTTGATTAGTATACACCTGATCTAAAAATGATAATAATGATAAATGAATAAAAAAGTAGTTCACTGTACAAAGGCTTTAACCTAATGTTACTGTAATCGATTAAAGCATTTGATCAACAAGGAGGCAGAGAGCTATTATTACATTCAAATAAACTGATGCCTAATTAGATCTATATGTCATTGCCTTGAATGTGCAAGACAGAATCTGTACGTTTTCTCCCTCCTTGTCATTTTAATGTGTTTCAGTAAAGTGAACATTTTTCTTGTTTCCTTACAGGTGCCAGGCTACCGCCAGGAGCAAGTAGAAAAGGGGCTGAAGCTCTTTGGCCAGCTCATTAACAACAAGGTCTTCCTGCTGTGTTTTATTCGCACTCTGGAGGCCCAGCGTGGTTTCTCCATGAGGGACCGTGGCAACGTGGCCTCCCTTATCATGACAGTGCTGCAGAGCAAATTGGAGTATGCCACTGATGTTCTAAAGCATCTGCTGTCTGACCTCATAGACCGCAACCTTGAGAGCAAGAACCACCCAAAACTGCTGCTCCGCAGGTGAGAAGCCAACACAAAAGAAAACCCCCAAGTCTAACTTTGCTCCTATGACTGCCTGAGAAGTTCTCAAAGTTACACAGCCGGTAGTGACCATTTTTGATCTAGCTGCTGTGCTTTATAACCAGGAAGGAACTGTCCAACCCAGCTTCTGTACTTCTTTTTCCCTTTGATGAAAAGTCAAAGGCCTCATGCTAAATACTGAACAGCTGCCACATACATTCATCTTCTCTAAACGTACCGTTGTATTGCGTTTGGTAAGGGATAAGAATAAAGTTTTACTAGTTATGTCAACCCTTCTTCAAGGACTGGATATGCCACTTGGTCTTCCCTATCTGTGACACATTTGGATTAACTCCCATGACCTTGAATTGCCTGCTCTGTCTCAGAGACACCAGAGTGCATTGCCATGCACATCATTAGCAAAATAATTATGATTAATTAGCAGTGAATCCAATTTCAAATAGCTCAAGAGAAAAAAAATACCCATTTATGAAAAAATGGAGAAAGTGAGAAAAGCTCCCACTCTGGCACAGTCACAATCCTCCCTTGGATTTGTAGTCACTGCATTAATGGCATGCACTTGAGCACAGCACTGTATGTGATTATGCTTCCTGCCTGTGGTGTTTGATAAATATGATGGTTACTTGAGTAAACCAGCTTCCTCACAGCTGTTGTGTGTGATGTGTGCATGCATGTTTATACATATATGCACATGGTATTGGTATGTTGTTTTGCTTGGGGCGTTGTCAGTCAAGACTTGACACCCCCAGAGGATGTGACAGGCATGTCACAAATTAATTTGTCCATATTATTTCAATTAAAATTCTGATTCTCCCTCTGGCTAAACTCTCTCTCTGCATATATCATGCAGAGAGGCACTAAAATAAATGCTGTTCATTGTACAGTCCAGAGGACATTGGGCATATTCACCTCGTGAAAGACAGTTTAGACTGTACTTGGTGATGCAGAGGGAGATTAATGCTGTCTGGGCAGGAGGCATGATTAATTGCAGCCAGAGCTCACTGAGCATGGTGCAGCCACTAAACAATGGAGTAACCGCTGATCCTGGCACTAGATACAACATAAGAGATGGCACATACAGCAGAGACAGGGAAGGTAGCCAAGGACAATGGAGACACTTAAAGCTGTGTCACCAAGTGAAGAAGGCTGACTACTGGGGCATGGAAGCAGAGAGTGAAATTAGCTCTTTGATCATGTAGCTTACATGACTCCAGAGCCTTGTATGTGCTATACACAGATATTATATTGTTGATATATCTTGCCAGTATGAGTTTAGGATGAAATAGTTCTTTAAAAACATGCTGTAAAAACTATTCTATAAGAACAGACCAGAGCTGTTTGTTCAGATCTAAATACAACGCAACATCTTCTGTCACACTTTCATTTAAAATTCCATCTTTTCCACTCCATCTTCCTGGTCATCAAGGGAGAGGGAGAAGGAAAACCTGGAGGCGAAACCCCATCACATCCAGCACTGGAGGGAGAGCACATGTTTACAACAAATGCACGCCCCGTTTGATTGCCCATTTGTCATACACAGATTGTGATGGGCACTGATCAGATTGTATTCATCTCATTCTTCCTCCACGGATGCGCTTATTAGTCCTTCAACATCCCAGCATGCATTTCAGATGTGATGAGGCAGTGTGAGCACGCTACGCCACCCCATAGTGTGGGCTGACTGGCATGTCCTTGGATAGCAGCTGAAAATAGCCCAGATACACAGGCACAAGGCTGTGAAGATGAAGCTTAATCTGGTCTAGGAAAGATAGCACCCCTCCCTCCCTTCTTCTTCTCTCTGTAATTTGTTCTGTCTCTTCTTTCTTTTTTTCTTTCACCCTGTTTTCTCATAGTGTTATTCTCCCTCCCTACCTGCTTCTCTCTGCTCTTCATTGCTCTCTCCTCTATTTGTCTTCAGTTCTGATGCTTGCGGTGCTTGTGTCACATCGTCACTATCTTTATCTCTCTCTTCCTCTTTTCTCGCTCTCTCAATCTATATTCCCAGCTCTTCCTCCCTCCTCTTCCCCCTCCCCTGTTTTCTTGATTGCTAAATCAATGCTTAAAGTGCGTGAGCAGGGTGTCTCTGGCACAGCATCTGAGCACGGCTACCCACTGACTCCTCTTCCAAGAAATCTCTGTATGTGTGTGTGCAGTGTGTCTCCTCTCTCCACACACAAACACACATCCTTCCATCTGTCCCATCTCAACCTGTGCTGAAGCACAACCACCAGGCAAGCTAACTAACGAGAGCCTTCCACAACCATCTGTCGCTTTCCTTGCTGCATTCTCCTCCTTTAACTCCACTTTTTCCTCCATCCCTCAATCTCTCACTCGGCTCTGCATACCACCATCCATCATGCAGAGTAAATAGCCTTTTCATCGCCTTAAATTTAGTTTGGCTGCAGTTGATGCGTCAAAATCGCAGTTTTGATTTTGGTCAAAAGATGAAAGCCCAATATGTTCTTGTGTTGATCACAACCTCACTTTGGCTCAAGCAAGGACACATAGTTATCACACAGGGCTAAAGCTCCTGTTGTTTAGCTGTAAGTATAATCTCTGTTTAAAGACGATTTGTGTTTGTGCATGCGGTGCAAGAGCCAGAATAAGTTTCTGTGTGTGCACGTGTGCATCAACAAGTCTGTGTCAGAAGCTAGCCATCACTGTGAGCCTGTTTGACACATACGATGACCAATCTTCCTCACCCAAGCGTGAGTGGGAAATGGAAATGATTTCTGACTTCAAGCTGTGCTGTTTTTAATATGTGACTGAAACCAGACAAGACTCTCTGATGTAGTTATATGTTTGCAGTTAACACAGCCGCCATCACTCTCTCTTGCAAGAAAGGAGTCTTGAGATTAAATGTTCTGTCTGTTTTATGTTTGTGAAAATAATTTAATGCATCAGATTGGTCTTTGAGACCTCATGAAGGGCAGAATTACTTAAAATGTTATTATAGCTATATTAGTTGGACTAGTTGGACATTTCCTATACAAATACCTATTATGGGCAGCTATGGCCAGCTAACATGTTAAATGTGTGTGATGAAGCAAAGATTCCCGTCCACCCTACCACAGTAATCAGCAGGAACTAAGCACTGCCAGGTCCCCTCTGCTCTAGATCATTCTCAATGCCCACTGCCCCTCTGACTGGCTGCCAAGTAGGCAAGCCTGACCATGCCAACATGCCACGGCACATTTCATTGCATTAACCCAAACATAGGTTGTGCTGTGTTTTGAATAACAGCCAAGGAGAGGTTTGGAGAAGATTGTTTGGAAGTTGTAATACCAAGCACTAACGTTAGATCTAAAGCAGCTCCGTCACAGTGCCATTTTTATCCTTGTTCCCCATAGACTGTGCTATGATTGAGAATGAGCATAAGCAAACTGGTGGGGCCGTGCCAAGACTTCTTATTACTGCAGGGCTGGCTCCCGCTGCCAGAAGCATGCACAGACACACACACACAATAAACACTAGTCAGCACACATGGTAATTTCTGAATACATACGCAGTGGGATTAATTTGTGCTTTTTGCACGCTAGCCTTAAAACAGCCGCATGCTTGTCCACTCACACAGACACACACAAAAACACAATATCTATTGGAATTGAGTAAGGAAAAGGAAGTTGAAGGAGAAGAAAAGGGGAAGGACAGGCTTAGCCAAATCATTTCTTTTCATTCTTTTCTTCATTTTCCTTTTTCACTACTCCCTCCCTACTTCCTTTGCTGCGTACCTCCTCCTTTCTCCATGCTCCTTTCATCCCTTTGATAGATGGGCTACATTTGTGGAAATGGAGAGGATTTGGAAGTGTGTATGATTACAGGATCCAGAATTGGGCAGCTAGAGGGAGGGAGGAAGACAGCAAGGACACATGAAAGAAAAGATCAAAGGTGACCTTGTTGACCTTTGGATCTGTGGACGGAGCAAAGGCGGGAGGGGCGGCAAAATAAAAGTGCGGGCACAGTGAGAGGCAGGAAGTTAATCCCCCCCAGGTGTTGTGCCAGTGTTGGTGGGGGGTGCCAGGCCGGCCCACTGGCACAGCAGACATCAGGCCCCCCCTCACACTTTAGTGTGGAGCCCCACCAAGAGGCTGTCTGAATGGCGAGGGGTGGGAGGGTTGCAGGTGGCAGCCGAAACACTCAGACAAAACCTACACACACAAATAGACACAATGGACACTAATCCTGAAATATTGATGCCTATGGTAGTTTCTCATTGAGAGGGAAAGGGAGGGGTGTGCGGTTGTATGTGTATGTGTTTGAGGTGTTCCTGACAGATTACCCACACACCCCTGCTGCTGGCCAAGAAGGTTGCTGTCAAAGGATATCTGATCCTCGCCTCTGCTCTTTCTCTCCTCGCCACCACCGCAGTTGTTATTATGTATGCATATTAGTCATTCACACGGGATCACTCACACACTGTTGGCCCAGGTCAACACATACACACAGACGCACACACAAACACAAACACACACCATTTTGCCACACCAGTGGAGCATGGATGCCAGGCGGAGAAAGAGAGGGAGATGTATTCATTCACTTTCTATTGTGCACGGATCGAGTGTTAGTCCAATGAATAGGCAAGGGAGCGCTTGATAATGAGGCCAGTGTTATTACAGAGCCGTTCCAGCCCCTAACGACATCAATCCACTGGGATCAAATAAAGGCTTTTAATTGCTTTGCCTCATATTAAAATCCCCGCCGCCGTAGACGAGCTGCCCTTGGCGTGCCTGAGCATAAAAGCCAGCCGAAAGATTGTCTGAAAGGCCATCATATAGCATGTGCAAAGGCTCTCTCAATTCATGTCATTGCAATTATGTTTGTGTAACGAAAGCCTATTCATTAGCAGCGGTCATCATTTTTACCAGAATATTTGATGATGGTGTTGAATATTTATGATGGTAATAAGAGTGTGGAGGATCATATGTTCATTATGTGCTTTGTGTCCGTCTGTTTGCAGGACTGAGTCTGTCGCAGAGAAAATGCTGACCAACTGGTTTACGTTTCTTCTCTACAAGTTTCTTAAGGTAACTCCTTAATATCTTTTTAAACTCTCCTCAACATTTTAAACTTTAAAATTACATAAAGTAGTTTAGTTCTAGTTCCAACTCACTGTAATTTCAATTTAGTTTCCATGATTGAGTCACAAATCTTTATGGCAGTAATGTAGACTAAAGCAGAACTGTGTTCAGGTATAATTATCTATACAAATCTAACTATACTATAGTTTTTTTCATAATATTCGAAAATATTTTGCAACTGCTTGTATTGATTAAAACATTCATCTTGCTGTAACTAGCTCTAATAATCAGTCTCATAGAGGATTAGTTGTCCTCCTCTTGCTAACATGTATGATCCCATGTTGATGTGTCACTTAATATGACAGCAGTATTCACTAAAGCAAAACGTACTACTCCTCTCCACCTTAGGAAGAATGTCACCAACATCCTGTTTTTCTCCTTCGTCTCTCTGCTCATCCCTTTACTGCAGAAGGGAGGAGAATAAAAACGATGACAAATGGCCAATCTCTCCTGTTTGATAAACAGCAGGGAGGGAAGACGGGGGTGACTTCAAGAGTCTGTCTTTTATGGCATTCTCCACTGTTTATCCATCAAACCTTTCTAAAACTCCGGCTTTGTTTCAGCAAAGTTTATATATTAATATATCTCGTACAGTTTTCTTTAATTTATGGGAACAACAGAGTTTGGGACATGATGTTCGTCATTTTTGCTCAGCAACTTTGAAGGCAAAGCAGTCTGGAAAAATAACAACAACATCTTGGATAGACATTTTTCTCAGATATTGTTCAACGTCTGTCAGTCAGCTGAGTGCAAAAATGGCTTCAAAGTTTTCTTTCTTTCTCCCTCCAAACTTTTTCTATGTCTCTCCAAATCTCTGTGCAGGAGTGCGCAGGCGAACCTCTCTTCTCCCTCTTCTGTGCCATCAAGCAGCAGATGGAGAAAGGCCCCATTGACTCTATCACAGGAGAGGCACGCTACTCGCTCAGTGAGGACAAGCTCATCAGACAACAGATTGACTACAAGACGCTGGTAAGAGGTTCATCTGCCCAAGGGTCTAAGGGCTAAAAGGGGACATTTAATATGCTTTCAGGGACAAGAGGAGAGAAAAAGGGTGGTTATGGGTTGTTGGTCATGAGATGAGCATGGGGACATAAAGTTGTCATTGTCACGCTTGACATGTAGGGGGCACAGGAGTGGCGACCTCACTTCCTGTTGAGACTGGAGCTGTCAAATAAAGGAGCAGGGCTTCGGGATGAGGATGAAGGAAAGAGGTTATGCATGTGTGTATGCATCTGTACATGCACGCACCCTCTCTTTCTGGAACCTCAAGTTCAGACTCCACTGGGTCTGTCTGTTGTTGTCCTCTCCACTGTGACATGTTTGTTTCAGAAGGGGACACACTTAAGTCTTCCCTGCTTTCTTCTGTAATGTCAAATCTGTTTGTACTTTACTCTCTAGGAGTAAAAAGTTGCTTATTTTGTCAATGTCCATGATGAACTGAGGTTGGAAATTGGCTAGAAATTAGCTTTAAATTGGCCTTTCACAACAGAATCACCTATACTGGGATCACCCCTGAAATTTTTTACAATATAGATGTATAGAACAAACTACACTTAAAGATAAAAAATATTTAATAGGAAGCTTGAATTTTATGTATGGGCTTAAAGTACATATTTGGGAGGGAAAGTGCATAGAAAATACACATTTACCCTCATATTTCTAATATGTATTTGTGCGTGAAAATTTGGGTATTTCCCCCAGCACCTGAAGGCGAGCACCAAAAGTACTGATGAATATGATAATAATATTATAATTAGCTGGTTTACTGCTCATCAATTCAGGTAGCACATTGCTGTCTCTCTTCAAGCTCCGAGGAAAGAGCAGTTTCCCTGGTTCCCTTTTTTCTGATGCAATTCTCTCACAGACCCTTTGGCGAACACAAAATTATTACTATTCCATTGAGCACCAATTCACAGTGCAATCAACATTTTTAACATAATACACACAAACCTTTTCTCTACCAAGCGGAAACATGTTAGATATAGTACACTTTATCACTAGATTAGCCTGGAAAATGATTGTATGATGCAACTCTTTTGTGTTATAGTTGAAAACATTGCAAGAAATCTTACCGATAGGTATTCAGAAATTATCTGTTGTTAATAACAAAAGTCAATGCTTGGGACACTTGTATCGAGTCCCTCCTTACAGTGGCAATTCTGTTTGTGTTTTCTGCTCACAGGTCGTGAACTGCATCCATCCAGAAAATGAGAAGAGCCCAGAGATCCAGGTGAAGGTCCTGAACTGTGACACCATCAGTCAGGTGAAGGAGAAGATCCTGGATGCTATCTACAAGAATGTCCCACACTCGCACCGCCTAAAAGCCTCTGACATGGACCTGGGTACGAATCTTTATCTGGTGCATCAGTAGGATGAACGTTTCTGAAATATGAGAGCAAATCATGTGAAAAAATCATGTAAACGTCTTCTGTTCTGAAAACAGATAAACCACATGACAACCCTATTAAGTACATTAGTCACTTTATGGCTGTGTTGTCAGAGTTTTGCCCTTTTGGATTTGTTTGTTAATAATGGGATATTTATAATTGGTACATTTCAGGATTATAGTTAATCATGCTCCCTCACACCCCTGTAGTTACATTTATATCCATGCAGTGTTTCCCATCTATGTGCCTGAAAAGCAAGTTGAACTTAAGACATCCATTGATTTTCACAAAGGCTCCCCCCCTAACCAGCCCTCTTAAAAAGTACAAGTCTTCTTAGATATAGAGAGGTAGCTCTCTATTCAATCTCAGGAGACCTCACTTCCTGGCTCTGTTGGCTCAGATGTCTAAGATTGGTCTCTTCTCTCCCCAAACGTCCCATTGATCGACTCTCTTGTCGACTGGCGTCTGAGTCAGATGATTGATCAGCTAATCAATTGAGACGCTCAGTGATCTCTTTCCTACCAAATCCTTTTCCTTTTTTCTTTCTGTCTGTCTTTCTGTCAGAGTAGGATAGAATGTGAAGGAGTAACTCTCGATATGAATACAGGCCTCTGTTGCCATTAATGATGATATGGGCTGCTACAGTGTGTACTTCTTTGGTATAATTGTATTTCAAGTCAATTATCTTATTATCTCTGTTAGGAGAAATGGGTGCAGTGTTATACCTTCTCTGCAAAACAAAAAGTTCATGGGATTTGTTACACTTTGTGTCTGTGTACAATATGTGTGCACATCCATGCATGCGAGCATAACAATGTTATCCGTGATTGTTTGTCTGCCAATACCTACAGGCTGTCTCTAAAGTGTACACCATGCTTTTTATGGTTTAATATTGCCAGATGGATTTTCTAACCCCCTGTTGTGTCTTCGTAATAGCATATTTATAACCAACCCAGGATCTAAGATGGGCTGAGTGCATACCTTAGGGAATCTGCCTGTGTGATGGCTAAATGAAGAGATTGGTTTAGCCTTTTGACAACACTCCTGGATAAAACTGTTTTATGGCCCCCTTTGGGCAGGATGTGTTGTTCTATTATTGTTTTATTACGAAAGGGAATTGGAAATTGTCAGAGTTAGCTGGCCAGGCTCTCTGTATGTGTGTGATTGTTTGTGTAAATAAGAGAGAGAAAAAATGAGTAGATGCAAGCTCAAAAGTGAACATGAGTATGGAACAAAATATTTTGCCAGTGTTTGTAAGTCTTTTGCGGTAATTAGTATTTCTTGGTATTGTGCTATTCATGTTGACGAAACATGCCCTCCATTTGATTGAGCAATTTTACCACACTCTCTGGCTCTCTCTGACACACACACACAAACACATATACACAGACTGATTGCAATGCATGATAAGGATAATAGTATTGTGGCAGGCCTGTCCTGAGACAGATTGGCCAGGAGTGTTGTTATCCAAGGTATTGTTTTTAATTCCCATTTGCGGCAAACCACAGTCCCCTGCAGGGCCTCAGAGAAGATGGTGCCTGAGAACAAAGAAGCCAGGCCGTGTGTGTGTGTGTGTGTGTGTGTGTTTTCTATCATCGTGTGTGTGTTGCCAGCAGCAAATGTGTGTCATGCATCTCTGTGGAGTACAACAGTCACCTTCAGCCTTTCTCTTCACCAACAGCTTCCATACACTCCCCAAAGCCCTTATCTCCTTGGTTGTGAGTGAGTCCATAATGCAGGTCCACACACACAAACACCCTCACACACACACACACACACACAGTTCTCCTCCTCCTGAGTAGGGACCACTGGATTTGGGAATCGGAGTAATCTCAGTTTGCTCTGGTTTCACACCAAGTTTATTCTTTTATTTATTCCTCTCTGTCTTTTTTTTCCCCTCATTGCTTCATTTGTTTACTGAGCCTTGACTGGAGACGGGCGCTCATTTGCATCTTTATGGGAAGATGTACTGTATAGACAAAAACAACAGGAGAATCTTTATTTCCTGCAGATTTTTCAGATGCTAACACAATTCTGGTCGATCCTCCAAAGACAGGCCTCATCATGCACCACAGTGATTGCCGCTTTGTTTTCCTGTTTGTGATCAGAATAGGAGATGACAGTGGCCAATGCAAGTGGGAAGCTCAGCAAGGAGCACAGGCACAATATCGCATTCATAAAGTCCATGATGTCTGCAAAAAGAATAGAGGAATCATCTGCTTTTGTTTGTTTTCGAGATGGCTTTCCTTTTTCACTTATGATAATGTTGCTGAGGTATTGTGAGATGTTGCTATCAAAGCTTTTGCTTTGTTTTATGCTGAGATTGCACAGATGGGGCACGCCTGATGTATATGTGGTGTAGATAAAATCTGGTTGATGTATGATGTATGATCATGTAAATGCTGTCTTGTTTAAATGAAAGACAATGTCATGTGCACTGGAAGTTACTTTTTAAAAAGAATGGATATTCAGTGATCTATAGTCTTTGAATAAGCTGTGGTCTTATATTTACAGCTCTTTTAGTTTTTTCATTTAGTTTCAGAGTGGATCGGAGTCTAGTCCCCCTCTACCAAAGCTCCCAGCAATAACAATAAGAGCAGCTAGGCAGGGGGCTTAGAGCAGTGGATGGGGTTTGACAAAAGGAGAGCAGGGACCAATAGTGCCTTCAGAGAGCAGAACATAAGGGCCAGTGTGCAGATGGAAAAGGAAATGCACAAGCCTTGGGCATACAGCTGTAATCACACCCATTGATCGCACCAGCGAAAGAGATGGAAAAGAGCAGAGAGGGAGAGCTTCATTCTAGAGTGGGTGATTAATTTAACTCGCCTCTTGTTACTGTCTTTCACGTGTGCCATTTCTCTTTTGGTTCTACATGTCTTTGAGTTTATTCTCTAGCCCTACTCTGAGGTACTGAGTTGGATTTTGAGTTGTTTTTTTCCACTTTTTGATTCTATTCAGTCCTCTCATGACAATGTAAAATGATTGTTCCGAAGAAATCAAAGAAAAACCTCAATGGATGAAGATGGAGATAGTGACAACAATTTTTCTGGCAGACTGATTAGAAAAAGTGTGTGCTTTCTTGTGTTTTTTTTTTCTGGCGAGGATGTGATTCATGTTTTCATCTAAGAATTATAAACCAAAGGTTAGAATTACAACTGACCTTTTTTGTTAATGCCCAGAGAGAAATTGGTTTGTTACACATACAGCCAGTATACATGCAATAGGTACAAGCCATGTAAAGATTCCAGCAGTTAAAACTATCAACAAAAAAGCCTTTCCAACCTATTGTTACTCCCTTAACACATAATGATTTATTTTACAATTTAACTGTAACAGTTGGGTCCAAATCCTGAGGGTATGTCTGCAGTGCCAATATATTTCTTGTTGGTGTGCCTGAAAAACACAACAGTCTCCTAAGAGCAGAAATCCAGCATTGGAACAACCACCTAAATTTATTGTTTTTTCATCCCAAGGGCATGTTAGTACTCCAAATATTATGGAAAGTCATGCACAGGATTTGAAGATATCTTGACAGATGGACAGAGAGGGTGTGAAAACAGAAAAGTGAAAAGTCAATATTGTCAGTAGAGTTGTCCTGTGTGAACATGGATGGAAATATTCTGGCCATTTAGATTTGTCTTTTCTTTTCAATGGCAGAATGGCGACAGGGCCGAGGACAGCGCATGATCCTGCAGGATGAGGACGTCACCACTAAGATCGAAGGTGACTGGAAGAGACTGAACATGCTGGCCCATTATCAGGTATGCCCATTACCGCATTAAACTCATAATATTGCCCAATTTGAAACCACTAACAATTAGCAGCCTCAATATAGTAACCTGTAAGGAGTCACAAAATGGTTAGAGAAATAAGCAACAAAAAGGAATGGCCTTTTCTTCTATATTTTACTTGTTCTTATCTTTTTTCTTCTTGAACTCTTGAACTTCTTCAACTCTCTCTATCTACAGTATATCAAGCTATCTCTGTTGACCTCTGAACTCACCCTCTCCACCTTTTTCTCTAAGGCTGAATGACGAATGAATGATGATCTGCACTAAGCTTCAAAACTGTCTATTGGACAATTCGGTCAAAGCTCTTGCTCTGGCAGGGGCAAGGGAATGAGGCAGGGCAAGGAAGGGAAGTGACCAACAACAGAGTGAGATTTAGTAATCCCTTATGTGTGGAGAGGGGAGAGGGCTTGAGATAAGATCTGATGCGCTAGCCAAGTGTCATCTTCTTTCTGTTATGGATTAGTGGTGGCATAGATTTCATGTACACGATAGACACTTAAATGGTAAGAGACATAGTTTATATAGAGAGTTCTAATTATGCAGATTTATTAACATCTCACCCATTAAATACACAAATGCTCTTATGCAGAGTGACAGACAAACACATATTGGCAGGTGATTCATGCATCATGAGTAGTGACTGTCCTTCAAGCCAACCAGAATGAATCTAGTTGGAAAAAACAGGCCTGCTTTGTCAACATGGTGATAATAATTCAAGCAGCTAAGCAAGCAGCCACTGTCCCCTCCAAGTGCCGTTTGCATGCTGCCTAAATTAAATGTCAGCAGCAGCAAGTGTCAACAGGCTTGGAGTACGAGGCGCTGGTGGAATGGATTAGAGAGCTGATTCCAATCGAAGATAAGATAATGAAGACAGAAGTTAATTCATTTTTTCAGGCCGGGGAATAAGGGCGCCTTATCCTTGACAGACCAAAAAAAAAACCCTCTCTACTACTATCTACGCTATCTACTCAAAATTTGTCAGGAAGCAAAGAGCAAGTGAGGGAGAGGATGGCACAAACAGATTCAGGTTTCAGTCAAAGGGACCTGCATTTCCATTCTTGTTTTATTCTACTTTACTTCACTGACATATTGTGGCTTAAAAGGCTTAAATGTATAAAACATTTTCTTGTTGCTTCACTAACCAAATGTAATGTACTCTATTGATTGATGCCACGCCTGTCAACCCAGATGTGCTACTACTATATATTTGATTTTGGGATGTCCTCCATATGTGTTCTATATGTTTTGTTCCTCTATATGTCTTTCTAGAGGCTAATATGACCTACCAGATACACTGAATAGAGTCGTGTGCTTTCCTTTATTAAACTAATCTGGTTTGATCAGCCACCAGCCTAACTCACCCACTCACTCAGCCTTTAGTCACAATGTGACAGTTTACATCACAACTGAGTGAAAAGTTTTATTTCTTGTTCAGAAAAACATCACATAATGGCTAAAAGCAAAACTATGGCATTTTTCATATCAGATCTTTCTTTCCCATAATGACAGACATTTCTCTCCTCCTCCTTACTTTCAGGAAATTGTGCTCCGCTGTCTGTCTTTATCCTCTCCTCCAAATGTTATTTCCCCAAATGCCACTCCTCCTTTCTCATTTCATTATGCTCCATTGTGCTTTGCTCGTTTTATATCCATTCAACATATAAGAGCAGTGATCAGGGAACATGCTTAAGGGTGTTGGAGAGTTGGGGGCTCCCCACAAAGGAATAACAAGATCTGCCCTGCAGGCCTCCTGTTTACAATGATAGAAACATATTATGCATAAGAAGCTGATTGAGTGACTGGGTGAAATAATGATACAATCTTAATAAGGCCCAGCCTCTCACACACATGCACACACACATATATGCACAAAAGGCCCTCAGTCCTTATTCCCTGTCCTATCCACCCACACTATGATAGAGATCACTTCAATTAACCCTGCCTTACCCTGCAGTATGGGTAGTCAGATTATGTAGAACACCCTATGTGTGTGTGTGTGTGTGTCTGTGTGTGTGTGTCTGTGTGTGTGGGTGTAGGTTGTCGGGTGTAGGGGGAGAAATGGGGGGGGGGGGGGGGGGGGGGGTACGGCTGGGACAGACTCTATCCCAGTTGTGTTAATTGAATCCCGTTTGGCTGACTGGGGAAAGAGGGCAGGTTTGACTTATTCATTCATTTACACACACTTATTTACACGTAGACCAACACAGACTCACACACACTGCTTGATTCTTCACACCTTCATACACGCACTACCGAGGCCCTAGAGGAAAGCTATTATTGAATAGAGACTGTGGGACATCCCCCCTCACACAGGCCTGTGTGATGCTCTGCTAAACTCTCCCTCCCCCTGTCAGTCATCATATGTATGTGTGGGCTGAGTGGAGCACATAAGGGTAATAAGATCTTCTCTCTGTTTTTCCACATGAAACCAGGGTAGTTGGAGGGAAATATAGAAACTGACACTAACACAGTGATTTATGGGTTTTCTGATTGGTCTTGTTCTAGTTCTGCACAAATGAAAATCAAAAACTGTGTCAAAGGCTTTTGGTTGAATTCTTGTGGAAGGTTATTTACATAATATATGTGTGTGTTTGTGTGTTATGCAGGTGCCTGATAATGCAGTAATGGCCTTGGTTCCCAAGCAAGTTACAGCCTACAATTCAGTAAACAACTCCACCGTGTCTCGGACTTCTGCAAGTAAATATGGTAAGTCTACTTGTTTCTGTAAATCAAGTTTTGGGGTTTATCTGTATCAGAGGCTTCACATATTGAAGACTGGGCACACTGGTAGAACTGACATGTATGTGTGTCTTCATCTTCACATTTTTCAATAGATTCACAACATGGTCAAAAACTGTTATTTTATATTTACTTGGAAAGAAAACAGAGGTATGTTTCTTTTTCTTAGATACAGAGTGATCAAGCAAGTTAATTTCAATTGGAGTGTTTTTAGTAAACCAGTTATTTTGACACATGTAAGCTGACTCATAATGATCTCACAACAATATTATTGGAGGAAGAGCAAAGTATTATTGGAGAAAAGGTAAAAAAAAACAAACTGATCCTGCATCAGTGGATGTTCCCAACTGAGAGTGGTCTTGAAAGTGGCATCCACAGGATTCTGCAGGACAACAGTGATAGAGCTAGAAAGACAAGACACAATATAGAGTTGAAAGGATTTCTAAAACATAACAAGAGAACAAATAGACTCTTTCCACTGTTGTTCTGGCCTCTTGAGACTCCAAAGTGTGTCCTCTCATCCTTACATGTGCCAGTGTTTTTTCCGCCTGTCCGTCTGCTCTGCGTCTCCTTGAACCTGAGAAACCATCAAGTTAGTTGCTGATCAAAGGGCCAGCCTCACTGGCCACAAACACTTCAGACACATCAAATGTGGTGCCACATTATTAGCATCGCCTCATCTCCATACGGACTCACCTCGCCTCCCTGGCTCCAAATTAGACCAGATAGGACAAGGTGAGTAGCGCAACAGAAAGGGGAGAGAGGATGCCAGGAATATCTCCCTCCACAATTTTTCTTTAAGGGATTGGCTTCAAACGCAAGTGTGATCCACTTCACAACTGGTGTGGTACTTGAGAGTGACTTTGAACTCTCCCTGAGTACAATGGCCAAATACTGAAGACAGAGACAAAGCTGAATTTAATGTAGCTGCTGAAGAGAGAGAGGTAGGGGGGAAGTGGAGCAGGAGAGAAAGTTGCAGAAAAAGTATAGAGATTAAGACAAACACTGTGTAACATGTTGAGTCAGAGATTGAAAAGAGAAACCTTTGTGTTTGATCTTTTGATGTAATGTTTCCATCAAAAACCACAAGGAGAAAAAAAAACACACACACAAATATAACACTGTGTGAAGCTGGATCAGAATAGAATCGGAAATATTTCTCTCCTGTGTATCCGTGATTCTGTTTCACCCTCAGCTTTCTGACTTCTTGAATAAACATTTAACACAAAACGAATGCACTACCCTTTCTCCCTTTCAAGTCTGCACACACACAACCTCAAATTCAGGGCAATCAGTGCTACACTTTGTGTCCCTGGAAAAAAGTAGTAATAAATAAGTAATACCAAATTTACAGCCTTGTAGCAAAAACTTGACACAGGTCTTATAACACAGTTACGGTTCAATATTACTCACTGAAGTGCCCTATAGGAGAGACAGACAAACATTTTCAGTTGATTGTACTGTAATCAAATTTGAGCAGTCAATACACACACACACACATTCTCTGTATCTGATGTCTCCAGCTGTCTCTTTTTTTCCCCCCAGACTCTCTCCACTGTACACTCTTCCCGCTTTTCTCTCTGGAGAGATTGATTTCTGTCACTGTGAAAAAACACTTTTTTTTTTTTTCACTCCTCTCTCTAAACCGCACCCACTGATCAATTTTTTTCACACTGTGTAAACATTCATTGAGCCATGTGTTTGGAAATGTCATCGCCACTCCAGCCATTGGGTGGGCCATACATATTTCATCTGGTCTGACACCTGTTCGATTTTGTGTCAGCCAGCGATGCCATGTCTTGTCCCTGGGAGAAGCGGCCATGAAAAATTAACCATGCACACTTTCTAAAAGTTTCATATCCAATCTCCCAGACCTGTAAATTGGTAGCCACAAGCCAAAAAACTGTATTTTGCAGCTGTGACATTCAGGTTAAGGCTTTCCTTGCCTCTTTGGTGAAGCACCAGACTTATATTTTAGTGCCTTTTGTTCTTTGTTTCCGTACTTGTGATGCCTCAGTATGATGGTTGCTCTTGTTAGCTTTCTTTTCTTCTGTTTTACCTCAAACTCTGTTCTGTTTTGAATGTGTCTTGTTTCTTCAGCATCCCCTCTGTGAGTTTCTTAACTTCTTTTTCTTTTTCTGATGCAGGCAGGAACTCCCCCCAAAATCAGCATACAGTTGTTTTCAGCATACAGTCTAGACATTTTAGGCTTACAGTAAATAAATCTTAATAAGATAAATTCACATTATATATCCTAGTAAGACGTTACAAACTAATGGAAGTACAAATGATGCTGGAAGGAAACAACCCCTGGTTCTCTTACCTTTGTAGATTTACATCAGTAATATGAGTGCTACATGAACTAATGCATGTTGTTTCTCACAGAGAACATGATCAAGTACACTGGAAGCCCTGACAGCCTGCGATCCCGTACTCCTATGATCACCCCTGACTTGGAGAGCGGCGTCAAGGTTTGGCACCTGGTTAAGAACCATGAGCATGGAGACCAGAAGGAGGGCGACCGCGGTAGCAAGATGGTCTCAGAAATCTACCTGACACGACTTCTGGCAACCAAGGTGAGTCATCTGTGTTTTGCAAAATTTTGCATTTAACGCTAATTTATTCGCTGGTACTGGTTCATCTTACAGTCTATTTCCTGGGCCAAATTTACTATTTATTTACATGTTAAACATTTGCAGGGCATATGATTTAACAGCCCAAGATTAAAGCAAGAGCTTAGCTCACTGTCCCATCAGTGCATTTTTAACTTGAGTAATTGTATTTTTCTTGAGGCAGTTGTTCAAGTGACAGGCTAAAAGGTTACTATAGCCTCCACCCTGTATTACCATGAGTCAGTAAAGCCTTACTTTAGTTGAATATTCAGGTTTAGTTTGGATGAGTCATCTCAGTGGAAAAGATTATTCAAATGTATTCCTCCATCCCCTCAGGTGAAAAAGAGAAAATAGATATATTTGTTTGTTTTCTCTTTTCATTACTGTTGCGTTGACGTGGCAGCATATCAAAAAGGGTAAAGAAAAGGCCCATGAAGCTAGTGAAGGTGTTTCTGTAATAATAAAATTAAAAAAAAGATCAGACAAAAATAGAAATGTCTATAAAATGAGTTTCTTTGAATGTGCCTGCGACAATGGCCTCCAGGAAGAAAAAAAGAGTTAATTTGGTTTGGAGGGAAATGTGACTTTGATCCAACAGCTAAATGCAAATTAACAATCCAGTCCTAGAGCACCTTCTCTCTCTTTTTTCATCCATTCTATCAGACACAGACAGAGGCGTCAGGGACGATCTGAGAATGTTCAGGCTGTAATTTATTGATTCACAAACATTTGTTTTTTGATCCACTCTCTGCCTTTGTTTAACAGTTCATATAGAGAACATCAGCGTAGTTCTGTGTATGTAAATGTAAATACACAGTGGCAAGAGTCTAAAAGTGCGTTCACATCAATTCTGTTTGGTTCAGTTAGAATGAACCAGACTGAGACTGATTGAAAAGGTGTGTTTTGGTCGGCTTTGAAGTGAATGCAAATGGACCAACCACAGTATTTTGTGAACTGTTCAGGAAGCAATCTTAGAATAATCAATCTGTATAAGCAATGTATTGTACATATTTGCGCAAATCATTTGGTAACCATGAGAACACGTATGCGTGTCAACATGTGAGTCCAGAAGAATTTCCCTTTACCAATCACAGTCAAAAGCAGCAGCATGTTACACTTTGATTCTTTTCTGTGTACAGCAGTAAAGTCCATTAAAGAGCATGCAAAATAGTGACTCCAAAGTAATCCTCCAGTAATATTACTGCTCAAGACGCCTCTGTGTCATTTCTACCTGTATGTCATTATTCATAACACGTGGTCAATCCACACTCTAATAAAACTAACAATCCCCATAATAAGTTATTTCTTTGTGAAACTTTGTGACCTTTGTCAAATGACTTCCCTCTGTTTATACTTGGGAGAGCAAAGGACTAGTAATGTGCAGATGTGCAGGCAGATGAGCAAAATCGGATGATCAGAGGATGCAGATAACTCACAATGACAACAAAACGGCAAGACAGGTATAACTATGCCTAAAGAAACAGCAACATATGAAAGACACTACTGTTGAATAAGAGGTAGGGCGTAAGATGGAGCAGCTGTCACATACACACAACACATACTGTATAGCACTTCACACACCTACACACACGAGCACATGTCACCTCTCGGCCCCTGTGAGCCGCTCTATTTCCCTGCCATTATCCCATTCCAGAGTGCAGGAAGGTGGCTTCTGACTGCAGACAGCACATCATCTTTGCAGATGGATTGTTTTTGTGAAATAACCAGTTTATCTTGGCTGGCCATCTCTCTTGGTGAGAAATGACTGGGCAGACAGGCAGTGTAATTGACTGCGTTTGGCTTTCACCTTGCCAATAAATACCTCTCCCTGGCAACGCCGCTGACGTCTCTCATATTAGCTCCATCAGTGTCACTCTGACTGAGTGTGGGTACAGGGCGTGTTCATGTGTGTGGAGGGGCACAGGGAAGGATTGCGTTTTTCCCCCTCATTTGTACTCTCTAGAGTGTGTGTGCATCTGTACTTCGCCGTGTCTCCCTCTTCAACTCTCTATTTCTATTTCACCACTATCCCCAATGTTCTGATTGTTTGCTTTCCTCTCATTTCATTGAGGAGGCAGATGGCATCAAAACATCCAGATGACACATTGTGTTTAGAGTGCGGTCTAATGACAGGGTAGATGGTCGTGGGGGGATGTGTTGACAGTTTCGGCTCCACCAGGGAACAAGAGAGCCCTGTGATGATGACAGTGTTGATGCAGAAGTCCCCTTTGAGACAGAGGATGACGTAAAATGTCACAGCCTCAGCACTTGTAGGCACACATGGGTTTTGGTATCTACACACGTATGCACATGTACATGCAAAACATTAGGTATTCCCTTGCCAGATAATGCAGACTGTCACTTGGAAGGCATGTGGGCTTGATATAGAGATATGTGATTCTATCTTCATAGAAAAATGATAAGCTGGTGGGAATGAGGCCCCCATTAGAATTATAGTCGTGATTGTCAGACTAACAGGATTCTCTCCTCCCACTCTCTTCTACCTCTCGAATCTTTGATTCGGTCACCCACTCCAACCCAAATTGGATTTTTATTTGCCAGTGGCTGTACACACCTCATCTGCCACACTCAATGGCCTCTTTTCCTGATAGGAAACCTCTGTCGTTTCATTTCCATCCTTCTCTCTTGCCTTTTCCCGTGCATCCCATCAGCTCATTCTTTACAAGAGGATTAGATTCTCTCACTCTCTGTCTCTCCCCTCTCTTCTCCTCCTCCTCCTTAAAGTCGCCAACATTAAATCAAATTAGGGTCAATGGTGCAGTGTGGGAGCTAATCCGGCAGCACAAAGAGGCTTAGGAGATGCGCCTCCTGTTCCCAGATATTATTAAAAGTCAGCTATGAAATAACAATTTCCCCCATCAAGCTGCAAGCAGATTTAGGGGCCAGGTCTGTCAGATAGAAGTCAGACATATAAACATCGTAGCAAGGGGACAAAGTGACATGCACTGCACAACACATAAAGTCTCACAAGTTTATGCCAATCTTTCTGTCAACATTAGGCATCAGTACGTTGCAAAACCCATTAGACAGTGACATCTCATCTCATCTCTTTCGTTGGCTCGGTGTTCCCTATTTAATATGGATACTGGCTCAAAGTACCGAAATTGTAGACTCAAAGATTTTTATAATCCCATACAAGTCACTATTATTGGTTTTATGAATGTTTTCTTGTGTTTCCTTTACTTCCTGTGTAGCAGTGGGAAACTACAGTATCATAGAAAGTGCTTTTCTAGAAGCTTAGTATAGGCTGTATCAACCCGCTTCTAAGATGCAAGATATGAGTAAATACAAAGAAATTCCTGGCTTTTGTGTAATCTTTTTTCTATCTCTCCTCATCCTCCTCTGCAGGGCACGTTACAGAAGTTTGTGGACGACCTGTTTGAGACCATCTTCAGCACAGCCCATCGAGGCAGCGCCCTGCCACTGGCCATCAAATACATGTTCGACTTCCTGGACGAGCAGGCCGACAAACACAACATCCATGACCCGCATGTTCGACACACATGGAAGAGCAACTGGTGAGTTGAGTGGTTTTTGAATTTGAATATGCATATAACTGCAAACACAAACATGTGCATAGTGTATACACCGAGACATAGTGGCTTCAGCTTATGAAAATGTGACACACTGCTAAGACCCAAAATCTTGAACATAGATATGAATATATTTGTTGCATTACTTTTACACCAGTGCTGTGCCTTTGGCTCTATTTGTGGCCTTTTCTTGTTTATTTTGGCACATTTCACATGGCATTGCCCTGATATTGCCCCGTGTCAGTGCCAAGCTTCACCACACGCCTCTTCCCTTCCTAATATCCATTAACCACAGGGGCATGTAATCTTCATTAAAGCCAACCACAAGGGGCTAATCCAATTGGCTGCCAAGACTCTCCATCTATTATCATGGATAACTGGGCCAAAAAACGCCTGTCACTGTGGAAATCTCCATAGTGACAAATGTACACTCCCAGGTGACGGAAGTACACCTCTAAATTAATATCCGCTGATTAATTTAGACCATACTGACCTCTGTGAACCCACCTTAAGAGGTTGGTAGGGGTTAAATAACCAACAGTGCACCAGAATGTGGTGAGAAGAGAAATGAAAAGGTGAAGAAAGGGAAGTGAACTCAGTGGGAGTTAAACGCACACTAATATCTCATTAGCCTCCTGGCCTCTGCCAAGATCCCAGCATGCATCACTCAGCCCTAGGCCCAGGAGTACCATGGAGATGGGAGGATAAAATTGATGTTCATCAAGGGACAAATAGAGAAATGGAGGGAGGAATGGATAAGGGGGGCGCTGAAGAAGAGGGAGAAATATTTACGTTAAGGTCCTAGTTTTGGTCCTTTTCTGCGCTTGTGTTATTGGGCCATTTTTGGCGTGTGTTAAATGTTTTCTGAGAGCGCAACGGGCTGCTGTTACATTAGACTTTTAATGGAATGGGCTCTCACTAGAGGGCTGTGAATGAATAGCAATTTATCATAACACACCCTCACAAAAAGCCACTTAGATTGCACACAACAGTTTGTGCTGATGCCACCACAGATCTCTTCTCTGTGTGGGATGAGCATACGCCTGTGTCTTTACTCCTCTTACTGTGTGCTTACCCATAACCTTTAATCGTCTCAAAAGACAGCAATCTTGGCTGCAACGAAAGCCTTTATTTTTTTCTGATGGTAGAGAATAATAATACCAGTGCCCCTCCCATGCTGGGTCCCTGTCCCATTAAACCTACCCAGCCCATCATCATCATACACGCCATTAACTTCAAGCCACAGCAGTATGGGCCCCTACACCCCAGTGCTACCCCCAACTACCAATCAGGGCTTCCCCACCATCAGAGCTCTACTGTACATTGCCTGATGTAGTCCTTATGCTAGATAATCCATTGACCATATTGCTCCAGCACCCATATTGATAAAGTATCCCACACATATTTACATCTTTGTAGATATATGACCCACTAACCAACAGTTCAAAAAATATCAATAGAAGCTTTAAAATGAAGATATGATTACTAACAGACACCTGCCTGTGCCCCTAGTCCATCAAGCTATTTGTGTGAATATGTCAAGCTTTTTTAACTGAATTTTGTCTGTGAATTTTGATTGTGCAGATTTAAATTCAGTTATTCTGTTAAGATGTGTCTGCATTGTCTGACAGAGTTGTACTGTGTATTTGTATGCGTGTACAGTAAGTGTGTATATGTATGAGTCACAGGCTCCTAGAGCATCTCCAGATGGTATCTTTTGGATTAGCAGTGTGTCAATGTCTCTTCTCATCCTCACTCTTCTGTATTTGCTATGTGTGTGTGTGTCTCCGTATTGCATGTTTTTTGTGTTGGGCTGAAACAGGAAGAAGAAGAATTAGTTATGGTACAAAACTGGCACACAAACCCCTCTTGTCAGCATGCAGATAACCACCTATCTGCAGTAATGCCATAATTCAATCCCGCTCAGGTTGTAAATGGAATCACTAGGACTGAGGGAATTTTCTGAAATCATTGAAGTCAAACATTGTGTCATTTACATAAAGTTTTCAATTTGTTTTAAGCCGTTTGTTCAGACATGGAGCTTCTACAGTAAGACACTGCAAACTTGCCATTCACATGAAAGGTCATGCCTATTTGCCTACTGAGGTACAGTTGGAACATTGCCCAGTCAGGTCACCTTTATAAAGCTGTTACTTCAAACCTTTGGTCGCTGCATGAAAGAGGTCAGGCGTGGTCAGTCCCCTGTCTGAGTTGTAATGCCTTGAATGGGATGACCTGGATCACAACATCTGTGACCCTTTTCCTGCCAATTACCAGCAACTTCATCAGGCCCATCTGCAGGAGTGAGACAACATCCCACAACTGCAGATTCAGAGGTTCACAGGTTCTCTATGCCAGAGGTGTCAAGCAGTGCAAACTGCAAATGGTGGTTAGTCATGCCAGTGAAGGGCATGTTTTATTGTTTTATTTGCAGTGTTGGTCTTGCTCAAAATATTTAAAGTCAGGCTCAGTAGATAGTAAGCAGAACTTACAGTATGTTTGGTTTGCTGCTAGACACATCACATAGTTTTGGCAATACTGGTTGTGAATCTGGACCTACTTGGAGAGAGAAAGAATAGCAGAGTTGATTTTAAATGGGCCATCAACGTAGTACTGCATTAGTACTCCTGGAGCACCAGTGTACTCTGAGCTCTCTCTCCGAGTTAATAAAGCTACTGTAGGAACAATTGCGGCTTTTTTACTATACAACATACTTTTCTTAAATCAGTTTGAATTGACTGCACTTTGTAGTATTAAATCGATGGACAGAGGGGTCTTTTAATAAAAGGGCTTTTTCTGAGTCAGCCAGCCTAATTCCTCCAGGATAAGAGATGTCCTTGATCTTGGCAGCTGATATTTAACCTAATCCAGGACCAAAAGGACCGATCATGGTCATCCTTCAGATTCCTAAAACTACTCAGCGTGAGTTAGCTGATTCTGTGCTTTGAAAATTCTGTGCTTTGCCCAATTTCAACACAATAGATATGTAGATGTTATTATGGTGGTCATTTTTAACACCGAGAATCATGTGGAGAACCTCATTTTACCATCTACTGCCTCATTGAAACCGCACATACCTCAAAGTACAGGGCAGCTGGGGCAGACTATCAACAATGAAGGCAGCACAGCAGCGGTGTTAATATCCCTTTGATCCCTGCACCTAATCTCACTAGATTCTTTGCTTAGATTAATTTTGAAGTCATAACGCAGAGTTTTTCCTTCCTCTGAGTCCAAATCCTCTTTGGTTAGATTGTACATGTGAATGGCTTTGTGGTTGTGGGTGGTTATGCTAGGATAAATGCTTAGTGGGATTGTTGGGGAGCACTGCTGGTATTTAAATGATTGCATTTAGTTTTTTTTTTTATTGTTTTTCCCCCCCTTATCCTTTGATATTGTGCCACACACAAATGCTTATGCAGGCCAGACTACAGTGTCTTTTCTGTTTGATTTTTGCTACATCAGCTACAAGCGCATAGCCCAGAGAATAGTAAAGATACAGAGATCCAAGTAACACTCAGCTTTTTCTTAATACCACCTGAGCCCTTTCAATGCAGCACACCGATAAAGCTGGCCCTCTATCTATTCATTTTGGCAGAAACAAGCCTAGCAAGTAAACAGACTTGTATATTTTTATTATTCTGGACAGGCGCAAAATAGGACTCACTTGCACAAACAAGGCAATATGAACTGTGTCACTGTGCGGCCCCCAGCGAGGACCCCTGGACACTGCTGGAAAAAATGAGAGCCAGCCACCACCTGGTTTTAAAGATAAAGGCTTTATTGAATTGAGCACAAACATCAAACAGAGCACATCAGCAACAGCGGGGCCCGTGTACTAGCAGTGCAAAGTGAATGAATCCTCGTCCCCCTTCTGATGCATAATATGTTCATGTCTATTGCCTAGTTGGCTGTTGCAAATATAAAAATGCCATTTAGGGACTCAATCCCAGAGCTGTTCAACTGGACACATACTGTTGTTTTACTTTACACTCTTTGTTCAGTTCCATCTCAGTTACAGAAAGCTCAAATAGCCATGCAAACAGAAGAACAATTCATGCAAAAGTAATTTTAATAACAGAAAGCCTAACACAGTACAATACAGTATTAACTTACAAAAAATGTCTCATTAAAAAAAAATTCTCCTTACGACTTTTCTTTTGTAAACAAATGACAAAATTTTGTGTGATCCAAATTAGTTTGCAACTCATCAATTTTGTTCTTTTTGTCCACCTCCCTGCAGCCTACCTCTGCGTTTTTGGGTGAATGTGATCAAGAACCCCCAGTTTGTGTTTGACATCCATAAGAGCAGCATCACAGATGCCTGTCTGTCTGTGGTGGCCCAGACCTTCATGGACTCCTGCTCCACCTCAGAACACCGCCTTGGGAAGGACTCGCCCTCTAACAAGCTGCTTTATGCCAAGGACATCCCCAGCTACAAGAGCTGGGTGGAGAGGTGAGCTGTCAATAAAAAGTACACATGCACAGATCAAATACTGGGGCTGTTATGTGAGTGAAAACTATCAGAAAACCTGCATTAGCCATGTTTCATTTCAACATACACACAATGCGATTGTGGGATGAGATCTATGGGCCATGAAAACACAATCGAAATTATAGCACAGTGGGAATGGATGGGAGCGCCCAGGGCAAGAGATCTACAGTCAAGAAAAGTCAGTGTGTTGGGAGGGCGTAGTGTGTGTGAAAAAAAGAGAGAGAGAATTTTTGAAAGTAGCAGGCAGTAATTTGTTAAAATGAGAGTTTTATTAAATTTATTTGTCAGCAGGGGAGGCGAAAAGGTTCTGAATAAAAGATGGGGTACTGTGAAGCGGTTCGGAGTATTTATGTGTTGGTAGCTTTGGCGCTAGGCAAGCCTCAGGACGAAAATGTATGTGCGCTGCTTGAATGGGGGGAACCAAATGAGGAGCTTCAGGCTCAGGACCGTACTCATTAGTCCTGTGTGTATCTGAGGTCTCCCATACACATGTGTGAGGAAATTGTGAGGGTCCTTTGCTGACTCATACAAAGAAATGTTTGGATACTGGAAGCATAAAAATGATTTGTGTGGGCAGGCCGTGAAGCAACTGTTACTGTAGGTGGCAGCACAGGCAGAAAGTGTAGTTACTCTCTAAAGCATTCTCAGGGCTTGAGCAGATAACTGCACACATGCTGTTTGTTAAGACCAAATATGTATACTCTTGGATTTTTAGTAAATGTTGTGTTAAAGGATAAGGTATTTTTCTTAATTGTAAACAAATATCATGTATAATCTACTTAAAAGTGCTGTGTGTGGCTCCAATGCCTGATATATTGTGCTCCTCTCTGCTGCGGACCTCCGTTGTCCACAAACTACCAGTCCACTACACTAGGTGACGTGTTCCTTCGCCCTTAAGACAGTGGTCATGGTAGTTTGTCAAGAGTCAGCTCCAAAGACTAAAACGACAATCGCATTTTCAGTCTCAGGAGAGCATTTTCTTTTATGACAGACGCCATTGCACATGCATGGGAACACAGTTCTGTTTACAGTGCTACATTGTAAATTTAAATAACTTTAACATAATGTTAAGAGGTTGTGATATGTTACACAACAAGCTAGCGAACCTATAAACGGAACCATGTTTCTGCGCATGTGAAATGACATTTGCTGTACAAGGAACTTCTCTCCTGAGACTAAACATGTGAATGCTGTTCTTAGTCTTTGGAACCATTTCTAACAAACTACCATAACAATTGCCTTTGGGGCAAAGGAACATGTCACCCAGTGCAGCAGTGTGGCTCACGGACATGTTTTTAATAGTTTTTGGACAACGGAGGTCTACACCACTGAGGGGGATATATGTATATATGGCTTTGGCTTATATCAGGCTTTGGATACACAAACAATACTCGCTTGGCACTACACATGAGATTTTTTGACAATGAGAAAAATATAGAAAAATATGGAAAACCTTATTTTTTAACAAGTCAAGTCAAATGTATTTATATAGCACATTTTATAATGCAAGCGTAAACTCAATGTGCTAAAAATGCAACATTCCACTGTCATCAGTGAACACCCTCCAGTTGAACTGTGTTATTCAGTTAGAAAAGCCTCAGTGATACAGTAATGTCTGAGTAAGAGTGGATCTAGTGCTGCTTGACTCTGCTGTCCAACCATGTCAAAGTCAGGGTCATGCCATAGAGAGGATTTAAAAAGCAGAATGCAGCAACTATTAACCAAGACTGGAAAGGGAAAGAATAAAAAGTGAACACTGTAGAGGTACAGAAGAGGTGTCCTTCTTTCTCTCCTTCATGCTACAGTTTAATTACAAAGACAGGACGTCCTTACCTGGTGAGCAGTCAAATAGAAATATGTTTAAGGATGGAAATCTACTTTTCTTTGCTTCTCTATAGACACAAAACTCATGTAATCACTGAGTTTTTACAATGCTATCTACAAAGATAACCATTTGAAATGCTGACAAATTATTTAAGTCAACAACAACTGCAAAAATATGCATATTTAGCAGTTTGATTCAGTTTTTTAATAGATTTATTTAGAGCTGGTGCAGTTGGACAGAGCCATGGTATCCCACAGAGCTTTTAACTTGCTACATTATGTTAATGTTGTTAATTTGGAGATGTGAAGTGAAGTGAGCTTGTGCGATATTGACACTTGCTTACAATTTGATGTGGGAGTTGATGGTCTCCAGACAATGACAAATCCATTGCGGCTGTCATAATATTATTTGTTTACAAGAGTGTTTGGAAATGGATCAGTACATTCATAACATCTAATGTTTTATGGCCCTTTGTTTAAATTAAAAGCAAAATATATTATATCAGTACTTGGTCTTAAAAGACTATTTTGAAATAACAGTCGTCTTTCCATATAAAAGATTTGTTTTAGTATTATAGAGTGTGTCTGTATTACTCATATAGGCTCAAATGCATCATGGCAGCCAAGACACAATCAGTATAATTATGTGCATTAATTGAAAGAAAAATAACAGACAAAGTTCTTTTTTTTTTTTTTCAAAAGAAACAGTCAAGAAAAGTTAAACATGTTTTGGGATAACTAAATTTGGAAATGAGACTGGAAACAACCTCACACCATTTTTTCAAGGCATTGGATTTTTCACTGGTTTTTTTTTATAAAAACTTTTTTTCTGTAAACAAGCACACCTGGTCCCTACACTAACAATCCCCTGGTAGCAGCTCCCTACAACTGCCTTCCAGCACTGAGCAGGTGTTGATGTGTGTGCAAAGGCTCTGTGCAAAGGCTATGAGCAACACCCACCTGCCTTTCCTTTAGTCAGTTTGCTCTGAAGATTTGCTTCCTGACAAATACTCTCTCACCCTCTCGAGTGGCTGGAACTACAGGATTTTAATATGTAAATAACCAGCTTTAATTAACATAGTTGATGGGGGCAACACAGCTGCTGCTGACAGTGACTGATTGCCTTTACCTCATTGCAATGTGTGTCTATGTGTTGTGTTGTAGTGCTCAAGGTTGAAATCCCAGGCCTGTCATTGTCTACTATGACTCCATTTCAGTCATGTAACTGTACAGCCCACTTGTTGCCTCTTTGCTACATGCATTAAATAACTTCAAAGAACTGCAAGGAGTAAATAAGCTCTGAGGAAAAGGCAGCACCGTCTACATTAAAACACAGCACCGGGTGTATTCAGTTTCCCAAATCATTTACAGTTTTTCTAACAATGTTCTCAGCAGTAAACATATTCCTAACAAGTGTTCGCTTTGTTTTACCTCCTCCTGTTTTTCAATAGGTACTACTCAGACATTAATAAGATGCCAGCGATCAGCGACCAGGACATGAACGCCTACTTGGCAGAACAGTCACGGATGCACATGAATGAGTTCAATACCATGAGCTCTCTCAGTGAGATTTATTCCTATGTGGGCAAATACACTGAGGAGGTACGTACTACTTTGGCTCAGGTACAGTACATGTCTAGACAACATCTATTTCCTACATATAATAATACTTTATAACATTTGTTATTGTGCTTTACATAATAAGGATAGAATAACAAAATACTTACATTACATTTTTGCATTTAAGGTTATTGATAGAAACCTGATACTGGAGAATATTAAAAGAGAGGATCAATTTTTCTTACTGTAATTATACCTCCTGCTCTTACTGACAGAAGATCCCCTCCAATGTGCTTACAATGGAAGTTACGAGGGACAAAATACTGACTCCTCATTTTGAGCAATAATGTATTTAAATGTGAGGATTAAACCATTTAAATAAGTCAAGTAAAATGGGTATCTTCCACAGTTAGTCTCTTTACCTCTTAGTGTCTTGATGGACAGTGTTTTTCATGTTCAGCTGCAGTGGAACCATAGATAGCAAAAGAGGGTGTTCAGCACTAAAAAGACTAATTTTAGAAGATATTGACTTGATTAATTTGGATGGATGAACTACAGATTACCTTCAGATAAACTTTTAAGTACATTTTTGCAAAGAACCCCGTCTTTGCAAAAATGACTGGCAAAACTACAATTTTTGTTGTTCCTTCCATCCCCGGTGGAAATTACACTCTTGAAATACACATCCCCTGTAGGCATGAAAGGTGGCTCTCAAATGTTTGTTACTTACTCCTTAGTGAAGGACGGCAGTTGTATTCTGCTTGGATTCACAACAGTTACGGTGGATTCCAACATTCACCACAGTGACAGAAAGTATATTGAGACACGTAGTGAAGAAACTGAGTGTCCTTGGTAACTGTTATGAATTCATGCTGTCAATAGCTGCTGTCCTCCCAAGGAAGAAGCTACATCCACCACAGAGCCACCTTTTAAGACTACATGGAGTGTGTATTTGACGCTAAGAGGATGTGTTTCAGTAGAGTATTACTTCAGCTGTTTTTAGGGTGGCATATGTGAGTTGTCATTACACGCAGCAGTGATACAACATGTCATTAGAATGCTGCATTTACCATAGAAGATATTGTCACAGGAAATATTGAAATAAGTAAGCAAATGCAAAACTCACTGCAGGATTCTGTTATCATATAATCATATATCAGAACTGAAATTGATAGCAGTTTTGTTGTGCTTACTACTTCAAGTAATGTCTTTGTGTGTCTGTGTTTACCTCGCTGTCCTGCTGGCAGATTGTGTGTGCACTGGAGCAGGACGATGGAGCCAGGAAACAGAGGCTGGCCTTCAAGCTGGAGCAGGTGGTGGCCTTCATGAGTCTGGAGAGCTGAGGACCGCACTTCCCAGGGCGCACTGGGAAGAGACCCCGTCAGAAACCGAGCCGTGCCTGAGCGAAGACCTGTCCCCATCTTTTTCATCATGTGACTTCCTCCCTCCGCCTTTCAAAGATGATGACTTCTTCCTTGACCTTTTTTCTGCTTCCTCTTCCCCAAGAAATATTTTGTTTTCCTCATCCACTCTGCTGCATAGACTAGTTTACCTGAATATCTGAAGGGTGGTTCAGAGCTGAGGTTGGCGTCTCCCACAGTGCAATGCAGGGGATCCCTCAGCTTCACCACAGGGAGAGCTTCAAGGGGTGATTGCTTGAAAGCTGGCCATATTGGCATACTTCAGTCCCCCTGTTGGAAGAAAAGATGGGAAAAAAACATTTTTATGTTGCCTTCAAGAATTTACACTAAAAACCATAATGTTGGGAGTCCATTTTGTTGAGAACTTTTTTCAAAATAGGATAGATAAAATAAAACCATCTCTAGAGTCCAATTTATTGTAGTTCTATATTCAATATACGGAATCAAGAGGAAATATCAAAAATGATGACTGCAAGCCAAATGAACACCTCTGAAGAAAATTAATGCAAGGGTGGTTTGCCAAGTTTACACTGTACCTACAAGCGAAGCATACATATCTGCGAAAATTTGGGGTGAGTCCAGGCAAACCTAGAATGTTCTTGTGTTCTTTCAATGTAGCTGGAGTTGTATTTAAGATAAAGACTGATGGGAGTAGGGAAGGATTAGTGCTTCTCTGAACTTTTCCTTTATTGAAACTTGACTGACACTTAAAACTTTACAAACCAGAGCATCCCCAACCTATAGCCCTTTGCAACATTCGCACATTTTTCCTGCCCAGCGTACATTTACTTAAAAGAAAATGCTCATGATTTCTGCTTCCATCTGGCTTATGTGGCTACTGCAAATTAAACTATTAGACAAAACCCTGGAGGCCCCGACCTAAGTTGGATCCTCTGTAAGAAGCACACAACCAACTCTGGACGACAGTGTTTTGACTGCTAATCCAACACCAGGAGCAGTCTTTGTCTGGCTCTTGCCACTTCCAATCTTGTGTCGCCACGGCGATGGTCTATCAAAGCACACACACACACGCACACACACGCACAGATACATACACAATCAGCAGCTGCCCAAGACCCTGACTGCCCAGATATCTACGCCAACCCTGGAGGAGGTAAAGGGAAGAGCTGACTGAAATGTACTGGGTAAGAAACTGCTTGCTCATTAAAAATAAAAGGAACGATTCAATACAGTGTAGCCAGAGATGGCTGACTGCTACCTAAAGGGGCTCAGTTGAGAGAGAGTAGCACTTCTTTCCCAGGATGTTCTTATTTAAAGACTTTTGTGTGGAGAAATCAAACAAGATGGACTTAGTTGGTCAGCCAAAAACCAAAGGAGCTTGAAATTTTCAAAACGGTCAAAAATGTATTTGTAAAGTGCCACTGAGGAACTGACAAAAATGGACTATATGTAAAAGACAACCACTTCTTGGACAAAAAAAAAATATTGTGTCTGGAACTTTAAGAAACCTGTGTGATTTTTCTGACCTCAGTGTGTCGAGGTGAGAGGCTGTGTGGGCGAGGTGATGTGATCCTCCTTTCTCTTTCCATCGCCCCGGGTTTCTCCAGTTCTCGGCACACCGTTCACCCTTGTGTCCGGCTCCTGACTAGCCAGTTTTCTTTTCTGTTTTGCACAAGCGTTGGAGATGGTAGCTAGTTGCATACGGCAAAACCCCAACTCTTGAGTGTGTAACTGTTGAGGCGCGCTTGTCTGTATTAGTGTAGTTGTCCTCAGTGGCGGCAGGGGGCGGCCTTCTCCATGCCTCAAAAAAAGAAAAAAAAAAAAAAAATTAATAAAGCGGAGCAGGAACAGAAGAAGTGAGCATCACAGCAGGATAAACAGAAAATGATAGACATTAAAAGTAGATAAGACTTGTTGGATGTGAACCCCCACTATGGGAGAGAGCGATTGAAAGAGAGATGATGGAGGCACCCTCCGTACCTTTTGACCTCTGCCCTTTCTTTTGCCTTGACAACGTGCCCCATGTGGTGATGTGAATGTGTGAAGACCGCCCTAGGTCCACCTTGGGTCCTTTATTGGCTTTTTAAGCGCATGTAAAACGTAAACAATTTAAGAAACTTATTTAAAAAAAAAAGAAAAATAAGAAAATTAAGCCTTGCAATGATGATGTGGATGTGTTCTTTTATCTTTCTTTTGCTTGGAAGAATCGAGATGGGAAAAGTGGATTGTTGATGTAATAAAAACTATAACTTTCGTTTAAGGTGGAACCTTTATCCAGTTCAAACCCTACTGCAGAACCTCATGCCCATGATTTTTGTGAAGTGTTAGATGCTAAATAAACACAGATATTATATACCCTTGCATGTTGACCTATTTGGATGGTATGAAATGGAACTGTCTTGCTCAAAGATATTTATGTACTTCTACTACTATTACTAGGGACTTTAAGTCATTTACAAGCCAACTGTTCATTTTAAGATTATGGATCCCAGAACAACAAGATGACCATTTTTTATTTCTACTGTATGACCATCCTTCTTGTCCTGTTTACAGTGTCCTCCGTTACAACCCATCAGTGTTTTGTGACAGCTGTGTCTCCTCTGTGGTTTTAGTTTTGGTACACAGAAGATGCAAGTAGAGTCTTGCTCTGTCTTTGCTGCTATTACATCTTGTTTTAGAGTTTTCTACTTTCTTAGTAGAAACCTTCATTTTTTTAAATCATAATTGCTTATTACTGTTTTTCTCCATCAGTTGAGCCCAGAAGAGAAAAGAAACATTTTGAGTGATGAAGCCCTCTTTTCAAATAACAGAAGAGGGCCATTTATGAAAACAAATAGATCTGGTTCAACAAATGTTAATTTCATAAAAAGCAACAGAAGACTGCATCAGTTTGCCACCATGTGTGTCACTAAATCCAGATGTTACTATCCCTTTCAATTTCCCTTCCAAAACACCTGGAAGAAACTATGTATGAATAGGCTTTATCCTAGAGATAACTAGGATAACTTATGTCAAATGTTTGTGAGATATCCAAGTCATTGTCCATTAATTACTGTCTGCAGCTATACAGTATGATGAATGTCTGTTGCTTCAACTTGGCGGGGTACATTCACAAAGTGTTTGCTGGACTTGTTATGTAGTAAACATATCAAACACATTCATATTTGATATTGGAAGATGAGGGGAATGGAGATTAATTTCACAAATTAATGGTTAATTCATGTAAGGCTAGCATTAATATTTTAGGAAATACTACTGAAACATCTTTAGACAATTAAAATTAACTTCTTTCATTCATGTAGCTGAAGTGAACTGTGTCTAGATACCCAAAGTTTCCCCTCAGTCCTGGACTGTCATTGTGAATCTGCCCCCCAGTGCAACATCCTGTCTTTCATTTCTCCCTGCCCTGTCCCTTCCCCTACAACAGAGGTTGCCTGCTAGTAGCCACCTCGTGTTGCCAAGAGCACAGATAAAGTTTCCACCTTCAAACGTTTTGTAGGAACTAAAAATGTCCTCCTAGCTCAGTGTTATAGCAGGTGTTACAGAAACATGCTAGAAAAGACTTTTACTAGACCATATTTGAAAGATAAAGAGTATCTTATCAAGAGATAAAAACGAAACCTGGGGGATATAAGGCGAGCTTCTCTAACTTTGTTATAATTAATTGTATACCTGTGTATGTAAATATAATGCATTCCTATTTTGCAGTCAAGAACAAAATACTATTTGTAATATAGAATAAACTTTATTATGAAACCAAGCATTTCATGATTGTTTTTGTTCTTTTGTGTTGGTTTGCAAACATCAGTCTAATATTGATAATTGACAACAGCTACATTTGAATTGTACTGTCATTGACAATCAAAGTTTAAATTGGAAGATGTACAGTAATAGGAAATACCATGGTCTGAATATAAAAGTACTATGGGCCAAATTTAGACTTTGACAAACGTCTTACTCCACTGGGAAACACAACGCCTACTGCAAGATGAACACTTGGTGATAAATATTTAAAGGTCCAGTTAACCTCAAGGACTGATGGGGGGTGGAGCGATGCCAAGAGTTTGCTGAAGTCACCAAAAACCGGTAAGAAACTCAAAGAAAAGCCAACACATGTAAGTTGTTGTCTGCCCTAACAGGTGACACAAAACTAACACAGGAGACTTGGGGAGATGTCAGTGAAGCATGTGCTGTATCAGATGAGATACAATCTTAAAACGTGTGTGTGTGTGTGTGTGGCTTTAAATATTGTTGCCAATTATTTCTGACTAACACCAGTCCAAGCCATAAGCTAATGCATGTACATACAACTCCATACCCAGCAATAACCACTGACAAATACAACACGATAAAAGCTTTGAATTTGAGAGGCTAGACTGTGTCTCAGCTAATGGCCCTAATTTTCCTTTCCATCCTAGTGACAGGTGCTACGCTAGCCAGGCTGGGTGTTCAGGGATGTTGCGGGCATCTCAGGTCTCCTACTGTTTGTTGCCAGACAGAACAACAAAAGAATATCTACACACAGATGTGCAGAGATGCATAACAAAGAGCCATTTCCTTTGTACTCTGGGATTTCTAATTATTCTTTGTGTTGTGGACTGAATGCATGTCAGACACAAGAACAAATACTGAACTGTATATAGTAGCAGGATGAGACCTCTACCATGAAAAGAAAATCCTCTGTGATTTTTAGAAAGATGCATAATGACCCAAGTCATTTCAGACTAAGTCTTGAAATTATGGTTTTATCTAATTAATTCAAAGCATATGCATAGAGCATATGGTCTTATTTTTCACAGCACTGGGATAAAGAAACCAAGGTTTGGAATAAATCTTTGCAGAGGGGAAGTCATGCTCCGAGTACACAAAAAGTAAATCAGCAATCGTACTTTAAAGCCTACCTTTAAGAGCAGGGATGAAGCCTAGCACACACTGGTAACATCCAATTCAGTCAAACATTGTCAGCACAGTAAACCATGGTTGATTTTGTCTTACAAAGCAGTTTCTCTGCCCAATGACAAAGCCATTTCATATTGGGCAGAATAAAAACAAACATCCCTGCCGATGGGAGTAGAATGAACAAAGCTAGGCCAAAAAAATCAGCTACAAACGACTGGACTGACACTTGACTGGTTTGGTCTGTGTGAACCAGCTGATAGTAGCAGTAGATATTAGATGTACTGACAAGGCTGAATGTATATCACCCAGATGTAAATTTGCATACATCTTCTCAACTTTTCCATTCTATCATCCAAATTGGATTTAATAGTTTATTAATGAGTAAGGCTGACTCACTAGGCCTGGACCTCTCAATGTGTTTGACTCTAAGTCAGCTTTTACTACTCCAAGTGATACAAATGCTGCTTATCTCCTAATCTGAGTTGTGATAAAATAAGCTTTAAGGGGTAAATCCAGGGATTTTATTTATATTGTCAAGGAGCAGGTTACAAAAGCTTGTCTGTTCTAATGAGAGGTGTTTCCTGACGCGGTGTAACCCTTGTCATTATAATGCAGGGAAAGCACATTTCCGCTGCCAAAATAATTAGGGAAAGATTAGTTGATCCTGTAAACTTCTTCCACTTGAAGCCATTCAGGAAATCAAAGAGAGAAAGCGTGCCTCTAAGCACACGTCAGTCTACAAAGCTTAGCTGAAGTTCTGCTAATACTGCAGTAAATACATAACTGCATTATTTTACTATACAATCTGCATTATTCAACATCATACATCAAAGGCAGTTTTTTTGTGGAACGGCTCATCAGGTTAGTTATCTCACAAACACAGCTTCCACAGAAAACACTGTGCATTATTTTTTACGCATATCAGAACCCTAACATAACAAGGGCATCTTGAAACACCTCCTCTGTGACAAAAAAATGACTTTAAAAGTCAGAGGTAAGCTAAAAGAAGACAAGTAAATGGAAAACAGGAATGACAGATTAGGAAATAGAAAGTTCTGTGTAGCAGAGAAGGGCAGGGGAGGTGTGAAGTGTAGAAAACAGAGTGACGACCTGCTGGAGGGGTATGCCTGTAGACGGGAGGCTACAGCACTACGACAAGCAGAGCGGTTGATGGGGAGGCAAGATTGAATTGGCCCAGTGTCACCCTCCATATACCAACCAGTGAACTGGGAGTAATGGGTGAGAAATAGAAAGAGGGAAGGTGGTGGGAGAAGAGAGAGAGAGAGAGGTGGAGAGAAGAGGGAGGGCCGCCAAGTGTCACCCTAATTTTCTGACTAGAGAGCTGGGAATAATGGAAGGGAGGAGAGAGGCAACTCTGAGGGGTGATGGGTTGAGAGAGGTTGGATGGAGGTAGCGAAGGGGGCAGGATGATAGAGAGCCAGCTATGATTGCTTTGCACCGGGGGTGGTTTTCCACACTCCCATGATCACCGCAGCCCTTTCACCCTAAACCCCCACCCTGCCATCGCATCCACACACACACACACACACTGATGTGATGTGGTCATGGAGAAAATAAAATAAAAGATTATGGTCTGTCCACATGGAGATAGAATGATGGACATATAAAGAGAAAAAGAGCGAAGTTTGAGGCAATCAGTGTTAGAGGGCATGCAGGGTTGTGGGACTGGATAATCAATACGACTGAACCTGCTGCTTTGGGGATTTGAACCCATATTCATCCCCTGACCACCTCAGCTTAAAAGACTTATCTTCAAGACAAGAGACTATTAGATTTACTGTCAACAGAGCAATTCAAAAGATTAATATCACTCTATCAGCTGCTGTGTCAGTTCTTTCACAAAGAAAGACACGCTTGGCTAACAGGTCCAAGAAGGAAAACTACTGTAATGTTGGGGAAAAACACAAGGAAACAAATGTTAAAGAATTCTAAGTGGCATGCTGTGCACATAATGGCGTACTGACATATGGAGACTGCAGAGAACATTGCATGTCCATCATTTACAATGATGGCACATTCAGCTTGGTTATCTTGAGGTATAAAAACACTTCAAGCTTAGTAATGGTTTGGCCTGGCTAATGGTGCCAGCCTGTCTCCTGCCTGTGATGTATCTCTAACACTCACTGGCTTTGGAGCATAAAGAGTGCAGAAGGAAAGAAGTGGTTTTTATGTGAGACTTAGAGGTGTCAAACCGTAGAAGATGCTAAGATTTTAAACCTTTTTCATCATCTTTTCTCCTTTGCGCTTTTTTATTTTTCAAAAGGTTGCATCTTAAAGTTCACTCATCTTTCACGGTTCACACCACACAGTGTCTGCAAGCTATTAGTGTTTTTTAATGACTCTGTAACACTATGACAGTCAGTTCAACAGCTGCAATAACTATGAAAAATTGAGTTAAAATGTTTTGGTTTTTGCTATAACATACAGCCAAAAATCATTTTAATAATCCATCCGATCTCTTTCCTCGCCAAACATAGTTATTAGAGCATCTGGGTATTGCCTATGATTTGGAGTTTTGGAGTGAGGTTTCTGGTGTGGCTCCCTGTCATGTGGATAACTGGCTACTGTCGACTGCCTGACTGGCAGGACAGATGAATTGATGATAGGAGTGCAGCCTGGACGCTGGTTGACGGGTCTAATTTCAGCAGTGGACTCAGAGATATTGACAACTGCACACGAGCAGATGGGAGCAATTACCGATATTAGTCCATTCTCCTCCGTCTGCTCTGTCTTGGTAAACATTTGTGTTGCTGGCGGCAGCAGGGAGAGAGTGGGAAAGAAATCAGACAGATTCAATGTTAAAGCCAGGAACACCCTAAACAGTACAGATGGAGAATGAAGATATGAGTCCGTCAAAAGGTTTCTGAACAAAGACTTTGAACGCTGAAGTAACCTTCAAGTCGGGACAGGGTGTGTAAGTATATATTAGTTAAATCAGTGAGTATAACCCAGTGTGTGATCATTCAGCTTACTGTGTGAGAAGCTAATATTAGGTGAAACCGCCTAAAACAATGAGCCCTGTTCATGCTCAAATTGTGTTTTTGATACATGATTCTTCTTCTCCAACTGCAACCCTCTGACCACTGCTACACTCTACAGTCTAGACACATCCTGTTATGCCAAAAATTGCCACTGATCTTACACAACCCTGTGTCTGCCCACACACAAACACACACACACACACTCTACATGCTCTGAAGTCTCTCCTTTATGGGCTCCACAAATCTTCCCCCCCCATTTCAGCTCCTAATCAATAACAACCATGCAATTCGTTCTAAATTGCACATTTGCTCCCCGGGCTCCAGTGCCATATGCTCTCACCAAAACACGAATTACCAAAGCTGTGTGAGCCTATACAACACAGTAAATTGATTATCTGGTGGAGAAGTACATTGAATTTATTATTACTTTATTGTCGGCTTACATGTCCAGCACGTTCGTTCCTGTTGGTAATCGATTATAACTGTGCAACAAACAGGTACGAATCCAACAATCTGCCTGCTTCATAAACATGGAAACGTGCTTAAGCTACAGGAACAGGAAATGCTTTTCAGAAAGTAATTGATTTGGCTCAACACTGTGACAGATGTACACTTTACTGCTCTTCCTCATGTTAAAAACCATCACAAAACACTCTTTAGCGATAAATCATACTACCACATTCAAAACATCTAACAAAAGCAAACCAACAAAAGCCTACCTGTGGTTTCACATTTGAAACTCCTGTTTGATGGGATGTTTTCATACCAGTTCTATACGTTTGTCAGTGCTACTTGGCTGGCAACATCACAGCAACAACGAGACTGTAAGAAATTGCTGTACTTGCCCAAGAAATAGTCTGGGGCGTAACCCTCTGTGTCATTTTTACACTTTGTACAGATTAAACAAACAAGATATAATGTGTTAATAAGTGAGCTTTACTGCTGGCAGGTGAACTTTTATTACCTTTGGACAGAGGCAGGCTAAATATTTCCTTCTGTTTCCTCTGCTAAGCTAAGCTAACAGGCAACAGGCGGTAGCTTAATATTTACCATATAAATATGAAAGAAGCATTGATCTTCTCATCTTACATTTGGAATGAAAACAAATAAGTGTATTTGCTGAAATATTCCTTCTATTGAAACAGTAGCTACAGATGACAAAAGTAACTTTTTGTATGCTATTCTAGTATTATGATTTTTATTCAATCATAGGATGACAAATATTAGACATCAAGCTATTTGGTATTCACAACGGTCTGAAATTTGGATGCAATAGTGCCATGAAACACAAAGTATCAAATATCAAATGCATCACTACTGCCAAGCAGTAAGTTGTAGTGTAAGTTGTATGAAATTGCTGCTGTTCAGTACAGAATAAAACACTGTCTATTATCATATTTGAAAATGGAAAAAATCATCAATCATTGTCAGAGGAATCAGTGTTTCTGAGAGCTGCTCTGGTGGGGCAGTAGACAAAGGGCAGCCCTCTATCATCGTCAGCCACCTGTGGGCTTTTGTCCCTGGCTCAGTCACTCTACTCATTCCCCCCATGTTAGGCTGTCTACAATGGACAGGAGCCCATCAGCTGGTCTCTGTGCCGGCCCATCTCTGTGGGCTGACTGCAGCATGATCCACAAAGAAGAATCCCACCAGACACAGTCACACAGAGATTAACACAAATACCCCCCCACACCCACCCAAAACAAAACACACCATTCACGAACAAAGCCGTGCACGTTTTCACAGCTTCTCCAGCAACAACATTATGAATATGAATAAGCCTCTGGCCCAGACTTTAGCAGCCTGTGCCATTCTGTACTGCGTTCAAGCCCTCAAGATGTCAACACAGAGACAGAAGGGCAAACTGAGAAACAAATCTGACAACACAGTGTGGGCTATAAGCATTAGCCAGTGATTGGGGGCTAAAAAGGAGCTTGTCCTAGCATTGTCCCAATGCGCTTTATTTAGCAGAGCAAATCTGAACAGGGCACACTGTGCAGTAAATGCCTATGTGGTGAACTAAAAGAAGGTATTTCAAAGGGCTGACAAGTCAAAAGACTTGTGACGACAGCTTGCTGAGAGGGTACAGATTGCAGAGGGGTAGGAACGATGGCAGAAAGATCGTCCTCTAATCCAATTCAGCGGCAGCCATTTGAATAATTGATGTGGGGACATAAATTGGTCCATTCCAGATGTCCCCTGCACCCTTAATCAATACTGATTCCCTTAATCAATGGTTGGCTGGCCAGCCCAAGGCTTTGGCTGTTCTCCCCCCGCGCAGCCATGCTGTAGCCAAAGCTTCCCACAGTCTGAGTCACAGGTGGTTGGCTGCAAAGTGGCTGTTTGCAGTGATAGGCTCTGGGTAATTGAGGCTCTTACCCTGCGGGGTTGGGGTGGTGAGAACGGCGATGGAGACCGCAGATTGGTCTGGTGTCTAGAGGAGGCACATGGCTTCCACTGGGAAATGACTGTAGAGAGATTCCAAGACTGCCACGAAAAGAAAACTTTCCTCATGTACAGGCTGAATTGATTAATTAAAATGAGGACAAACATGGGAGGACAGTAGGCTGGTAGCTAGCTAGACTGATAGTCAGTCTTATAGATGGCGCCAAGGGCATTGAGACGCACTCACACTGCATAAATAACCTGAACCTGCTCATTTTCATGCTAATAATCTGCTAGCGTAAAGACTGACAAATAGAATCCACACACAGGCAGATAATGGTGGGCAGAGGGAGCTGTGTGCAAGGGTGCCAGGACAGAGTGCAGCACAGGAGTGTGTGACAGCTGGGTGGCACAGCTGGGGGAGACAGATAACCCTCAGTCTGTAGGAGCTTACAAAACAGCCACATCCCTCCTCAGAAGACTGAACATAACTTCACCTGGCTCTGCTCTCTCTCTCTTCCTCCCTCTGTTCCCGTCGCTCTTGTTGTCCCTCTAAACGCTTCTCTCTTTCAAGATGCATCTCCGTTTCTATCTTCACAATCCCAGCGCTTGTTACATCGTTCCCATTTTCAATGTCCTCTTCATATCTGTCTCTTTTTTTCCCAAATGTAGCCCGAGGCTGACACGACACCGTCGGAGTACACCTTGCCAGAGTGGTCTTGAGGCTGATAGCAGGACACTGCAGTGATCCATCAATGTTCTCTCTTTTTGGGACAGAACAGTACATCGGTGTCTGCAGACTACAGCTATCAACAGGTAGAAAGTGGAGGAAGTGAACTGGTTAAAGAACAGAACAAAGAGGTTTCACTATGCTTGAGCCAACTGAACAAATGCACTGCTGCTCAGGAGGAGGCTGAATGAATGAAATAACTATAGCTGTAATTGATTTTTGGGCCACTAGCTGGCAGACAAACATAAAACAAGTTGTAACTAACAATTATTTTCATTATCGATTATTTTCTCAATTAATCGATTAGTTGTTGTCAGAATATAGTGAAAAATAGTGATCACTGTTTCCCAAAGCTCAAGATGCAACCTAAAATGTCTTGTTTTGTGCCGACCAACATTCCACAACCCAAAGATATTCAGTTTACTATCACAGAGGACTAAAGAAACTAGGACATATTCACATTTAAGAGGTGGGAACCAAGACTTTTGGCATTTTTTCTTCAAAAATTACTCAAGACAATTAATCGATAACCAATTCAATGTAAATATTAAAAACATTACATTTTACTACTACTGTAATTGTACATTTTACATGTTAAACTAAGTGAAATATTTGCTGCTTGACTTGATACTGTAGTACTACATTCTTCCAGTTTAACATTACAGTAAAGTGATGTGGGTAAGCACACTTGATTGTATCCGTCGTGGCATGACGTAAGCATGTGTTGCATATATGTACTATATGTAAACTGTATGTCATGTTTATTCGCCTTTGATAAATGTGTAGTTCAATATCTCCTTTCTTAAACGTGGCCCTCGACTTTGAAGCGCTGCTGGGAGCTGCCTGGCTCTTTGACAGCATCCTTGGAGGGAGGTGTTGCCATAATCAATTTACACAGCAATCACAGATCTGCACACAGCAACCTTCAACAAGTCCTTGAGCACAATCTCTCTCTGCCGATCAAAAGTCATCAGCAGAAAATGATTAATGAATTGGTTGTTTATGCGTGCATTTCAAGTCACAATAATTGCAATTTGTCAATAGCTTTGCTGCAGCAGTGATTGTTGACAAGATGAAAAGAGGCTATATTATGTCTACATGTCTTTACTGGCAAATGACATCGATATGACAAGCAAATTACTCTGAATTTTAGAAATGAATAGGAGCATTAAGATGTGACAAAGAGTTGAAACGTAAAGCAGAAAGAGAACAGAGAGAGCGACAGTGAAGCGAGGTTGTTTCTTGTGAAGTTATTAAACATTTAAGATTAAGAACAATCCCCTTTTATAAAAGGCAGCTGCAGCAATAAAAATCTGAGCTGTCGGAATCACCAACTGCAACAAACTCATAACAGAACCCCATTATTTGTGACTGCAGTAGAAAAGCTGTCAACTTCATACTGGTATTTTCTTCCATTTCTGTGCTACATAAATCCCTATAATGTCTGGTGTTTATTTTACTGGCTACCCGCAGGAAAAAAACAAAAAAAAAAACAACTGGGTGAAGGCTTGCTGTATTCTGTCAAGGAGGAGATATGGCGGAGCGAGACACTTGTTGTGAGATGCTCGCTCACTGTCAGTATCCATCTGTTTACCTCGCTGCCAAAATGGAGGTTGTGATGGAAAACAAGCGCTCTTCAAAGGGCATTAAAAATGAATGAGGGGAATGAACAGATCACACAGGGCTTTCCAAAGCACTCAGGCCATTTTATGCCCCAGGTTGGGAGATCGCCACTTTCACTGTAAAACATTGCACCATAACAAGATATTATCAAATCCCCTGCTGCTCCAAGACAGAAACACACACACCACTAATGAGCCAAGCAATTAACTTCCAAACGTGCAAGAAAACTTTGTCGCCAGGGAGATAAACAGACCTGCTGTCTGTATAAGAGAAAATATAAATGATTGCAGCCCTGTTTTAATCAGTCTAAAGAGGTGAGAGCTTGGGGGGAGGACAAGGTTTTGGTACTAAATCTGCTAATCGGTCATCTTGACACAGGTGTTGACAGCCTGTCATTGTGAGGTGACAGTGTTACAGTATGTCCAACAGCTCGTCACAGGGGTGTATCTGACAGATCTGGTGTTGGCTTTGACTCTTAATGGGCCCTCGGGTCACACAGCAGCCAGCCGGAGTGTCATTTAGGGGTCCAGAGGGCGTAGTCTGGTCTACCAAACATACACACACACCCACGCAGCCCTCGGTGGTAACCAGGCACATCATTGTCAGTGGGAAGGGAGAAGGTTTGTGTGTGTGTAGAGTTTGTGTGTCGCGTTCCGTGGCAGTGTGCAGATGGAGGGGGCTGTCTGTAAGGAAAAAGAACAGATTGACGGAGCAGAGAGGGAAATGCACTTTTCAAATGTCACCTTGCCTTGCCACCCTTTACGCTGAGGCAAAGAATGGTGTGAAATAGAGCACCCAGAGAAAATAGCTTGAGGAGAGAATGAAGAACACGATTTCTCATTTTGTGGCACGCACAAAGTGGAAAAAAAACGTCAAATTCTCTGGTATTTTGGTTGGGTTTTAACAGCTTGTAAGGTACAGGACCTGAAGCTACAGACTCTCTCTTGAACCTCAAATCACCCTGTTTTCCCCCTCAGTCTTTAACTACTAATGATTATACAGTACAGACAGTGTGCACATTATTATGGACACTTATTTTTTTAAGGACATGCACTGCTAAGATGAAGCCACTGATTTTGTATTTTGCTGGTCTAAAGAAGTCTAGACATCTCAACAGCTAAATTTAGTTCAAAGTGAAAATTTTGTAGATGGCTATTTTACATATATGAGGGCTGTTTCAGCAGCATTAACACTGCCAAGTAGTACATAATTACACGTTACAGCCTGGCTTGTCTGTCCACCACTTTAGTGAAGACTGAAATATCTCAAAAACTACAGGATGGATTGCCATGAAACTTTGTATACACATTCCTGATCCCCAGTTGATGAAATCTACTGACTTTACTTATCCTCCTCGACCTTTTCCTCTAGCACCACTGGGAGGTTAACATTTGTGGTTCAGAGTGAAATATCTTGACAACTATTGAATAGATTGTTGCAGGTATTCTAGTTCCTGAGAGAATAAATCCAACTTCCAAATTAAACAACTTTAGTGATTCCATGACTTTTCCTCTATCACCACCACCAGGTCAAAGTTTTCATTCTTTCAGTGAAATATCTCTACATGTACTTGGACTTATGTATTGTTATATTCCTGGTTCCAAGACAATGAAAAGTTATCTACACCCTTTAAGACCTGTGATTTTTACTCAAAAATACAATTAGGCAGCAGCATATTTTTGCAAAGCTGCAGTACTTTGGATATTTTCAGTCACTGGAGACATTAAGTCAGCCAGTTCAGGTGAAATAGATTATTATGTGCATGTAGAATACAAACAGCATTAATGTTTTGGCATCTGGGCTCTGACCATGTTGCTGGGTGGAGGTGGGGCTTTTGAAATGCAATACGAGCAGGAATTTTCAGGTGAGCAGTATAGCAGCAGTTATACAGCAAAAGAGTGAGTAGTGCATGGATGGCTTGAGTACACCAACATGAATAAAAAGGTGCGTTGGATTTATATAACAGTGAGTAAGTATAGATGCAGACCTGAGTTAGGCTGTCTGAACTAGATAGCAGGCTTTGCTACATTTAAGTCAGTTAGTTAATATTGAAGGGCCTTAGGGGTGGTTATGCACAAATTAAAAAGCATTTTAACATTTCTTCATTCTAAATATATCACAAGGGTTCTGCTATGTAGTCAGAGGAATTGCAGGCTTAACTGACTCAAGATTCGTGACTGTAAAAGAGAAGTGAAAGATTTTTGCATCATCAGTTGCCCCAGCAACTCTTTTCTCCTATGTTCTACTTGTCCCAACCTAATTACAAGTCCTGCAATTTCTCTTTCAGTGCATCTCCCTCATACATACATAAACAAAAAAGAAAGAAAGAAATTGTGAAGTTACATTTGACATCCAAGGAAAGGAACAACTGAATAGCTTTCCAACTCAAACTGAAGTAGTGTAGATACTAATGCTGCATAGTGGCTGAAAGGATTGAAAGTCACTTCTATTACACAATAGATTCTCTGTACTACAGTAGAGTGCAACACATTACTGAGAGAAAACCTTACATTATGGTCCAACTGCAAAAGCTCACACTATTCACTTGCAACAACAGGTTCCCTTTTCACTCTTTGTCACAACAGCATGCTGAAAGCAGCTGCTGACCTTCAATAACATTACGTAACTTGAACGAGAGATATTGAGTCAATCCCACAATTTTGAGGCAAGATCTGCCACCAGATCTCAAATCACTCATGCATTATACAACAGTAATGGCTGAAGCACAGATCACAAGCCTGATTAATGATGACCACAATAAGAATTAGTCATTACATACAGGTATAGCCCCGTTGCAAAAGTCAACATTTTCAGTTGTTGTGCCAATTGGACTCTAAATATTCAGTAGAACCATTCACAATTCATTCCGAGCATGCCCTTTCTTTAATAGGGAAACACTTGGGTGCTGAAGTAGATCCACGCTCTGTTTAAAAGTATATCGCTGATCCCAGCTGAGCGACGTGACGTGACGTGAGATCTATCCGCTCTATGCCAGAAAGGAAGTTTGACACCGTCTCCCCCCACACTTCAAAAACACATCAATCAAGTCAGTCAAAAATGTCAGAGACCTTCTACTTGTCATTGCGGGCTACTTTGCTGTGATTGATGATCTGATGGTCGTCTCCCTTCATCCCTACCCTCCAAATCCCCTTACTAACCATGCATCAATTTGCACACCATGTGAAAAATAACAAATGATAACGATTTGAAAAATGATTCACAATATCCTCTAGCAATTTAGATAAACAATTCCCTTTTACCAAAAGGAGAGAGCAAAACAGAGACAGACGGCAACAGAGAGAGAGAGAGGGAGATGTGCCAGAATTGCCTTCTATATTGACATTTATGACTTAGAGGCTGTGAGAAAATGTGCACAAGGGTGTCTGTGCGTACGTCTGCATGTGTGTGTGTGTCTGTGTCTTGAGAACAGAGGATGCTTTGAATATTTGATGCATGTTGAAGGCTACAGTGGCCTCTATAGGCAGTGTATGTATACAAAGACCCATTAAGACCCATTAAGCTGCGTTCTCAAGGGGAAGGTGTGATAGGGAGAGATTCAAGCTGCCAACGTTGTTCCAACACATATCTGTCCGTACCGACTCAAACTGGCTTCAATATAAATACCCTCGAGGATTTTTCCATCTTTCCCTTCTTTGTCTCCTCTTATTTGTCTTTCACAGATTCCTTCTTCTTCCATCCGCCACTTTCTAAAATGTTTTCATGCATTTCCATCATCTTATTGCTCTCTTCTTCTTATCTCCTACTAACATGATTTGTCTGTTTCACTCAATATCCACATGTATCCTCTCTAGCATTCTGTTTTACATGCTGCTATCCCCTCCCTCCCTCGCTCAGAACTGTCAAATGGCTTCATGAAATGAGCTGGAGAGATGATGAGAGAGATTGCCATCCTAATAGTGTGACATGAAGCATTGTACCAGGCCACTTTGATAAATGAGTTTAACCGAACACTTGCTCTGTGGTGAACCATGCTAATTAGGCACGGCAACCCAAACAAAGATGTCTCCTGCTAATTGAGGTGAGGTCAGAGGGATTGAGGGGAGCGTGGACATGCCTGTGACTGTGTGTGTGTCAGAGAAAGAAAGCTCTAACGCATCTGTCTGTGGGCTACTTCTATGTGTGTGTGTTTGCATGTTTGCCCACTGGGAGTTGACTTGATATCCCCTTTGGGGAGCCAGTAATGGCGGTCTTTCCCTTTGAGTGTTTGCTTTGTGGCTGAAGACAGAAGGTTAGTGGATGACCTTGTTTCCCAAGTGCAATGAGACTTGTCCCCTCCACTGTAGCACAGTTACTATCCCACTTTTGCCATTATAATTCTAGTGGGGATCTATGTGAGGCCTGTGTGAAAATTGAAAAAGCAAGGGCAAACCACTCACTTCATACTCAAATTACATAAGCCACTTGCATATCGATTCCATCTATGCATTTAAATGGATATGTGGAGGGACACTGGACTCTATACTGCCCAGTTCAGTCTCTTAAATAAACATTATTGACATGTTTAGAGCAACTAGAAATGACCTCTGCTGTTTAGCCTCTCATCATTGATATTATTGGCGTGTTTACAATAACTGAATGGCTCTGCATCTGTCATTCCTCAGATATCCATATGTTCTTGATTGATCGCAAATAATCAGAGAAATGCCTTTGGACAGCAATATGCTCAAAGGTCATTAGGGACTTGAGAGGAAGTGGTAGAAGGAGAGCTTCAGGACTACGGAAGGGAGGGGTAGGTGTTTACTGTAAATGTTTATCATTATAGACCATATATATCCAATTAAAGCGCAAGAAATGTGCTCACAAATGCGTTTAAAATAATAACTTCCTGTCTTAAGTCAGTGAAAAAGCTGGGATTTTCCTTTTAAAGCCTAGACAAATGTCTGATTTGACCATCTTTACTTTGAAAACATGAATCACTGATGACTCACATTAGCACCTGGCCACTATACTTTATGTTGTTCTGTTGCCATATTATTAGCTCATATTGGCTTCTGACAGACAGTGTATATTTATACAAATTGAATACATATATGTTTTATAAGGCTGCACTTATCTATTTTACCCTTATTTTCAATCATCTGCCCTCACTACGCAAGTAGGTGTGCAGCAAATTAAACACACTTAAAAAGGTATATGACAAGGTGCAGGCCTCCATAATCTTTGTGTAGCAATTATGAAAATGTGAAAATAGTATTGAACAAGAACTGCAGTGACAGTGTTTACAAATCCAAAATTACTCCTACTATTTACAATATACTATTAATTACAACTAATTACTATTAATTACTACTATTTACAATATAGTGCACTGTATTTACCCTCAACCCTTTTATTTGAGTGTCCAAATTCTAAATTGTGCATCTAAAAGATTTGTAATATCAGTGGTATGTAGACTACTTTCTGCTAACAATGCAATTAAAGATGTGAAAATTGTGTGACTGTGCAGTTGTCACTAATGACGCAAAATGATGATGGATTAGTTAATGTCCAAAATCTCAATTTAGTGCTCACTATTGAGTGTATATTATAGAAGGAATAGTGAGGTATGAATGAGGGAGTGATTTCACACACAGCCTAAGTACAATATTATTTACGCCTATTCAAACTTACTGTCATATTTACTGTTATTGTAAATTTTAACAGGAGCAGATGACAGTCTTGTTAGTCCGTTGGGTGATATAACCTACTGTTATCATTGTTTGTTGTTTGAGCTCTCAAGCAAACCCAATTCTTGGTCATAAAAAAGTTTTTGTGTTCAAAAAAGGGGATATCAGCATTGTTATGGGTGGTAAAAGAAGAAGAAAACAAAAAAGCCCATATCAGTCAGAGTCAAATGTACATACCATGTTGATCAGTAATACCAGCAATCTGTTTATGAGTGTGGAGGGTATCTAGCTAGACTGCCAGTGTACACACAGGGAGGCCAAATTGCACCCGTCAGGTAATGCAAAGTAAGACAAAGTTTCTCATTATAGTGCCTATCAATTTCAATAGCAGCAGTGTGTGTGATATTTACATACTGGCATCACAGGATCCTACACCCTACCATCATTATGAATATGAGGTCAGGGGAGGCATGCTGACAGCAGCTCAGATACATTTTTGACAAGTATCTCCCTAAATGGTCTATTTCACAGAACCTTGAGCAAAGTGTCCTGGTAACTCAAGGTGCACTTTCTCATTTGTCAGACGGGAGCGGGGGTGTAGGTTTAGATGGGGGGGAGAAACTAAGGTCCATTAAAGCCCCACTGGGAGGGCTCATACATATTTAAGTGGGTTAGATTAAAGGTTGGTCGGCTGGGAGTAGCGTGTGCCAACCAAGACTGAACCTTCTTCTGTGACATGTCATTAACCCTTTAATTGACTAATGGGTGGTGAGGTTGCAGATATGAGCTAATGTAGCCATTTCTCAATGCAAATGTTGGCACACTATTCTTCAGCAATGGGCTGTGGAATTGATGGGCACTGACAAATGGACTCTAGGTGAAAAGGTCAAACTGTGACTCTTGAATCTCTGAGTATTTTTGTTTTGTCTGCTGCTGCTGATAAACACAGGTCATCTAAACACTTGCAGGGTACAACTGATGAATGAATTATGTTTCATTTCCTCTTAGAAGGGTTACTCTTGATATTTCAGAGTCTATCAATTATTAATGTAGCTTGTATCATGACAGGTCTCCGAAAACGCACAATAGTAGCTGTAATTTGATTTATCAGCAGTTTAATAATCTGTGATATAGACGACACCAATATCGACCTTACTAAGCAGATCCTGTATCAGCTACACATGACTGATTCACATTAAAAATATAGATTTGGCATCAATATCATTATAAGATTCACTGTTTCTGCCATCAGTCACATTCATTCAGTTACACACATACACACACACACACACACACACACACACACACACCAAGACACATATACACACACATCGAGTTATATAGATTTTAATATACAGATTTTTAAACTTGGGATTAATGCATCCCTGTTATACTTGCAAGATCAGTAGATTTGAGTCTTTTCAACTTTAGTCAGACTTCACAAAAATGAAGACTTGACTTTACTGCAGTGAGACTTGACTGACTTGAGTTATGGCTCCCTTAAGCCTTGACCTGAACTGATGCTTAAGAGCAAAAGAAAAAAACATTTAAGTCTCAAATTTACACCCTACAGATTTAAGACAATGAAAAACTTTAACAACTACCTTGCAAACTGAAATCTTATGTCTGTGACTCAGACAAGTACTGGATACTAGACTTTTGAGGTTTGCTTTGACAAGACTTCAGACCTGATTTGATCTTGTCTTGATTGACTTAGACTTGTCTCAAAAGACTAAACAACAGCACTTTATCCTGCTGGTCTTTTTCCTTCTGCTTGCTTCCACCTCTCTCTGCAGTCCCACTGCTATGATGATTTTGTTTTTTTGCCATAAAAGTTATTCTAATCTCAGCCAGCTTCACCCAAGTTTTCCCACGGCAATGATCCTCAGAACAGCCCAGTGTGAGACTAAGAGGGAGGCAGAGGAAAATATCAAACAGGCTATAATACACACATTCTTGTTGTGAGCAGGACACAGCACACAGAGTAGGAGTACAGACATTTCTTCACCTGTCATGACTGTCAGAACGTCTGTATTTGTGACTGGCTGGTTGGCTTCTGTGTCTCTGCACATCTGTAAAGACAACCAGCCAGCTGTCTTTCTGTCTTTCTATATGCCAAAGTAAATTATATGGCTTTGTGTTTTTGTGTGGGAGAATGAGTGAGGGAGGGTGAGATTGGCCTGCCTATGTGCGCGAGCATCCAAGTACAATATCTCTCAAATCTCAAATCTCCTCCAAATCTTGTTATAATTGCCTGGTGAGCCCCTCTGCTATCCTCCACCTTAATGATTCATCTTCCACCTGACCTTGCTATTTCACATTCACCTCCACAACAACAGAAAATTTCACAGTTCATAAAGTAGACACAAAAGTTCAGTGAGACACCAGATAAAACCTTGTACGTCCTCCCTTTGGAGTAATTGAGTTTGTGTAAGCCTTAGCAAGAGGAAAGGAAGAACACTGTTAGCAGTTTTTAGAATGCAGGGAAACAAGGGTCCACTCAAAATGAAGCACTTACAAAAATATTAAGAGTATAAACTTGTAACAACCACCAGAGCAAAGTATCTAGAGTTATTAATAAATGGGCTATGAACTCAAATACAGCAGAGATTTATGCTTTATTACTGTTCTCTGATTCTTCAGCTAGTGGTTTTCTAAAGCTTTTGTAGGAGCGTGATATGGGGATCTTTCCGAAATGTTCTTCAATTTCTATACATGAACAAAATTTTCCCATAAGACCTAGTATATACCCATTTGTCTCCAGAAGATGTTCCCCAACAGCTCAAACCTCTGTTATAAATGTAAAACACATAAAAGGTACATTTATTCACCTGTTCTGGTCATGTCATCACATCTAGAAATTTTGAAATGAGGTTCACTCTGTGATCCAAGATGTTATTGGTAAACAGTTTACACTGTCTTCATTGTTTTATTGGAAAATCTTTGATACAGACACTAAATTTCTATGAACAATTCTTTTATTTCTGGTTAAAAAGTGTATTTTCTGCTGTCGTCTGCCCCACATATCCCTACGGTAGACATGTGGATATCACAGATATCAACTCTTCTCCCACTCGAGAAACTGACCCATGATCTCAATCATAAACTGAAAATAAAACAACTTCTGGGGAATCTGGAAACTCTACATTCTTTCCTGCAGAGACTCTGATTTGCTTGCTCATCCCTGGAGGGCTATGGCTGATTGCTTCATCTGTATGTGCCATTTATTTCTTTATTTCTGGTCATATTCCTGTACAATTTATGTATATATATATATTTTTTTTAATTTTTATATATTGTTTGTTGCTGGTCTTTGGGTTTGCTCAGACAAAACAAGCAATTCGATGGTGTTTTAAAGTGTGCTTTTTTTCCTTTTACCTTCCTCTCCCTTGAAACACACCTACTGAGAGTGATGTGAAACACACCTTATCCTCAATGACTAGTCCAATATTGCCAGATTTTGTTTTGGACTTTCCTGTGGAGCTCATTTCGTTAAGTACTTTCCATATTTTTTGGGGGTGGTGTGAATTTTCAACAATAGCATCCACATAAAATTGGGAGTTTGAGATCTCTGTCTGATATCAGGCTTGATTTCTAAAATTAATATATCATATTTTATCATAATCAGTAGCAAATTTTGACTTTCTAAAATATAAAACTTGATGTCTAATAAGATTTAAAATCTCTGTCTTCATCCAATTTTCTTTAATTAAGTTTAATTCTAGACTCCTTTGTTGGAGTGACAACATCAAATGCAGCAATAAAATGCTTTTTAAAAAAAGAGTCCAAGTCTTATCAACATCCTTGTTACCCAAAACTCAATCCCTCTCAGAAAGCCTATGTTTAAACTCCTCAATTGAGTAATGTTTTGTACATCTGAACCTAACAGAGCTATGATTTCCAGTATTTATCTGGGATTTAGATATTTTATGAGTGCAAAAACTTACTTTATAATCACTTAAGGCAATATCAAGGAACTTCTCCACCTCGGCCAGGACCAGCAATCTGACTCAACAACGAGGGAAAACGGTGCCCTAGATTTCTGAAGAGAATATAATACAAAGGTTTTCATTCATTTTTTGGTTAGAAAGGTTAATAGTCATTTTTATCTTCATCCACTATTTTTTTTTAATTATTTTTTTCATAACCAACTGTTACAATTTCTATAAACTGTCATTGCTGTAATCTAAATTGCTGATTCATCTATAATTTGGTGATCTTCTCCTCACAATTTAATTTTATTCATTTTACACAGTCATGACTTCCATTTTTTTGCTGACATCCCATTGTACTCATTATATTGAGTTGTAGTGTGTACGTATACAGTATTCCTCACTTATAATAGTGTTTAACCTCAGCAACTCATCCTGCCACTAACCTGTTTTCTTACAACTTAATACGACACAATTTTGGAAAACTTCTGGAAACTTCTTGGAAAAAAGTAAAACCAGGCAGACTTGGCGTACATTTTTAATATCAGATTTCTCACAATCTTTTCACCATGTGTGCAAATGTTTGTGTGTATGCACGTTTTTGCAACTGTAAAATTGAATGAGAATGTTTAGGGACAGGAGGAAGTGCAGAGAGTCTGAGATGACTGAGGAAGGGAGATAATTTGGTGAGGAGATGCTTAGAAACTGCTTTTGTTGCCATGGTGAGAGACGTCAAATGTAAACACTGACCGATCCAATCTTCTTATAGAAGAGAGAGGGTCGGGAAAGGCAGAGAGATAGACAGAAGTCAATCATACAACCAGCCAGAAAGAATTAGAACAACTCAGGCAGACAGCCAGACAAACACATGCAAACACAGAAGAAAAACAAACACACACACACACACAACCTTTCCCATGGCCAGGTAGAGACTCTGTGCTTGGGGACAGTGTTGTTCCAGAGAGATTATGAGGTACATGGGTGGCACAGATCCCATCAGGGCCTTAGGCATGCAGGCTAAAGTCAGTCAAGTCACTAACACCTATGCAATGCCCAGGGGAGCACAGACAGAATTACATTTGCCACATTCAATCTCTGAGCAGGGCCTCGAGATGCATGTGTTTCGTGGAAATAATGTAGAAATGGGAAAACAATGAAATTGAGGAGATTATGCTCTCTCCAGTCTCATCTAAATTCTGCTCCCACTGGACCAATACAGGCATTTTCAGAGATGCTACCTTTAAGTGGTAACCTTGTTTCTGGGTACCAAAGAACATTCCTAATTCAAACTCCTCTGGGATAGAGCCCACTCAGTTCAGTAAAATGGAATATTGTGAAATACCATTGCACTTTATATTAATGATATTGAACATGTTGTACACACACTTCCAAACATCTGAAAACCAAACATGGAGGCCTTTGGGGCACAGAGACTTTAAGTCCTTCTACAAACAAAAGAGGAATTAGCTAATTTTAAAAAGGGTTGACTCACTCTTAATATCCTCAACTTTCTTTTTTAATCTCTTATCTGAAGTTCCATCTGTTCATCAAGACAATTTCACAGTTTCTCTTAAGTTTATATCAATGGAAGGTAGACTAAATAAGAGAAATGCCTCTCAGTATATCAATACAGTTCAACAGCAATGCACCACAAACACAACACCACCTCAGAAATGACCTTAACATTGAATCAACACTTCTCTAAAACAGTTTCAACAAAAACTCAACATTATAAGCTTAATGAGGGTAGGATTTACTGCTAGGCTGTTGTATTAGACTGCATTAGTGACAGCTGGGTGTAACTAATAAACTGACAACTGAGTGTACATTTTGTTCTTGACTGGTTTGTTTACTTCAGCCTGAACATGTCTTTACAAAACAGATTTCAGTGAAACGGTTCACAGTCATAACTGGGTCTTGATCTCTAGAGACAGGTGTCTACATTTTACTAAACACAGTAATATCTTTTTAGCCCTTTGCGCACCATAAGCCAACTCTAACTGAACTCTGTTGTATTGGGGTGAGGCAAATAGACCTCTCCAAACTTATGTCAATCACAGAAAAAGTGACTGCACTCCATGTAAGAGGAAAAATAAGTATATATAGATTTTGGGTGACCTAAGGCTAAATTATGCCAAAGATAGCCTTGTGTGTCATTGCCCATGGAAATGCCTAGCCAGTCTATCACTGCTGTATCCCATCTATAAGCACGCTGCCTCTGGCACTATTCAGAAACTAACCAGATGGCAGGACAGCAATGCTGGTGGTGTGACTGCTTTACTCAAGAAAATTACAACATGACTGCACAGCTGTTTCACGCATATTGTGCAAAGCTTTTCGTCCGTGCTCACAGTAATATTGTATTGTCATGAATATAGCATGTTTTACTTAATCAAATTTATAAATCTTCCACGTTTCTTGAAGGGCTGTTAAGTATGAACATTTTATGTCCAGTTTTGTGCCTGTGTTTGTGTGTGTGGTAATGGACGGTGGACCAAAATCTCCATGTGTTCCCTCCATCTGTCACCTGGTGAAATCACAGAGTCCAGGGGCGGTGATCCAGCCCCCTCAATATGTGGAATTGCAGGAAAGAGTGAGGAGGAGAGGGGTCAACATCCGTGTCACTCTAATGGACATGGGGCCCCAATCTGGGTTGGTGTTTGTCTGTATTTCTTCATGTGTGGATGAATGAATGTATGCATTCATAACCACCGACCCCGTTATTGTCAGTGGGTCTCCCAGAATAGGCCATGACCTCCAGAGTTTTGCTGACAGACAGATGGACAGAGCGACACAGGCAGCAAGGCAGACCCTTTTCCTCAACCCACAGCAGAGGTCATTAACTGGGACTGTGATCCTTTTCAGTGGTCATTACATAGAAGCCAACGGGTCAGTGACTTTGGGGACGGATGGAGGGAGACTGAGGGAGTCTGAGGAATGGAGGGCAGCAGACATATTGTCAGAGTCTGTAATTACAGGGCAGTGTCCATTCAATCATGCAATCGGTTGCTTGCTTGTGTGCTTGTGTGTGTGTACACACATGGCTACATGTGTGATTCTGTGTATGTTAGCGGATTTGTGCCCCGATTACTGTGTGTCATATAGCAGCTCACAACAATTACAGTAAATGCTGTTTGCTACAATTGATGGAACAAACTGTGACTCCATACAGGTACATTTATTCAAGTACAACAAGTTTAGCACAATTTTGAAGTATTTGTAATTTGCCAGTTTACATTTGATGTTACTTCATTACATTAAAGAGGAAAACGATTGACCGTTACTCATGATTTTAAATGATAAAACCTATAATAAGCTTAGACAATGATGCTTTCCTACACAGTAGATTACCAAAAATATATATAACAGCTTAAATTAGTGGAGTAAATTCACAAATATACACTTTCTTAAGTAAATTTCTGAATGCAGTTGAGTATTTTTACATTGTGGTATTGCTACTTTCATTTAAGGATATGAATACTTTATCCACCACTGCCGGCTACTTAACATTCATGGCAATTTCTATCGTGACTAATCCTATATTATAAAACTGGGGAGCCTGAAGTCTGGCTCATACCAAGCAGCACGCCGACAGCTGCCTGACTTTCCATCTGTTCATCAGATCCTTTCCTCAATTGTGTTGGTGGTGCTCAGAATTTGATTGCAACCTCTTACCGTGCTGGTTTTTTACATGTTTATTCCAGCTGTTCTAATCTGATAGGCAGCTGGCCTTTACGGTATGTGTTTATGTAAGGTGTGTCTGTGCATGCATGTGTTGGTGTGAATGTGTGTGCTGGAAGTCTTGTTTGTGGGTGTGTGTGTATGACGCAGTGAAAAGACAGCAACAGACACAGAGTGAGAAGAGCATTTGTTGTTACTGACAGAATCAGAAACAACAAGCTGAGCAGTGGAACACACAGCTGATTGAGCTTAAGATGGCAATTAGGAAATGGGCTGTGAAAAAGCTCAACAATGCCATCACTACTCAGATACTTTGCTCAAATTCTTTTAAAATCACATATTCAGGACAGAGCAGTGTATCGGTTAACAACAAACACGAAAGGGCCGTGGCTCTGCTGATAGTGAAAATTAAGCTCCTGCAAGAGCCACAAAGATGAGCTCAGGGAAAAAGAAAATCATCATGACAAGAATTCTGAGGCACACTCACAGTGTTGAAATGCAGAAGCTGACTAATAGCATTACATGGTTTGTCTCCAACAGGCAAACAAGGAGAACTTTGACAGCTTATGAAAAACAAACTTACCTCATGAGATGCAGACTTGTAAACAAGCTTTGTATGCCAGATTTGTCTAACTGAGAATGTGCCACTTAACTCTTAGTGCAGGTGTGAATTGTAGTCCTCATACAATGAAAAGTGACATGCACTGTTGTCGCTGCAGTGGCTCGAGCCGCTGCTCTTTTGCTTCCTCAAGCTAAAGTCACCTTCTGGACCGAATTACAGTTATTATAATTAAATTATAGTTATTATTACAAAGTACTAGTATATTGTTGTTCCTGCTGCTGACAGCTAAGAAAGTCTGCATTTTTTGGTCTAGAACATGATGTAGGTGATTTAATCAGCACTAATGGTTGGTTTCCATGTATGCCTGAAACTACATTACTGTATGATCATTTTGTTCTTCATTGGTTCTCATTATTCAGTTAATTAGCATAAACATTGCATGGAGGCTATACTTGTGTTTGGTTCTGAGGTCAGTGTATTGAAACGGTTTTAGTTGAAACCTTGTAATGTGTATTAAGATTTGGGGACATTTTCAGTGCCTTTATAATTTCTTTAAAAATATTCTCGCCCGTTTTGTTTAATCTGATTTCATCATGTTGGGTTAGATGTCTTCTCATGCTCATGGTTGCTGATGACTGCAATAAGGTTAAGGTGCCCTTCTCAGTGGGCTGCTACCTCTCACAATGATGTCCCTGATGCAGAATGCAGAGAACAGAGAATATTGCAGCTATGCCAAAATCCCCCAACATGTCTTGTCATATGCCAAAAGTAGGTTTTATCAGGTCTTGAAACCCAATTAAAATAAATTATGCAAGTTCAAATCAGCATGCGTGTCCAGGGGAAAGCCAGCCATTCTTCCTCACAATGAAAAGATTTCTTCCAACAAAAATGTTCCACCAAAAACACTTATTTCAGCGCCATATTCTTCGAATTGTTATGTGGTCCCTTGTGGTCTCCCTTGCTATTTCATGAAAATATATCATGTGGTTTTATAGCAGCTCCTAAAGCTGAATTAAATTTCTCTCTTATGACAGCTAGCCATATCTTCAGTCTCAAGAGAAATTTGCCACATTTTGTAACTTTCCAAGATCTTAAACATATAATTAATTCAATTTCCTTGTCAGGGTCTTTTTCTTCTCTTTAATTAATGACATATCTTCTGCTCTATAAGAGAGGAAGGTTCATCTAGTGTCACGTCGTTGTCAGAATTATGACAGACACACCAACAGAGAATCACAATTAGAAAGAATCCGAACCTTATTGGATGAAATGACAAGATAACATAATTGACAAATGATTTCACTTTGCATGCATATAATTTAATTGTTTCTGAATGTCGGTTTGCTTTAGTTCCGTCTGGTCTAATGAGATATACACAAAAAGCGATTAGCATCGGTAGCTGAACAACCTCACTGAGCTTTTTATAAATCTATCTACACAACATGTCCTCTAATTGCTCACATTATGTTGAACTGAAACTGCAGATGCCAATCATTAATGCAACACAGAGCCCACTGAAAACTCCAAAAAGCCACTCTTGACCTTGACTTTTTGTCTCACTAGATTCTGAGTTTTTTCTTTTCTGCTCTGTGTCCAGTGCAAATGCATTGGTGCAGCACCGACAAAAGGCATACTGTGCAGGATCTTCATAAAAACAAAAATAATCCCTCTCAATCATCACTTATTACCCACTAGAAGTGTGTGGCAGTGTATGTATCTACAGAGAACTTGCCCTCTTCCTGTATTTTCATATTTTATTATTATTTTGCTATGTTTGGAACGTTTTTTGTTTCTGGGCTTCAACCTTTGGACAGTGGGTGTGAAGCCCCCAGCCTATAACAGTACACAGGGTGTGAAGTCAGGACTCATAGCTTTGTGACCAGGTTACATTACTGTTTGTCTCTCTCCTCTGCTCTCTTACTGTGTGTCTGTTTGACTGAGGGCAGGGATGAGCTCCACACACACACACACACACACTCTGATTCGTTGCTTTGTTTTCACTACCACCACTCCCTCTCATCATTGACTCTCTAGCTTGTTCTCTCTCTCGTGCTCTCAGCTCGCTCTGGTGTCATTGAGCCAGGAAGGAGGGCCCAACTTTGAATGCTGTGTTTACAAACAGCAGCCAACAAATCCTGCATAGTACACCATTAATATTGTCACTTTCACATAAATACAATCTCAAACACATTCTGTCAAGAAATAACACTCCCTAAAAGTCAATCAATTAGACACAAGGAGCCTGCTCTATGAATTTATCCACACATTGATGTATTCATTGACTCGGCCTTCTCCTGGTAAGGATGGTAATTAAAGGTTCTTAGTGGAGTGGTCTGGGGTAATCTGGGGCCAGTTAAAAGCCTTAACGCCCGGCACTGTGGGATATAATTGGTACTGTGCCATTTATATGATTAACAACCAACCAAGGTCTGCCACCTAAAAAGCCCTCTTTACTCTTGGCAATTCATTAGTATAGAGGGTGTTCTGGACTCTAATGAAAAGAAAATGTGTTGGTACAATAGCCTCGTTAATTTCCAGAGATCATATTTGCTGTGATCCTATTCGCTGATTATCAATCAATTTCATTGCTATCTGGCCTTGGGGGCATGGAGGCAATGTACTGTTTTATGGTGATGTGCATATTTGCAATTCTATTGATAGACAAAAAGAATCATTTGGGGCTGCCATTATGCACATAAAGAAATGCAGAATAGCATTTTAAAGGAAATTAAAGCGACACAGGAAAATAGAAAATGTTAATGGTTGTCTTGTAGATAAGAGTGCCAAATGTCATTGTTTCCCCCCATTTCTTATTGTTTAGTGTGTGAGTCTAGCAAAAGAAATATACTCATGTGACTGTACTTTTATTTAATAATGATGCCAGTAAAAACTGCTGGTAACAATTACTCATTTCACCTAATGAAGGTCTAAGATCAAAAGGTGATTCTTCTGGTTTCTTCAGCAAAAAGTTTGTTAAAAAATTGTAATGCTTCACCTGCTCTTCAAATGCACTGTACATAGCATGAATATATGTGCTGTATGCATCTTCATGTTTACAATCCATAAAATGTCATCAAATCAAAATACTGTTTTCAGTATTGTACTTTGAGAAAAATATAAAAACAATATCATTAATCTTAATGTTAACGCGATAACATGCATAAATTGAATGATTCCGATTCTAGCACCACTGAGTTTTAGTATCAACACAGATACTGTGGTAGACAACAGTACACAAAGTTATACTGTACTAGTTATCACTAGGTTTGTCTCATTTGTCAACAAACAAAAATGTATGCTTTTAGAATAATTTTAAAAGTTGACATAAAGTAATAACATAAACATTTCCCACTATTAACGTCACTGCATCATCAATACTAAAGCACAACTTAGAAATTTGGATATTTACAACAGGATAATTGGCTTAACTTTTCAGCCTGCATGTGTTTTTTTCCAGTTACTTTTCATTCTAAAATGGCAACTTACAATTCACCTGTGGCACAAACTTTTGTTAGAATAAATGCCAACAAAGTGAGTTGATTAGTGCAGAGCGACATCAGACTGGCATGGTATCAAGTGCAGAAGGAGCTTGCTACAAGCAAGTTTCAATATCCATGCAATCACTGCAATAATTACCTCAGATGAGCACATGCTTCCCTACAGGAACACTCAGGCGCATTAAAAATGGTAAGAAGATATGCCAAAAAACAGAAGATCTGACTATTCTGTATGGCTGGCATTGTGGTATCTATATATTTGCGCTAACTATATTTTTGAGATGAATTGTTGAATTATGTCTAATTTAAAAAATGACATTAAATAAATAATAAAACATACCATATAAAGGTCTGAGACTACAGTGAAAATCTCTAATATTTTCACTTAAATCTGGAAGTAATCAGAAATATTTAGGTTTCTGCAGTATTTCTAGGTCAGCAATCAGATATAGGCAAATATGTGGCAATGACCAACTTAACTCCTTTGCACTAAAGGTCAGAATTCCTTGAGTTGTATCCCTTTCATTGATGCATGTATTCAAATGACACTCAGGTGGATTTGATCCACTCATCAGAGGCCAGTTTAAGTAACTCATCTTCTAGCCAGTGTTCACTTGTTATAAATATGGCTGTGGCTCAAGTTTCCAGCAGATCAATGCTTACTAAGTAGTATTGTGATTGTGGGAAACATGGCAACTAATTGAAAGTGTCACAAGTCAGATTGTTATTCTAAGCAAAGAGGGGTTTTCTCAGCATCAAATCATGGCTAAACTAAAGGTTTCTAAGAGGTCAGTGCATGGAACTCTAAAACGCTTTGCAGAAACTGGATCAGTTGTATCCAAAGCACGATCAGGCAGACCAAAAGTGACCACACCTTCAGAAGATCAATACATCAATCTTAGTTCCCTGAGAGATAGAAAAGCAACTCCATCACAGATACAAAATTTGCTAAATAAAGAACACAAAACTCTAATCAGCAAAAGTACTATCAAAAGAAAGCTGTCTTGTAGTGGTGTCAGAGGATGTTTCTAAACCACTTCTCAGGAGGGGAAACAAGACCAAACGCTTGGAGTGGGCTAAGAAATACCCGCATTTCACAGTGGATAGCTGGAATAAAGTCCTATTTACTGATGAATCCAAGTCTGAGTATGTATGGCAGTAAAAGAAGGGTGTATTTAAGGACACAAACAGGAGAAGTGTTTTGCCTGTTCTGTTCTGGAGTTGGACACCTGCAGCAAATTGACTACACCCTGAACAAGGAGAAGTATCACTCCATCATCTTCAGAGACATGCTGTACCCTTTGGTTTGCATTTTTGTGGAGAAGGTTTTATACTGCAGCAGGATAATGACCCCAAACACATCTAAAAGCTTTGAAAAAACTACTTGAAGACTAAAGAAGACCAAGGAATCCTGACTGCCATGAATCTTCCTCCACAGTCATCTGACCTCAACCCCATTGAATATTTATGGAGACACTTGAAGACTGAGAAGCCAAGCATTCTGTGACATCACAAAAACATTGGAACAATGTGAAATCATGGTGAGATAACATGGCTCATCAGGTTTTGCACAAACTTGTGAAGTCCATACCAGCTCGAGTGCATGCTGTCATTAAAGCAAAAGAGGGACATACTAAAAACTAAGATGTTCTGGAATTCATGTACATTTCAAATTACATCAAAGATTCAATTTTCACTAAAATTGTTAAGCTAATATTATTATTTATAACAAAAAAAACAGTATTACATTCAAAACTAATGCAAAATAAAAAGTATCTTGACTAGTGATCTCAGGTTTTTGGACCCCACTGTATATAGAAAAGAAAAGAAAATATACAAAAATTGAAAAATTCAGTCATGGTGAAAACCATGAGAACATTTGTAATATCATCCCAGAAAGTATAATTTTAAAACCACAGGACAGCCTTCAATCTAGATTATATCTTCTATTGATATACTGCTGCAATAATGAAAATATTATATTTGGTGAGACATTCATGGTTATGGTGGTTGGCTGACTTTGTAATTAAGGCTTAATTAACTCATCTAAATGGAGTAATGTGTCACAGTAATGATGAAAGTTGTAAAACTGCTCATCCCTGTGTGTGCTTCTGTACTAGTATCCAGCAGAGATCATTATCTCAAAATGTCATCATCTCGACCTGATATGAGGCTAGGATCTGATGTCTATGTTTTCACCAGTTCAGCTCACACGTGTACACACACACACACACACACACACACACACACACACAGACTCAAAGAAACACACACATGCATGCCACGGTTGACCACTCGCTTCCACACAAGTATACAGTACAGCATAATTACAATTCTATGGTCTTTGTGGACCTTACCTCATCCAGTGGTGAAGGGTGGGGGTTGAGTTGCTACTTATCAGCCTGTCCACGTCTGCCTACTCGACCGTCTTTGCATGTTTCACCATTCTGCTGCAATGCAAAGCTCTGCGAGGGGAAATGAACTTCAATCAGTCACGCTTTCCTGCTGCGTCGGGGAAGAGAGTCTACACCCCTCAGTTTTGATGAACAAGGACTCGGCTGTGTGATTTTGGAATAAAGAGCCAAGTTCTTGGGCCTTGGATTGTGCCCAGCTGTTACCTTTCCATCAAAGGTGAAGATGTGCGTACACACACATACACATGCTGCTTATCACTTGTCATGAGGAACGGTGGCAAATTGGATTTTTTATATTATCATAAATGAGCTGATTTTTGTGGCTGTTGCACTCATAACATGTAATTTCCTCAAGCTCAATTGATATTTGTGTGTGGATATACAGTACATCAGTGTACTGTAGGTGTGTGTGATGCAGCATTTGTGTGTCAGCTGTAGATAATTTCATATCCTATTTCCTCCAACTGTAGGTGAACTCTTGGTGTCTAAAGAACTCCAATTACCAAGACCTTTCCTTATCTCTGTCTATTCTCAACCCACACGTGCTGTCAACAATCATCAGACCATAATGAATTCATCCACATTATTTGCTGGGATTAATGACCTGAGACCCAGGCTCTCTCTATAAATGAGCCAGACCTAGGACAGTCCCACTTAAAAAAGCAATTACAAAGAATGTACATCCTCATTTCCTACATTACATCCTATTCGTTTTCTCTCTCTGAGCAAAGAGCATTGAAACAGGAAATAACCAATCACACGGCTGTAAAGGGGAGCCACTGGATGTGAGAAAAAGGACATGAGTCATAGTAACCGAATCAAAGAGACTGTTTCACCGTTTATGATGCACCTGCGCAACATCCTTGTATACTCTCAATGCTAAGTACTGTTTTTACATTTTCCTCTTTGCAATGCAAAATGCATGTTCTGCCTGAGACCAATAATGTTTTCTACTGGATGTAATTATTAAGTAAATAGAATTTCACATTTTTAAAGTTACGTACACAAAAGTAAATGACCCTCTTATTTCATCAAGGTATAATTACATTTCATATCTTACGAGCAACACACATCAGCCCCATTATGAAGCATCACATCGTTTCACATGCCCATAGTAGACACTGAACTTGTCATGAGACAGAAGAAATATAAGGTACAGTAGCTGAGATGTGCTAATCAATATAGCATAATATAATAAAACTGCCATTTTTCTAAAAAGTTAACATGTGTGTATGCAGGAAAAAAGGAACAGTTGCACATCTTGATGACTTGAAGCGTGTCAAATTGCAATGACACACGTCCTCTGTGTTTTGACATGCATCATGCACCACTGGTATGTGTTGCCCATTTTTGCTGCTCAGTTCCCATCCTCAGGTCAAACATTTTCAACTGTAAAATAGTTTGACTTTTATGGAAACAGTAAGAACTCTAAGTGGTATCAGAATTCATTTTTGAATAGTGATTCAGAAAACATGAGCAAATGTCAAATGTGAGGTAATTTATAGATAGACTTGAGTTTGAAAGAGGCAAGGTACTCTCATTGGAATCTGTCCACCCTATAGTGTATAAGATCAACTCCAGTCCCACTATATCTGAGAAGAATTATATATTCTGTATTATTTTTTTAAGCACAAGAATATCTGCATCTAGGAATTGTACATGGTAAACATAACACCCATTTTCCCGTACACGCATAAAGCATCGTCTTCTTTAGAAAGTTTCTTTTGGTGGATAAAGGGCTGATAGAAAGCAAGATTAAGTGTTGCTGATACTGAAGTGAGTGTAATGGCAGAAGGAAAAGAAAGTGCCTGAATGAGGATACAGGAGTAATGATGGTGACCAATGATAGAGAGAACACAGACAGAAATGAGGAGGGATAGTGATGGAAAGGGGGACAGAAAGATATAAATTAGACAAAGACGAGGAAAGAAAGAGAGCAGTGAGGATGTGAGGAATATGTGCAGAGACAGAAAGAGAGAATGAGAAGCAAAAGGAGCAGAAAGTGAGAGAGGGAAGATTAGCCATAGAGCTGGGGAGCAAAGAAAGAGGGAGAGGAGGAGGAGAGCTGCTCATAATGGATTGATTCTCGCATTTCTTTGAGGGCCTGTTCTTCCTGTCTCCTTCCAGATGAATGGTAATTGCCCCACCGGCTTTAATCATGTGTTGAATTGGCAAAAAAACAGGAGGAAAGCGCTTCTACGGCGATTGAGAATCGATCGCTCTGGGAGTCGACCTATTGCTACTCTGCTCTATCCCCTAACACACAAGTACACACTCTCCAAGACCAATATACACACGCACACATAAACACACATTCTCTGAGCGTCTCACTTTCTAACACACGCATGCACACACTAACATGTGCACACCCATGTCAGAACAAATGACAGAAGCACTAATTACAGTGATGGCTAGGTGGAAAAGAGGGAAAAGAGGATAAAAATGAGGGAGAGTGGCGAGGACAGGAGAAAAATGGAGGTGCTGAGAGAGTTGAACAGTGGGGTGCAGGCTCCCATCTCGGCCTCAAAGTGTCAGCTGTGGCAGCAGACTGAGGGGAGGGATAATTGTTTCGTCAAGGGTGTGATTGCCATCACTTCCCTTATTCTCCACGAACAAAGCATGTGCACCTTTTAACATTTGTCTCATTTAACCTCATGGTTGCAGTCTGACTGGCTGATCCATCCTCGCCTTTTATCTTGCTCATCAATACATATAGCTTGCAAGTGAGAAGACATGGATGGCACTATTTAGATCCAGTATAACAGCTACTCCACAGAGCAGCAACACTCAAAATATCTAAAATTGCACCAACAAATGCCTAATTCTAAAAAACAGCAACTAAAACGGCTCCTGCCTACCTGAACTCCGTCATTCAGGTCAACACTCCCTCTCGCCCACTACGCTCTGCCAATTAAAGGCACCGAGTACCACCACCACAAAAGGGCTCTAACTTACTTTCTAGACTCCCCTCTGTAGTTCCCCGCTGGTGGAACGAGTTACCAAACTCTGTTCGATCTGCAGAGTCCCTCTCAATCTTTAAGAAAAGACTATAGACCCAGCTCTTTCTATGCACTTAATGGACTGTAGGAAGAGATGACAAAAAAAATAGTAAAAAAACATGCTTCTATGCACTCTAATTATTGCCTTGTTGCACTGCCTGTTGGCATCTATGTCCTACTGGGCCCAAACTTAAACTTCATGGCACTTACTCATGTTGTTGTTTCCTGACTAGATCCCTGCTTGTGTTGTATCAGACTCATATGTACATCACTTGGGATAAAATCATCTGCTAAATGAAAAATGCAAATGTAAATGTTCTAATAACCTAAAGACTGTAAAAAAATGTTTAAAAAAAACTGTTCAACTGTGCAACTGTTCTTGACACATAAGTTTTAAGATTTTTCTTTCTGTTCTTAGAAAATAAAATTAGCCGAAAGTTTCAAATGTAAATATCAATAAAAATTATATCACACAGAGAAACTTAACTCTAGCAAATCAGTCACAGACTGCAAAACATTCAGACTTGGCCAATTTTCCTGAGCCAACAAACGTGTCAACCATCCACATACTGTTTGGGTTTACCTGGTAGTTCAGCTTTAAAGGAAACTGATAGACTTTTGTTGCTGATTGATTTCATTGCTTGCAGCACAAATGTTAAGTTTTCGATTCCAAGTGCAATTTAAGCAAAACACAGCATAATGTCAATAGACTTGATCAGGATTGAATTTTTTGCCCTCCCATACTTTGACCTTTAAAAGGTCACCAGTGTGATGAAGATTTTAATCATATGTGCTTATTTTATTTGTAGATTTTAGTTCAGCATTTCATACGGTACAGCTGCATCTATTAATTAAAGAAGCTGAATGACCTTAATGTCCACCTTCTTGTTATTAAATGGTACAACTCATTCTTAACCAATCACAGACAGCGGGTCAGTGTTAATAGTACTCTAGCCCCAGGGTTGTGCCACTTCACCTGTCCTTTTCAACTTATACACTAATAGGTGTAGAAGTTATAACCCTAACAATCACATCATCAAATTCACAGATGATACTGCCATCTTAGCTTAATGAAAAACAGATAGTGACCTATCTGACTACTATCAAGAGATACAAATGTTTGTGAAATGGTGTGAGGACCTTGTCTTGAATGTTAATAAGACAGAGGAGATGGTGTTTGACTCCAGAGGAGTCAGTGACCACAAGTCCGTGGTCATCCACAACAAAACCATCTCCCAGGTCTCCTTATACAAATATCTTAGTGTTTTTATTGACAAGTCATTAATCTGGATCACCCATGTCAACAGCCTCTGTAGCAAATAACAACAACATCTGCACTTCCTATGTTGACTTAGAGTTCATGCTATTGATCAAAAAATTTTGTTAGCCTTTTATCAGGCAGTTTTAGAGAGCCTTAGCAGATACAGCATCACATCTGAATTTGGTAACCTCTCTGTGCATCTTAAGTCCAAACTGGTCTGACTGATGCAGACTGCATGGTAGATTATAGGGGTAAAACAGCATACATCCCTGCAGTATACTTACGAACAGGCTACCCTAAGGCAATAGGAGTAATAGTAGTAATAGTAACTGAACCATCTCATGTTCTACATTCTTAGTACCAGCTACTGCTGAAAAGGGATTTTCTCTGTTTTTTTATTGATGTGTTTGTTTTCTCTGTTTGCCTTGGTATTTTTTAGAACCATGGTATGTTATTTATTATTAATACCTTTGCATATTTTCTGTAATGTGAGATGTGTTTTTTGAATCTTGTTTATTATCTCATTTATATTATTTCTGCATATGAAATGTCTCTTTATGGCTGCAGCATGAGTGAAGAGTCCAAGACAAAATTCCAACTCTGGGAATAAAGTTAATCTTGAATTTTGAATAATTTCTGCCATTTCTTGACAACATTATGGAATGTTTCCCAGTCTTTTGCCATGCAGGGTTGTGAATGACAGGAACCATATGTCCCCAACACAACTGAAAAGGGTGTTAAATAGTGCATAGTTTAACCATTTATTTCAGTGAAGAAAAACTGGAATGCTCGCATGTATTACAGCAATGTCAAATGGAAATATAAGTAAAATGCAACAACTCTCAGTGTTCCAAAAGTACAGGCTGATAAAAATCAATAATTTAAAAATGTACAAGCAATTTTGTTTTAAGCAAGAAACTGTTGCACAGACTTCTCATAATTATTTAACCACAAAACATTTTCCTTTGTTTAACCCTGCTATCAATGTCTCCCATTTAAGAAGAGTATGCAGTGTGGGTCTGTAAAAGGAAACATTATCTTTTATCATAGCAGACACTAATCTGCCCTTCTGTTATTTCACCCTTTTTTATGAACATGTCCCTCTTAGCATTAATTACCCCTTGCAATAAGGGACTCTTGCAGTGGTGGGCCCTTATCAAAGGGGTTGAGTGCTTAGACAGAGGGACTGAAAGGGGGATGGCTTAACAGAGGGCTGGGGGTTGGTGGTGGTTGATGTGGCAGGTCAGTTCATCCACTTACACCACATTAGTATCTGTTGTCACTTTGGGGTGTCAGCACTTCTGCCAAACTATCACCATGTGCTTACCTGTGGGGGAAAAAGATTTTGTTGGAATTGTAAGAGAAGCTCCTCTGAAAAATCCATGTTTCACTAAACAGAGACTGATGGACAAGGTGTGACACTGAGACGTAGCCAGTTAACAGGGACTAATGGCTGTACCAGATTACCTGTCGAAGCCAGCCCATTGCCATCCAAATCACCACCTCAAATTGATACAGCCAGCAGTGCCACAGAAAAATAGCTATGATCAGCCCGCTCTGAACCTCAAATCTGATGGCCTCCCCTCCTCCATTAGAAACGCCATTTTCCCACCGGTGGGTTTCAAATTGAGTTTGGGCATGCTTAATATTCCCCTGCTTTGATATCTATGGGCTGTGTGTGGATGGTGTGTGACATTATTCATCATTTAAGTATAGAATATTAGATTGTGTCACTCGTCCCAACTTCATAATGCCACACGGAAAGACAGCAGGTCATAAATCTTGAGACAAACCACTGGTAATTTATCACGTCTCAGAGACAAAACAAGAGTGAGACGACAGAGTTCTTTGCAAAGTTGGAAAGATTGAAGCACTTTCGAATTGGGAGATGGGGTATTTTTTCAAGCAGAGGGATAAGTGCATTGGCTCCATTGCCTCAAGATATTCTCAGCTTGGAGTGCTGTGACGCAATTTAACAACTAACTGTGAAATCAACTTTCAAGCACACAGAGCCTTGAGCCATTATTATAGGTAACCCCTGCTAAAGGTATCACACCTTAGCACTTTATTATTGTGAATCTGTTTCACTCCATTAGTGCAGAGATATCATAGTATTTCCTGTGTGGTAATCTCTGATGTAAAATTCTTCACGTTTTTAGAAGCATTAAAAAAAAGGTGACTGGTGACTTTTCAGGGATAAAACTGTCCTTAACATTTCATAAAGTTCAAATGGGACTTCTTCAGCTTCAGAACCAGGCTTCAGCAGTTCTGGACTTCCCTCATTTGATAATTGATCCAAGGGCTAACATCTATTAATTATAATAAACTTAATTTATATAGAAATTTCCATAACAATGTTATAAAGTGTCTTACAAAAAGAAAAGAAAACCAAAACAGGCAGATAAAAAGAAAGGAGAGACAATAAAATTATTATCAGAGTTGAATGTAGGTGAAAGGCTGTTAAGGCCCTAAAAGTGAACAATAAGACTTTAAAATTAATGCAAAATTTAATAGGGAGCTAATGTAGAGAAGCAAGCATGGAGGTAATGTGATCATGCCTCGTTGTTCCGGTAATTAGTTTAGTTTAGGAGCAGCATTTTGTACCATGGTAGAGGGAGTCATGGCTGGTAGCCGAGTAAAGTGCATTACATTAATCAAACCGAGAATAGGTAAAAGCATGTACACCATTTTGCAAATTAGCAACTAATAAAAAGTATCTTGAGCTGGAAGAAACATGTATTCAAAACACCCCCGCTGTTTTCACAACTTTGGACTCGCCCAAACAGCCTGTATGAAGATAGGGTCTAACTCATGGTCTAACTGTACACGTTACTGAGCGTTTACTAAATGTACTGAACTTTTACTGAATCAGTGTTTCTCCTACGATTATATCAACAAGAACCCCCGCCAGGCCAAAAAATATTTTTTAATGCTAGAATAAATGCCAAATATCCACTCATTCAGAAATATTTAGTGTGTGGGAGTCTGTGCAGCGCGCGAGTCAACCGCTGTGTTGTTGCCTGGGAAACGAGCAACTGTGTGATACGTCATTGCGTAGTATGTTTATGTAGCGAGTCGGACACGGAGAAAGTGACGGTGGATACGAGTGGAGCAGAGGAAAAGGTTAGCGGTGAGTTGTCAGTCTGGCAGTAAATGTACAGCACAGACTACAGTGTCAGTTAATAAATGCTAAAAAAGTCACGCCTGTTGTTTCTCCAAGTGCTGGAAAAGTGAAGGGAGTTAGCTCCAAAGTTAGCAACGATGGGTTCTCTCTAAATTCAGACTGGAAACGGTTAAAAACACCATATATAAGGTATCAGTTGGGATGAGATTACTTTCTCCAGAAACTTAGATAAAAAAGACATTTTGGAGATAAGAATGTGGTTACTTAAGGACAGGGGTTCCAAATTACAGTAGGTTTCTTTACTAGTGGGTGAATAATAGCATGCTTAAAGCTGTTTGGAAAAGAACCTGAAGCCAGTGAATTGTTAAAAATTTGCAAAGTTAACAGGGCCAACAGTGGAAAATACTTCCTTGAGCAGTTTAGTGGGGATGATGTCTGAGATGCAAGAGGAGGAGTTCATTTTGGAGACTGTATCCTCTAACACTGAAATTGTGATGGGTTGAAACTGGAAAAAAAGAGGCAGAACTAACATGGGAAATAGAAACAACGCAACTGTCAGGCTGGATTTGGGACCTGATACTCTCCACCTTATTAACAAAATGAGAGTAATTTTTCAGATAGCTTATAGTCAGGTACAGAAAGAGAAGTGGAGGGGCCAATAATAACTGAGTCAATTACCCTAAATAGTGTTGTGGATTTTCTGTGCTAATGTTGGCAGTTTCAGTTGAATAAGAACAAAAGAGGAGCTTGTTGATTTTCTGGGAATACTTTAATGACCTTGACCAAGGGAGAAAAATACAGAGTCCGTACTGGATGTCGTCTCCGACTCAACTGTCTTTTGAAAATCCAAGACCAGCCTTTAAGTAAATCAGAGATAATGGTTCATCAGTTCCAAATCATAAGTCTGTCACCTCTAGTTATGTTGTATCTCAGGTCTTTGTCTTGTTTCGTCTGGCAATGGCCTGCATTCTGGCCTTGGTTTGCCTGTTAGGCTCCCGGTTATTAACCAGACATGCCTCTATCTTCTGTTTAAGAAGAGAGAGGGTACAGTTTGACATTTTTAACTTTGTCACCCCTTAGTTATGGAAATATCCATAACAAATAGAACTTCAGAATCGTGGTGATTTATGTATATTAATTCAGAGAAATAGGCTGATCTTGCATCCTTAACTGCTTTCTGATAAGTTAACATATGGTTTTTAAGGGTGTTATGTGCTGTTCTGGACTTGTTTGCCTTCCAATGACAATGAGTCCATTTAGCTCTTGAGTGTGATCATTCAACCGGGGGAGGTTATTTGATTTTTGTTTCCTAGTTTTAAACGGTGCAATTTGGTCGAGGATGGATAGGCACTGATCGTTAAATGAGTTTAACAGTGCATCTGGATTGAGAGGAAATAAAGTGGAATTAAAGGAAGATGAATTAAAACCATTACAGAATTTAGCTGCAGAACCAGCGTTAAGAATGCAGGGTGGAGACTAGGAATAGAAAGCTGTAGTGGAACTTAAAAAAAAACAACAGCTTTATGGTCTGTTACGGTCCACCAAATTAAGACACTAAAGAGAGAGAGAGAGAGAGAGAGAGACCAGATGAGAGAACCAAATCTGAGGTGTGACCTTTACAATGTGTGGCCCCTTTAACAGATTGAATAAGGTTAAAGGAATCTATAAAATCTATAAGAAAATGAGGTGAGGGAATGGGAAGGACAACATATATGAATATTAAAATCACCAAGAATAAGCACCCTTGTCATATTTAGGCAAAACAAAACAACAGATTTAGTAGGCCTATAAATTAAGATGCATCATAAAGGAAATACAATTACCAAAAGTAACAGGATGGCACTTAAGACCTCACATATAAAATAAAATAGAAGTCTCATAATGGAGTCAAGGCTCAACAACACAAAACTCAGGATGAAAATCAACAGGTGCTCAACTGTATGTCATAACAGCCACTTAGGAAAGAGGTAATTGCACATAAAAATGGTGGTTCAGGGCTTATTCATTCAGAGATGAGGAGTTTAGTGAGAAGTGCTACGATACTACGATTCTACGTGTTGACTCTATTTGCTTCCTGTCATTATACCTTATGCAAACAGTGAATGTTATATTAAGTATGAGGTTTTGGAACAGGGCCAAAACAGAGCTCATAAAATGATGATTAACCAGACAACAACAGGTGTTATGTGTGGCTCAATCTAAACACAATGCATATTGAATACAACAATTACTGTTAACACAGCAAAAACACAGCAGGTGCAGTGCTGCCTGCCTTTATTTTATGCATCATTATTAATATTAGCATTAGCTCTGTTAATAATGTTTTATAATTAAAGCTCTTTTTCACTTCCTTTTCAATTGTGGTATAAAAATGCTGCAATTACCTGTCCAGATTTTCTGCATTGCAAGATCAGATCTTGGTTCTGTTACCTGTTGAATAGTTTTATACATACAGCACATCATGACAAAGACTAGCCCACTAACCCTGTCTAACATTTCATTCTTTCCATTTTCCTTCCTTGTTAAACCATTTCCTTTTTTGTCTTAGTGTGTTTTTAAAGTTGAGAGGGAAACAGGGCATTGCAAGCACAAAAGAGAAAGTTCTTGTCCCCAGGGAAAAATGTGGTTTGAGGTCAGGGTCTTTACCCAAGATTGTAAATGTCCTCTTCGTTTTCTTCTCCTCCAGAGCAGAAGAGGCTGAGGACTAAATTTGCATCAAAGTGTCTGAGGTTGCAGTCTCAGTCTAAATTACAAATGTGTAATAAAGTAGCCCAATTTATTCCAGCAGAAAGTGTTTCTGTATGTGCACTGTGCACATACATGAATGTGTTTGAAAGATAATGCTACACTCAGCACAACAACAGGGTAGTTGCTAGCATTATGATGGCTGCCAGGGTGAGAGCTTTAATTACACTCCACCAGTCTACACAGTTTGCTGCATGGAGTCTAATAAACTGGAGTGTCAATCTCAAACTCATTTAGGAGCGAGATGTCGCATCTCTGATTACATTAATCAATGATACTGAGGCTGAATGGGAACATGACACCGTGATGGATTCTCCCCCTCAGTGGATAAAGTTAGGTGAGTTTGATATGGAGTAAACCTGATCACAGGGAATGATTACACTCTATTTCACTTCTATCGAGGTGCACTTGAGCAAGGCACTTTATTCCAAACCACACTCCAGGAAGTGTTCAGGGATAAACAGTTTCATTTGGTTTTTAAGTTACGCAAGCTGACTAAAATGAATGTCAAAACACACTATAAAAGTACAAATATCCAGGACAAGAAGTAGGGTTGTCAATCAAGACCAAAAGATAGGTGGGTCAGCAGTTACAATAATAGAAATATGTTTAGCAAGGTTTTTATGTAAAGATGTAACATCTAGCTCATTATGATAAACCATAAAGGGGGTTTGGGATACACAATTCCCAATTTGCACATAAAACAACATAAATTCCCTTTGAAGTCACAATAAAATGAAGAACAAGGAAGTGAATGGCCTCTGACCTTTAACATCAATGTGGAAAGGTAATCAAAAGGTATTCAATAAATGTTTGGTTTTTTTTTGGTTTCATTTTTAAGTCCAGTACCTGTGAGTGTTTCATTTATTTTATGCACTTAATTTCTGAGGCTGAGACAGCAATCAGATACACAGATGCAATTTGAGAAAGAGTATTTTTGAGTGAGACCAGTACTTGAGTTAAATGCTCAAGAAGTGCTTATTATCTTGGAGGTGGCATCAATCACACATTGAGTCACTTCTGAAATGTTTTGAAGAACAAAAAGCAGAAGAGAGGGAGCTCATTTACAGAAGCTGTGAGAGAAGAATCAGACTTACTTGAGTCAAGTATTTGTCCTGACAGTGGCATCTTTTGGAAAGTTGGATCAATTTGCAAATGAAGTGAGAATCAGAAGGCGCATGCAAAATAGAAAAAAAAAAACCTCATCATCAATTCCAACTAAAAATGGCCACCAAGCTCCTTGAGATGATACTGTGCAGACAGAAACACTGCGGGGCCTGCAGACTATCAACAGCTCAGTCTTTATGCGAAGGTTGGTGCATAATTGTCTTGTAACATGAATGCTGACGAGAGCCCAATGAATTTTGATCACTCTTTCTCACTATTATCTTACCTGTCATTGTCAATCATTGCCTTCCCCTTTCTCTTCACCCCCCATTATCTTTTTCTACCACTCAAAAATCCATTATTCATTCTTTCTGAAATTTACATCGTATTCCTCTTTGTGCTCCCACTTTTTTTTTTCCAAAGGCTCTTTCACTTGAGATGGGTGACAGATTGATAAACATTTCCAATTAAATGTCCAATTTTTTATTTATTTATTTTTACTGCAGACTTGAGACTTCATGTTGGCACATTGTTCATGAATATGTGCCTTGTAGTCATGTATTTCCTAGCAAAAGCTGGCACTCACGCCGCCACATCTGTCATAGTGAGGCAGTACAACTTAACAGACTGTAGGTGTGGGAGTGCTCCTGCCCACACACTCTCCGCCTGGTTTAGGGTTCAAGTCAGTGCCAGTTAAACATCAGCTGCTTGAGCCCTCATTGTGGCCTTAGCAGCCTGCTCTAAACCAGGCCAGATGGCATCATCCACCAGGGAACACATGGCACCTCATGACAGGGCCCTCCAAACGTCAGCATCCTCTCTGAATTATGGAGGCATGTGAAATATGTAGAGCTCTCCCTTAAAATTAACACTTCACTGTTCTTAATGAGATTGGGTATCTATCAAGGCTGTGGCAGTTGCCTCTGCCTGCGTCCCAGGGTGGCGTTTTCTGAGCCGTATTTTAGCCATCTCTATTGCATTTTGAAACTTTATCAGTGGCACGCAGGCCTCGTCTGCGCTGCTGCGAGGGCACAGTGTGATGCTATCAGAGGGCGCGTTAACTGCTGCGTTAAGCTTTAATGAAGAATAGATTAGGACATTAGAATGCAAAGCACATACCATACCCGCGCAGAGGGGAAGGCCCGTAATAGGCCTGATAAGGGTTTTTTCTGCTGATCTCACACAAACATGGATGGTCTCCAGGGGGTTGTTCTGGCCTGGCTCAATGTTTACAATGCTATTCATCACTTAGACAAGTTTTGTTTGCTGACTGGGTGTCACAACCAGTTACACGCACATAAGCAGGTGCCATGCCCATGTGAACATGCACACACACACACACACACACAAATACAAAATTATACCCTTCTCTGAAATAAAGTGATGCATTTTGACCTGAACGCTCAATCACTCACCTACCAACCCTTGAGATAAGCAGACTCAGGTTCAAGTCCTCTCTTTGTCCCCTAATTAACTCTCAGAAGTCCCCTTGAACCAGATTTCACACTTGAAACTGTTCACCATCATTGCCTGCTTAGACAAGGAATTAAGATAGCAACCCATATGGCCAAACTCAGCTCCAAAGTGCTTTAGGAACTATTTTTGTCCCTGAAATCAACAGGCATTTATTTCAAGTCAGAGAGCTTTAGATATGAGACCTTTTGAGCGACAAAATAATTAAACAGGGAAACTGATACCAACACTGGACATAAATGGGTATTTCCTTTTCTCTTCTGCTGTCAAAGTTACTACTACTGAGCTTTTCACATACAACAACACTATCAATATTACTTCAAAGCAGTGCAAACACATTCCCAACACCATTTCTTTTCCATAATTTTCCTTTGTGGCAATAAAAGCCAAACAAAATCAAACCCATCCCAGAGTTATTTCCTCTCATCTAAGCCCATCATCATTCCAGCTTCCTGTGTTTTCTGCTTTCAAATGTCAAAGGTCACTCCGCACCTTTACAGAGCTGCTACAATTTGACTGGGACTCACTTCAGTCCCGAATCATACACACATCCTACCAGTAAATGATGACATACATCAAAAGCTGTCCATCACTCACTAACGATCGTGACAGAGCATTAGCTGGAAGGTATGCCAGCTTATTGGGAGAGATAAAATAGAGACAGAGAGGGAGTGATAGACAGAGACCGAGCGAGTGTGCGTAAAGAGAACATGATATACGAGATGGTGTGGACTGTTGCACCTTTCATCATCCCCTCTATAAAGTCCAGCCAGTCATGAAATGAGGATGTTAAAATCCTACTGCAAACACAACCATCAAACTGTACAGCTAGCTCCCGGACAGATAACATGTCTGTACAGATGACTTAAATTCTGAATGGTCGACAAGTCAAACAAGACTTGCAAATTTAAGTATTACAAAAATGAAGGTAACACTTGTCATAAAGGAATAAAGCGATATATATTAAGATCACAGTTTACACATCATTCAGGTTTGAACTCACATTGAATATTCGACACAGCCCTTAAAAACAGATTTATTTTATTTGACTAGAGATTACTCCATAGCCCTCGTCTTTAAAGTATTCAGTACTTTTCTTGCTTCATCAAGGAGGGAGTGTCAACACAACACTGAAAGCAGAAATTAAGGCAGTGTTTCATATTTACCATTCTGTTAATATTCTGGCATCCCCAAAATTTATTAATAACCCAAAGGAATGAATATGACATTTAAATTCCAGTGTCATTCATCTTCACCAATTTGTACTGAGATAAAACAGAAGAACTTGTAAGAAAAGGTCAGTATCTTTGGATATGGAGCGTGTGCGTGTGTGCATGTGTGCAGTGGGTAAGTGGGATTTATGGAGACGGTAAACCCACGGATGCTTGTCGATGCCTCTGCTGCAACTCCTCAGACACACACACATACACACACACACACACACACACATATATACACACACACCCACCCTACTACCTCCCCTAGTTTACTGCAATGCGCCAGCAGTGGTTAGCACATAAGCACTAGGAGACAAAAGGAAAGACAGAAAGAAAAAGAGGCATATGGTCTCAGCTACACAGAGAGAGAGAGAGCACAAATAAGGGAGCAAAACACTCGCTGGTAGTCTAATGCTATGGACTTTCTCCTTCCTCTACATTGATTCTTCAGATACATTTTTAATACACCCTCATCAATAGAACTGGTGGTCTGACAAATGCATTTTTCAAACACTTGGCAGTCAATAGTCATTTAGTCTGTATCTTTGTCCCTTGAGTAAAGGGTCTAGATCAATTGAGGTGATGAAAATTCAAATAAATCAGAAACAGGACTGAAGCAGAGCACTCCTCTATATCTAGTGGAGCACACTACATGCGGCTGTATGAAAAACCAATATGTACTGCTACCTCTTTCAATGGGAGATCAGTTAAGAGCAGTGTGTGGGGTGGAGAAGTTACAACTAGCTGGCTAAAGCATTGTTAAAGCATTGGTGAGTCAATATACTAATACAGAAACATATTCCTCTGTTGTGTTAAGAGTGTGACGCTGCAAAAAACAGATAAGGTGTCCACATGTGGTAGAGAGTGGTAACAGGCTACAGGGTAGCTGCTCAGCATCTGCTCTGTTCAGGCAGGGAAAGGTTCAAACCAATCATAAGTGCTGAAACATATGTTTTAGCAGCATGTAGTGTGTTGGGGACATGCCGTTTCAGGTACCGGTGAGACAATTAAATACAATCCAGGTCAGCCGGTTTCAATAACAGTTCATGAGTTTGCTGATACAGTATATATCAGGGAACTTTGTGTCAGCACCCCTGCTGTCACTGTGATTCCATGAAATACGTGAGGGGGCTCCATTTTGTCATGCATAGCTTTTGTCTGTTTGATCATGGCTTTAGTTTAGAACATGTCAGAAAAAATAAATAAATATAAATACCCATCACAATTTCCCAGACAAACCTAAAAATCATTTTGTCCACCAAACATTTCAAAACACAACTCTGGGAATCTGAAACCAGTAAATGTTTCATGTTTTTTGACCGAGTGATTTAAGTCTTAGTGATTATTAAATGAAAATCTTGATGATAATTATCTGATCAATTAATCACTCATCATTTTCAACATCAGGTTCAACACTGAACATCTGACAGTGCACAGTCCCATTGTTAAATTTACATACATCACATACAAAACACCTTGCATGCCAGTGTATTTGAATGAGAGTTATTCTGCTTTCCTTTTTGCAGATCCCATTCTGCCATACTGCTGCCATTTAAACTCATAACTGCAGGACAATTAGAACCCATGGAGACCTAATTACAGCCAGGACCAAGGCTCTGGCTTCTTCTAACGGAGCAGCAGAGTGCGTCCCCAGGGCAAAATCTTCTTGCCAATTAATTATGCCATTATTCTATTATTCCAAACTGACAGAGGGGGCCAAAGCTCAGCTTGACCTCCAGGACCCAGAGAGTGAAGAGAAGAGATCCCCTGTAGAACCACACAGCCCTGGATGGCTCCATGACTCCTTGACTGCTCCCTCTCCACCTCCTCTTCCCCTATCTCTCACCAATAAACAGTGAAGAAGATGAATAATGAGATGTTGGCCCTGCTCCAAATTAAGCAGGTACACCATCCACACTGGTAATCTCTCCTCCTTGCTCTTGCCTAATAAATTTGGTTACTTGCGGACGACAGCAGTGGGTTTTGCAGTCGCTGATTGTGAATATGAATGAGGCTGGGGTTGAGGAGGTTGTGGAAGGGGCATAGAAGGGGTTTATAGACTGAGTCTAAGGCAAGAGAAGTGCTGGCCCTGCAGTATAAAGGATTGGCCCTAAAGTTTCACTTGATTTGCGATTATACATAGATGTAAACCATTTTCTAAGTAGGTGTGATTCACAACTTGCCTAACGGTAGCATTCAAAGCTGTTCACTGCAGATATTAGACTAAAACATTGTGCTTTTTTTTTTTTTTTTTTTTTTTTACAACATTCTCTTGACCCTAGATCATCTATCATAAACTACTACACCAAAAACACCACAGGCCATTTATGATGAATCGCACATCTCCTCCTTTCTTCCTCTTCCCAGGGAGAGTGATGTCACTCAAAGGCTATAATAGACCTCTAATGAACTCCAAATCCCACGCCGGTACATTTACACTGCATTATCGCTTCCTTAGACCCTTGACCTCCCAGTGGAGTATAGCGGAGAGCACTCCTGTCTGCAGAGCTCACTCGGCCATTATATATGCATTTGCACAGACCACATAGCATTGCACTGGAAGAGGGGATATTATATACATAATGGAGTGTTCGAAAGTGTGTGTGCATACTCCCAACCTAACTCTAACCAATGGACTCTTAGCTTACTAGCCTCTATACTGTTTTAAGTACCTAGATTGACAGTGAAGTGTGTAATGTTTTTGATATGTAGCCAGAGTTTACAGGAAAGTGGTACTACATGTGCCCCAGGCCTTAGAGCAGCAGGGAAAAGGGGAAAGGAAAAGTCATAGAGTGATGTGTCAGGGTATGGGCACTCTCTCCCTTTTTCTTACTCTCTTCTCTCTCAATACCTTTTACTTGCTCTCCCCCTTCTTCTCTCTCACTCACACTGAGTAAAAAAACAAATGCCTCCAGAGAGGCATCCAACTCTCACTCTCAAATTCTGACGTTCAAACATAGCAAACTGTTTTGACAAATTTCCTCATCAAACTCTGAGAAACACTCCTTCAAAGGCGGACCTGTCTCCGCGCTACTCACTCTTAACAAATGATGTGCCCGCTGTTGTGCTGCGGCCAGAGAGAAATGGAAAAGGAGGGGTGAAGAATTGGAGGCAGAGTTCAACTAATTGCCTGATGATGGAATTTTAGTGTCTCCTTCATTATAAAGCAGCTTCTAAGTGTTATTGATCTTAGGAGGGGTGTCTCAGAGTCATGTGGCATTAGAGAGCCCAACTGCTCTGAGGCGATGCATTATTCACCAGGCATTCTAACACGACGCCTCGCCAGGGCCTGCCAATTCCTCTGAGGTGGCCTGGGAGTAGCCACAACTCTCTATCCACCCTACCCTACCTCTACCTCATCAACTATACACACTGGCATAAGCATTTCTCATGCAAAAGCATTAACATATACACATTACATGCACAAGTGCGCACACACACAGAGTGTAAAAACACCCGCTCTTGACTCTCCTCTGAGTAGGGGCTATAGATTGTTGTTTTGCTCGCTGATCGACCTCTCGCTCCACTGAGGGGTTAATCTCTAATGAACTGACTGATGCTGCTGTCTCCTTCTATGCCCAACAAGTCATTTGTGGACATCAACATTTCCCAGCAAACACGCTGCACACAGCATCTGAGAATAGAGATCTTATCAGGAAGCGATGATGAGACATGACCAGTTGAGTAAAGTTTAGGAACAAAAAAAGAGAAAGTCAGACAGAAAGAAAGCATGACCTAAACTTTAATTTGTGAACCAAACTACACTAGTCAGCGATCTGTTTGTTACCCTGGCATTATGTTACCACTGAGATTTAGTAACCATCAATTGATAGCATTACTTGTTACATAAACCTTTTGCACATTTGGCACCAAAGGCACTGATCAACAATGCAGCACCTTTGCATAAAATATAGTTCCCCATAATATACATAATAAAGGGTATGTTAACCTGTTTATTCTCAATTCAAAAGTAAATTATGCAGTTGAAGGTTTCATATTTTGACTTTGCAGTTGTCGAAACAGGAACTATATTGTTTTTGTTTTTAGAGAACTAGCTATTCTAGGAATTCACTTTGAAATACAACACAAGTGCAATTTGCACACTGGAAAACACTAATGCTGCACTTCACACAGCATGATCACATGCATGAGTGTTAATAAATTCAGACTTTAGGCACAAAAAGCAATTTACAGTGTAAGACTCTACCATGGTCTCTGCTTGTATTCTGTCTGGTGCCCGATGAAGACTGGGATGTGTTTGCTCTGCTCTGCTGCTCATTTTGACTGCAGAACTGACAAGAATACACTTAAGCATTCATTTATGCCTCTTTACTACTACAAAAGGCAAGGACAATAATGAAAATCTTGCCCCCATCAAACAAAATCCAATCAGGGGAAAATTAATTAAAGGAATCTGATTGATGAGAAAAATTAATAAAATGCTTGTCAATCTAAATTTGCAAGAGGCAGCTCATCCTCGCAGGTGAATGCTATAAAGTTGGGGTTGCTATAAAATATTCCCTAGAGGACGCATAAGAGATGTGCACAACAAAAGCACTTCCCATCCATATATCCATTCATCATTGTTTAGCCCTGGCTTCTGGTAAAAGAGGCTTAGTCTCATATAATGTATCTTTGTTTTCACTGATTGCAATTATCTAGGAGATCAATGGGCGTTATCAATACCTTACAGCAATTAACATTTAATATCCTTCCGCAGCCACTTACTCCATTAATGGCTGATTGATTATGCGAGGCCTGGGAGCCCCGCGGCTGGGAATGGCATGGATCCATTCTGTCTGTCTATCAAAGTAAAGGCGGGCTGCTCCGCTGCAGAACCTCTGACTCCAACTAATACCTTATCGATATGAGGTTACCTCAACCAGAGAGAGAAAAATCAAGAGATCCAGGAATTTCTTTGTGTTTGCTGTCTGTTTCTTTATTTCATTCCACCACTATTATTTATTTCTCCCTCTTCCTTCATCTTCCCACTTGACTGTGTGCACAGTGTGTTTTGCTTGGATTTTACCCTCATATCTGCCACCCCTTCGAACACCCTCCCTTCCACCCTGGCAGTTCATAATCTAATCAGCAGTGATGTATTTTCAGAGCAAGAAGGCACTGCTTTCCATTTCAATCAAATTCAGGCCTTTCAGAGGAACCAATAATGCAATCGTTCCGTACAAAATTCAGGCCCAATTTAAGCCCTATAGACTGCAGATGACTGATAAACACTCCACTCCAAAGCACGTCACTCTCCTTCTTGTGGCTCTACTTTGCTCCAGTGCATCGACATAAATAAGAGCTACCTCTGTGCTCTCTCTTTGAGAATAGTACAGGCCAACTTTAAATTGGCAGTAGGGGTGGACGGGGGTGAGGACAGGGGTGAAGAAATGCAAAAGTTAGGAAACCTGACAGGTAGGACTTTCCTGAAGAAATGTAATTGGAAGACACGACAAGTTTCAGCTGCATGGACAGGTCACAGAAACAGCCTCTCCATTACCAAGCGAGGGGGATAGTGGAGTGGAGAGGGGTGTGGGTAGAAGGAGATTGGGAAGGTTTCGCTTAATAAACACTTTGTTTTCTGCTGACGATCAGAGGGGCAGAGCGAGGGATACATCGACGGATCGATAGACTGATTTGTTCCGGGCTCTCCATGTTCATCAGAGCCATACTTCTCCCCAGGGGAGTGGACAGAGGGACTAAAAAAAGAAGAGGGGATGAATAGAAGAAGGAGGGGTGATTGGAAGGAGAAAACAGACAAGTGAAATCAAGGGAGTAAAGAGTAGAAAAACACCAGGAGAGCTGAGGAGTCAGGAAGCAGACAGACGGATGATGATGGGAGGGAGTAATGGATGGAGAAAATAGCGACGGTGTGGGAGGGAAAGAGAGTGAGAATGGCGAGAAGAGGATTTGGATAGGCTGAGAGACAAGTACGAAGATAAAGGACAGCAGAGATGGTAGGAGGGGTTGACTGTAGATGACACACAGAACAGGAAATCCCTTCAATCTCAGCTGGGTCAGTGACTCAAGGACCGGTCCAAATACATTACTATATCCTCCCCTGTTCTGCAGGTAGACAGACATGACAGACAAACACACACTCATCACACACATACTTCCCTCATCAATTCTCTTGACAACCAACACAGTTTTGTCTAAGTATCTTGAAAAGAAAAAATCTCTCCCCACTCCCTGCTTATCTCACTCTCAGGGCAACTTTATTCAAGAAGAGATGATGAGAGGAGGAGGGGTACGGTTAGATAATAGCATAGCAATTTTGTGTCTTCTCCACAAAAGCAAAAGAGGCTCTGGTGCATAATGGCAACAAGCAATTGTATCCGCAAAGATTTCCATTGCCATTATGGCATTGTTCACCATTGTAGGATTTCATGTCATTCAAAAAGCTATAGCGCTGCAAATCACTCCGCCTGTGTCTTCGAGGTTCTCTTAGCAACATAAAAGATACAGTATTGCTCTACTATATATCCAATTTGACCAATAATTACACACTTCATAATTGTTCCTGCATCAACTCTCAGCGATTAGCAATGAAATTACACCCAGAGAGCGAGGGATCGTTTTAAAGGTCATGAACCAACAGGAAATTGCAATGATTTTATCAGTGTATGATTACAATTCATTTAAAAAGGGCTTGTAATGTTTTTCGCAGCTGCTTTATTCAAGATAGGAGGAAATCTTATCCTTTGATTGGTCTTGAGGTAGCGTATTCAGAATGAGGAGGCTCCATTTCACTTTTCCCTTATTATCAAGTTGTAAATTAGTCCACAGGGCTCTGTGTCCATATGTGAGTGATATAATGCAAAGAGTATGAGGCAATTAGCTGAACTTCACTTAAGTGCCGTCCAAATAGCAAGCAATGTTTAACTCATCTCATCTTTGCCTAGTTTTTGAGCACCATATGCTGTAATGCGAAATCTGAGCTGCAAGTAAAACATCTTCTCCATCTCCGTAAACAGTACAAAAAAAGAAATCAAGCAAAAAGAAGTCTTTCAAAAGTTTGCTATTAGGGCCATCATTTTCTTTTTTCTTTGCCACCTGCTTCCATCATTAATTCCCTGAAGCTTTATTCCACAAGGTGAGCAGAGAAAAATGAATATGATAATAGTAAAAATACACAAAAGGCAAATCTGCCCAAATAAATGAGAAACACAGCCAGAGGTGAGCAGATAAGAAGCAACACGTAAATGAAAAGTGTAAAGGCGTAAATGTTCCACCGACTGCAGGTATAAATATGTATTATGAACGTGCTCCGCTGGTGCATTGCTGTGGGCTTCCATTCTTCCATATGGAAAATAGCCACGGATGCCGTGTTTTAACCAATCAAATTTGCCCCTGGGCAGGTCGTTTTTGATACAGTGGTGCACGGTAATCTCAGCCAATCCTTTTGTGTGACTGCTGGGGCTTCTGGGTCAGAGATGAGGGGAGTGGTATGAGGAGAAAGTCAACCAGCAACTGCAGTCATAGCCTGTGGCTACAAATATGCAGTAAACCCCTGAAAACTATCATTTCTGTTCAAGTTCATCATTGCAGAGTTCACCTGATTCTATCACACAGACCTTTGAATATGCCAGTTATGTCAAAGCAACTTTTTTCCCCCTCAGTTCACATGATTTTATATTGCGCTGTCTTGCGTGGGCATTTATTAACAGCAATGGGTCCTACAATATAATGTTGTGGATTTTGCTAAATAACTACCTGGTATGTATGAACAGATGTGTGGTAAAGTTTCCTCAGAGGGTACTTATCTTTGTTTGCTTTCATGTGTTTTCTATCCCTCTGTGAGGCCCCAACTATATGAAAAACACACAGAAATTATGCCAAATGTGTGAAGTTCCCGTCTTGGTCAAAAATTCAATATGATGCTCCGCCTGATTAGAATAAGGGAATGGAAGCAGAGGACAAAATGAGGGGTGCAACTGCAACAGATTCACAGTCGCAATTCCACAGACTGAAATCAATAGATGAGAAAGGCTTCAGCTTGTTACTGTTTTATTCCAGTGTAGCAGACTTTGATTTTGGATAACTGGAGGTAAATTGCTTTGCATTCAGAGTCAAAAATAGTCTTATATAGTCGTCTGAAGTTCACATTTGCTTATATGTAATTTTTTTGTAAAGCGTGGAAAGTAAAAAGCACATGTTTCTGCTAATGCTGACAACAATATCCGGTATGTTTATGCTATATTTACTTTTATGCATTACAAAAGAATAAAGATATAGCAAATGACTATTTTTGACTAACCCTAACCCTGCAGATTTTTCTAGATTCCCTACAGAAGTAAAAAAAAAAAAATGTGAGTGATTCTTCAGTATATTCCTAAATCTGGAAAAGAGATTAAGTGAAGCCTTGTTAACACAGTGAGAATTCTACATGAGAAACTATACCTTCATGGCCATGTATACACTTAAGAGGATTTACGTTTTTTTAAACATGCACGTGCATGACACTGCAGGGGAAAAAAAGTATTATCGTAGTCAATTCTCCATTAAAATGCAGGGTCAAAGGTCTCTGAGTGTATCTGTGGAGTAAACGTGTATTATGTGTACGTGTATACACACACACAGCTATTTTCACATGAATGCACTTGTGCATTTGTAAACACATACATAATGCAGGTCAGTTGGTATGCAAATGACTACAAAATGGTTATCCTGTTAGAGCTTGAAGGACAGAAGTTCAAGCTTTGGGCACTGCTTGCCAAGCTAAATGTTACTATTTGCTTGGATGTTTATTCTCTTGCCAAACTACCTGCTTTCAAAAGCCTCTACATATTTACTTGTAAAAATAAGTAAGTAAAATTCTTTATTAATGTGAGACATTACGCAGCTACATACATTTTCTTTAAAAGTACAGTAAGGCCACATTTTTTTACTATCCCACAGGACAAAATAACAATAACCTACTTTCAGGGGTCTGATAGGATTGTTGTTGTCAATAATATTGATTCAAATATTATTGTGCTGTGAGTAAGTATAACATCACATTTCATTCTACAGCCCAATAAAAAGATAAAGCACAATTATTGCACACTGTGATTAATTATCTCTTCACAAATCTGTAATTAAAATCTTATTAATGTCAAAAACATCTCTTGTGTTGCAATGTTGCAATTTCCTAGCTGTCAGCAGGTGATACGTCATTACTTGCTCAGTTGTATTCTTTAACACTGTAAGTAAATGAAGTACAGCCTTACAACAGCAGCCGAAGGCTACAGATGGATTTGACTGAGACAGACATCCCTTCATGTCAGCTATACAATAGCTGACACCTTTCTCCCTCACTGACATCAACATGAACCCTTCCTACACCTGAGTGGATGAATGCATCACTGCAGGTCTCTCATTGGTCCTTCATTTTTAAACTGGAAAACATGACAAATGTCTAATTTCTCCCAAACCATAGACTAAAATCTGAGGTGAGAAATAGACCATGCAGTTACAGAATTGGTCTTGACTTCATTTCTGTAATGCTAACAAATGTTAATAAGGTAAGGGAGTTTTGAGAATTGGCAAACCATGTTATCATCAAACACTCTCCATAGTTTGCTGATTGGTCTGCTTATATCTGGTAGGACTCAACTAATTTGTAGCGAATTTCCAGACTGAATAAGCTGATTCAACAGTTTTGGTTTAATTGAGTTTAATAGTGAAATGCTTTAATGACTTGGCAGTGTCTCACATGGCAGCTGTTTGAGCACTTTAATCATGTAATGCAACTTCAGTTAGCTGAGGACATTTTTTGCTGCAGGTTCAGGCAGACTTAAACTTTTTACCAGAGAGGTTACTTGCTGCCATGAGTTTTATATTCTAACTTACTATAAAACAACAACTACCTCTTCCTAGCATCACCACTTTACTCAGATGTGCAACAATCACAAAATAAACTACCAAATCCAGACACAGAGCATAATGTAATGCAGCAAGATATATTGCTTTTGTTTGAGGGGAACAATAGCCATTGCCTTTAATTATAGTCACAATCTATGACATAGAAATACATTAGGCCTGGCATGACTTTATTCGTCCAGATCATAGTATCTAGTAGTGCAGCAGTTAAAATAAATCTCCAGTAGGAAGCATCGTATCTAACACAATCTTCATGTCTAACAAAGGGAAAAAAAGGGCTTAATCTTGTCAAACACAGCACAAAGCAATCAGTGGGGCTGATCTTCGATGAGGGAGATGGATTATAATCAAATAGAGACTCTGAGTCTGGCTATCATCCTGTGGAATTAACTGTGGCGCATCCACAGACCACAGGAGTGTAATGAAAGAACAATATCACTGATATGAGAGGGTTTTATATGGATTTTTTTTTTTACTTTTAAGGACTGATTTTGTGCAATTGGCAGAAACAATGTTCAGTAGCTAGAAGAAAGTACAGAATAGGGGTGTGCCATATCATATTGTTCATGATAATACTGGTATAATTCTTAATGTGATTACAAAAAAAGGTATATCATTATACATTATTTTATATGACCATGTACAGCTGCAGCAAGGAGCATGGCTGAAAATTAGATGCTGGCACCGATGTGTGGGATTTGGTCCCAAAAAAGGGAGCAACTTCAGTAGTGTGATAAAAGTTTGACAACTATAATCTTCAGAGAAAAAGAGCAGAGAAACTACATCACACAACACAGACCACATACTGTACAGCCTCATCTGGTAACTAAACCAATCATGAGATAAGACATATCAGGATCTGTCCAATTCAGCTGAGATGGGAACAATTGATCAATTGTATGTTTGTTTAATCAATCAGAGCAGCATGTCACAATGTTGAGAAAACAAAGATAACTTGAGATCTGAGAAACAAGAAATGTAGTTAGTGTAAATAGTTCAGTCAGTCAGTTGTGAATGTGTGATGAAAAACACTCCTCACAAGCAGTCAGACAGCTGAATGAAAATAGTTTGATTATCACCTCTTTATTTTAAATGTGTATTTGGTGGCTAAGATGCAGGACTAAATGTGTGTTCATGTTTGTAAGTTAGATAAGAAAGATTTTAGCAGGAATGCTAATGTAGGCTGTTTAGAGTCTGTGGCTCTTGTGTTGTGTAGCAGTGACTGCCTGCTCTGCCTGCTCTGCCTATGATTGAATGCAATGTTATTGCTTTTTGCATTTGATTGGCTATCAAAATAAGGACTCCAGCTATGTAGAGAGATAACTGAGTGGTATTTCATCAAATTAATACAAAACTAGGAGGTGCGATTATGAAACCAAAGGAAATCAAAGGACAACAAGTGATTTACAGAGCAGATATGTATGATGTAGTAGAGGAAAAGAAGCAATTTCATTTCAGTTGGACTTAAAAGGAGAGCACACCTCTGCCTTCCTGTCATATTGTCCTTAATATCATTGTCACAAAAATGCAGAGAAATATCATGATAATATTTTAGTCTATATGGACCACCTTCAATGGAGAATACAGGAAGAGAACTTTCTAAGAATAAGAGCTTCCAATAATGATGCTATATGGGAGCAGCAGAAGAGTCTGTGACCAAAAATACACAATGTCCTTTTCTTTAGACAATTCAAGAATCTCATAATACATACATAGGCACACTGTGTTGTCTACCAAACACAATGGAGCTTAGCAAAATGCTTTAGCTAAACGTTGGATGGACATGCAGAGAACCTCAGCAGTGGATCAATCAGCATGGTTACGCAGCAGGCAGTGTGATTGAGTTCAACCCCTTGATAAGGTGTGTTGCATTATTTATGGTCACCTGTAGAAGCCATTCATTACCCACCTTTCAATAGCTGACACAAATTGATGGATAGTTATCTTGTTAGAGGAAAATTTATTCAATGAGTGCAATACACAATTTTAATGGATGGTTAGATAATTCTGAGCACCTGACTTGTTAGCTAGAAGCTCGCTAATTAACATCAATATATCCATCTGATGTGTCCGCAAAAAGGGGAAAGGTGTGCGGTTGTGTGCTGACAGAGGAGGGGTGGAGGTAGGAGGGAGGCGGAAACGTTCAGTTCCAGTTAATTTCAGGTCCATTATTGTCTGTTGGGGGATGCCATTGTTTCTGGTTCATAATTGTGCGGAAGAGAATTTACTTTTATTAGAATATTTGCAAAGAGAATAAAGAAATGCTAAGCACACAAAAGCATAATAATGATATTGTAAATTCTGTCAGAATCAATGTCAGACATACAGACAGTACAACCTCCAATTACTATACAAAATATTGCAAAAGAATTGACTTAATATATTTATAATCTTCGTGACGTTAATTTATGAATATTTTTTTTAAATTGCCATCATTTGACATGCACTATATATCAAGTGAACAAACGAGGTCTTGGTCATGGACACAAACTGTACTTTATATGCAGAGTTTGTGCCTTTATATTCTGAACTTCATTTGTGCCCTTGCTCATGTCCTTTGCATCCTCTCCCCAAGGCCTGAAGTAATTGTCACGGACGTCAAGTTGAGAGAGAGAAAAAGCAGGGAAGCAGAGAACCATATCCATGGAGGACAGAGGACAAAAGCCCAGTCAGGCGCTGCTTTGTAGGGTCGTGCGACTATAACGGGACCCTTCTCCTCCAGAGATCAGGATGAGAGGCCCCCAGTTTTCACAGGGTGGGTCTCGTGGGCCTCGGGGTTTCATCTAGAAATGTATATATGAAACAGAAATCCCTGCATGTACACAAAAGTAGTCAAAAAGTAGCACACATGATAGCTAGCATGATAGCATGATACACATCTTCAAGCAAATTTAGCAATTACATCTACATCTGTTGATGTGATGTAACCATTAAGACAGATGAGATCATGGGAGTGGACTAAACAGTGTGCTGATTCTATTTTCTTCAGTCTGTCCTTACCATGAAGTCATGTAGCTAATGCAAGCTAGCAGGCTGATGGCTTGTCAAGAAACAAGAACAGCAGAAGAAGAATTCAGTAAATGAATTAATGAGCTGACTTTAATTTTCTGCCCTATTGGTGCTGAAGAGACTCAGTTCCCTTCCGTTCTATGGTCCTCTTTAAGCTCAGTTTTTTGGGTTTCCAAAATGCTCTCCTAGTGTAGTTTCAGTGGAAAAACTCAGCACCAAACTGCAAAGTTAGCCACTAGCTAGTGAACACAATGGAGCATTTAACAGCTAAAGAACCAGATCTTTCACTCACGAGTTGGTTGGAAAGGGAAGTGAATTTTAGAATTACATTCATCAGGTGGCCAGAAATACAACTCCAAATGAATGCTAATGTTGCCACATATATGCTGGATGTGTTAAGAGTCAACTGTTTGCTAAGTTCGCCATAGCAACTTTAATATGACAATGTTGTGTTTACATCTAGTTTCCACTGCTCCCAGAGAGCCAAAGAATAAGTTGATGCAGGTTTAAAATAAAAATATTTCAATAATATTTTAGTCTTTTTGCACTTGTAAAGATTCACCTGGCTCTACAAACTGGTCAGCTAGTTGAGAATGGAATAATAGATTCGATACTAATACAATACACTTGATTTTCTACTGCTACTACTTTTCTATAAGGTGAGATAAGCTCAACCAGGTGCATTACTGTACATACACAAAACCTTGGAAACTGCTGTATAATCATGCACGAACTATACACAAATCTTAACTCATATACACTAAGGCCCTCTTTTTCCCTTCAATGCACACACCTATAAGTAAATAGGAGATGGAGGACATGTTTGTGAAATTGGCTTTGAGCTTTGAGCCCCTCAATAAGTTATGGGTCGAGTCAAGGAATTTGGTTTTCTGGTAGCAGAGACGCTGGAAAAAAGATAAACATGCTCAGCGCTTTCCTTTTAGGGTTCATTACTCTGCCTATCCCGGGTGAGCCAGAGTTGAGAAGAGGAGTTAATTCCTACCGAGTGAGAAAAAACACATTAACTGAGACCTATCCATCTTCTCAGTGCTGACACCTCCATTTAAATCTCTTATTTCTAACGGATGTAGAGGGAGAATCGTCTTCTCTATGTATGAGCCCGTGGCTGTGTACGCAAATGGGGGGGGGGGGGGTGTAAATGCATGTGATGCCTTTTGCAGTGAAAAAAATCTTTCATTATGATATTTTCAATTTAAAAAGAGGCCAACATTTCCTGCTCTTTTGAAAAATTAAGTGGCGTTTTCTGTGGATTAATTTTAGACATCCGGGAGTGTATTCATAATACTAATGCAGGTTGCTGTGTTTTCATTTGCTGCAGAGAGTGAAAACTGCGATTTGGGGGTTGGTCTCTATTAATCTATCCAAAGCCCATATTTTAAACATGGGCCACATTAAAATTACACTTGACATTTCATCAAGAAAAGGTCTATGATACCTTTAGAGCAAACTATATGTAAAGATGAAAAACTACATTAACAGTTGCTAAGTCTGGGGCATGAGCTCAATCTTATGGAATCTTTTATGAGAAAGGTTTTATATCTTTCTTCGACTTTTCAGAGCTCCCCCACCCTCCCATTAATCATTACCAAAATCTCCTACTACCTGGCTATTATATACAGTATGCTAAGTGGTCTTGTCATTGGGTCCCTGGTTGCCCAGCGTAATGAGCAACCTCAAAGAAGGATCTGCTGGCTTTAATCAAATCAGCCCCCGGGTGTGACCAGCTCCCCAACGAGACCAGCTTTGTGCCAGGGCTGCCAATATTATGCCCCATTAAGAAACAATGCCCAGCGCACATACTCAGAACACACACAAACACACACACACACACACACACACACATACTGATTAGCACTAATCAGGGAAAGAATTAACAGTGCTGGGGAGCCCTGCATCTGCATCATAGGAGTGTTATTAGACAAGAGGCAAAGTGATTGATGTTATTAGACATACAATATGTCACATTAAACAAGCTCAAATAAAATAGCCTCTGCAAAGGTTTGTGGGAAAGGATCTGAACACTTATGGTACAAAATAAAAGTTTAGCCTGTTAAATGAATTTAGTATTTTGTGTTTGTTTAAAAAACAAACACAACATTATACTCCTTTAGGAGGAGTATCAGCGACTAGGGATGTTCCAAAACAATACACAGGATTGAGGTTGGGCCAGTCCAAGCATTTTTTGATGGCTCAGTATTAGCTATCTGTATATAGAGCCCAATCCATTTTCAATCCTTTGTTTATTTGCTGCGGGTGCACCAGCTGTCAAAAATGCCCCATTGGAGCTCTGTGAAAACACTGGAAGTTCTCTAACACACAGTGCTGTTGTGAGCATGAGAACTACATGGCACAAAGTAGCCAGTAGTTTCAATTAATGATATGTACTTGATATCAGCAGATACTCAATATAAAAGTGTGGGATCAGGGTCAAAAAACGTGATCATCCCTACCAACAATGGAGTACAGGACTATTACATATAAATGAATGTCTTTTAGATTCAAGCCCTTGCCAAACAAGTTCACACAATGCTGATTAAGCCTATCACTGACAGGTAAATCTCTTTGTATTTCACAGTGTACCAGAGATTTTAAATCTGGTGTCTGGTATGACATTCCCACGCTGGTGCACCGTGTAGTGTTATTTTTTGCATTAAATAGCAATGATTGGTTTGCTGGAACAGAAGAAGGGGGAAGCAACAGTAGTTCAGACAGAAGTTCAGAACTGCAAATTTAATGTATAATTTCATACCACAGTTTTGAAAACATTTCAGAGAGCTAATCTTTAGCTGAGGTTTCAGTGAAATCATTATTTATGACCCAGCAGATACTCCCGAAATATCAACCTTAAAAGAATGCTCATTTAATTACCTCACTTTACCTCGCAGTTCATGACAATGGAGAACATAACCTGAACATACTATCAAGTAGCAAGACGCATATTTGGTTTCCTTTTTCTGCTGAGCAAGAATTTAACACCCATGGTACATTGATCACTACAGATCTACTGTATGTGATACAGCTCAAACTATACACACACGTACGCACACACACTCCCACTGGACCTAACCTTCAGGGGAGCAAGACTTGCCTTAACAAAGTGGAAAATAATTTCCAATACATATTAATGAAGCAGAGTTGAATCGATGCCCTTGGAACTTTATGAGAGTGTGTGCCAATGCAATGCTGCGACAGCAGCATAGTGTATGTGTGGCTCAGATTTTGGAGGGGTGGGGGTGAGGGGTGCTAGCTTGGCTCAACAATAAGAGCCCTCATCTATCATACTGAGCTGAGAGTGTGATGGGGCCTCATAGGTCCATGTGAGTGACCCTGACTATGAAAAAGCCTATCAAGTCTGGATAGAAGGACTACTAGTGTTTCAGTGCCCCACTACTGTATGTGTAAGCAATTCTAAATGGAATGTTATTGATTAAAAACACTATGAAAGATTCCATCATTGATGTTTGAATGTCCAATCGCTCTCACGTGCACATGTTTATGTTAACTACTAAATGTGTCTGCACTTGTACATGTACACACACACACACACACACACACACACAATCCTGCTTCTGCAGCAAATCGCCTGGACCAGCTTGTTCATCAAGGGCCAAGAGTGTGTATTGAACAGAGAGGGAATTACAACCCCTGCAGCACTCGTGGATGACACAGCCACTTACAGCTTGACCAATAGGCCATTTGCACTCAATGAATCACATATTTAAACACATTAATAACTAAGGCCACTGGCTACTGTACAGAGGAGAACAAAAATATGCGAGCAGACAGGCAATCATCAATGTGCACAAACCTGTAATTTAAAATTGTGCCTGCAGTCACAAAAGAGCAAACATGTAAGCTTTTGTAGACTTTCCACTATTTAATAATTGTTATTTGACACAGCGATGTTTACACATGCAGAAGTGAAGAGTTTTCAATCAGTTTATTGGGTCTAACTAAATAGAAATGTACTCAGTGCAGGACAATGTCGATTTTCCAGAAAAGAAAGACACTCAAAACTGTAATTAAAGAGTATCTAGCTCCAGTAATGATAGGCCACAAGCATACAGGAGCGCATACACACAATGCAGCATGGTTGAGCTCGTTGTTATTCCTGTGCCGTGTTGCCACCGCATGATCACGCTGATACCCATGGGCAATTTGTTACGGACATCAGAGGAGCGGCGAAGGTCACAAGCAAGACAAAGTGTCCAGCCAGCCAATCACAGGCACTGCTGATTCAGCACTTTCAAAACACATCACCTGTCGATGTTATGAAAAAAGGAGACAAAAAGAGAAGCCCAGGACAGAGTGATGACAAGACAGAGGCAAATGGAGGCGGGAGGGACAAACAACGGTCAAAACATTTAAAAAAACGTAACGTAACGTAAAGTCAAGATTGAGAGCATCAGATTTATGTAACGTTTTAAAAACGTGTATCTAGGACATCTCATCTTAAAATCTTTAGTCTAAACTAAATTTCAACCACAGAAATAAAAGCAAAAGAAAAAAAACTATAATCTTGACTTTAATCCACCATATGGGGCTTTAAGGTTTAGTGCTTGGACAAATAATCAAAAATTAAACTTTGGAAAAATTACTCCTTTGAGGACTCCTTCCCATTCTCCAAATCATTCAATACAATTACCTGTAAAGGCCCCACATATCTTACAATCAGATGGCATTTCACACTCAATTTACAAACAACAGTCCATCAGACTGGTACTGAGCTGCACCTGCGTCTGCATAATCCATATCTGAAATGATCTCAAGCTGCAAAATCCTTTTCTTTTACAACTAGTAACTCTCATAGGCTTATGGATCATTATTGATTAGCTTGCCTGTGACGCATTTGTCTTCCTATTTACTAGATGAAAAGAATATATTTGGAATATATTTTATTTTACAAAAAACACCACTATGCAGAACTGATAAACTCAAAAGGATAAGCAAGACATTTCTGCCTGAATCAGGGTATAAAGGATTACAGGCACTGTGGCCCCTTGATCATTCTAATTAACACACACAGCAGTGTCACAACCCCTAGCTACCACTTCAACAGTCGGCCAGAACTGGGAAGATATCCACAATCTCCACAAGTGGGATTAAATTGGTCTGCCTTGTCATTAACTCAATATTTCCTGACCATTCAAAGGTAGTGGAAAGTTAAGTATTGGTGAAATGATAAAATATTTGACAGTGACAATGTGACCCCTAAAAGGCACTGGATGGATTTAGGCTAACCAAAGTTCTTTGGGGTAAGAGTGAGACAGGGTGAAAGATATCCTTCAAAAGAATTTGAAGACAGATTGAAAGAACTGTGAAGACAGAGAGGAGACAAGAGTCAGAAAGACAGGGGAGAGGGAGACAGGAAGAGCGAGTAGTATTTAGGTCTCTTTAGTGCTGAGTTGCAGCCACTACTTGATTGGGTGCTTTGGGAGGAAATGGAAAAGCTCTCCAGCCAGGTGCTTATCTCTGACCAGAGCTTACAGAGTCAACCGACCGCCAAACTGCTTTACCCTGACAGCCAGACACTCACAGGGTAAGTTCCAATCAGCCTGTGAAGAGCAATGTCCAGGAAAGATATTTCCACCAAGCTAGTGTAACTTTTCAGCAGAAGATATTGCTTTCTAAACTTCTATGAGAGTTCCATCCAAGTTCCAAACACTGACATTTATGTGTCAAGCACCGGTACCTCCTGTTTCAACATTTTCTTGAGGAACCAATGGTGGTAGAGGTCAGAAAGATGGCATGCTGGTTGTGAAATGTCACAGATGGATACATCACAAAGGTGTAGTTCTAGGAATAGCCTACGGAGGGACACGGCATCTTCAATTTAGCAATAATACTGCAATCTTCTGTAGCTCTAGCTGCTGAGATACAACAAGCAGGAAGAAAGATAGTGACTTTTTTCAGACCTTAAAGACTTAAACTGTACAATCATTGTAGATGGAAAAGGGCCTCCAAATGTTGTAAGAGGAATGGGGACAGCACTTTGTGAAATCCAAGTCAACTTTCTGCAGCAAGTTAAGTGCAATGCTGGTATTCTACAGGTACTGGTGTTTAATAAAATGCTATTTGATTCAAAAAGATGAAAATAAATCAACGATCAGGCCTTCACAGAGCAAAAGACTAGACAAAGTGTTTGCTGCTGGGTACATATAAATTTGTTATTGTCAGCACTTTCAAAAATGCCTTTTTTAAAAGATGTTCGATTTCCCCTGATGTCTTTGTTTTTAACTTTTGAGCACAATGAATTGTGGGCAATTACCTAAAGCTATTTCTTCAGCAGGAAAAGTATGTCAAGTCCTCAAGCACTTTCCAGTTTCATAGTGGATTGCCATGAGCTGCTGTATATGGAAGCCGAGAACGGCCGTGCTTGCAATTATTTTTTTAACGCTGTTATTGAGATTACTCATTAATTATTTCATTATCTTGAGAAAACAAGCTGTTATCTCAAGATAATGAAATAACCCATTATCACAAGAAAATAAAAGGTTGTTTCCTCTTATTACTTATAATGTTTATCAGAAGTGCCATGTCAGCATTAGTGATGGGAGAAAAAACTTTCTGAGGCATTGAAAATGAAGCAGTTGTGTTTAAAGTGGTTCACTGCTGGTCCACATCTGCTGTGGACTTGGACATTGCTTTATATGTAAGGATTCAGGGCAAAACGTCATGAAATGACATTTATTAATAACCCTTATAGTTACTTCTTACTACTTCTATAAACTCTTGGATGAATTAGGGATGAATCCTCCACGACAGTTATGACAGTGATCTTGAAGGCTGAAACCAAGTGTGATCAAATGAACCAGACGCTCATTTTCGAGTTCTCTATAATTATCCCATGATTTTGAAAAGACAAAGGTCGTTATCTCTAGATATCTGACTTTTGTTTTCTCAAGATAATGAGATAAATTACCCCATTATCATGAGAAAAAGAGCTTTGTTATCTCAAGATAACAAGATAATTAACTAATGATCTTGAGATAATGGCGTTAAAAAATAATTGCAAGCACAACCATTCTCAGTTTCCATAGTTGTAGACTTATCTAGAATGTGTATTGAAGTATGCAAGTCTGTTTGAGCGGACACTGAGACTTGGACTGTAATTGCTCAAAGCGCCCCTAGCTGAATGGGAAACAGTTTTGCATTAGCAGTTTCTCTATTTCTATTGTCATACATGTCATTGGATAGACTTGAACAGTAAGTCAGCACAAGATTTTGGAAGGAGGAAAAACATAGCTGTATTGATGTCTCCATTGGTTAAAAGGTCTCTTGAACCTCTGACCACACCCAGTGTTGGGCAGCAACGCATTACTTTATAACACATAATGAGTGGAGTAAGGGATTACAATTTGAAATTCAGTAATAACATTACAGTTACTAATTCCAGTAACGCTCTATTACCTTTACACTTGAGGGTCAGCATGCTCCCTACGTTAGCCACATATAAGCCTACATTCAGGAGTCTCCTAATGCTAGTTTAGTTCAGAGTTAGAGGGAGTGTGAATTGTGCAGCTGAGGTCGGGACTTCTGCAGTGCAGCTGCAACAGTTTCCTGCCTGTTATTTAAACCACAAACGTCTCATTTTCTGCCTCTACATGTGTTAATACAAAAGATGCAGTGTGTGGATGTCGAGGATTCTGAGTAGTTTAAAGGAAAATTTGATGGATCTGACAGCTGAGTAACAAAAGTAAAGCGTGATGTAACATTACTTTTGCTTCTGAGTAATGAGTAAAGTAATGTGAGTACTTTTACAATATAATGTAATATCTAAGCATATCCAAGTAATTAATTACAATTTTAAGTAACTTGTCCAACACTGGTCAGGTGTGGTCTGTTGTACTTGTGACTGCTGTAATGTAGCATGGTGCTATACTGACAGGATAAATTCCTGCTGCACAGGTTCTGGAAAATGCATGATTATGATCACTAGTTGGTCCTGTAGGTTAAGCCATATTATTAGATTGGGTGCAGTTACACTTTCACATTCTCACCATCAATGAGTGAAAGACCAATTTATGGTTACTATGGAAAACTTTGCCTTTATTGCCTTGATATGGAACACCAAAGAGGTCAAGGCAGGTTAAAGGCACAAGTGTAGCCTCAACTCCAAAATTTATAGCACAGGATGGCAACCAAGTTTTAAGACTTTCTGAATTTCTGGTGGTGGAGCTCGAGTTATTCATGTGCTGGTTGGAAGCTCTGACATCTAACGCTCCAGGGAGGTAGTAAAGCAGCATTGAATCCCCAAGCTAACCTCTAAATAAGAAAGACATTTTTCCAATCCACACAATTGTACCTGAATCCATCATTCTGGCAAACTTTTAAACTACATATCCAAGCCAGACTTTTGACTGGAAGAAATAAAGTACAAAAATGTCAAGAAAACTATTTGGAAGGGTTGCCAAAATAAATTGTATGCTTGGGAAACTTTTATATGATCCTCTACAATCATATTGCATTAGAGGATGATGATTCCTTGGAGTGTTCATTGAAACATGACCTGTTACTTAGCTGCAAACGATGCCGAACATCAGTGCATTCCACTTGTAGTTATGGTTCTCAGCATCATGTCTTGTTTTTGTGAATACCTGCGGCAAGTCTTCGGTGCTCTACAATCCCATTATCTCTGCATGTATGAGATGTGTTGACAGTCGCACAGTGGGGCGACAGAGCTGGAGGGTGGGCGGATGGGGGGCTGCTGATAGTGAAGAAGAAAGAAAAGGTAGGGTCCTGAGAGAGCAGAGGAAAAGAAAGGAATATAGAGTATGAGATAGAAAGGTGTTGTGTGCAGGGCTACGGGCCTCTGTGTCCCGCAGGGGATTACAGATGGCCCTCAGAATTAAATCAAAACTGTGCTGACTGCCAAGGAATGGGCTCTGCGACACATCGGGTGCCACATGAGAGGTGGGTAAGACTGCCGCAGAGGGAGGAGGCTGAAGGCGAGGGCTGCAGCCATAGAGTGAAAATCGCCTTCAAATGAGTTTTTGAAATATCTAAAAATAAATTGCCTTTGAAAAAGCTCAACAGACAGCTGATATGCCGACTGGATGGGGGCCAAGTGAAAAGTTGCCCTCTCCCTCCATTTCTCCTCATTTCAGCCTCTTCTACACCACGGCATCATTCGTTTTCTCACGTCTCATTCCCGTTCTCGCCCCCTCTCGCTCTTATAGACACACACCAGCACGCATGCAGGTACTGTACTAACACATGGGTTTAAACAAAGTTCAAGTCTCATTTGGTTACCAATTAACAACAGTTGGATTTGAAAATGAATAATGCAACTTCTCCTGGATTATAATATTTATCAACAAAATACTGTACATGGGGATTCATTGCAAGGGGCCAGCAGATGGTAAGGTCTATTTTTAGAGGAAAAGATTGAATAATGTATAATTGTCTCTGTCTGCTCATCATTTCCTTTGCACATGCTACAGTTCATAGTCATACTCACAGATAGTATTAGCATTTTACCCAACACACAAAAATGATTGTTTCTGTTGATAACCAAATGATGACATTAAAGCTTCAGATGAAGCATCATTATACACTTTTATAATGTCACGGATTTGTTTAACCTGGAGAGTCATGGAGATTTGTGAACGTTTAGTTCTCTTGCAACTTGCATTTTGCCTCATTCAGGTAGCCACACTTACATACTGCCATCTTTGAAGCGAGCCTGATGTCGCTATCTCATCCCCAGCCCTGTGGAGATTAACTTCTGAGCACAGAGTGTAAATGAAAATTTTGGCGTTTATAAAATGCAAATGAGTCAAGAGACATTATAAGATTGACTTTTTAAACTCTGCAAATCAAAATTTCTTAAAAGTAGGCATACTACAATGGCTGATGACTTCATTTGGTAAACGCTGTCAGTTAATATGAAGTGTTTAAACTGGATGAAATGTCAAGTGTTTTGTTACACGCACACTTGAGATACTTTCATCATGACCATCATTTCTCAATAGCAAGTGCACATAAGGAACATTATTTTCCCCTTGAATTATAAATTGTTTTATCAGTGACAAGAAATTTGATCAGTATGTTAATGACCCACATATGTGATAGCAGATAGCAGCAAAACAAAATTGTCCCTTTTGTACAGATTTGTAAACACTTGGTTGTGCACACTCTGCTCATTCCTGAGGCACAAAATTAATTATATTTCCCAAGGCTTATTGTCTTGATGCTATTGTTTTCCTTTGTCTTTCCATAAATACTCTAACACTACAGTGTCTTTCTACTGCCAGGCACTAGCCAAAAAAATAATGTATGTTAAAGAAATGCCAGGCCTTCCCTCAAAAGTTACAATAAAATCAAATCATTGAATGTCCACCCATGTTAAATACTTAAGTTTACAATTGAAACCATAGTCTAGTAACATATTAGATGACTATTACATAGACAAATGTTTATAAATAAGCATCTGTATGTCCCAATAAAGGATTTAAATCAAATTAAACCAGCTGCAGACAACCAAAGGACACAACAACATGCTCTATGCACCCAAATCAATCACCATTTATTTGTTGTAGATTAGCAATCGTAATAAAAAAATAACTTCAGCCTCTTAGCATTCACTCTCTAATGAGTACCACTCTCATTAGGATAGGTTTAACCCACTGGCACTGCCCATAGTACCAAGCTACTTTCTTGGCTTCGGTGGAAGTCTCTTATTGCTCCACTCTCACCCTCATGGTTAGTCTTCTCTTAAAACTTAATCTGTTTCACTAGTGCAGCCAAGGAGCTATGTCTCAGCTTTCTCCCAACCTCTGACCTGACAAATGGTAATGTTTCATTATTTATTATTCACATTGCTTATTTCTATGCTTCTAAATAAGCTGAGGACAGATTGTTGAGGACAGCACAAACAGAAACGTCTCTGCATAGAGGAAGACAGCAGGACGTTTGTTGAATCTGAATTTCTTGGTAGTCTGTCAATAATAAATTAAGTTGGCATAGAAAGGTGTTGGAGTTTTGGCATGGAGGTCTCCATCAATTTGTGGTTGTGCTTTGTCCAATAATTTGCTACAGGTTGTTAATAGGTAAGAGATGTTACTATTAGAGTATATTCATTTTGAGCACATGGACAGAACTTTGAAAACCACTACATGCTGCAATTTAGAGACCTAGAGTTCCCTAGAGAAATGGCATGTCAGCTGACAACAAAACTATAATGGATTATTTTGCTCAAGGGACCTTGGGACTGAACAATCAAGGAATTTACAATAACAAAAAAGGCTTCAATTTTCTGGAGTATAGATTTACCTTAATAAGGGTAATGAGATAACACTAAAAATAACTTGCACAGGTCATTTATAGTCTTGCATTTATAGACCACATTTTGCATGCCTGATAGTGTGGGCTAGTTTCCCCAAAGGCACCTTTCTTTAAAGCAGAACAAGACAAAAAATAATTTAGATCTGTTAACACACTAACCAGATTGGCATCACTCCCAGCTTCAAAAATCTAAAATGGCTGGGTGGGGAGGGGTGAGGGGAGAAGATGAGGGCAGAAAATACTCAAAATGGAATGCTTTTTGTCTGTCTGCAATGATGATGATGACAGTGCGCGTTGAAGGATCCAAGCAGTTTATGAGCCACTTTAAGCTGTTTCTTAATGCGCTCCACTTCAATGCAGCTCCCCAGTAAAATAGCCTATTAAAGCTGATCATGAAGGCATGTCTGCCATCAAAATGGTCTCTTTTTGTGGTATTTGCCTGTAAGGGAGTTTTCCCCCTTCATTAAGATGACAACAACGCTTCACCCTATGCATATGCAAATAGACAAGTCTAGATAAAAATGCAGCAGGCGTCTTTACACGTGTGTCTTGTGTCTCGCTGCATGACTCAGACCTGGGGTTTACAAAAGGAGGGATTGGGGACAGCGGCCCTTGCCCTCTATCCTTTTGAAAGTCCAGATGTACTTGAGGATTCAAACCAAACAGAGCTCAGATTTATTTAGGACTGAGCCTCCTTCTGGGGATTAATTTTAACTTGCAATAGTGAGAAGGCAGATGCCTTGGCATGGACAGAAAGCAGATTTACAATGGCCTCAAAGGAGACAGTGATCAACACTATACACTATACTAATGTACATCATTGAAGGGCAGCACACAATAGCTCCAAATCCCTTTGGCTCCATTTGGCATTGCTGATAACCATAAAGAGTAAGAAAAGGAGAGGCTGAGGAACAGATGCGCTGGAAGTCCACGTGGCCGAACAGGGCTGGCCTAATAACAAGATTAGCCATTTTAATTTAGATTATTTGAGACTTGTTGGCATGTAGAGATACCCCCTCTGAGGGAGACAAATGGGAAAAGGTCATTCATTTGGCACCTGATCACACGTGCTTTACAGAGGTTACATGAAAGCACACAAATTCTGTTGTCAACTCTACGCATTAGGATACAAATCTTAGCATTGCAGAGGTGTTGAGATGGTAGGTACACAGCCACCGGAGGGTAGCCTGATGGCCAAAATATGAAAAGGGCCTGTATTCTCAGGCACGCCATTCAACCTAAGCAAAACCAACTCATCCATCATCACACTCTTGGAGTCCCGTACAATTCATCACAATTTCAAGTAGCAGGTTTCATTCAAACAGACTACTTCCCTCTCAGCAGAAGGCATAGGCCTTAAATGTTATGTCTGGAATAAGAATCTATTCTCAGAATAAGCAAGTTGAAAATCACTCACAAGACTGTTAAGACTTAAGTAAAAGTACTAGTAGCAGCCTGTACAGAATAATAGCTAATATATTTATAATTCACTTAACAATTACACCTTTTTCTGCATCCCTCTAGTCATACACTAACATGTCACTGCCTACTATAACATTTTATTATCACAGATGTTCAGGAGTCATGTGAATTTTAGTATCTCATACTTATGACAGCAAAATGAAGAAATCCCAGGATGATGATCAATCTAACATGACCTTAGGCCTTGTCATAACATTATCACAGTATCCAATCAACACAGGGGCCGCTGTCTATGACTAATAAAAAGCTGACACCATCTCAATTTCTTCAATTACATACACACAGACACACACCACCTCTGGCATAGCAGTCGCAACATTAATACCACATTACAACTGCATTTTAGAGACATTATGAATAAGCAGTGATTCACAGCAGCTGCATTCATTACACAAACGTGATTAAAGTGGCAGATCCCTCAGGCGTCCGGGGGCCTAATGATCCCACTCTGCCTTTTGTTATTCATGTCAGCTGAGGGCACGCCACTAAGCAGCAGCCATGGGTGTCTGCTTGCGTCGAACGAGGCCTCATTAATAACAGGCCATTCACAAACCTCGCGTTCATACTCAGCGGCCGGTCATGGGAAATGAAAAGATGGAGCCCCCTGGATGCCCGGGTTTACCCGTGCCACAGATGGGTCCACCCGCTCTCCTGCATGATGATGTTGATGTCCACTTGTGTGTGACAAGATGACATATGCTACGTGGCATTCATCGCTATCTGTTAAATTGCCCCTTCTTCTGATGCTCTATTCAGCGCCATTGCTGCGTTCTCCCTCCAGAGACTGGCAATGTCTATATTTACATAACGCTTTAATACAATAAAACAAATGAATAAAGTCCTGGCTGTGTGCTGCAAGGGGGAGGGGGTTAGAGAAAATAAAAATAGCCCAAGCTATTGAACATTGTAGCTATATATTCAATATTTGTCTTGAAATTATATAAAATTAATTTTGAATTAGCCGAAGTACGACACCAAACCTGCATCAAAACACTTAGTAACTAAACAGTATTGTTAATTTAAAGATTTTTTTTTTACATTTTTTAATTTAAACAAAATTAAAATGTGCAATAAATACTGCCCTTCTCCAACTGCTATAGCTCTACATGAGTACTCTACTAACCTGACACTCTGTAGGTGCAACCCAAGTAGTATACATAGTGCTATATGCTCTTCCATACCCATTCAAACTTCCTGAGCTGGATATACCCCCCTGTGCTCTTTCTGCCTATCAGATGGATTCTGGATCACCCCTGCTGCTGACCATGCACTAAATTATTCAGTTGAAAGTAAGTCCACATTAAAAATGCATTGACTCGCAAGAGTAAGACACTGTAGAACAAACTGCAGTGCTAAACATGTAAGAAGGGGATCAATTAATGAGATTTCCTTTGTAATTTGCTTTTCTAATGTTGATCAAGTGCTTTTAGATTATAGGTGAGAGTAACATTTATAGTGTATTATGAATTTATAGGCAGACATACAATATGAATCTAATGTACAAAACAGAACGAGTGAGGTATCAAGCCACGGAAATATTTTTTTAGGCAGAAGAGTTTACTCCATTAACGCAGATAGCCATACAAATGGCACATTATTCAAAGTCTACACATGCAAATGTAAGTGTTTTATGACAGAAAAGCTATTGTCTTGCACACAAAAACACACAAAAGTTTGGCAAAGAACATTTTCAGGCATAGAATTTAGGCTGCACAAGCTAACAACACATATTCTCTCACACACATGCACACCTAGTTAGCATCCCTAAGAACACAAAGTCTGAACCGAAGCAAACTGACCAACCAGTAGCGCAGAATACATAAACCAAACTACTCTCAAACTTTTTCGCTCTGGCTTACAGGTCAAGCCCGGTGATAAAACTATTTCACAGCCACACAAGAATGAAAACATTTCTCAGTAATGATGATAAAATTAGCAGGTTTGTGTTTTATATAGCTTTTGGTGGATGGTTTACATAGTCCAGCCATTGAGGCTGTATAGGATCTACAATGCTGCTGACCACAGTTTGCTGGCACACAGCTGCTGAGAACCACAAAGTTGCCTGACTGGTGAGAACAAGAACAGAATCAACAACAAAACCAAAGAGAATTACCCAACAGTCAACCTGACCTCACATTTATTTGACACAGAAGGGTCAAACTCAGAGCAGTTATTCTAAAAGTGATTAAACTCAGACAAGGAAGATTTGCCAAATATAGCCTGGGTAGTGCAAACCAATATGAGAAAAACAACTTATCTCTTCGGTCATCAGAGAAAATAAAATCACAGTTAACAGACTGTATGGAATTATGGGTCCACATGCATGTGGTTGATACACTTGCAGGCAGGATCTCACCTGATGCCTAAACTCCTCCATCCTGGTCAAAGAGGTGCAATAGTGACCTTTACTTCCTATTTTTCAACATGGCCTTTAGTTTCTCATCTTTATTTTCCCCATCTCTTTTTTTAAGTGACTAATAGGAACAACTTTTCTTTTCTAATTGTTCCAGTATTGAGCGAGAGTGCTTCAGCCAGCAGCCACAAAATGGGCTGCAATGTAATCCAACGGCATACTAGGCTCAGAAAGAGCTTTCTCCCTGTGGCTGTGACCCTGCTGAACTCCACACCACCGCTCTAATTGCATCAGTGCACTCATTACTGCACTGTTTACAATACTTTAATAAACATGAAATTTGCACTATTCATATTTTGCCCCTACATTATTCAAATAATGTTACCGTACATATAAACAACATATGTTGGTTATACTCTGCATTCCCAACCGAAGATTCAGTACATATGATGTTCATATTGTACATACAACCTATTCTCTAACTCTGTCAACTTCTCTTTTGTATATATGTATTTAAAATATTTACATATATATATATATATTTATCTCCACCAAGCATAGGCCTAGAGGGGATCATGTGTTTGGCCATGTGCGTGTGTCCTTGTGTCTATCTGTCCGCAGCTAATCTTGCATACCACTGGACTCATCAGTATATTTTTTGTGCACATTTATGGCTGTATGCTCAAGGACCTCTCATGGTTGTGGTGATTCACAATTTTTGAAAAAGGCTATTTTATAATGCCACTCCTTATGACCCTATGATGAAGTTTTAGACTTTTGTCTTCTCAGCAGTCCTCACCATTTTACAATTTGTGTTACAACACAGCAAAAGGCATTTCCAGCAATTGGCTAGGCTAAAAACAAGGCTTAACTAGTCTGTTACAGACTATGTTTTGGCCTTTGTCATGGCTCAAAAACTGACATTCACAGAAAATTTTAGTCTCTTGAACCTCTTGAACCAGAGCATCTGCAGATTAATTCCATACCAAAGATGTTATGATCCACAAAAACAAGGCACAATACAACATGAATAAATCTCAATTTTTGTTATCTTCCCTGCCATCTTGACTGTACACACCTGGCGGAGATCTGCACTCTACTGAGTGCACTCTTCTAGTTGTATATTGTAACTCTCCACTGTCCATCACTGTACAAATTGGAAGACATAGTACCACTTATGATGTAGCACTTACTTTCCAGCACTCATCTGTAAATAATACTGTATTTTTGCACTTCTGATTGGATGCTAACTGCATTTCATTGGCTTTATAACCATACTCTGCACAATGACAATAAAGTTGAATCTAGTCTAATCTAATATGCCAGTGTCAGCTGCAATACTTTCTCTTATGCATTCAACATGCTCAGTTCAATTCATCCTACAATATACTATTATTTAAATCGGAAAATTCTAAGCAGACACAAATATGTCAAAAAAAAGTTTCTTTAAGGTTATGACATCAACAGGGATAAGCATGCATCAGCAGGTATCATTCATGATGAAGATAAAGGTGCTACAGAGACACACTGTATGAACCTTCTCTGAAGGTTGCTGACAGGACCAGACGGATTTTGCTGACTCTGGACCTTCAGACCTCCCATGGACCTGTGGGGATGGGCAGAAGGGGGCACAGCAGCTTATTAAGCCAGGTTTAATGGCCTTGACCCTGGCCCACAACCTGGAGAGGAGCCCTGAGGGATGAAAGGTCAAAGTTTGTATAAAATTAGACAGCAAGAGGAACTCTGAGGTGTGGGATGTTTGGCAAGGCCCCATCCTTGCATTGACTATAAAACAGATGGAATTTTATTCAGCAAGACTTTCCCAAGTTTCTCTCCTTGAAAATGGGCTTTAGCTTTCACACAAAGCCTGTCGGTTTTGAAACTACTATGTTCTGCGACCTTAGACCACTGCTAAAGGTAATTATAATTCTAGTAGTTCTTAAAGGTTTTTGCTTTTATAAAAAGGCACATAGAAGATGAGTGAGTGAGAGCAAGAGAGCGAGAGAAAGAGAGACAGAGAGGGGTGAAAAAGGCCAAGACCTTGAGGTTATGTATGTATGGCATTTCAGAATATTTAACACAGAGGTGGCTTCCAAATACATATTTTAGATGCAAACACATTGATGAACTCAACGACCTATATTATTGTCACGGAATTTGACATTCAAGAAATGTGGGAACATTTAATTATTGTAAACTGTGGGACATTTTTCCGCATGCTGCTTTTATCGTTGGAAATCTTTAGAAATACATTTGTGCTGGTATCAATTTATTGATTTTTGCACACTGTATCAAGCAGGTTCCTCAAGCAGGATTTGGTCCATATAATTTCACACTTAATCTATAATATACATTGTTTTTATTTTCCCTCTTTTTGAATGGGTTTGGAGGTTTCATAAAGTGCCATAAAACACCCATCTTGCCCTTCTTGATTATCTACTCCTTGGGTTACTTCCTGTTCCCCTCTATAAATCCCTCTTTTCTTCCCCAGACCATTTCTCTCCTCAACTTGCCTCCTTCTCTCTTTCACTGCAATTCTTCTATTCTCCCTCATTCAGCAATCACACCGTTTCCTTCTCTCCTCTTCGGGGGTGTTATGGGCGGTTGGAACAGAGGGTACAAGCAAAGCAACAAGGCTTGTTGTGAAACGGCCATGGGATCAATGGGGGTTTTAAGAAGGCAGAACACGTAGCCACAGCAGGTCAATTAGAGAAAGGACAGCACAGACACACACAGACACACACACATACACACACACATATATATATACACACACAGTGAAAGTGGCTGGCCTAAACAGAGTTACTTTTCGCCCCTTGTCAGCTCTTTTTCTCCAGCTTCAAATGGATCAGCATCAGGCAATCTTGCGCTGAGATAATGCCATTGGTTATGGTGGGAAGCAGACTTGACTGTAAGGACAAATGGCTTAGGAGATACTGTACTTTATATTCAAGAAAGACTATTTTGATGGCAAAAGTTGCTCTGTCAAATAAGTGAACAGTGAAGTGCTGAATTGCAGTGTGACACATCTCCATGAGAAGATAAGCAGACTTTACTATGGACCACACAACAGAGAATCTAATGATCCTTTATGGCACAGTTCTACTCTGCAAGCACCCAGCATGAGAACAGCAGTTCCGCTTATTGAATTAGCATCGTAGGGGTGAGGGGGGCCTCAGAAAACTAGTGAGTCAGAACTTAATCAAGCTCATTAAGTTAAAGAAAAAACATTGTGCCATTAAATGTGAGTGAGTCACTGGCATCAAAATATGCACTTCTTCAAAACATTTAAACATGGCTTATTTGAGTTAAAACAGGGGGTGGCAGGTGAATCCATTACCATGTCTTGTGTTACAGCTTGACAAGAATTAAGGTCATGGTGTTAGTGCACAGTTTGTAACTAATAGAATTTCATGCTGAGTATTGGGGGAATAAATTGAATTTCAACTAGGCTTACTAGACTCCTGCAGCAACGAGGTTTGGTAACTGGCTTGGTTGTCAGAACGCTGCTGAAGCTTAGGTGCTCCCGTGATAATGTAGATGTCATGACCAGCAATATAAATGTGTGAAAGACTATAATGAAATAAAACCTGCACCTTCCAGGTGCTGAAATAATAATAATAATAATAATAATGATAATAATCATCATCATCATCACCTGATCTCATCACTCCCAACACAGCAGGACAGCAGAAACTGGGGGATAAAAACTTCACTCCCATCTTGTTGCCTATATTTTTTGTTATGATCAATTGCTGCAGCTGAAATGTCACCTTTCTTGAGAGCTAGTAGACGCTTTTTTAAAAAGGTGTTAACCTTAGCCTAGCAACACCAGCCCACAATTTCCGCTATGCTTATAGTGTTCAATTTTGCGGCAAAAAAAAACTGAGCTTGCAAGCTTGTACAGCGATTCCACGTTTGGCAGGCGTTAAAACAAGTATCCATGGCACAACACAGGCAGACAGGGGCCCAATTATCTTGGTCACAACAATCAGCATGTGTGAAAAGACATCAATTGCATGTGTGAAGAGATATCACCTGCGACATATCTTTTCATATCAAAGTATGCAGATTCATGACAATGGTTGTCTCAGTTGTCTTTCTTCATGGATGCGTTTGCTTCAGTTCAGTTTCTCCTCTCTCCTTTCCATAGCCTTTTGTTCTGGACGTCTGCACAATACCTTTTACTAACACTGAATATTGCAATAATGAGCCTATAAACAGCTTCATTACCTACACTACATTTTCAATTAGGCATGGGAACACATCTTGAAGGGTACAAGAGAGGGAGGGAGATAGAAAGGACACTTGATAGAAAGACAGCTCCCTGATAGCTGTTTCACTCCATTTTGCCTTTAAATTTTCTGCTTGTTTTTCTCTTTATCCTGTTTTTCTTGCCCTTCATTATCATCCGCTCTGCACTCCTGTTTCTATTGACAACAGGCTGAGCATGGAGAATAAAGGTAAAGCCTTAACTTAATTATCTGTAATGAAAACACCACTCTCTCTCTTCTAAACTCATATACAGTAGTGTACTCACTCCATTTGATATTCTTGCATTTACTCTGTTTTGAGTCAATATATTCATCTTGTATTTAATCAAAATACCTCTGATAGTGAAAAGCCTGATGATATAGAGAAGAGAGTAGAGGAGAGAGGGAGAGCAGATTGTTGGAGTGAGACAGAAACATGAACATGTATCTTCCAACAGGTTAACATGAAAATTAGAGCAGAAATATGGAATCAATACCAAGTGCCTCACTGGTTTTCATCGATGTGAGAGACTCTAAATGTTCTCCCATCTATTCACATTCTGTACCAGCTAAATGGTAAGTTACAGAGAAATAACAGGAGCACTTCCAATCTAATATCCACTTAAATTACAAAGAGCATTCATCACTGACAACATCCTTCACCAAATCCTCCAGGGAGTGGGATTTACAGGGAGGAATGCTGGAGCAGCTACCTCTGAGCCAACCGCTGACAGGAAAGCTGTGAAGTTGTGTGATCACCTGGAAACCCTTGGCGGTGACATCAAAGTGGGTGATTGATGTTTTATCAATGCATTTTACACCTACTCACCGAAAATTTCTCACGCTTTAGTTTGTCTATCCAACTACTGTTCCTGTTCACTTTTGCACGTGATCCGTCTGTCCTCTTCAAAAAATGTTTACATGTTTTTTTTTTAAAAAAAAGGGAGAAAAACATCAAAACTGCTATCAAGTTGTTGATTTTGTTTATGAGCAACTGTATATTGGCACATACGCAAATATCATACATTAAAAATTTTTTTTTAAATTACAATGATCACCTCATGCTAAAAGAAAGTGCTTGACATGATTATGAAACAGTTACTTACATAGTTTGAGCAGCAAACTTTTGTTGTTTATGTAACTTCGCAGTGAGTAAATTGGTAAAATATAATTTTAAAAAAACTTGAGTGAATATTTGGGAGTTAATTTGAGCAAATGATGGAACATTTTTCAGACTTGTGTCAACACTGAACACCCAGTATTTTTGCGTACCAAAACTTTTGGCATTGGTACAAAAACCCTACAGAGAATGCAGAGGAAAAAATCGTGTCCAGCCATTGAGTCTGAGTCAAATGTAATGTTCTTTATCCCAATTTCAGCTGAAGTGATGAAAAGCATGCTTATATGGTATTATAGTCCATACTGAGTAATATACTGTACAGTACAGTCACAAGCACCTGACTCCATTCCTACAGTTTTCTAACTCTCACATAGTGTACACTACCACAGTGTTTTTGGTACTTTCAAGGTTAAGCTAGATGAATCCTTTCATTTATTTATTGGTAGCACAAAATACATGTACTTTCTACAACAGAAAAGTTAAACTTAGATATAAATAGATATAATCCACAGAAAGATAACACAGCATAGATCTTGGATTAATTTCGCTCCAAGCTAGTAGATGAAAGTAATCACTGAATGTTCTCGCAGTGAAATATGAATGAATGTGTCATATCATTCAGTGGGCATGACTCTGCAGAGCAGCAAGAAATTTTCTACAGCAGTTAAGTGTCGGGGTTAATGCATGGTACTGCAGTGCCCCCAGCTGACCACAGACAGTACTATACCTGTTGTAGCCTATATGCTCCTGGAAAGTACAACAGACTCAGGGAGAAAGAATCCATTCGATAAAGAGGGGAATTTACTCATCATGGCTGCACGCTTGTGAAACATGTGAGAAACAGAGCATGTATAAAACTGAGTGGCCATATGCTTTTGTAGCAGGTAAAAACTGTTTAAAAAGTGACTGAAGGTGATGAGAAAAATATTTATACGATGGTATTTGAACGAACATTAATTAACAAGGAACCCAAAAGACTTAATACAGATACACTTACAAACTACAAACCAGAATTTAAATGAATGTAGAGCAAGGCAACACCTGCAGCTCCAAACATTTTTGAGACTTCAAAGTCCAGAAATCATCTAACGCAACATCTGGAAACTGTACACAGCATGCTCATGTTTACAGCCCAGCTGGTCCATGCTGCTTTACAACAACAGGACAGGAGAGGTAAAAAAAAGATATGGCTTAACAGAGCTACATCACAGCCGTTTAGGAGACAGTTCAGATTTAAGTGCTTAATTCCAACTTGTTGATTCCTGCAGCTGAGAAAGTGGCTGTACACAAGACCAGATTCTGTCAGTGTTGTATTTTCCTAAAACTCTTGTGTAGCTGCAGGTTTGAGGAGTAGGAAGTTAAGGAGAGAGAGAGTGGTTGGTACCATGGAATAATTATATACAGAATAGGTATAGGGAGACTACTGTACAGTGAAAATCATTTTCTTCCCTATTCTCTTTCTTCATTGTCTTGACCTCTCTCCAAGGCTTGTGACGGTCCACACAATTACCTTCAATTATCCTCACTTCCACCTCACCAATTACATCCATTATTGATTCCAGACCCCCAGGCTGTAAGCCTTATCTATACACAACCAGTCTACGGAGGAGAAAGCACAATAGGACAAAATAATAGGACATTGGTTCATTAACACTCTCCAGCTTTTCGCTCCATCTACGTCACACCATCACCTACCCACCAGAAACCGTTTTCCACTGCAGTGCCCTTGAGAAACATATACAAGTGCAAAATCTATATCTAAGATACCCTAAGATCAGCCAAAAAAGCCCAAACATATTCAAAGTAATAAAATCTTGAACATGTTTGAGACTTACTTTCTGTAAATATAAAGCCAGATAAAGCAATATCGCCAAAAGTAGGATTTCGGCAACGAAAACTCAACAGGATTATGTGAGCAACAGTATAAAGTAAACTCATCTGTTTCTGACCATTTGTCCAACATGGGACAACATAGGAGACACAACACTAATGATGTGGCACCCTGTCTGCAGATGTTGAAAGCAAAGATGTAATGACAGAGGCATGAGAGTGAGACAGAGCTGAATTAAGGTCAGTTACACAGTACGGAAGCTTCAAAATGTGGAGTCACACTCTGTGCCCCTCCTGCCAGATTTTTTGAATATGATACTTACTGACATTTAGAGAGACACAAACATAAGCTGCTGTCACCACACACTAATGTAAAACATCCATCATCTTGAATACATGCCAAGGCACCTGCTGAGAGCCGCATCAATGATGCTTCACTGCCATCTCCTGTTTCAACAAACTTAAAAGGCTGAGCTCAAAGTGTGATCTGTAATGCAACGCTGCCCTCTTCAGGTGTCTTAAAGTTGTGGCTGGCTGTGTTGTAAAACTTGACAATTCAGATGAAGTTCATATTACAGCAGGAAAACTATATGTTCTTCTTATTAATGGTATTCAATTACCAGACACTTACCTTTTTATCTTTTCATTTAGCTTTTCCATGAAACTTGGTATCCCGCTGCATCAATAGAAGCTATAAATCACATCTTGTATCCTTCATACCGGTTTGGAGTAAAACTTGAGTGAGGTTCAAAGCATCTGAGCCATCCAGTTAAACAGAGAAGCACTACCTTTAACTATTATTACACAATAACCCCAGCAGTTAACAATTAGATCCTGACTTTTCCTTCCAGTTTTTCCTGAGACACCTTACACATATTTTCTTAACTTTCAAGTCAGTTGCTGTCAGTTCATTATAATATATAATTTCGCCGGTGCGTCACTAAACATCAAGTGTACAAGTCTGACTAGGTCCCACAAGAAAGACTGTGAAAATTGGGGTATAGATATTTACCTTCTACAATAAATGAGGCTCAGATATATTGTTTGTTTGTATAATGTGTTTTCAACACACATTTCAAAAAGTACAAGTCAATAAAAAGTAACATAGTTTACTTACTCCTTGGGGGAATCTATCAACAGGTTTATGTGGAAAGTAATCCAGCATCCCTGAATGGCATGGCACAGGTGTTGCTAATTGATGCAACTTGGAAAGTTTGTTTTGGTCTAACATCACGCGGTCTTTGTTGGCGGTAACTTTTTCACAAATTAGAAAATGCGCATTTATGACACTGCACAACTAAGCTTAAACACTCTTCCTTTTTTGCATTGTGGTTGTTTCTTAGCAAGTCTATTTAGTAACTTTACTAAACGGACAGTAAAACGGTGCAGCAGTTTCTGTGGAAAGGGGCGTGGTTTCCCATGTCTTATGCGGCCTTCAGGGACTATCGGATATATTAAGGCCATTAAAAGGGTTGTAGGTTCATCCAAAAAAAAGCATAGATGCTGACTGTGAAGTATACATTTCATGAACAAGTTAGATAGAGGTGACGTGTAATTCCCGGAAAACATAGAAACTGTGTCAACAAATGAAAGCAGAGTAGTGTGGGTTTTTTTTTTTTTTTAGATTTATGTGCATTTGTGGTTCATATTTTCAGTAGTAAGGGTTGCATATCTAATTCCATGCTTGTTTACCTTTACGTTTCTGTACATTATTTTGCAAGATACGTAAATTATTTTTGCCCCGATGTTTGTTCATGATGCACAATAAACTTTACAATTGTTGGAAATAACTGTCTTGCCATTCTGGCAAGTCAGCACATTCAATCTATGCATCAACACAATGTGTAATAATAGTAAACGTTCGGCTGTGCCTTTTTAGTTAAACGACACTAATAAAAACGACGGCCACTATGAAAACTGCTTTTGCCAGAGTGAACCGTCTGTTATTGTAATGTTGACCAAAGCGCATAGTGTATTAGTGTAACTGTGGGAGGGGCACCTGAAGGCAGCACTAGTGCAGCTCAGTGTTGTGTGCGGTCTGCTCGCTGTGTTTGCTGCTGGCTCCCCTCTGTCCTCCATTAGAGCTCGGCTCCATCCCCGCTGTACGGCGCAGGCCCGAAGTAGCGCAGCCGCTCTGAGGTTAGTGCCCTACCGCGCAATCTCCATCTATTTCAGCCCCGGCGCAGCCGCATCATCGAACCCGGCAGCGTTGGGGTGAAAGATGCGGATTGTTTAGATGTTGACTGGAGCAGAGTTATGATACATTTCTGGCGTTTTGTGGGGAAACATGTTGTAGGCGCGTAAAGACAACAAGCTCAGATAGAATAGAAGAGCTGTGGATGGACGCAGGCCGCTGGGCCTGTTGTAGTTAGCGCTCTGTTTTCTTTCATATTGCGCGGGTTTCATGCTAGCCGCTGCGTTACGAAGATTTACCTTTCATTGCACGCTCAATTCACTTATGTTCAGTGTCCCGACATCGAGAAACAACTGCTTTTCTCGATCGTAGTTAATGTCCATTCAGGTGTCCGTGGTTACACCGCCAAATGGTTAGCTAGCTAGCTAATTAGCTGAATGTAGGACATTGCTAGCTTAGCTCAGTTGGCAGTCGTTGTCAGCCAGCCGGCAAGTCGGCTAATATTACTGCAATGTAACGCGTTTGCAATAACATTGTCTAGTTCATACAGGATAGTCTGCTCGATTACTAGGTGCTGTGAAGAATTAGCCTTATTGTAGGCCACTGTTAGGATCATACATGAGTGTTATTGTTGTTGAGTCGTGCACCGATTCGTGCATCATCTCGCTGATCCTGTCAGCAGCTTATACATGTATATATACAGTTGTACTGAAGATATGAATGCAAATAAACCTTTCTGGCTGCTATTAATAACAGACTCCTTATGTTTTGCATTGTGTAGTAACATAATGTTCCCGTCCTCTTTCTTTATCTGAGAGAGAGAGAGTAGGGGGAAAAACAGTGATGACTACGTTAAAAGAAATATTCCATAAATCGGCTGCCTATTGTGAATCAAGTGAGCAGCTTATCCCAGTATACCGTCTCACTAATTCATTTCATGGATAGGTGGGCAAAAGCATATTGCATGTGTAAGTTTAAGAGTGCAGTTTAAACATATTTTAGTAGTAATTTTCCCTCTTTTGATTGATTATAATGTATGAATCTGCTCCGGACACATACCTTTATGCAATTTCCCATTGCACATGCAGACTCTTGCACTGACTCACACTGTGACTATATTTAAGACTTTCTTACAGACTTCTTAACTTTATTTCCACAAATAAACAAAAAAAAAACCCTTTCAGTCAGAAACAGACGTATGAATGAAAGCGTGAAGCAATAACTATTAATGTGTTGAATCCACATCTTGCAAATACATCTTGTGTGAAACCTATGATTGAAGACATAATTCATGGAAAATAAAACATCACTTCCGTGTTTTGTGTACAATAGTGGTATTCCAAATTTAACTCCTAATGTAATGATGCACCATGAAGCCCTCTAGAGGCAGACAGAGCAGTAGCAGTACTATCATGTCATTCAGAAGCCCAAAGGAATGGAAGAACAAACGCTTTCCCCCAACATGTCCATTGTTATACTGTTAATAGACATAACTTTTGGCCTGTTGTAAGGAGAATACCTGATATATATATTGTGCACTAATATACTAGAAACTACTGTGAACATGGCACAGATAATGAAAGTGATAGTTGTGTAATTTCACACCTTGGCATATATGAAGTACATACAGTGTCTTGAAAGGTGTATATACCTGGCATTATCTCTGTTTAGAAATACTGATACCTCCCATAAGTTTTATCCATGCCCTACAAACTCACATCTTGTAGTATTAATAATAGCAGGCTTTAATAGCAAGAAATACATGTTACATGTCTTGGTTATATGTAATAATATGTATCCGCTAAGCTGTATAGCACCAGTCACTACAACAGAAATGATTATCAAAGACCATTTTATTATAACAAAAATGAATGCTTGAACCGTTTAAATTATGCTCAGACGCAAAATTGGGCCAAAGCCTGTCCTGCCATTATCTTACACAACATTTCTTTTATGCTCTGTCCTCAGTCATTGTACCCTGGATCCAGCTGTGTAGACTCAGTGGTCAGAAATGGAGGAGCACGCTGTTCACCAGACGGAACACATGACCACCATTGAGGCCAACGCCGTCAGCCAACAGGTCCAGCAGGTGCACTTACTAGTTACAGAGCAGAAACCAGGAAGCAAGAAGTTCCATTATTCACAAGCTGCTTTAATCTACAAGCGAGTTAGACTGACAGACAGAAATGCTAGCACCTCATTCAGATGTGAGTGCCATGATATTTTTCTTAAAATAGAACACCCATTCTACCTGGATCTTTTACTGTATAGGTACATGTGACCACTTTCACTGAAGCATCCATGATGAGTGCTGAGGAAGACTCAACATCGTCACCAGATGATGATCCATATGACGACACGGACATCCTCAACTCAGCTGGCACTGATGAGGTCACTGCCCATCTGGCTGCTGCAGGTGAGTCTTGCCATAGCATCCAGAAAAAAGCCATCGTAGTTTTCTATAGAATAAAACTACAAGGTCTTTTTGACCAGTATTCAGCAGTACCTTCAAATTTTGTGAGATTCTCTGTCACTAGTTAGATGTTGATTTTATTCATAACTTACGCTGAGTTGATGAAGCTGTATTCTATTTACCATTCATACTGGCTTGTTTAGCAAATGTTCTTAAGTTATTCTACAGATCTAGCAAAACACACAGGTACATGGCATCCTGAGATGGGTGTAATGCTGTCAACTGAACAACAGGTGGTGTTAGTGGATTGCTTTGGAGCATTAGTGTTAGTTTTTGCCTTTTCCCCTCTAGAGATAACAAATGGTGTAAGTGGGCTACAATTGCATTTCAGCTCACATTTTTACACATTTCAAAATCAAAAAAAGAAGAGTAATAACATCTCTATAGGCTGTACATTTAAGGCAGTTATTGTAAGCTCAATTTAAAAAAAGAAATTCATAAACAATGTTCATTCTGATGACCTGTATATGGATTTACTTACAGTCTAGTCTGATCATTCTCTCTCAGGGCCAGTAGGTATGGCAGCAGCTGCCGCTGTGGCAACTGGTAAGAAAAGAAAGAGGCCTCACATCTTTGAATCCAATCCTTCCATCCGCAAGAGGCAACAGACTCGCCTGCTCAGGTGAGCTTTAAACACCAACACCCCCATGTATTGTCCCTCAGCAGCTACACTGACAGTGATCATGTGTGATTATTGTTTTTATTCTAAGACAGACTTTGCACTCCTTTTATAGTTGGTGTTGTACTTTGTGGCTTTTGGGCTGAGCCAGAAAGTAAAGGCATTATGTATGTTTACAGGAAGCTGAGAGCCACACTGGATGAGTACACCACCAGAGTGGGACAGCAGGCCATAGTGCTGTGTATCTCTCCCTCTAAACCCAACCCAGTGTTCAAGGTGTTCGGTGCTGCTCCCCTGGAGAATGTGGTGAGTGTTAAAGTCAGCAGGCTAGGGTTGGGCGATGTCTATAGAATTGGCATATGACGATTTCCACAGTGAAACATTGTGATGGATGGTGTTATTGTGGGGGGGTCAGGTGTTAATTACTCTTATCGGCTTTTTGCTCGTAAAGCTTTTATTGCACTTACATTAATGTAATGAGTGTAGTTGTTGTCAACTTGAGTATTTCATTTGGTTCACTGTCTCTCCTCTGCTCCGCTCAGAGAACACACATTCACACACCGCCCCGCCCACAATGAAACAGAGGAGAGAAATTTAGTGCAACCATAAATGACAGCAAAATGAAGCAGACACTGTTTATTTATGTTATTTACCTAATTTATGTGCACTCGTTTCATCTCAGCTCAGTGTGAGCATATTTGTGAGTGTATTTATATCAATCCATATATAATGATATGAAACAGAGGAAGGCAAGCAGCCATTGTGAGAATGTTTATCAGAAAATGTTTGGTAGTTTTTTCATTTAATAAATGATCACTGTGATTAATTGGTTATAGAGTCAATCAAGGCTCTGTTAATTCAACCAGTTTAGTTAGTAATAGTTTTGGCAATAAACTGAAACACTGATGTAACTAGCTTTCTGTTCTTTAGGTGAGGAAATACAAGGGCATGATGTTGGAGGACCTGGAGAATGCCCTGGCTGAACACGCCCCAGCTGGTGGAGAACTGGCCTCAGAATTGCCCCCCCTCACCATTGATGGCATCCCTGTCTCTGTGGACAAGATGACCCAGGTGAGGTTGGACTCAATACTCTTAATCTGCTTATCAATTAGGGTCCAAACCACCCTTTGTTTTTACAGCATTTCCTTTCGTAGAAATGGACCAATTCAAAACTTCTTCATGGCATCTGAAACACAACACTGATGTTCCCAGCAGAGGGCATCAGTTGGCAACAAATCAGAATCACAGATATTACATTCTCTGTCTAATGTGAGCAAGAGCTTAGATATCTGTATGCATTAACGTCACACAGTCAGTTTGTGTTTTTGAAAGTCAACAAGATTAGTTTAATTCAGACATATAAACAGTAATTATTCCTGTAAAACTTACATTTATTTTCATGCTAAAGAGCTAGAAATTGTAGTTCAGGCATAAACCTGATGCAGAGGTATTGTCTGTGTTGATAACAAGCCAAACGTCCTCCCTAGGCAGGCTTCAGCACCAGTACACAGAGAGAGGAAGTGCAGAGTAGACTGCTCTTGGTCGGCCTTTCCCTGCAATGTTAGTACCATTGCAGCCTGGGTCCTCTCTCCACCCAAGGGAACCCAGCTTGTTTACTCTGCCATCCCAGGGCTGCTGACGTATTCTCTGCATCATCGTGAGAGTAGCCAGCATGACAGTGGCCCTCAGAGACGGTCCTCAGCCCTGGGAGCACGGTAGCCAATCCCAAGGCCAGATGAGTCCTCAGAGGGCAGGTGTTAGTTGGTGCTTGTTTTTCTGGAGGTTGTAGGATGAGATTATCGTGAGTAACCTGTTGCCTCACTCAGCTTGGCCAAGCCAGGTGGAAAGGTGTGGGGGATGGTGTTTTTTAGAGGTACGTGTGTTGGAGACAGCTCTCCAGCCCCTCTGGAATTGGCTGCATGAAAACGAGAACATTGTGATGAAAAGGAGCTAATTCAAACATAATTCTCTTAATATTTATCTGTTTATTTATGTATTTATTTGAGAGTATTTGCTTTCTTCTATGCAGACATCTGCAGTAGGTTTTGTGAGGATGAAGCAATCCCAAGTGAGGTTTAGTGACGTAGGTCGAGGGCCTGGCCAGTCCAATATATGGAGCATCTGTAGCAGGTGATCCCGGGTCTGCCCTGAGCCCATAATTACCCCCTAGCCTTGTTAGGGCGAGGGACCCGGCAACATAGCCACCTTTCTAAATGCTGATTGGACCATTGCTTGTAAGGATTAGGATCGGGGGATGGGGTGGTGGGTATGAGGACAACATGCCACTTAACTCACTAGCCACTGTAATTAGGCCATCTGGTCTTGCCCACATGCATGCACATACATCCACACGTAGAGTAGCCACAGGTGGAAATACAAGCATTTTTGCCACCAAATCTTTTTTTTCCTGTGGTTAATCCACATTATACATCAGTAGGTCAAGTGACTGGATGCAGTCATGTTACTCCAAAACTGACCATCCATTTTCTATCAAGATCCATTTTGTCTTATCCCTTTGTATGATGTACTGGGGAACTGTGTATAGGTGGTTTGAGAGTTAGAAAAGGGGGCTTTGGGGGGAGGAGGGAGGGATTTATTTCTCCCGGTACCAAATTTAGCCCGTGATGTCAAGGCAGGCAGACGCTGCAGTGCCTCATTGTGCAATATAATCCCTCGGTGATGCTTGCATATTACCAGGACACTGAGGACATTGGCACTAAACCCCACCCCAGTCTGTCAGTGAGTGTGGCGTGTTCTGGAAGTGTTGATGTGATGGTGAGTGGGCATGCACACGACTCACTGCTTAGCTGTGTGTAAGTGTGTATGCTCATTTTATCTGGGGCATGAGCAAGAGCAAGCAAATCATATTATATTAGGACCACTACCCATTTCCTTACCCTGCTTTGGAAAAGGCCCAGAAGTGGTCCTCACATGGAACATATCATAGGTTTAAGTTTAAAAGTGCAGTGTGTAGGATTTAGTGGCATCTAGCAGTAAGGTTGCATATTGCAGCCAGCTGAACACCCCTCCCCCTCACCTTCCCCTTCCAACCATGGAGCAGAACCTACGGGGGCCACGAAACTTGTGAAAAACACGAAAGGCCTTCTCTAGAGCCAGTGTTTGGTCTGTCCATTCTGGGCTACTGTAGAAAAATGGTGGTGCAACATGGCAGGCTCTGTGGAACCACTCCCTATGTAGGTATAAAGGGCTCATTGTAAGGTAATGTAAACACAATTCTTATTTTCAGATGATTATACTCTAATTCAAACATACTAATGAATATTATATTCCATTTCTGCCAAGTCCATTCTTAGATGCTAGATGCCATTGAACTTTATACAATGCACCTTTAAGTTAATCTGGTTTCTCTGGACTTTCTGGCTCATAAACCTACACACTAGTCCACCCTATTTATTATTATTAAGGGTACATTAGCTATTAGAAACATCTTTCAAAATAAAAATACAATCCAACAGCACTACAAACTACAACCTCCAAAACAAACTTAAAGTTGAATCAATACATCTCTAAAACAGTTTCAACAAAAACTGAACATTATAAGTGTCATGAAGGTAGGATTTATCACAGGGATATTGTAGTAGTTTTAGTTTTAGATATAGATAGGTAGCTAGGAAACTGGCTAGTGAATGTAGCTTATGTGCTCTTGAGTTAACTGGGTTTGAGAAGCTAGTTGCTAACTGGCTGTGTGAACGTTGGGGTTTATCAATTCAGATATCGATGCAATGACAGGAAAGAGGCACAGTTTGTTACAGCAAATCAAATGCAAAGTCAACAGAATATTTGTAGGTAACAGGATTAAGTTGTTGATCCTCATGTGAATCATTTTTTATCATCTTTCAATATAGAAAAAAACCTGATAAATAAAAGATTTGCTTGAAGTAATTTAGATCAGTAACACACTACTATTTAAGTCCCTGATTTTAAACAAAAACCTAAAATAATGAGCCTTATCCATGCTATTAAAGCAAGTGCTGTGATAGATACTATTGTCACTCGACTCCAGGGCAAAGCAATCAGCCCATAATGACAGTAGCTTTTTTTTAACTTTTAATGACCTCCACTAAAGAGGCTTGCCTCACTTACTTCATTGTTTCTGAATTGTACACTCATATATAGTGGGCAAACACTCATCAATTCAGCTTTTCCTTGTTAATACCCACATTGAGTGTACTGGAGCCTTTGTTAGGACGGATTGACAACTGAACTGTCTTGGATCACCCTTGATGTTCCCATAGTGTCTGTCTGACACATCAGGCTGGAGCCACAGCCATAGATTGGTGTTAATAAACATGAGCAGATTGTTCTCCTTATAGAAAGCCTGTTTCTATTGCAGGATCTGACCACCTCAGCACCCGACAGCAGCAGGTACCCCGATCAATACACGCCTCCTGCTGCCTGCTCAAGGGCGTGTGCGCTTATGTGTGTGTGTTTGTGTGTGTAAGACACTGCAGCTCTCCACTTTAGAGTTTTGATGTGTGAATCATCTCTTTTCTCCATTCATCTGTCCTATGCTTCAGGCCCAGCTGCGAGCGTTCATCCCAGAGATGCTGAAGTACTCAACGGGTCGAGGGAAGCCTGGCTGGGGGAAGGAGAGCTGCAAGCCAGTATGGTGGCCTGAAGACATCCCTTGGGCCAACGTCCGCAGTGACGTCCGCACAGAGGAGCAAAAACAGAGGGTGAGCGAAATACCAATATAATAATGTGATACTTTTACAAATTCAAATGTTTATTCTTTTTAAGCCTGATTTTCTACATTACAGAACTGGGCAAAACAAAAAAAAATCATATTTTCTTTAGTTTTTGTATGGATTAAACAAACAAGACATGTTATGTTAATTTGTGAGATTTAGTGGTGTTAGTAGATGGATTTTCTATCCCCTGGAAAAAGCAGGCTACCTTTTCCCCCTTTTTCCAGTCTCAATACTAAGATAACCATCTCCTGGCTCCACATTTATATTTACCACACAGACTTGGGAATGATATCAATCTCCTCATCCCACTCTTGGCAAAAAAGAATAAGGGTATTTCTCAAAGTGTATAACCCTAACCCTAACTATTCCTTTAACAAAGCTCTTTGATCCTGTTCTATTTCATTCATCTCATCAGATCTCTGTCTGTGCCATGAGTGCTCCATGGAACTAATTCCTCATGACGCAAACAATATTTTAGGCTGATAATTCATCTAAAATTATGGCACACATTGACTTGTATCTGTACTTCCTAAGGTTTCATGGACGCAGGCTCTGCGGACCATTGTGAAGAACTGCTACAAGCAGCACGGCCGTGAGGATTTGTTGTACGCTTTTGAAGACCAGCAAGTAACCCCAGCAACCACCACCCAGCACCACCTGACCACCGCGCAGGGCATCGCACACCTTGTGCCTTCACAAACCGTGGTACAGACCATCAACAACCCTGATGGAACAGTCTCGCTCATCCAGGTACATCTTAGTCAACGGCACTTTTTCAAATCAAAATCTTATTTGGGTTAAGGGTCGGTATGCTCAACCGTCATCTTCTGTATTTTGTGACTGTATCTTTCTCTCAGGTTGGTACTGGACACACAGTTGCTACCCTGGCAGATGCCTCAGAGCTTCCTGGTGTGACGGTGGCACAAGTCAACTACTCCACAGTTACTGACGGAGAGGTAGCAACCACACACCCACAGGACACACTCTTAAATAGTTTTTATACAATAACAACTAGACAAAACACAGGTTCCCAAAATGAATAACACAAACTGACTGAGGAGTTGAACTAACTCTACTTTCTAATGAACATAAATTGATAGATCTAACAAGACTTTTGTGATATGTGTAAAATGCACTTAATGGGAGCTGTCCATTCAGCACCATGAAACCACTATATGAGGCAGAAGACCAACAATATAATAACAACTGGGTTTATTACACAAGCTTTACTACTGTGCTGTCATGAAATTGTATTTCCCTGTCCAGGTGGAGCAGAACTGGGCCACCCTCCAGGGCGGAGAGATGACAATCCAAACAACCCAGGCCTCAGAAGCCACACAGGCGGTAGCATCCCTGGCTGAAGCTGCTGTCGCTGCCAGTCAAGAGATTCAGCCCGGAGCCACTGTCACAATGGCTCTAAACAGGTGAGGGGGGTCGAACTGATGAACATGTTATTTTGCAGGTTTTAAGGGAATACGGCTTTTAAAGTCATGAGTGAAACCACATCTAGATGTTCTGTTAATGAAATGATGAGGTTGGATTGTTGGTGACAGAAAAGCACAATTGCCAGCATAAAGCTGCCATTGCTGAATGGTTTTCACCTTTTCAACTGGAAATTTACTGTAGGGTTTACTGACACAATACTCAAGGGTTTTCAGTTGCTGGTGGTGGCCAGCACTGCAGAGCATAAGAAGAATCCATAATCACAAAGGCAGTTCTAATAACTTGATGAGAATGGGACAACTGTCAGGGCAGGTCACCGGCGTCCCCTGGAGATGAGTCAAGTGGCTCTCATCCTGGTTCAGCATCTAATTAATTAGCCTGTAGCTTTCACAGCAGCAGCATGCAAGGTGCACAACCATTAAATTGGCTGTTAGCACATATTTCCATGTGCTAACAGCTTAATATAATTTGTTGTCTAAAAATCACTATTGCAGGTGTTTAATGTGTGATTGTTTAGTGGTGTGAGTACAAGTTTGAAATAAAATCACACATAATCAACATAAGCCTTTTTAACTGACTTTTTAAAACATTTTATGAAACATGTAAAAGGGTTGTTGTTGGTGTACTGTTTTTCTGGAGGGAAATCAGCCACACACACTTGTATTCAGATGGGATCTACAACGAGTTCTCAAGTCATCTCCCATGGAGGACCAAGTGTGCGCAGGATCTGATTACAACACAAGAATACATCAGGTTGAAATTGTGCTCATCAGTAGAATTACTGAGTAGACTTTGGTTGCAGCTAAAACCTCAATCTTAAGCTATCCATTGCCACTTCCTCATATGCAATTTTGATTTTCATGATCTATCAGACTGCCATCAAAGACCTTAAAAGCTGCTTAAATTCCTGAATTCATCAGCCAGACTCACTAAGATGCTGACATGTTAGCTGTTTTTTTTTGTTTTTTTTCTGCAGTAGTGTCAAGGCAATAATTTCAGATGTGTATGGGTATGTCCCATTGGGGCTTGTTACCTGCGCCCACCTGAGTCCTCCTTCCCTCCCCCCCTTCCCCTCCCCTCCTGCTGTTTACCTGTGCTGAGCAGCTCTCTGCTCCACAGGCTCTGGAACATTTTGTCTGTTTTCCAGCTCCAGAGGGGGAACACAGCCTCTTTCTTTCTCTCGCTGTCTTTTCTGCTGTGTTGACACTATGACACACCAATGGTCAAATGTACAGCACAGTTATGGAAGTCTGCTGATTGCTAAGCTTTTTATCATTTCACATGCATTGAAACGTTAAAGTTAGGTTTCGACAGGTTATGTTTTGCAGAGAAAACTATAGTTTGATATCACAGCAGCATTTTTTTTTTACCAGTGCTGCCAAAGTTTACCGCCATTGTCTTTGGATGTAAACTCGCCCATTTAGCACCACAATATGAATGCATGGCCACCGTATACTGTTTCTGTCTAAACTCTCTCAGCTCCTCCTCCTTATGTGTCCGTCTGTATTTCTATTTCAGATGTGATTATCAACCAAGCTGTGAACATTTCCATTTGTTCATAACGAAGCTGGTGTGGTAATAGGCTCGTGGTAATTCCACTGAATAGATCTGGTTAATAAAACTGCTTTGTTAGACCTGCAGCACCTGGCCTTTAGGGAGATGTGACAGATTCTCCATAAGTCCAGACTAGAAAAGCCTCTTACTGCTCATACACTCCTACCTCTTCACCCCACATCTCTCTAATAACCCCTGCCTTTGTGAGCAGATCGTGTGTGAGTGTATGAGTGTGGGCGCTTTTCAACTCTGTACCAAAGATTGTGTGTGTAACCTTGATATGTACATACATCCATCTGATATGTGTGTTTAATTCTCAATTGCACATGCAGAAAAGAAACATTTGCCTGAATCTTTGCATATTGTACACTATATCTGATGTGTGTGTGTGTGTGTGTGTGTGTGTTTTGTAGTGAGGCAGCAGCCCATGCTGTAGCAACATTGGCAGAGGCCACTCTACAAGGAGGGGGTCAGATTGTCCTGGCAGAGACAGCAGCTGCTGTTGGGGCGCTGGCAGGGGTTCAAGACGCCACAGGTACATTTTCATCCAACATGACAAACATGCAAAATACACCTCAAACGACAGAATTTACATAGTGTCATACATATTGTTATATCTCTTTTATCACTGTCTGTTGCACTAGATTATAATTTATTGCCACTCTGAAAGTGTACGCACTATAACCTGCTAACTCACACTTACCAGTTACCCACAGTCTTTTCTTTATATTAACATGAGTACTGAATAAATTAATTTGTTTAGCAGGTGAATTCAGGCAGGTGGCACATAGCAGGTGTCATTGAGTTAAACTGGTTCAGATGAGATGCTGGCCACAAATTTAACTCTAACAATGCATTTCTGGTCAGAGAATTATAAAGATACTGAATAATCTGTGTCTATGGAGAAATTGCATCGATGGCTTTTATTTTAGAACTCTCTATTCGTGTGATTGGATTATTATTACACAGTGTACTCTTTGGTTCCAAAATTGGAACCCATAGCAGGCCTTGAGCTGCTGTGAGGAATTACTGTCTTGATTTTGTTTTGTTTTGTTTTTTTTAAAAAAAAAAAAGGTCACACTATACTTACTGCATTTCTGTTTTGAGGGTTTACTTTTTACCACTTAAACTAGTTTCTTCTCATGTGATATTCAATAGGTCTGCCAGCTTGTTTATAACATATTCAAATCAGCGATATGAGCCGATGAGCTTGAAAATCACAAAACACTTTGACGTCTATTTATTTCAACCTATTTTAGGCAGTTGCAGACTCGAAAACAAGTTAAAATATTTTGTTTCAGAGGTATCAACAGCAGAAATGTAAATACAATAACATTTAACCGAACGCTTTTATCAAAACCTCTTTGGCATCACATCTTCACTAATTTGTACTTGTGTGTATTCACCAGCCAATGGCATTTCTAATTAGTGTTACCAAGTGTAAGCTTCCCTCTAGTAGCACTGCAGTGAGCTCCTACACTCTAATCTACTCTGTGCTGATGTGACAGATGGTGTGTTTCTTGTACCAATACTCCCTTCTTTTAATGATGCGTTAGCTGCATGACCCTATCGTTAACCTCTTCACATGCATACTGTATGCAGCGTGTGTCTGCTGGGACTGCACCAGTTTGCAATGACAGCCTTACATCCTTGTTGAATAGCATTAACTTCCATTTTAAGCACATGTTCAGTCAGTATCCTCAGGGTGGAAGCTACTGTTCGTCAATGACACATCAAAGGGCCTCTAGTGTGATGTTGATTACCAAATGTGTAGTATGTAAATGCGAGCAGCCTGGTGCACATGAATAGAGGTGTACAGGTGAAACTAAGAAGGAAATACATTACATACATCGAATTTAAAAATCAATCAATTCTATAGCATGAATCTTGGCTACATATATACTGTGTCTTTCAAGCTGTCAATCACTAGTGTCCTATAGTAGGATAAATGTGCACACACACACACACACTCATTCATATAAAGTACACTAGTCCAGGGGCATGAGCTGGTCCCCAAGGGGCCCTCCTAAAGAGCTTTGATCCACTCCATTATCAGTCCATGTCTAATCACTGGCCCAGCTGTCAACACACAACCCCCAGGTTCTCATGCTTATCTGTATACATGCTATTAGCATAAGCATGAATGTAGGACTTCTCTAACTTGAGACAAATGCATATGTGTCCCAAAGTGTTTATGTACTTTTTTACTCACACACACACATAATAGAATGAACAGCACAGCACTGAGGCATGTATTTAAGCACCAAAGCTGATTAACTTTGCATTACATGCACAGTAGAAGAAATGAGCATAAGAACAAGTTTCTCTCGCTTGTTTACATAAAACCTCAAATTAGTCTCTTGGTTCATCAGGCCGATCAATTATAAAGCATCGTAAAGCTTTCCAGTGTGTGTTGGATCCAGTTTAAGACAGATATGTGAAACACAATTCAGAACAAATCACTCTAAAATGTTTGTGTGTATTATTGCAGGTGAAGGGAACTTTGGATCTGTTACATTATCTTGAGTTTTGTTCTAGCAGTAAATTATATTTAAAAGGAACAAAAGCAGGAATCATATAGGATGTTAAGAAAACAGTTTTTTATTAGGATAGTCTCGGCATAATTACATTTTGTAGAGAAGTTTCATAAAATACTTGCATAAAAGATGGAACCCATGTGTAATAATGAAGAATAGTCATAACATAAAGGACATGCAACATGCAAAAAAAAATGTGCAGTTTGCCAGTCTATATTTGCACATGTGTACACTAATGTCAATGAAAGTTATTCAGATCTTAAATCTGCAGTCTCTGTTGTTTAACATCTTTTTTCCTAAACCATAAGGAGTCATTTGGCTACAATGGCTCACTCAAACAACTAATGGAGCTGCCAAAGCCAGTCCTTCTCCTGACTATTGACCTTAGCTAATCACTGTAGTGCTGCCCAAGAGTGAAGAGCACCGTTTGAAGTGCACTGGCCCAGACACCGCTGATTGGCTTGTGTAGCGACCCTCCACTGACACAGGCACGCAGATACACACACACACTCATACATGCACACGGCCACACCAGGCACGGCCCTTAATGTCTTAGTAACAATGTTTGAGTGGCCGAGTGAGGCACTTCACTCAGTAACTGTGCTGTGTTCGTACATCAATGTGCCAGGCCAATACCCTGTTCCCTAAGCCCTCTTCCATAATCACTGCAGCACAATTACCTGCATCAGCACAACTTAACCCTGTCACGAATCACCAGTGAGTGGGCTTAGCAAGAGTCCACATTAGAGGACCAACAATTACGAGATAACCTGTCAGAAGGGGCACAGTTTTATTTTTCAGGAAGGGATGAATACTTTTATTTTTCTACTTTTTTTTTCTCTCTCTCAAAATACTTACATATGAATGCAGCCCTGTGTCGTCTCAGTAATGTATTTTACAGGATCTGTGGGTAGTGTGTGTGTGTGTGTGTGTGTGTGTGTGTGTGTGTGTGTGTGTGTGTGTGTGTGTGTGTGTGTGTGTGTTTGGTGCATTTAAAGTCCAGTGTCTTAGCTCACAGTAATGGGAGCGGGTATGAGCCACTGCCATCTCCTGCACTGACCTTCTAGCCTGCCTGTGACACTGTGACAGCTTGTAGGGTGGGGCAGAGGCCCACGTGACTGCAGCAATAATCCCTACAGGCACACACACACACACACACACACACAGCTGGGCATGGGGGAAGCGAGCTGAGGACGTTCAATCGGACCATTGTTCAGTAATGCTGTCTCTGTAACATGGCCGCCTCCTGTCACAGACAACTACCTGGTCTTGACTGACTCTCAACAACCGTAAACTCTCTCAGAAAGGTTACTCTCTGGCTGGCCACAGGCTGAAAGAACAGCATTTCATTATTAATTAATTTGTTATGTGTGATTGCTTTTTGGATGAAACAATTATTTTGTGATGATGAATTACTGATGAATCCAAAGCACAAAAAGGGGGTTCATGCACTCGGATCAATTAGATATTTTCTTTTCATTTCATTTAAATCATGTAAAGTGTTTCAGCTTTGCTTTCTTCAGTGTTGCATACTTTGCTTGTATTGGACAATTTTAAACAAATTAAAAAGAAAACATGTAATTCATTTGGTAGCACAAACCCCCCTTTCTGGTTGAGTGCAATCTTTTTGTACTCCTGCTCTGTAAATTACTGATAAGTAAATGATAAACTGATGAAAACTGATGTTAATCGATTTTCTTTCAGTTGACTCCAATAATTTGAATAACCAACTGATGATATCTGCAGTAGCTGGCGTGCTTACACCACATCTTTCTGCATAGTCAACTCATTTGGATTTGAACAAGAAAAAAAAGTTTTCCTCAAACTATTTTCCATATATAATGGGTTACCAACAGCTGTTTGAATATAACAACAACAATAATAACTATAAAAAATAATAATAACAAAAATAACAATACAATGTTACAGCAGTTATTTTCATGATCAATTAATTATTATTGTTATGTTATTTTCCATTTCCATTTCTCATTACAATTTCTGTTAGCCTTAAAAAATGTCTTAAAATAACTTTTGTCTGACCAACAGCCCAAAACTGAAAGATAATGAATATAAAATGAAAGACAGCAAATTCTAACATTTGAAAAGCTGGCACCAGCAAATGTTTGGCTGTTTTTGATTGATAAATGAAACCACTGATTATTATTAATCAGTTCTCTGTCAATCACCTAATTGTTTCAGTTGTAATTTGGGTAATTTGGAGATTAAACGTATGTATAAAACATTAATTGTTCAGTATTGTAGATTCAGGCTTGATATTTAGCCAAACGACCGTATGATTAAATCCAAAAATGTCCCACTTCTTTCTCCGCAGGTCTCGTCCAAATCCCGGTTAGCATGTACCAGACTGTAGTGACCAGCCTCGCCCAGGGCAACAGGCCTGTCCAGGTTGCCATGGCACCTGTTGCCACACGCATAGACAACACTGTCACACTGGACGGCCAAGCGGTGGAGGTTGTAACTCTGGAACAGTGACAATTAAGACCCTGGAAGGAGTAGGAGGCACTGAATGGCCACCTTGGAGATTTGTTTATCCTACTGTTTTCCAAGACAACACGCTGTGTACAATGTCAAATATATTTTTAAATGTATGTCTGCAGGGGAAGTAAAAGTGAGTTTTCAATTCATCGTGTTTACTATGTAAAGAAATTGCTTTTGTTGGTGTATTTTTTTTTTCCATTTAGCCTCATGTGTTTTGTTTGGTTTTTTAGCTCTGTGATGTTAGGTATTTAGTATTTATTTCTTTACAATTAACCTTTACTTAAAACAAAAATGAACCAAAAAACCCGGGAGGAAAGCCACCACTGCTTCACCCAGAGTGTGTAACTATCACTGTTCTGGATTTTCATTTTCATATGCTTGACTGTTCTGTTTTAGGATGCATTTATAATTCAGTGCCATAGTCAAAATCACTCCTCTCTGATTCCTGTGTTCTTGATCACGATTCTAATTTTCAACCTTATCACGTCAACTCACCTTGAACTGTCTTAGCATATGAACCAGCATCTGAGCTGTAGACATTTCTTTCATAAGATGATGAAATAATATGTTGAAATACCATCTTGTCGTGTGCTTTTCCCTGTGCTGTTTTACTGTAGTCCACGCACATGTCAAGATTTGTGAAGACTCAGGATATACATCAAGGTGTTTTTTACTGCTGGGATTGCTGAGCTGACTTCCTGAAGCAGCCATTTTGTCTACCAGGTTTGTTTATTTAATGTGCATGGATAGACGCACCTCTTGGTATGTTATTTTTTTAACATGAACTCGTTCGTATGTCACTTAGAAGTTGGTGGTCTGCGTCATTTTGTATGGCACAGGAAGTTGGTCACACTTGGACAAGAGCTGCAGTATTTGTGATGCAAATGTAAAAAAAAAAAAAAAAAAAAAAATAGCATTTCTTCCGTCTTACAACAAAAGTTGCTTGCCCAGAATCAGCTTAGTTCGATACAGCTGGAACAGTTGGTTCGAATCTCTCCCTACTTATGTATTTAAAAAGTCCAATAAAATGGCTGCTGTTCACCATTCATACTGTCCTCTTCTGGTTATAAGTGCACTCCCCCCTAAAAGGATTTACCATCAGTGCATACATGAAATGTTAAAGGAAACATGAGTCAATATTTTTCATACTGAAGTTACATTAAATGATTATGTATAATTTGAAAGGGGTTCTTTTTACTTTGCAGCTCTATGAGGTCTTCGTTTTAGCTCAACATGTTGCACATTTATTGTATGTTTCAGTTAAGGGCTGCAACTAAAAAATACTCGTACTTCATTATTGATTAATCTGCTGATTACTTTCTAGATTAGCCTATAAAATGTCTGGAAAAATGTATGTTACAGTTTCCCCAGCCCAAATGAGCCGTAACTATTAACTTTAAAGCTGACTCCATTCCATTTGAGTGTCTGAGTAACTGGTATGGCCATATCAGTGAGACATGCACAACATTAGGGCCCTGCAATGGGCTTACTTAAATGGAATTCAGCTATCAATAATGTTATTAATTACACCTGTGCATTTCCTGTTATGACAATGTCTTCTGTGGTAATGGTCTATTGTTTGCTAATGCAAAGTCGATGGTATAATGGTGGTTGTGTATCTCACATTTTGTTTGGATGTTTTTCTAACTGCTAGTTTCCAAAATATATATATAAATTATATATAAATACAGCTTTTAGAGTCTTTCTGTGTTAAGAACAGTTATGGGATTTTCACATTACTAGTCTAATGAGTACAGTTGAGTCCTTTACACAATCAACACAGACTTGCAATTTACTTAAGGCTTTTGATTTGATACCTCTTCAAACCCAGTGATTGAAAATGATCCTGTTAAAATGCAAATCTTCAAACAGATCTGCTTTGAAGAAATCCAACAGCAGTCAGCATTTCATACAGTGCAAATAATGATGAAACATACTGTAACAGGCTAAGAATATTACATACTAAGAGCTCTCTTTGATAAACAAAAAACAGATTCCAAAAAGAAAAACATGGGGGTGAAAATCATGCAATTTTTTATTTTTTATTTTTTTGACTAGTTGCACATTTTGAGAGGCAGATTTTGTGTGTGTGTGTTTTTGTGAAAGAGCGTGAGTGGCATTAAAATTTGTGAAGAGCAGACAATGATTTCTTTGCAAGAAACTCAACATTTATAATTTTGGACCTGACTTGGACTTGTCCGTCTTGACTTAAGACTTTCAAAACAAGGATCTTGGTCCACCTCTGCCATTATAGCAAAAGAAGCATCCTGTACATGTAAGCTTCATGTTAGATCTCTTGAGTGTCACAGTTGACAACTTAACATGTATTTCCTCTATTTGCAGGATGCCACATTTCTACATTTTGTCCCTTAGTTGCCACAAAACCCAATAACCTCCACACTCTCCTCTACAGCTCCCCCACCTTCCCTGCCGTGACAGACAGGGCCATGATTACATCATAAGCTGCCCGAACCTCCTCTGCTTTAAAGCCTGGGATTTGCTAGCAGGGCCCTTCTGTTGCAGAGTAGAACAGAGAGAGAAGCGTTCAGGCCTTAATCTATCAGGCGTCAGTGTATATCCCGCCTTCTCCAGATTAAAGCTGAACCAGGTTGCATTCACACAGATGAAAAGATCCCATGTTCCCACTTGTTTGTTTTATTTTCTCTCCTGTCATTTTTAGATTGGATCCCTAGTGTGAGCTGGAAAACAGTCAAGAGCATGTTGTGGCTCTGTGTTGGCAAGAGAAAACTTTATACAAAGTTTGAGTCGTTGTAGATGTGTGGCACACATGCGCATCAAACTGTCACTGCAGATTATTGAGGCCTTATTAGCATGCTGTCTTGGAAAAAGGCCTACACCTCCTGCTGCCTAAGCCTCTCCCTCCTCCATCTCCATCTCTGTCTGCACCACCCATCCACTTAGGTACACTTACACAAAGTGCATTGAAACCTTTCAACTGTATCATTAAGGCTGAACCCAGCTGAGTTATGAAACTGCATTGGTTCAAAAAAGGAAAGCACCTGTCTTATATTGATGCAGTCAACTCCAGCCATTTGTCTCCATGCAAAAGTCTTGAAATACCTCTAGTTAAGTTATTACACATTTAAAATATTGCAGTTTATAGTGAATTTCAATTTATTTGAGTTATAATAGTTGTATAAACTTGCACTAATTTTCTAGTAAAAAAAAGTCTTAGGAGTTTCATTCTAAAACAAGAGGACAAAATATATCTGCATTTAAATCATATATATATAAATCATATGGACAGACAGTATATACGTTTTCATAGTGATGACATAAAATTAGATACAATATAGAACATTTGGGGATCAAATTGGAACTGGATAAGAGAATTGAATGCTTGTAACAAAATCCAAAACCAGTTTTGCTATCAAAATAAATATGAAAATATTGTCTTTAAATCAAGAAACATTGCACCATTATTCATTATTCATTTTAACATATTCCTTTAAATCTTCAATATGAAAAAATAAATAATTTTGCATAGGCTAAAACTCTTTTGAAAGCTCTGGGTGAACAGATGTTTGAAGGCTGATTGCTTCACCTGTATGGTATCATCTAGGCCTCAGAGCCTTGCTTTTCCAAGGAAAGAGTCAGTGCTGCATTGCGTGTGACATTGTTACAAGTTACATCACTGTGCACCACACTGCAGTGCACTCTTCCAATCATCACATCCATCAACTGACTTTGAACCTGATTGGATGTCATTAAAACCATCCAATCTATGCAGTGAAGCTACAGCATGAGTGCTTGCACTTCATCCTGGGGGCAATATGTTTAGTGGGGGAAGATCACTGGGCAGAGGAGAGGCAGAGCTATTGATTCTCCACAGCCGGTGGACAAGGTTGAGGCCAGGGCTTCAGTGACCTGGCTCCACAGGGGGCACCGCGGGGTGACAAGGGAGGGGTTGGTCATTCTTGTTGCCTGGAGTCGTGCAGGCAGACTCTAGGGCAGAGCTTTAATCTCCACTAATCGTTTCTTAATACGTGCATCCCGGGCCCTACAACCCTGCACGCATGCACACACACAGTCCCACATGGGCACGCACACATATGCACAAACTGCTTGCAGTCCAAGCCCCCACTTGCTCTAACAAGAGATTATCTCCTACCCTTCGTCCTGAGTATAGGGTTGGGCCACAACTTGAGAAACCATCCCTCTCATACAAGGAGATGGACTCTGTAACCTGCAAAATTGAAATTATGTTCCTTAAAGATTAATACTTGTATATCTGCTGCTATTTAACAAATCAGAAAAATACATTCCCCCAACTGTTGACCCATGTCTGACCCTCTGGCCTGAGATCAAAACTGTTTTCTTATCTATGGTAATGCAGAAAAACTTAAACATACTCTAGATACTTTCTTTAAAAAAAAAAAATCAATCTCGATACTCATCTGGGCCTCATGCATAGTTTCCCCTGAAGCTTGAGCAGACATTGCGCTGCTGAATCGTCCTCCTCCGTAATGTAGTCTAATAGTCTAATAATGGCATCCTCACCTTCCCGACTCACACCTCTGTCCACCTCTTTTCCAGACACTGCGTAAGAACGATGATAATCTCATTTCACTAATGCTCTGCAGCCTGCATTAGAACACAGGCGAAGCACTGTCTCAGCCCAACTCTAACCGCCCAGGAAAAAACGTGTGTGTGTGAGAGAGAGAGAGAGATGGAGAAAGGGGCCAGGGGGGCTGTGGGATAGAGGGGGCACTGAAAAATGCGGTGTAACCTGAGCTGCTCGGCCCATCTGGAGAAGGCCTCGCATTGACAAGGGTTATCCCACAATGCACTTTGCAGCAAAGAAGATCGTTAGAGGGAGTCTGACACAATGGATCAGTCTTTTGAAAGTATTTATTTGCATCACAGATAAGAGAATATGTATGATAAAAAAAAACAACATATCATTTGAGAAATGAAAGTCAGCAGGTGCACATACAGAACAAATTGAGAACATGTTCACTTTGTGGTTACATGTAACACACTATACATGCCTTATGTGTGTGATATGCTCTGTAACATGAGACCACAGCTAACCTGAATCAGTTGTCCAGTGAATAACAGCTTGAGCTGAGCTCTTTTATGTCAACTAGTATCACCACAATCCTTGCACTTACCAGCTCTCGTTCTGTTTTAATGGCCGACCAGCACAAAAGCAAAAGAGCCTCCACGCAGGTCCGATGACGACATCCACGTAGATCAAATATAGCTAGCCTGGAGGCAAACTGGTAACAATACAAATCATATTAGCTAAAGCTGAAGTGTAGGCTATAAAGCAGGATTTATGCAAAGGCAGATAAAGAGGTTTTAATCCCCAGATCCCCCTGTCACCTACATTAGCAGACCCTGACCCAGATATATGGAGCTCAGTATGTAGCAGCTTTTTTCGAGGCATACTGTCAATGGACTGTTAGAGCAAACCAAACCAACATCTGAGAAAGACTCGCTCGCTCTCCACCCTGTTCATTTGGGATGGGAGGAGGGAAAAAGGCCGCATTGAAAGAGGAGGGTAAGATGACACCGCTCAGTCCGCCAATTATGCCACAGAGCTAAGAGAGGAACCTCCTGTTGGCCAGTGGAAGGCAGAATAGCTGAACCTCTACACGTAATGTAGACCAGTGAGGCCCTCATACAGAAGAATTGCACTCACATGAACTTTGCCTGTCAAACCTGAAGACTGTTTGATGAGCAGAGAAATCCATTATCATCATACCAATATCAGCACTGCAGGAACTCGTTTTTTTCCATTGTTGATTGTACTCTCCATTACCATTATTATTATTAATTTTAATATTTAATTTTTTGTTAATTGACCAATTGTTAATCAAGTAATTATTTCAGCACAGAAAGCTTGAAGGTTGACAGGTTATTTGGTCTTGGTGTGCAATAAAAGATAGTCAAGTACTATTATCAGAGAACAGGAAGCACAAAGCAGCATTTTGGGAAATGCTGATGTGGTCACCAACATTTTTGCATTGATTGCTTGGAAACTCTTGTTTCAGGAAACACTTAAATTGATTTTTGCCTCCAGTAGATATTTTCTTTCTTGTTTCTGGCAGCATTTTACGACGAGTTGACTCCTCAGCCTCTCTATTTCTTCCACTTCTTGAGTTGTAAATTTAAGGAGAGGAGAAAATGAAAATGGGTTTTAACTGAATTCACCTCTTCAGTATATGATCTCATATGTTCTATGTCCCGACCACTACACAGACTGTCCGTCAAAGAATTACTGGAGCTTTGAGGCCGGGGTGTGCAGGGGAGGAACAGAGTCTCACCCCACCCTTCACCACCTTCAGCCACTCACTCACTGAAATATCTTTAAGATATTTCCTCGCTTGGGACTGGGGAGACTCATTTTGTCCTGCGTGGTTTTGTTTTGTATTTTTTTGCTGGTGGACGCTCTCAAGCAGTAGTTGGCAAGTCTAGAACCACCGGATCCATCTACCTCACCAGTGTGAGTTCTACCATTGCCAAACACCACCAGAGAGCTGCTGGGTCCCTTCAGGCCCACACGGATTCCTGGGATGTAGAGTGATTCAGATTGATACGAGGAATCTGCTAAGATGCTGTGCAAGGAGAGTCTTCTTTAATGAACAGGGAGAGAGAAACATGGGCAAATGTATGAAATCTTTGGCTCTGTGGAACTAAAAGTGTCCTCCTGGATCACAGTTTGAAACACACAGGCACATCACCATATTACACAAGAACCAGCATGTCTTCCACATCCACTGAAACTTCTGTTTGATAATAAATGGATAATACACAGTGAAAGGACAACTGGAAGCAGAAAATTATCTACAAGAGCAATTTTTAACTGACAGATACCAAAAAAATGTAACTAGCATAGAGAGGAAAACAATCCAAGATTACGTGAAAGCGATGGAAGTCTGTCTTGTCCTATATTGGCACTACACATAATTGCTCAAAGTATATATACAGAAGCAAAAATGTGCTAGTGCCAAAATGGGCAAAGAAGAGGAGTGGCTGGGGCATCCAAATGCAAGCAGATGTTGTTATAGAGATACATCAAGAGAGAGAGAGATGTCAAAGTACCCAGCGAGACGTGTGCAACTCAGCTCATACAACTGCACCAGAGTCATTACATCACATTCACCCCACCCGCAAGCGCCGGAGAGGATAGCCATAGACAGTAAGCATCATCAAGTGGTTCTTTCTCTGCTCTGTTTATGGCCCTATGGTAATTCACTGATAGTGAGCTCTCACAGTGAATTCTACCAGTGCCATACACAGAACAGGAGTCATTATCACACCAACACCTTGGCCAGCCAGTCAGCCTGTTAGGATAGCCAGCCCAGCAAAGCAAAACTATGCAAACTAGACCACCAACCCACACAAGGAGAGCGGAAACAAGAGCCTGGAGAGAGAAGATTAGAGGAGGAGGGACAAGAGATATGGGAACAAGTGAAGAAATGATGTGAAACAGGAAAAGGAGCGTCCAAGAGCCATCAGTATGTACACAGTGTTGCAGTGACGCAGTTGAAACTGAAGATGCACTGCAGTAGATTGATCCACACATTGAGTAACAGGTCAAAGACTAGTGTGTCTCCATGTGGGCGACTAAATATAAGTCCAGTCAATCCTAGGAGTGAGCACACATCCTCGTCTAATTGTTTACTGCTAATCGCCCACGCTGCCATCTTTAGATTTCTAGGAAAGGATATGTGAGGATGACGGCTGAAACTATACGGCAGGTGGCCATGTACAGCCTATTCTACTATTAGATGTTATTAAGCGTGTAATATGGTTATAAATCCTTATTATAGTTCCTGGAAAAATATTTTTGGACAATAGTGATCCTTTAGTTGACTATTTTTGTTTAAATTTAAATACTTGAGACACGGTAAGAAGGACTTGAATGCCATAACTTTGAGAGCATTTCAGACATTTTGCTATCTTTGAGCTAATTAATATTCCTCTTGCACTGCAAAATGAGCTTCAAATGATGATTAAAAACAGGAATAAGTAAAATATGCCATTTTTCATTTATAAATAATCTTTCAAATTAGATTCCAGATGGCAAACGCTGAATGCAGCTGAACAAATATATATATAACAATCTACAATAACTCCCAAACATGATGAGGAAATGTTTTTAAACCTACCAATGTCTGAAACATAAGGTTGGCACACAGAGGGTCCTTATGGTTTATAGATAATCTCTTTACATCCTCTCTCTGGCCTTCCCCCTACACTCCACAACTTGTCCGAAGGGTGACACCCTAAACTTGACCTCTTTATTCTCTGTAGATTAGCATTGTTCAATGACCCATCAGCATTTTTCACGACAAGCTGCCACCTCCTCTACACAACACACCAGCAGGCCTATTTTACATTTGCTGATTACAATAAAAATATGTAGTAAGGAGAAAGACAAATTATTGACTGAATCAATTCTGCATCATCTCTTTTTCAGTCAAAAAGAAAGACTAAATATTTTCGACATCCTAATTCTAAGGCCTGTTAAATCTTTTTTTGACGGAAGTGCATTTCACTCTTCTTCTCTTTTGTGGAAACAGACCAATCTGTTCTTCATCTATTCTTCATTCTATGGGAAGCTTTTAATGGTAAATATCTCACTATAAAAGTAAAATTACCGGTCAGCTTGCAGGCTTTTATTGTCTTATCTGTAGAATATGGTATAAACTAAATCCAAGCTGGGTTAAATGTAGCATGATGTCTCAGTGCAGTTCACAGATATTTCTCTCTTATCAACCACAAATCCCAGAAAATGGCTGCCATCAGAGTCAGATGGGGACATTACGGCAAACAACTACTATTTCAAAATGTCCTTGAAGGAGCATTAATGGCCTTTCATACAAAATCTACAAAAAAATATGATCCTGTCACTTCCTCAGTTCAGTTCAGTAGGACTAATAAGTCCATATTAATTATGATACACAGTCCTGCAGCTGAGTGATAACCTTCAGTCCATCTCCTGACCTTGGATGTGTCATCAAATGCATCTTGTCGCCGAACATGATTCGAATCGGAGAGGCTAACCGTCCTCAGCTCTGCTCTGTCCTGCCAGGGTCCCAGACGCCCCACCCTTTGATCAGCCATTAGCTCCCTCACCCTGGGCCCTGCAGTGCGTGGAGCTCCCATTGATTCCAGCGATCAAACCATGTACTAAGTGATTCCTCAGACGCCCAAATGGCTCCCTGAGCAAGCCTCCCATTGCCATTTCCTGGAGAAATCAATACCACTAAAAAGCCAAGTCGAAAAGAACCTGTGTCCTTTAAAGATTTGTCCGTGTCTTGTTTTTCCATACCTTAATTAGTTAAGAATGAGATGAGATTTCTCTAATATGCTGGCACATAGGAGTTTATGACCCATGGCACTAGCACAGAGGACAAAAAAGTACTAATTGTTACTTTTGGACAAAAAAAAGAAGCATACCTCTGGAACATATAACTTACTTGATATTAGTTATTTATTTTGTCTTGGAGACCATAATGATATTATCTCATAGTAGGTTTGCTCCTGTAGATCTACAATTTATTTTTGATGATTCAGTAAACATTAATTTTGTCTGTATAACTATCTGGTTTGAAAGGTGGCCTTGATGACATATAAAGTCATCAAGGTCAGCTTTCAAAATATAAAATCCATTTTATTCACCTATATAAACTGGAACCACCCTGTTTTCAAGATGATCATTTAAAAAATTATATAATTATTGTAAAAATTGTTAGATTTTCGAGCTTGGCCAATTATGAGTAATTATGTACCTTCTATTTTACTAAACGTAATAAACAGTAATGACATTGTAACGTATTTCAAAGGATTCTGTACAAATATATCAATACAAAAAAAACGTATTTATATCTGTGTGTACTGCAGTGAGATTAAAAATGAAAAAGATACTGACCATTCCAGAAACATCACAAATCTACCTGGATGTTTTAAAAGCACTAATCATTTCCCCCTCATCATTAAACAGCATGTGGATATTCTGCTGAAATGATAACATTGCGTGGCCCGGGCTGCCTTTTGTCTCTTCCATCGTTCATTTAACCTCAGAGCAGCTCCAAAGCCCCTTCAGTTAATCGCATTTGTCTGAATAGGGAGTCTACAAGTCCTCAACTTCACGGTTATTTCAGGAGGATTTATCACTCCTCTAAGTCCTGCAGCGAGGTCCAAATTCACTATCAGTCATGCAACCTGAAATATCTCACTCTAAGCCTGGTTTAAAAAAAGAGAAAAGGCCTTTAAACAAGATGTAATCCTACGAAAAACCATCATATTTAATTTAAATGTGGAGTTTTAGCGAGTTTACAATGACATTACTTTGAAATTCGAGAATATTTTACTTACTTACTTACTCTATAAAATATTAAGTCTGTACAACACTTATATCCAACTCATGTAAAAGCCTTTTCTATTATTCTGTATCCTGATTATCATCTGTGGACATGAATATAAATTTATAAGAAGCCAAACTCAACATTAATCCACAGGATTAGGCTGCTAAAACCTCGGAACTTCGACGATATTCCCTTGGTAATTATTGCAACAGAAAAAGCAGGTGCAACGTGATTAAGACATACCAAACATCGTTTCATTTAATGGCAATTTAATGGTGGATAATTTCATTTCGAAACACTGTAATTGTTTGTGTTTTAACTTTATTTTGACCGAATTCAACATGTTTGGACTATTTCAGGACCAGGCCAGAGGATGGTAAAAAAAAAAAAAAAAAAAAAAAAAAAGTCCCACTTTACAGGAGATTTGATTTACTAGAATGCAGTTAAGTTTCTGACTTTCATTTGGATCAAGTCGACTATCTACAATCCTGTATGGATTTTTTTTTTTCAGGATGAATGAGCTGGAAAATCGAGTATTAATCTCAGAAATATCTTCTTACTGGGGGAAAGCAACATGGCCTCTTTTTTTAAATGAAATTCCATCTCTCAGCTTTCCTTATTTTTATGCGAACATTTCCCCCTGTGAGATAATCTAACATATAACATTATAATTCATTACAGTCTAACTGGAGCTAAACTGAAAACATAAAATGTAGTTCATACCTTCCTCCGAGTCCATCGTTGTGCGTCATATTTGAGGTTACAAAGTGCACTGAAGTCGGCCCCATCAGACATGATCCTTCCTTACACTAGCATTATCATTTTAAAGGTTTTCCACTTTTAAGGTTGTGTTGGAGCAACACAAGCCTCCGGTCTGTGTTGCCCGCAGCAGGACCGCAGAATTACAATGAAACAAAAGAAATCCAAGCGGTGTCCTGAACTTCCTGAGTATCAAATGTCATTTTCAGCCCTGCGCTCCTCTCCTCTCCTCTCCCTTCTCTCCTTTACCTCTTCCCTCCCTCTCTCTCTCTCTCTCTCTCTCTCTCTCTCTCTCTCTCTCCAAACTCTACCTCCTCCCTTTTTACCTGCGAGTCCAAACTGCACACTGGCAGAAAGAAAGGTGCTCCGTGCACCTTTTTAAAGGCGCAGACACACAAAGGAGCAAAAACAGGTTACAACGGTATGTGTAGGAATTAAAAAAACGCCCTAAAAATCCGCAAAAGTTGAAATATTCTGCATTTTAACTGAAAAACTGTAAAACAACGCCTGGACAGATCGTTTCCTACATGTTAGGTTATGTAATTTCGTTATTTAACTTAAGATTTAACATATGTGTGTGTTTTTAGATTAGGTTCCCAGTATGAATCAGCCATTTATCTTTTTTTAAAATATATGACACGTATAGTCGTACTACTTTTTAAATAGTTAGAGAAACCTCCTTTACGCAACCTTAAAGGGTACCAAACGTACCTCTGTGTACCTGTGTTCATAATAGTGGACGTTTTTCTAGAAGCGGGACCCAGTCAACTTCCATCCAGTCTTCCTCCACCTGGTTTGGGCTGCCAGTCCAGAGATTTTCTCCGTTTTTAAGCATCTAACCCCGCACCAAAAACAATAATCCAACCAGCCTGTGTCTCTCCTGCTCATGCTGCGTTCAAGGCCCTGCAGGTATCAGGGTCTCTAGTCTCTTTAGGGCGGATCTTTTCTGGAGGCGAGGAGACCGTAAAAGCGGTGCTGTTTCAACCCGGAGACTGCTGCAGTCTGAGCGGATGAGGATTGGTTTTGTCTCTCCGGATTAAACGATTTCCTGACGAATAATTTGGACCAACCCCCTCTTTAGGCTGTCCCAACCCGAGAAAAGACAAACACTATTTTACCGGTTTGGGACATCCACATCTCTCTTTTTTGAAGATTAGTTTTATGTTATGTAGCTTCAGTTTTAGACATTAATTTATATTTGACCAATTAAATACAAAAACAGGAATAAAAATAGCCACTGCACCTTTAAAATGGGCTTATTTATTTAGTATTAATAATTAATATCACTAAATTAAGGCATATCCCTATAATAACTTTACTCACATTCAAAGGCTCAACACCACATATATAAAATACTTTAATCTAAATCTACATTCCTATTCGACATTTACTGCATGCTGAAAAGCAGCAAAAACTGCTATATAATATTTATAAATCACAATGCCTCATAGGGGCTGAATGCTTTAAAAGGCCTTCACAGGCAACAGAGAGGAGGCCTGCAGGCCTGTGGTGTATGTATACCTCACCAGCACCTGCACACTACAACACTGTCTGTATAGAGAGAGGCAAGTGCTGGAGAAAATAAACTAAATGATAAATAATGATAAATTAATACAGTTTCCCCTGTATTCCACAATTTTATTCTTCGTAGGTCTCTAAATTCTGGTAGAAAACAGACTACAGAGCATTAAACAGAGTACTGTAGGCTATAATTTCTGAAATTAACAGAAGATTAGAAAGCTCATTAATGTCCAGTACAACATGGCTTGCGCTGCATTTTCAGATATTAAACCCAGCATACATCAGATAGACTATTTGGCGCATCTTCCCAGCCCCCCATCCCGGGATTAGTTTTAGTCGGCTGATGCTGTTGAGGCTGCAGTTCTTGGGTCGAGATGCTGCAGGATCAAATGACCACGTCCAGATGGCTAATGATTATCAAATACTGCATTTAAAGCCCGCACTAGTGGTTACTCTGAGCAGATTGCATAACATTTCCTGTGCGAGGAAAGCAGGCAAAATACCTTTGCTATAACACCGAAGTGGGAACAGCTTTTCTTATCTGGTCGTCATTTATATTTTGGCTATTCCATCTATTGGTAAATTATTCTGTCACTAAAACCCTTATAGTTACGCCCATACAACCTGATGTGGGCCTGATGTCCTGGCAAGCAGCAGCAGCTCCCCGGGCCCCCATGGGCCTCAGTGTGGCTCCTCATCCTCTCTCCAGGCTTTACGCAGAGCTGCCCATCACCAGACAAGGATCTAGCTGTAGTGAAGGCCCGAGGAATGTCCCTAGTTCACTTTTGGATGCCTAATATATGAGGGGAGCTCTACCCATGCGCCTCTCCGATGGTCAGCCAAGGTCCATTTACCTGCTGTTGATAATTAGGCAGATAACTACAGGTGGACAAAACTCGTCTAATATTTAGAGGTGATGGGACGGGGTTTGGTTACACTCTTTTCAGAGTGAATAGCGACAGTGAAATCAATCCGCAGTGACTCGTCGGCGTTGGAGAGCCGGAGCCCAAAAGCTCTTCAAGCCTTGACGTGGTTTCCACCTGGAGAAGCTGAAATTTGAGCCACGGATCATCTGTTTGAGAAGCAGGCGTGTATAGGAGATGAGTAGCCCTCGATGAATATTTAAATAAATACTCATTTGGTTCTGTGCTGTCTTGCAGGAGCCAGATGAAACAGGTGCCAGAGGAGGGATCAGATGGACTTCTGTGCGTTTGTGCCGCCACCAGTCTCCCGTGAAGAGATCCAGGCAATGTGATAGGACTCTGGATGAAATAATAATGCGGCAAGATTTAGTCTGCTGCTCCAAAAGAAAAAAAAAACGGCAACAATAGATATCACTTTATTAAAGTAAGGCAGGGCTCCAGAAGAGGAAGAGACAGGGACCATATACAACATAAATCCATAAAACGTCTGGAAAAAGTGTTGAAAAAGATCAATCATCTTGATATAATGATGTTACAAGGTTATGTTACAAGAAAGAGGATGTGCTGAATAGTATAGTTTTTACCATAGCCTCCAGCTGTATTGACGTGTGCTGTAAATTACTCTAAATGTTCATTATTCTGGATGAAAATAAAAAGGAATAAATAAGAATAAGATATAAATATTTTCCGTTATATAAAATTTAAAAAAAAAAGATCAGAGTATTTTTTTTCACTAATTTCTGTAGACAAATTTTAATCATAACCTTCTTGATATGAAATTACATTTTCAATCCAGCTAGCATTACTTCTACAGAGGGATTACTAAATATGGGATTATTCAGGGCCTTCAGCATATGCAGCATCATTACTCAAGCAAATAAAACATGAAATAAATCCAAAAGTAAGATATATCTGACAACTGGCTGTCTTCTTGGAAAAATTCAATTTTTATTATGCTGAAAATATGTTGTTTCAGTAGTATAGATAATAATATACATGTGATTGTGTCCATACAAACCACCTTCTGCAAGGTCTCTTACACCACTGCGACCACCAGCACATGTCTCTCCTGCTCTGGGCCCTTTTTACAGAGGGGTGAGTGGTTGCAGTGGTGGGTGGGGGGCCATGTTAATCAGTAGGTCATCTATTAGTAAAGATCCAGGGATCGTTGTGTAACTGCTGCTGCTTCTGCACCACCACCATCACTACCTCATCCATCCCCCCCAACTGTGCCAGTGAAACAGAGCTTGTAACCTAAGAGATCCCATTGCTTGCCACTCAGTTCCAGTCTGAGAAACCCAACACATACACACACACATGCACACAGGCTGGATGCTGGTGTCTGCTCGCCCAGGATGGCTGGCATCTCAGGCGGCTGTCTGCTCACCATCGGCTATGTCTTTTTGAAGGATGTAAAATAAATGAATTAGGAAACAGCTTATACAAGAGAAGAAGCAAAATCAAATATATTTTAGGTGTCTATGGTCATATATGAAACCCAGTGCCATTTTTATTTTATACAATTGCACCATCTTACGTCAATAAACATTCAGAATTATACAAAAAAGAACATTCCTGCTGCCCCTTGACTGTGTTCAATTCAATTTATGAAATGTATCCGTGGAGGCCTCATGTCATAAAAATGAGACATGATGATGAATTTCAATAATTTTCTGAACTCTTTTGTAAGCGTGCATGAATTGAACTTGACTACTAGAAACTTATACGAAAATATACAAGTAAGGCAGATTTGCTGCTGAAAGCTTTGCTATGGAAAACGCTGCAGCCAACAGCGATTGATCATAACGTGCAGCAGACAGCCCCTGAGCATAATGTGGAGCCTCAGGGCATTGTAATACCTTAAAAGGCCACAGCGGCACAGGTCACCTGACCACCCTGCTCTGTGAGGACCAATCACACAGCTGGTGTGTTTGCTTTGGCATTACATCATGGAGGCCCGCAGTTTGTCTTGACCAACGCACTGCGGATAAAACAGAAGCTTTAAATATTTCATTGAGGATCTCAGGTTGCTGGACTTCTGGAGGTCAGGACTGCGAAGAGACTGATTGCCTCGTCCTCTCCTCCCTCCATCTCCTCCTCCTCCTCCTCCTCAGATGCAGAAGAAGGAGAAGCAGGGTGAAAACTGTGAGTTAGGCTTTTAAAAGAGTCTTTTATGAACAATAGTTTTCTGCCATGGGGTTTGGAATGAGGTACACAGTGAGGGATTGTCAGTCATCAGCTGCAGCTTTCACACACTGCCTTGTGCCGCCCAAAAATGTTTCGTATACTCATCAGAAAGGATGCAAAATTCCAGCCGCAAAATGGCAGGTGCTGGAGGAGGTATATCAAGTTGTATTTTGGTGATTCAGTTTGAGGAAATATAACTCTAAACATGTCAGCAGCCATCTCTTCTCTGCAGAGTCCTTTAGTTGTTTTGCAGGCCTTTTGTTGGCACATCAACTGACTGACATTCCTGGCCCGGATGAAGACCCTCTAGGGCTCTGATCTGGACACGCTGTAGCTTGTGGCCTGGCACAGGATGTACATTACAGAGAAACACGGAGGTGTAGGGTACAGGAAGAGTACCTTACAGTATAAGGCAATCCAACACAACTTGCTATAGCCAAAAAACACAAGAGAGATGAATCAACAACACCTTAATAAAACAGTGTCAAGAATGTCTAAAATAAACATTAGTAGTTGTAAAACATGTAGTGATTGCATTAAATTTGAAGGTGTTCTTTGTATTTTGTCCACCCCTTTTATGTGTTTGTATTGATTCTTTTTTATTATTTCCTTAATTTCATCACAAGACAACAAAAATGCACAGTACATTTAACTTATTACTGTATATTTGAACAAGTTGTACATATTGTACATCACCACCACTCTTCACTTCTTTGCACTATTTGTATCCTGTTGTGTTGTGTTGTAAGTACACTGAGAGCCTCTAAACTGGAGTCAAATTCCTTGTATGTGTTTACGTACTTGGCCAGTAAAGATGATTCTGAAAACAAAAAAAGCAACAAAAAAATTAAGCTCAATGATCACCCATCCAAAGATCTGAGAAATATCAAACTGGAAAGTAATTTCATGTCTCAGCACTGACTGCTGCAGAAATAAAGACAGACAGGAAGAGAGAGCAGATTGATGCGTGACAGAATACATTTTTCAGAGGAGAAGGGATTAAACAGCCTTATGTCACATAATTTATTTTCCCCTGCTGTGATTATACAAAGGGGGGGTTTCAGCTGAGCATAGAGGACAGATGAGGAGGCGCCCTCACCTGACTCAACGGTAACATTGCATCCATCATTGCATGTGGAAGCTGCCCTCATAGCAAGGTTAATCTCACACAGTCCAATGTCCCCTTTAAAATAAAACCCTAGTCAGTGGCTCAGATGCTTAGCAGATTTGGCACAGATCACAGCAGTATACAAGACTCATGCAATGCTATATAAACCCAGCCAACACTATGAATGGTTGAGACATCAGTCATTGAATGTAAGAAAAAACAAATACAGTATTCTTTAATCCCCCATGTGTTGGTGGCTTTGGAGGAAAACTCTGAAACCAGTGTTGTCCTTTGATGGCTGTGGTCATTCATCACCACCGTTGCAGACTGGAAGGACTGGTGCTCTAACCTCATTCTCGAGTTTCACAGCACGCACAGGGATCATGTCAGACAGTGGCCCATATTGTACAAGGTCCCTGCGACTTGGTGGTGAGGAGTCTGACTCAGGATTGTTGTGCCACACTGACACCTTGTGGATTTGCTGCTATTACAGGGAAAGCTCAAGATACTGTAGTTTCCTGAGGAACACAAAATGCCTTATTTTTTAAACATAGATTCAAAGTGTGGAAACCAACTGACTCACTGAGTGAGAGGGTTTTCTGTCATCTTTTGGGATTATTTAGGCAACCTATTAAAAGAACTTCAGTCTTCAATCTTGATAGTAATTTGATGCAACCAAAAATGTTTCTGCTCAAAAGAGATTTTGAGTAAATTCTTTAGTTTTGAGGCCATACATGTAGTTGTGTTGAAGATATAGACATAGGACACCTTGGGATTTTCAGTCACAAATAGTGATTGAACCTTTTCTGGCATCAAGTTTCAGAAGTTTTATTCGTCACATGCTCATACAATATGTGCAGTGACGTGCAGAGACATTCTCTTGAGCCTGTGCTCAAAAAGCTAGTGTGCAGTAAAGAACACAAATAAGAATTAAAAAAGGAAAAATAAAGGATAAAATTTCAAACAGAACATTTTAACATGTGAAACATGTATGAAGTATTATGTAGGTTTATACTAGCCAGGTGTTTGGGTGGGCTGTGCAATTTTCCCAGTATATAAAATGTAAATGTACATACAGTATATCACAGTTAGTACATGCCTGAGTGCAAATATCTGAATCTTCAAAATGCCATAAACCAAGCATTATATTTTAAAAAGGAAGAAAGCTGGAAATACCTGTGTTGAAATGTAATTATCAATTTTGACACAAATCTGCTGATTTATTATTTAAGAGAATATTCTAAGTGAGTTTTAGAGGACTGTAATAGTTTTGTTCACCCAAAATAGGGGCAGATGACATCAGGATATCTCAGCCATCTTACGCAGTTGGAAACCACCTTACCAACAGAGAAAAATGCACCACAGAATAATTTAGGGAGATTCAGACACACACTTGCCAGATAGGGATCCAAAGGTTCTAAGTTCAGTGAAGCTGGGATTTAATCTCTATGAAAGCATCTTGCAAAAAAAGCACCCAAAATGTACACTAAATGTGTGAAGACATCAAATATAATCATGTTCTTTAATGTTTTCTGCTGCAAAGTCCCATTGCCTTCCATAAAAAAATGTAATAACAGATTATACAGTTGAATTAAACTGAGTTCCTCTTATGCAAAACAGACAGATAAGAATCATCAGCCACGAAGACCATTTATACACATTGAATGTTTTATTAAAAAAGAGAAGTTATAACAGTTTATTTTATACACAACTATTTATGAGGTTATAAGCCTATTAATAGAGAGCATTTGTCTTTTTGACAAGCATGCCCACTTCACAATGCAAAGAAAAAAACAAGAGAAGGAGGGCAAAGTGAGGGCGAAGAAAATAAGACCAAGGATGGACTTTTGAAAACAAAACAAAAAAACCTTGACTTCTTAACCCTCAAGTATCACACACTAGGTACCAAATACATAGTTTTTTTATTTAAAAAACTGCTATTTTCCATGCTGTGTGTGCCTGCTGAATCCCCTGATGGCAGCAGTTGGCCAGCACAGGGCACAAATCCACACAAGCACAAGACAGAATGGGATGGTGTGCACCAAGCGAGCCTCAACTCCACACCAGAAGCATGCAAGTGCACGAGAAGACACGGTCAACACACGGACGGGGGTGGGGGGTGGGGGGGGTGGGTGGTATTACAGGATCAGGGTGCTGGCTCTCTGCAGCTGTGCTCATAAATGGGGAATGAGCCCTGGATGTCCTGTCTAAGGATTAATGATAGGCCAGTCCATTCACTTTGCTGAGGCCCTTCATCCTTATTGTGTCCGACAGGGTGGGTGGGGGGTGGAGGGGGGGTTGGGACTGTGCGTGTACGGTCGGAGGGCTATGGCTCTGGACTGGACTTTATCTGCAAGTTTGCAGTTAGAAATGCCTCATCAATCCCATCATGTGAAATCTAATTATTTGGAGTCACTGTTTAAAACTCTGGATAGTTAAGACATTATCTGTAACGCTGTGGTTTTATAGCAGAGGAGGAGGAGGGGGAAAAGCCAAAAGGAAATTAAATAAAAAGCACAATAAACATGTATTTCCATACTTTTTCAAAAATAATAAGTTGCAATGGGAAGTGTTATCATTCACTGGTTTGAGGATATTTTCTTTTCGTTCTCGACTCGAGTTAAGAGACAACCTGAAACACAAAGGCGGTAATTACTCCTCTTGACATTGAAGAAGTAAGTCTGGGGAGTAACAAAAGAACAAAGGAGGCCAGTGAAAAGATCAGATGGTTGTCATGTTTACCATAGCAACACCAGGCCACAGCTGAGTATATCATCAATTTATTGCCCAGCAGATGCACAATGCTGAAAACCAAACCTATGATTTCCACCTAACACAAGAGTCATGTTTTTAGAAAAAGACAAAAATATTATTAGTTCCCTGTTGCACCACTGCATCATAATGTGCTTTTTTTTCAATTAAAATTCTCAACTAGGATATACTGTATTTTCAGCACTCAAGTACAATACTGCACAGATGTAAAGTAAAACAATTATTCCAATCTGGATTACTTAAAACAAAAAGTTCTCCTCAGTGTGATTATTTATCTGAACCATAACTTCCAACAGTGGTGCTTGATGATTAAGATTAAAAACAAACCAAAAAAAAAGAGGTCTCTTTAAGGAATAAATACACATTTATAGGCAGCTTAGGGAGAAAACTCAAGTGTGAGACAGGGAATCTGTATACAGCTTTGCTAGTTTGTTCTGTTTGATTGGATGTGGATCACAAGCTTCACCACAGCCACTCTGAACACATGTAAAACATTCACATAGCTTTATACTGCCTAGAACATGTCAAATATCACACAAGTTAACTCTGCTCCAATTAAAAAAAAAAAATGGCTGCATTCTGCTGGAAGCTAACCCCGAGCTAACATCCGAAACTTAACCCGCCCCCAAGCCGGATGAGAAAAATTATTATCTCATAGCTTTAAACAGTCAAACTCTTCGGATAAATCTTGGAAATTAAAAACAAACCGAGGATGTGTCCCGGTTTTAAATCTGAATTCAAATGTGATGATAATCTTGGGCACAGAATTGTGTTTTAAATCATGGCCTTTGTAGAAAATCCAATCTCTTTGTAAGGGGCTGAACCACACTTTTGATTTCTGTACAGTTAGATCTATCAGGCTCTCTACAAGTCAAACGTCACCCTAGTTTGAAATCACACACACACACTCATCTGTACAACTCTGAATCTGCAGGAGGAGGACAAGTAGGCATGTCTATGGAGTATCTTACATATTATCACACAACAGACACTAACTAAAAGTCAGATGAGCAATGAATGCTTTTATCAGGTAAGTATACCATACTAGCTAAGTCTATCTGTAATACAGCCATATAGCATATGTTGTTTAGTTGAAGTCACCACCCAGCAAAACTAACTATCCTGACAGGTCAAAAACACAGTTCAACAAATATTAGCATGATTTCCATCCTTTCAATACCTTTTGGGTGCAAAATGTTAATCACTATGCAAGATACAACCAAACTCATGTATTTCAAACCTGAGCCATAAAAGTCTAACAACCCTACATTAGCTCAAATAAACCCAATGCCACTCAGCCCTGGGTAATTCCCCTACTCTGCAACAGAGTGAAAATTTAGATGTCAAATCACAAATGCAATACAGGATCAAATTGCAGGAAGAGGTGAAGAAAAGTATGGTGAGTAAAAATGTGCTTTTCTAGTTGTTCTTCCACCTTCATGGCTTTTTGGAAACATGGTTTTAGGGGACTTCCTCAATGGTCACCTTCCTTTTGTGATGAGGCACAGAAGAGGAGGGGGGGGGGAGTTGAGATCAGAGGTGATAAGGTGGTTCCCCCCACTATGATTCAGCCGTGAATCTCCCACTCGGGAATCCACAATCTTCCACAAAGCAACCAGTGATTTTTTTTTTTTTTTTTTTACTGCAATCTCCGAAGTGAATACATTTCAAGGTTGTCTAGGTAGTTTGACTGCCATATTCGCCTCGACAAAGCAACACTCGCTCAGTGTTTCGCGTTCAACACTGACTTTTCATGAGGCTACAGAGAGGTGTCTTTATCACTGTACAAGGTAGATGCTGTACACAAAAAATAAAATAATAATAAAAAAAATCCAAACGTGTTGACCCCCCCATGGGGTAAAATAGTGAGAAATACAAGAAATAAAGTAGGCAAAACAGTCAAAAAAGAAAAGAAAAGAAAAGCTGCGATTGCAATCTCTTTCCACTCATCATGGATTTACATCTTCACCTGCCACATTGAATCAACAATGAATGACACCAGAGTTTTTTTTTGTTTTTTTTTTTAAGAAGTCAAATCTGTACATATGAAATCAATGTCAAATTAATTCCCCTCAATAAAAAATTGCTATAAGCCTAAATGTCATATATCGGGTCCTATTTTGTAATCTTCAAACTAGTAATCCAAATAACAATTCTGGTAGGCAGAGTCCAGTCGATGCAGTTGGTGTACATACCACAGGTCAGACCAATATGAAGGGGCATGCGTTGGAGCGAACTCCAGGTAACAGCGGAATGTAAGGAGGACCGATACAACACTAACCTGAATCTAGCTCCACATATCACTCTTCATTTTCACTCAGATCCGCTCAATAACCATATGACCGTTGTTTGTTTCTTTTCACTAAAATGAAAACAGAGTTTGGCGCTGGTTTCCTAAATTTACCTGAATAGGTGATTTCAACACTCTGCTAGGAAAGTTGTTAATAATGAGGATACATTTTTTTTTGTTTAATTGCAGGAGTAAAGATGATTGTAACATAGTGGCATCCTGCACAATGAGAATGTTCGGTACCCGTGTTTCAAGGTGCCTCCTGACAGAAAAACCAGTGTAAGCTGCATGAATGATTAAGTCCATATGGTCAGATGGTTAAAGAGTAGCTCTGCTCTATTTTCAGTTCCCATAATACCAACTGAGTCTGACCAGAATCTCCACAAATGCCTCATAGTGGAGTCATCTTCACTGCCTTTGTGCACAACTCCTCAGTACAGTCTATGCAACCAGTGTACGTCCCAACAGCACTCATAGCACCTGACATATGTCTTTTTCACCACATTGTCACTCACTCTTTAATATATATATAGATATATTTTTTTCTTCCCTAAGGCTTGACCCTTCTTCAGTATTTATCTTGCACTGCACAGCGGCACACATTGACAGGCAGCTGCAGCAGGTTGACAACGAGTAACAAAAAGTTAAGTAACAGCCAGGGTAGCATCCAAACTGAAAGAGAGAGAAAGAAAGGCTTTTTTTCTGACATGCCTCAATCAATATGTTGAAAAAGATATGCTTAGGCAGCATTTAGTCTGTCTATTGGCACTACACTTTTTTAATTTGAATGTTAAGTATAATCAGACACCTTGTGTCTTTGTGCATCTTAATAAATACTGTCTTGACTACAGGATGATATTTGAGAGCTGTGCACCCAGGCAAGCAAGACCTAAGCAGCTCTATAGTGGATCAATTAAAAAAAAAATCATTGGTCAGAATCAATTGGTATCATGGAAAAAGACAAAAAAAATTAGAATTCAGGTCAAACTGGAAAGTTATATTTTAAAAAGTGAAATTTCAAAAAAGAAATGAGCAGTTCACGGGGGGAGTTTTTTCTGGCTATGACTACATGACACACTTTAAAAATGCAGAGATGACAGGGAGAGAATATGAAAGCAATCGCGACATCTGTGTGGGGAGAAACAGCTACAGAATGGGAGGGGTGTCTGTCAAACACACCAAAGGCTAGATATCCATAAAAATCCTTGTTTAGTAGTAATAATAATAATAATAAAAAAATCAACTTGTTTAAATATGAATATTATAAGTCTGCTTTCTCATGGTTAGGAAATCAAATATAGTCTCTGTGGGGGTTAAAGGAGGGGGCGGGATGGGGGAGCCCTCCTTTCACTACAACTCCATGTCCTGGGCCTCGTCTTCTGAGAAATCAGACATGGAGCTTTCAGATGAAGAGTCGCCAGCCCCCTCCTCCTGCTCCTTCAGAGCCTCCTCTGTTGCATATTTCTGGATGTACTCTGTGGAGGGGAAAAACAAAGATGAGAGTGTGGTCAAACATAGCCAAAACTCCCAGAGGACAATTTTGATAATAAATTTGGAAAAACAACTTTTTCCACATGTATAATTAATTAAGAATCCAAGATACCTGGGATCTAAACCCCACGGACAAAGCTGTATTTTTTTTTAAATTAAACTGAACCTTTGATTTTCTGCTTGTACTCCTCTGGCCGGTGAAGGTACATGGCAGCTGCGTCTCCATTCAAAGGGTCGATGGGGTTTGGGTAAGCCAGCAGCTGCGGCAGGAACGACTCAAAGATGTTGGTCAGATCTGGAGAGGGACACAACAAAATCAAACATTACAAACTGAGAAAAAAAACATGTAATCAGACAATATAAGCCAAGCTTCTCTGAAATGTAACCATTAATCTGAAGAGACTTGATGGAGAAACTAATGCCCACCCGATGTTTTGACAATGATACAGCACCAGTCAAAAGTTTGGACACACTTTGCCATTCGCTTGAATGATGAAATGTGGTATTGTATGTCTAAAATAAACACCTGCCTCTGTTAATCTGCCACATGAAAACTGTGACAATACACTACTGAAGGTCACAATCATTGTACACGGATATCAGTCGCTGATGACCATACAAAAATAATCAAAGATGTATTGGCCATAAATGTAAAATCCTTAGCTCAATAGCTTCACAGAGGCTTGAATCAGACTAATCCCTTTCACTAGCTCTCTGCTAACAGGCCTCATCTTTCTCTCAGTGCTGAGGCCTAGTCAGAAAACCTGCAGTTCACCTTTCATCTACTAGGTGTCAGCACTGGGCTCATCCAAATTTGGAAAACAAACACTTCCTACGGTCTATTGTACAGTATTATCATGTTTTTATGATTTAATCAGCTGCTTTTGTTTGCTTTCCTTTTGCAGAGGCTCATTACAGACAATGCTGGATTGATTAGCCTATTCTTTCCATGCGTATGTCCAATCTTGATTTTCTTTTTCCAAATACTCCACACAACAACATCTGCAGCATTTTACACGAGTACAAACAAAGGTGATACACACATGTGAATCTCCAAAGGGTCTGACTTAATTTAAAAAGGAGAACTGAGTAAGTTACATTTGATTATCGTTAATGACCTAAAATCTGTTCCTTTTTATACCACTCAGATCACCCCATCAGAGTTAATTTTGAATGAAATTACTTAAGTCATTTAGGGCTTTAACATTCATATCCAGTGAAAATAAATAGGGAGTGATGCTGAAACATCTGCGAAGGATATTACTGTAAAACCATTTATATTGCTCAACAGCTATCTTAGCTGGAGGGGCTGTAATGAGAAATTAATGGGGAAATATACATGGAGAAGGGTGCTGGGACATGGAGAGCAGCAGAGAGAGAGAGAGAGAGACAGCGAGAAACAGTAAGTACAATCACTGCCATCGAGAGTATGTCAGCATGTCCCTGTCCCTCACAGCTGACAGACAATAAATCATTCCTGTCAAAGTTGAATGTGTTCTGACCTTGCTGGGTGAGGGTATTACCTCGTTAGTGTTCACTTCTCCCCCCAGTAAGTAGATTAGGGGCAATTCTGCACCATTGCCTAATGCGCCCACAGTTGCTAGCGAGGGGGCCAGCAGCCACCTTTTTGGTGCTGATGGCACTGTGTCAAGTTCTTCACACATAATCACACAGACCCCAGTGAGGAAACTTAATATGGACACATACGACGCAGCGGAGCCACTCACCATAAAGGGCTGTCCATGTCTGGTTGATGACATCTAAGCACACTGTTCCTGACCTGGGAAACCGAGAAGAAAACAGAGTTAGAGTGGCAAGGCCAAAGGGCGTTGAGAGAGTGAGAGGAGGGGGGAGTCCCAGTGGAGAAGCTAGATCCTCTTAAGTCAGCATTTCTGCATTTAATACACCATAACTGGACAACGAGGCTTGTCCCTTTTCAAATGTAGCTGAGAAATGTGCCCCCCTTCCCAAAATTGGACACCACTGATATATCTGTTGCAGCCCTCAGTAACCCATATAGCTTAGGTGGCAGTTAATTGAGGTTCTTGTCAACTCGTAAAAGTTGTAAAATATCATGTGACCAGGTCAGATTTGCCAGTTAGTTACATTTAAGTGGTAGCCACTCAGAAATATATTGCTTGAGCTTCACCTTTGAGAAAGTGCCAACAAGATTTGAATAATGAAAGTTGTATTGATATATTTACAGTTTACCTTATGCATTATTTGCCTGTTGTCCATATGTGTGTTGAGCTGAAATTTCTCAACTTGTACTGTAAACATGGGTATCATGAAACTTGCCCCAGTTTACCACGAGTACTTAAACTTTGTCAGCAGTTTCCTAAAGCTAAATGTCAAACTTTCTGACTTTACGACCGCCCAGATGCACCATTGGTTTCAGCCTTTGTTAGGCTAGACTGTCTCATCTGGGGAGTAGGCACAGGTTTAGCCTGTCCTTCCAGTCATCCCAAGGACCCACCTTCATAGGCTACGTCCTTCAGAGGATCTTGCCTCTAAGCAGTGGATTAATGGGCACAGAGAAACAAAGAGCTTGGCCAGGTTTGTAATTTGCTTGATTTGCTGCTAAGCATTTTAGCCGATTATGCTGAAATTGGTGGCTAAAAATAAAAAAGTTATTACATAAAACATTCACAACATAAGTTAATCTTTTTTTTTTTTTTTTTTTTTACTATTTCATTGCTTTGAAAAATAAGAAAATATATATAGAAAAACACTAAGAAATATTAATAAATTCCACAAATGTTTTTAGTTTATAATATGACAAGCCAGCTGTTTACAACATGACATAACAGAAAGCAAACATCATTTGATGAGCTTTAATACACAAGGCCTTCACATTGAGTGTTAAGGATCAATAATCCAATAATGTACACCGCCATTATAGTCTCAAGTAACGGAAAGCCATCAAAAATATTGACACTCCAAGCACGTGAGAGTGGTGAACTTACGCTTCGTCAATGTTGGGATGAAAAATCTTGTTCATGAATCCTGAAAAAGAAAAAGGCAGATGATGAGGAGAGCGAGTAGAAGAGTGACTTTAAGGAATGTATTTCTTACATTTTGTTATCCTGCATGTGAAGGTAGAGCTCCTACCTATTGATGGCGATTTGAAAGGGTATTTGTCAGGAAGATCTACTCGCACCTTCCACACGCCTCCCTCGTACGGCGCTGGAAGTAAGGAGGAGACAGAAAAATAATGAAAGGAAACTGTTGGAAGACAGAGGAGAGAGACTTTCATTCCATCCTTCATGCACGCCGATGGATTTAGACACTGTGGGGTTGCATCAATTTTCTGCGCTCTCTTTTCTCGTCTGCTCAGAAACACAACAGAGAAATGAGCTACACATGCCACTTGCCCATTTTCTTTTATTTTATGCAGTAATGTATTTCACCCCAGGAGAATTATTTTCCTCAAAAAAAAAAAAAAAATCACTTCTTATAATACGCTGACATCAAAGAGGAAGAGAATGAGATTGTGTGTGTGTGGTTCTGTCCCAGAATAGCAGTGTGTAACAGACTCCTCATATGCAAAAACAGTACAGCACATTAATGACAAAAAGAAAACACGCTTGTTGAGGATGAATAGCAGTGAGCATGTACACACACACACACACACACACACACACACACACACACACACACACACACACACACACACACACACACACACAACTATACCATAGTTTCAAAGCATCACAAACAGGGTCAAACACCCACTTCCTCTCTTTGGTGATGCATAAGTGGCAGAGCGACAGATGTTGTGAAAAGTCTAAGAAAGAAATAATACTTCCTGCTGATGAGGCTGCTCTCCTCATCCAAACGCCTGGCTCCTCTCTGTTTCACACTTTGTGGCCCTCGAGCCTGGTTTCAATCTGTTTTACATTCCTTGCCTACTGTGACAAACCTCTCTTCATGTTCCAAACAGGAGAATGACTGATTCCTTCGCTGGCTGCCCTCAGGACAACATTTATTGTCACTTCATGCACATCAGATGCGGTCAGATTTCCATTTTAACAGTTAATCTGTTTTTTTTTGTTTTTTTTTACAACCAGTTCTAAAAATGCTAAGTGTTTGGTTAAGGGAGGACTGTAAATTGTAGAGCATTCAAGGTCCCAAGTGGACTACTGGCAAACACATTTTTTAAAATTTGTTTCACATTTTTAGAACCAGGGTGAACACACACTAGACCCTAGGGCCACTTTCTGGGACACACTAATTAGCCCGACAAGGATTCCACAGCAAGACAAAAAAAAAAAATAATCTTTTCGGTAAAGTGAGAAAAGAGAAACACTTACTTCCTTGTGGTCCGAAAAACTTCACTACAAATTCATTGAGTCCACTGAGGATGGTGACTTCATGTTTGCTCTCGATGCTGTAAGGGTGGTTAAGGACAACAGCTCCACATGACCACACATACTCATAAATAAACACACAGCCTGTGGAAATAAAATGGTTAATAACAAGTACTGAATATGCTTTGGGGGCACAAACAATTAGGCTTCCCTATAATGGCTGTTTCCAGTCTAACACACGTTTTGTTGCGAGACAGACGACACAAGAAGAAATCTGACCTCTTCCTTTCCTCTCTGACCCTTCATCATTCTTTGATATCATACAGAGTTATGAAGACTAACAAGGAATTATAGGTTCTGACAGATAATGAAAACAAATCAATGCAGGAAAAATTACACTTGGATTCTGTTCTGACCCTTACTCCTGGAGAAACAGTTTCCGTAACAATCAATAGCTACATGCCAATTTGTCAAGTTTAAGAAACAGAAAAGTAATGTGCACGCACACGCACACTCACACTCACACACACACACACACACTGACAATCCCTCCGAAGCAATGCAGGCCTCCTTCCACCTGTCACTCTCTAATAGCCCTCTTGGACATAAAACACAAGTCCCTACAGAGAGGAGTCTGTCTTCTTAAAGAAGCTCTGCGCTTCTAGAAGTTTATATTACCACCCATACCAGTCTGTCTGCAGGATTCGCCAAGCTAGAGAGACTTTAAGACCTCTTTAATGCTACATACAAAGCGATATAAAACTTGTTTCACAATCATATCGTCCAAAGTATTAAAAGAAAACCAGCGAGGATGACAAGGCTTAGAGTTCTTTGTATTATTACACATTTTTTTCAGTACTTCCCAGCAGTATATAAAAATCATTCCTACTTTTTTGAAGACTCTTGTACATTTTTAACACTTTCTCAGGCCTTATAGGAATCCAAGTCAGTGTTTTTTAAAGACTTTTCAAGACTTGCAGATACCCTGCATACTGCTAACAAAAGCCAGTGTAATCTCTACCTTGGCTGTAGTGCAGTATTAAATTAAAATATACATGTTAATACTAAAGTTTTAAGCTTTTAATAGAATCACCTACTATCTAAAAATCAATCAAAACATCAGTCTTATGTACATAAAGTTCCCTTCTCCATACTTTACATTGGTGGGGAAAACTAACACTACCTTCAGATTAAATTATGTCTGCAAAACCAAAGTGGCTCCATTAGTCAAAACATCTACATAACCCAGCCAGTGACATACGCGGATGAAGTATGTCAACATGTGCAAGTTACTTCATTGAGATACTTTTCTCATGTAATCTTTTTAATTTTTTTCTTTTCATTATTAGGGTATGTAGGGGCTATGTATGTTAGACCATTTCATTTGCAGCTTTGTGGAGAAACTTTCAAAATTACTAACCATCTCAGACAGCAGATGATGTAGTTTCAGTTGTTATTTAAATGTACAAATGCTTTTCTGTCAACTGCAGTGCAAGTAAGTGATAACACCAGACTTGCTCATGACACACATTCTTAGAAACAATTTGGTTAACCAGTCATTTTTTTTAATAACTTGTTGTTACTTTCGTGTCCTTCTAATTTAACTCCAAACCTATTAAGAGGCTGAGATTTGGAAAAAGCAGCATTTCCTCAAATCATCTACCGCAGAAGAGGTTTATTACAGTTAGCAGAGAAAATAAGCACCCAGTGTTGGCCTCTACAACTGCACTTACTGACATAATTACAGTAATAACAAGCCCTACGGTACATTAGTGTATTTTTATTCATTGTATCATATGGCAAATTGGATATACTGTAATAACACTCACTCTAATCACGAATTCATCATAGAGAAATTATTTTTCTTTTATATGTGTAGAGGAAATAAGTACAGGAAATCAGACTGAAGCAGAGTGAGACTTAGAGAACAAATAATCACGTGTCACAGAAAGAGAGGAAAATGATCAGAGAAGAAGACAGAGAGAAGAGGCAACACTTCAGAGACAAAAAAGGTACATGAGATGGCTTAAAACTCAGTTTTCCATGCCACATAGTAGCAGCTGGCTTGTCAATCTTGACTGAGTGTGTATCCCATTAGCAGTAGCACTGACCCCCAAAGGGTTAAATCAAACTGGAGGTTATTTTAAGCTCTGGTTGAGTCTGCGAAGAACAGACTGAATCCCTGGCTTCGGCAAGGAAATGTGTCATTGTCAGGCAGAAGAGGAACCTCTCTGTTCTGACAGTTGGGAGTCAAGAAGCCATTCTGAGGCTCTCTGATGCAAAGTCCAAGGCAGAACGAATAACCACTAACAGCATGAGTGCAAACAACAACTAGCCCACGTGCCATAAGGAGACTCCAGCGCTTAAAGAAACACTTCTCCCATGCTATACTATACATTCATAAATAAATGCATACATTCTGTTCATATTCTACCCCACTATTCTGCCCTTCATGTAAGGACATCTATGCATCCAACCAGTAGTGAAACCACTGGTGTGTGAGTGAATGTGTGCACGACCACATGATAGAAGGGCAGTGATGCCGAGTAGGGGGATGGTATGGACAGTGAGTGTTATGTTATGGAAGACAGCAGTGAGGCAGGGTGGGGGAAAAAAGCTATTAATGGGGTTGAATCAACCCTGATTATGCAGCAGGCTAACAGACACTGACCGTAGTGACGGAGATGCAAGAGCAGAACTGGTCCTGCTGTGAGTCAGTGAGACCTTTTACACATTTAGTTGACACATGCTCTTATGAGGAAATGTTTACAGGATACTGATATGAGTTTACTTTATAAAAAACACCCAAATTACAAGCAGACAGATATACAGTGATCTGGTCCTTAGTGATCTGTAAATATTCATGTGACCATAGTGAGATCATGTGAGAGAAAGAGGAGGTAGGTAAACGGAGTAGCTCATATTGCACCGTCTGACTTCTCACATTCTGTTACACTCACATGATAATGACTTGAACACAAGTTACACACACACAGAAAAAAAACACACTTGTAAGCAAATTTAAGTGCAGTCAAGAGTCACAAATAAGTGCATCCAGTTCTAACAGAAAAAATTGCAGCAACAACTACAAAAGACAGACAGACACTCTTTATCTTAAAGAGTAATCTCTGCATTTGATGTCAATGTCAAGACTCTACCCGTGTCCTTTTATCCGTGTGTTTACTAAGGCTGATCCCAAAACTATGAGTTAATTTTGATTGGTTATTGCAATCTTCCATGTCATCATCACACAATGGCCTCACCCACTGGCCTCTTGTTTCATATAGAGAGGCCAAAGGCTCCGAGCACTCATTCCTTCCACCCAGTAAATAACTTCAAGTCCCTGTCAACACAACAACAACAACTCCATCCCACTACGAAGGAGTTTGGCAGGTCTGTTAAAACACGAGGGAGTTCCTGGTAGAGCTTGTAAACTCCCAACTCGTGGAAGGAGGATTGGAAGTATAGGTGAAAGACGGCCACTCAGCCAGCCAAACAGATAGCGTCGGATAGGTGGACGGTCACAAAACTGGATAGGCAGGACACATACCAATTAACTATGAGTCGCAGTGTCTTTTTGTTTGTTTTTGAATAATGGTGACATGATACATTGCATTCGCCAAAAGAGAAGGGAAATCAGTTTTACTTTAGCTGGCATGAAAGGAAGACAGAAACTGGGTTAACCAGTGTGTTACAGAAACACTATAAACAAACCAACTATGATCTTAATCAACCTATATTCTGAATATAAAAAGTCTAGCCTGAAAGTAGTTACTGAGCAATCCACATACAGTAAATAGGAAAGGATATTCTATATATTAATGTGTATGTAAACACATGCATTGTTACCAAGATTCAACTGGTTCAAAGCAAAACTAACTAAACTACCAAAAGTGTTTCCATCAAGGTTATGTATCTACTTGTTTCCCATCCTCAGCATTACGCCTACGTCCATCCCCCCACCTTGGATTAGTATAGATAAGTCATAATCTGGGGACAGCACCGGGTCAATATCCTTTTACACACACATATAATCTGATACACAAAGCCCAATCAATCCAGAAGAACATACACATACATACACACCCTCAACCCTGAAAGCCCTGAACTGTAACAGCAACACGGTCTCCTTGGTAAACAACACTGTTTCACTGACAAACTTTCTCCATACATGACATACTGTCTTGAAACACTCACAGCTGAAAATGCAGTGTAGAGAGAAAAGGTCTAAAAAGAGTTACTTTCAGACTACCAATTAAGCCTCAATAAAATGTTTTAAAGTTTATCCAAGTACTAAGGTCTGTGTTATCCTGATTTTTAACTTTATAAAGCACACAGAAAGGCTTAAGTGTAAAAATATGCAGTATATAGCATTTACGGTTGTGGTCTAGACATGTCTTGTTTTCCTTCTGGTCCATTCAGGCCTCTATCCCTGTCTGACCCAGGATCAAAATATCCCATCCTGACCAGCCTCTTCCTGAGTATGGAAAACAAACGTTCGCGGTGAATCATAAACGGCACTTTGTCAAACAATGCGGTGTCAACTATGCTCCAGCGTCTCCCTCTTTGGACACAGAAGTTGTTGATCTGGTAAAGGGGGAGGCACCGGCTACTTTCAAAGCATTTCCCTGCTTCTCTCATCTTTCTTTCGAGGAGAAGAAAGGAAGGAAAACCCCACACTTTTCTTTCATCATCAGGGTGATGTAATATGTTTTAGAAATCCAGTATTAACCAGACATGCAGAACATAATAAAACAGATTTTTGAGTATTCACTTTTTTATTTTCTATTTCAGTTTTTGTTTCTCTTAAGTTCTGGAAGAACAAATTTATCAAAAAGTGCCAGCAAGCTTCAAAATGACAAAATTAATAAAACATTTTTTTTTTTTAAATATTCTACATCCTTCTGTCTTAGGCATGTACTGAAGAAACCAAACTGACTCGGCAGACCAGTTTAGGTTATTTAAAAACCAGCACACAATACTCTGACCACCTGCTGACACCTCCAGCTTCAAGTAATCCTTTTAAATTGAAAGTATAATGCTTCTGGGCAGACGGGGTTGAAATAACAGGAAAAGGCAAATCAAAGAATCCCAAAAACATGGGGAGAGTGTGGGGTTACTGAATAACATGAGTATACACCATGCATAATTTTCAGTTATTAATGGTGCTGACCAGTCGAGAAGACTGTTAGACGTATTGTGTGAACGCAACATAAGACGCACTGCTTATATTTCAGACTGTGAAAGCAAAGCCAAGAAGTCTGCCTGAAAGACACTAATAGTCAGCAACCCCCAAAAGCCAGCAGGGAAGAGGAACATAAAAAGAGAAGGTAGAATAAGGTCAGCCAACTAAACAGAGAGCTGAAACAGCGAGAGTGAGTGAGAGCATGAGAAGATGACGGAGAGAGCTGTTAAAGAATTAAGTAAAAGAAAAGAATGGAAAGAATGATGCCAGAAGAGAGGCAGAGAGATAGTGATGGAGAGATAATGAGACACAGAGTTCAGCCTGGTGAATGCTGATCTAGCCTTGCAGGCAGAATGACATCATTGCTGTGGACTGCAGGCCAGTGATGATGAGTGTGTACACAGACACAAAAGACATAAAACATTTCTGGATATGACTTTACTGAGAAAAGCTATTAATAGTTTTTTATTTAGGTGATAGGTGAGTTTTGTAATTCCTAATTCCCTGGTGCATGTAGTGAGTATGTACTACATGAATATCCATCAAAGCTGCAAATGACTAGTCAACATTAGAAGATTTTTCTCGAAAATAAACCTATTTTTAGAGAGGTTAATATATAATTTTGAACTGAGCAGTTTTATTTCCGAAGAGTGGTAAAATTAGACTTGAGTAGAGTAGACTTTTAGCATTATATAAAACTGTAAAAAATAACTGTCATCTGTAAAAAAAAAAAAAAAAAAAAAAAAATGTTTAAAAATATACAAGGTTATTGATGTAAATAACAAAGAGAGTGGGGCCAAGCTAAGAGCCTTGTGGTACACCTTTACCAACTAACCGTGATTTGAAAGGCAGCTTTTCATGTTTAATATATTGGCTGTTGCTTTTGGAGCAAAAACATTTCCAATATCAATTCAAAATTGTTCAAAACTGAGTTTGAAAGAGATACAGTGCTGCACCTCCAGCACTAAATGATCTGTCAACACAAAAGAGGTTGTAACCAGGCAAGAGAATAGACAGAAGCAGTGATTCTATAAAAGCAAGTATGTCAGAAGTAGATCAATCTAGCATGCAGCACAGCTCATCTACCACTGTGTATGTTAACATGTTATAACCCCCCAAAACTGTAAACTCTTATTACAGAATGTATCTACATATCATAAACATACTAATTATATTCCACAGACCGATGCTACAAATCAGCAAACACTCATGTCGTTTCCCGCAGACAACTGTCTGAGGGAGGTGAAATGCCTTGCTGCATACTGAAATTAGGTGAACTGCATGCTGACAGCACAGTGTCTTTGTTTGCCTTGAGCAGTAGTGTGGCCTTGGACAGATAACGTGATGTGAGAAGGTTTTTTTTTTTAAAAGTACATAGGAATTGGATGACATAAATTTGTCAATTTAGCTATTTTAAGTGACAAAAGAAACACTGTGAACTTTTCCAAAGAGTAACCTGTCTGAGAGTAAATCTTCATTCAGAGATGAGGAACTTCAAGGCCACAACCTCTCTTTCGTTTTCTCTCCCTTCACACACGCATTGTAGCAACAATATACAATCAAAGGCACTTGCAGATGAAAGGCAGGAAATATATCAGTTGTCCTCGGGGTGTAAGCAAGGGTACACTTCCTATAGACTCTAGAACTACCAAAAAGAAATGCACAAGTTAGGATTCACTGCCTGTTAGAGACAGAGAAAAGAAGACCTACTTCTAAAAAAAACCAAGCTCCATTTTGCAAGAATGGTGACAGAAAGCAGCTTTGTACAGCTGAAAGACAATAAGGGAACAGACAACAAAGTCTATACCAACATTACATCAACAACAAAGCTGTTCCTTCTTTTTGCTCCCAAAATGAGCTCAATGCCTACTCTCTGATGTTGAAAGTGAAAAAAAAGAGGAAAATGAATCTAAGTGTGTGACCATAGGTGTAAAATGTTTGCTTGTATGCCGTCTCTGCCGACATACGCCTTTATCTATAGGTTTCTACGTATTAGTGTGCTGCACCGTGCCAAGCAGGATTACTGTGTGACCTCCACTACACTCAGCGGTCTGAAAACAGAGGCAGCTAGTGTAGCACAGCAACCATCCTGCCACAGAAGGCAGAGCGAGTGATAGGCAGGGTGTTGCTGTGAGAGAATGATTTAATCAGCTCAAAACCAAACAAACACCGTTCTCCCCTGCAGCCAGCACCAGCCAACCCTACTGACCCACTCCTCCACTCTTTGCCTCAATCCCTCTCTCTCTCCCTCCCTCTCATACTGAGGCTAACATTTTCCCCTAGCTGTTTACTTTCTTTTATTGCTCATTATGTCAGGCTCTCCTGACTCAATTTTAATACCGATTTGGAGCCTGACTGAATCATTCCAACTGTCAGAAACCCCCTCAAACCCCGGCTCATTAACTCTGTGGATAGATAATCCTGTGAATACATGTTGAGCTGAAGGGGGACAAAAATAACAGCTCTCATTCAACCAGACCTTGATGCAAATTTTCCATTTACAATACTGATACCGCAATAATGAGTATCTGGCCATATCAATCAAATTTGTTCCTGTTTAACATCCGCTCAGTTGTCACTAAACCATTTATATTAAACTTCTATGTTCCTTGTATTGTCTAATAAAAACAACTTTATTCTTTTCGATTTGCTTCCTGCCTCAACAAATTTTACTAACAATTGCAAGCCATTGATAGATCAACCATTAAAAGCCCATTGATCAATCATTAAAAGTAAATTTAGTTACAATAGCTGTGTTTGACAAAATGCTAAAATGAGTGGAAGGAAAAAACATTACAGAAACAGTCAACTTGATACTCATCTTCTCATTTCTAAATAAGGAAGTCTTGCTTAATTTGAGTAATTTGAGTAGCTAATCATCAAACCAGCTTGATGGAACTCAAATGTCACAAATGTCAGTTTAGTTAGTTCTTTACATGTGTGGTGACCAATAGTAGACCAGAGGTACACCAGCAATAAGAAGCTTAAATGTATTTGCATGTTTACTTGACGGAAAGTGTGGTACCTTCCACTGGAATGGAAGCTTAAAAAAAAGTTTATTCTTGGCCCCAAATCTGATTTAGACAAGTTCTGCAACAGCCAACGAAAGTGAGTAAAGTTTCATCATTGTCAGTGTGGCCTGGTTGTTCTCAGCTCTCCTGTGAGGCAATGGGGTCCTGCCTGTCTATGACTGCCCTGGCAGGCACTGATAAGTGAAAGGAGGTGTGTGGGTAGGACAGTAACAGGCCCGAGGTCTTTTGCCAGCTGTTCTCACTTCCCCTTTTCCTAACCACATATCATAAGCGATGTGAGGGATCCCCCCCTCTAACTCAGTAGATCTGCACTACTAAAGTTTTAACAACCTGCACTACAACTCACTTGTAAACAAATTAAGCATCTATGTGGAACAGAAATAACTTAAAAAGGCACAGGGAGTGATCTAATTATTCAAAGACTCGACAAGAATAGTTGTACTAAAGCTCACTCACATTTTCTAAAATTTAAGTGGAGGTGATCAGGACATTTTCAGGTCGTATTTACCAAGTCAAAATTTTACAAGCATGAAATGAGACACGTTAACTTAACCCTCTGCTTATCACTACAACATCAGTTTTATTGATCTCTTACAAGAAATCGGTTACATGTCTGACAAACTTTACTCCTGATTAACAACAGACTTAAACATTCCTAATCTTGCCAGCTACTAGTGCCTCAAAGTTCATCTTATTATCTGGAGAACAGTTAAAAGAAACTGAAAAATTAAACACTGAATACTATCATCACATCTCCTTATCTGTGATTTTCCCCAACCTTCATTCAAGTTTGAAGAGCCAAACAATGTATGCGAGTTTAATGTTAACAGGCTGTACTTTGGACAGGCCACAGGCTTTGATGTGTTGCACAAAAACAAAGCACAATTCTCTCTTACAGTCCTGAAAACTAGGATATGTTCAACGTGTTGACTCGAAATGAACAACTAAACATCTCAAGTGTGGTGTTATTGAGCAAAGCTGGGCTTGCCTGTTCTCAAAGCACTTCTGACACATTAAGTGTTGAAATACTGATGGAGTGTTTGTTGCCAGCATGTGCAGCCTCTGCAATAGAAAACCTTGCGGCAAGCTTTACATATCAATGGACATATGGCCCCATAGGCTTGACTCACTGAAATCCACATGTAAATATCTGGTAGCCGTTAAGCGCTGCACTCACTGGATGGTGGATGGGAAGTAAATTAGCTCGGTGAATACTTCAGTTTCATTTCTGCTTTGGTAAAAAAGTTCAACATCTAAAATTTTGACATATTTAGCAATGATATGATATTTGGATTACATCTCCAACTGCAACTATGACAGCTGCTTTACAGAAAACAAACCAGCCCACATAAAACCTGTACTTATGTAACAGGTAGTCTAATATGTTGAATCTGTGTACATTTTATCCAGTTATTCATAAGTGTTAGCCTGCATATGTAAACACAGATGCATACCATTCATCCCTGAGGCAAAAACACATTGAGAGGTACCTTTTAAACCAACATTACAGTAAAAATTCTCATAAATATAACAGCTGTTTTACAAAGAGCACATGCTGTAAAACGACATAAAGGCCTACTGTTTTAAACAAAGAACCACAACAAAACAAAAATACCCAGCTCAATACTCCACAGATAATCACAAATATCATAAATCGCGTTGCATTGTCGATTTGGTTTCCACAAGATACAGGAATCAAAAATACTGTGTTATTTGATGGCTACCTCCCTGCATAAGAGCTGGAGCAGCACAGTACTGCACAGGCTAAGTTCTTTGTCTTCTCTGGTGAGAGATGAGAGCCCACCCACTGCAATCTAACGTGAATCCCTCAGCTGCTCCTCCTCTCAGCCCTTCACTAAATCAACAGTCTATTTACAGCAATAGCACAGAGTCTCTCTGTGTATGAATGTACGTGTGAGTTGCGTGCATGTACACACAAACAATATGATCATTAATGATCACAAAACTGAGCCAGGGCAGGAGGTACAATGACCTGAATCCGAGGAAACTGTCTAATGAGCAAATCTACTGACAGATAAGACGAGATTAGCTGTCTGTTATGCAGACAAAATAAAGAAACAGATGAATGCTGAATTTCAACACTGACATGTTGAAGAAACTGCAACTTTCAGTTTAGTGTGAAATGCAGGCATATGGCTAATTTTATCTAATTGATACAGACAAGGGACACGCAGAGGCAGATTGCCAGATAGAGCCATGTATAGGGTGTGGATAGTGTAGGTTGCACTTTCTTGATAAGGCCTTGTTCGCCTCATGCATAGGCTATTTTAGCTGAGACAATAAGAAGTCAGTAATATAAAAATACATTTTAGACAACTGGATTCAGTGCCACAGGCACATATGCCAACATAACGCTCAAACATGTAGCCAGCCTATCATCACTCCTTTGATTTTCCACATTAAAGGAGCAGTGCACGTGAACAGCAGAGGCAGGCCGAGCTCCCCAGCTCCCCAGAAAAAAAAAAATCATGCGAAACAAAGAGAGGAACTTCAGTCCATCTGTTTTTCTAAGAGAACTCAGCCATGCATGCAGGAAGCTTGACTGTTTGCACTGTGGGATTAACAGTGAGGGCCTCCAATCTCCTACTGTCAGAGATGCCTTGCTCCTGAACCCCAAAAACAGGACTGTCAATCAAGGTGGGGCCCCCCCCGCCCCCCTGACTAGACAGGGAGGGCGGGGAGTTGTGGCAGTTTCCTCCCATCCCCAGTTTACTAAATTAATTTAGGTCTATCATGAACAAAGAAAAATAAAACAAGCAGAAGTTTCATTAAGGAACTTCTTAAAGAATGGATGAGTTTCCTCTCTTTTATAGCAAACAAAGAAGAGACATATTTTTATCCTGCAATTACATCATTTTTTTTTTTATGTTCGTGTTGCATTACAGGAACCAGTCAAATATCAGTTAGAAAAACTATTTTTGGTCACATGCAAAAATCCGGTCTGAGAACCACAACATATAAATCTCCGTTTGACTGTATACAAAGCAAAACCATTTGAATGTAGGTGTTGTATTTTCAGATGTTGTAAAGCGTTCCCAGGATTCAATGACACCATAGTTATCTCAGTTTAGCCTTCATAATTCCATACCGCGCCTGGTTGAGTATGCCCAGGCCAGTAGATGGGCAATTTCCTACATTATCTAAGTCAGTGTTTGAGCTTCTCACTACAGATTACATATTAACCTCAAGCCACAATGAACGTGGACTAGAAAGTGATAACTCGACTTTAGAGTCAACAATGCTTATCAAAGCAAGGCTAAGTAGAGGGGAAAAAAAACATGACTCAGGTAAACACTTGTCTCTAGACATAGATTCTCCTGCAAACAATGATCAAATTGCAGCATCTGTTTTTGTTGACAATATAACTTTATACCTACAGTTTGCTGACAGCATAGTGTAAAATGGCACTATGGGCTTGCAAGTTTTCTGTAAATTTCTTAACTTCTATTACACCATTACAACAAAGCACATTGTTATTTTATGGAGCAGGATCACTGGACCAGAGTGTTCCCCATTCTTGTCATGTGTTCATCATGCTCCTATTCATTCAATCAATCTCTCAGTCAGAAGCAGGCAGAAAACTGCTGGCTCCTTCCCTACAGTAAACTGCATCTAGTTGGTTCAGTCCTGCAATAATAGCGTTGAGTGCAGATTAGCTGCCTGTGACTGTGTGACTTGGTCTGACCCAGCAGCGGGAGGTGGAGGTCACAGGGGCTCCTGTAAACGGGAAACACAAAAGGCTCCGCTGCTGATGCTGTCCGGATGTCATGTTACAAGGGCACAATGGGGCCGAAACACCAAGCGGAGGGCAGATAAAGCTCAGGATTGGTATTCCTTTCGGGGAGGGTGGAGGATGTGGTGAGGAAGGCAGAGAGGGAGGAGGTGGACAGTACCCCTACAAGCCTACCCCCTGACTCTGGACAACTGAATAAATCAGACTTACTGCAGACCAAGCGCAGTCACTTTCCGAAAAAAAATTGGACCCCAAAAACTCACCTTGAACAGTGATGAAACACTAAATATGACACACAAAATACCTGTATCATGTGAAGATGCTAATTTGGGGATAAATGATAAAGACCCATATATACTAGTGTTGATGCCAGCTATCATGACGGATACTGGGACTGATGAAGCGTGCAACCCCCCCCCCCCCCCCCAACTCCACCACTGTGTTGAACATAATTCATTGGTGGTCATGCTTCACAGCACTGCTATCCCATCACTTTCAGACCTTCCAGCAGCAAATGAAAGGTTGCACAGCACAAGCTGAGATGCAGTTTGGTTTATATAAAATGTCCTCACATCCGCTTTGAGGTAATGACATTTCATATATGAACAAATGTACACCTCAAGTCTTTATGCTATTATAAAGATAAATACAACAATGGCCTGAGCAGTGATTAAGGAAGTACAGTTTCAAAGCGCAGAACAAAGTGAGGTTTACTGATTTGACAGAATTTTTCAAACTCTGCTCTTTGATGTTAAGAATCCATTAGTTTGTCTCTGCCTTTCAGGAAGGTGCCTATATTTTTATACTTATCAAATTCCATGATGTCATGCGACACAGTATGTAGAGCCATGTTAATAAATGCCTGATTATACCAGGTTCCCAGTTTAGTTATATTTAAAATATATAAAATAGATTTGTGTACGAGGGAATTTCAAAGGAGACAAGCAAAAGAAGCTTACACACAACAGTGTTGTTGTGGGAAACAAATCAATAAATTTCCATGAAAAACCCGATAACCTTGCAAACATTGTGACGACAGAAAAATGATAAAAATACACATTTGTCTTCAGATTTTTGCTCGACTGTGTATTAACTGTAGTAGAGATAATCCACACATTTTCTTTTCTGTCCCATTCTCTGCATTAAAATCCATAGGCCCAGACACCACAAGAGCTTGTGTTAGCATTCACAATAGGCTTAGTCTTTTGTAATCTACCTGTGCTCAAATTCCAGCAGCTTACTGCTTGAAAGCATTTGTAAAGCGAGAGACCAGTGATGAATGCATGCAAATAATAGCACAACTACCTACACAGTATGTGCAGTCAACCCCACACAATAAGCTGAATGTAAACCTCTTTGAAATGACACTCTGCTAAGACTCTTGTTCAAGTACACCATGTTCCAAAATTAACGCAACATGTCAGAGAGCAAAGGTGAATAGCCAGTGTCCAAAGGTTAGGCAGGTCACTGAAGAATAACACTGGCTTATGGTTTAGGACTAAAGCCTGGCAATTGAAAAAATACCATCCATCCCTGAGGTGAAAACTCATAAAAAAAAACTTGAAGTTTGAAAAGGAGAGGGTGAAGGAGTAGGAGCCAAACTGGAAAATACATGTAATGTCAGTGTAAATCAACACTTAATGCCTTCGCCGTTACTATTTCATTAAATAGTACAAAGATTTCCGGCTATTGGCATGCAAACACACAGACTGTACATTTGGCACAAAAAGCAGGCTGCTATCCATTGGCTTGGCTTAGGACAAAGCTCAAAGCTTAAATCCAGTGATACTACATGCTGAGGTCATTCTGACATTCATTTTCATGAATTCCCTAATGCCCCCCGCTCTAGATTCTCAGCTCTCCTGTGGCCGAAGCAAATTAATGCGTGAGGGCTCTTAGTGTCAGCCCATAAGAAAGAAGCTGCTCCGGTCTAAAAGGCAGTGCAAGTTTCAGGTTTTGGTTTCACCAGGGGGAGACACAGTGATAGGGAGCACAGAGAGGAGGTTGTTACTGCTAGTTTTGCTCTAGGGACACAAACAGAAGGAAGGGACTTTTGCCCAGACCAGTAGCCTAGAGCCCTTCTTACCTCAACCCAATAAGATAGCCCAGTCAGCAGTGAACCCATGTGCTATGTCACCCAGTCAATCTCAATCCTGTAGACCTCCATTTAAAACACACATAGCTGTCTTTCTCAATACTTGCTGACCACTGCTCAACCATGGTGTTGTAACACACACACGACACACATACAGAGACACACAGGTCATTGTATGGAATTGAGCAGGTGGCATACAGCAAACCTGCTCTTGCCTGTCAGTGAAATAGCTCAAGAAGGAGAGGGGGTGTACTACCCCCAATACTGCAAAGTTGTGAGTGTGTGTGTGTGTGTGTGTGTGTGTGTGTGTGTGTGTGTGTGTTGCAATCCATAAAAACTCTTGCTCTGTCTGCCTCAACACCACATCACAGCCTACACACAAGTGGAGTCTAGAGGGGGGAGCAATAACTTGCTCAAACAAGCACTGTTGCTAGCTAGCAGACGTAACAAAATGCCTCAGGCAACAGGCCAAAAGCCAAGAGAATTGTAGCTTGAGAAGAACTAGATAAAGCCTTCTTGTTGATGTGTTTTTACATAAAGCAGCCAAATGTTTCAAATGTATGGGCTAGTGATATTCCAACTCTAATATGATGGTATGAGGCAGAGTGTGTTATGAAATGTAGAATCAGCATTGCAAGTCAGAAAGGATATATATGTTTATCCTTTCTGACTTATGTGTGTGTATATAGCAAAAACCACTCAGAATACAGTATTTCTTGCATTCAGTTTAAAACTTAAAAGATCAGATTGAAAAGGCTTTCAAACTTTTCCCTTTGAGACAACTTCCCCTTGTTTTTGATTTATTTTGACCAGCCCATTTCTAGCCCCATATTTGACTAAGCTTTGCAGCCATCCCATCAGCTGTTCTAAGTCCCTCCCTCTGGTAGTTTCCGGCTAGTAACAGACTACCCAATCATTAAGCTGGTTTTCACTGTGCTGGGACAAAAACAAAACTACTTTTTTCATAGTCTTCTAGAACATTGTATGGACTGGAAATATGTTGTTTTGGTTCATTTTTTTAGCGCTCCCTCTGTCCGCCATAATTGCAGTTAAACAAATACAACACGACTACAAAAGTAAACATGGTGACAAAGACTTGGAAAAACAGAACACCCTAGATGTTGCCTGAAAGTTCAAGCAATCCACAGTGAAAACGACTGCTGCCTCATGACACCTGCTGTGCCACTAAACAAGCAGCTGCCACTATCACGTCCAATCTCAATATTAACAAAACAACTAACTATAACCATTTTTAAAATAATACAAGTTAGCCTGCCATGTATCTGCCTGCAGACACTGAAGTACAGTGAGACACATAGATCAGGTGGCCATTTTGATGTTGAAATTAACCAAGAGACTAGCCAGCCAGCTCAGCAGCGTTACAAGGTAACATTTCAAGTGACAGATGCAATAACACAATTGGAAAAACATTAGTAGGTTTACAAAGCAAAGCTAATTAGTCCCAGAAAGCTACACATGCTGCAATAACGTCAACGTATTTACGAGTGTAGAACAAAAGACATTTTCAGTTGACGTTAGCCTTACGTTATGTAAACAAGCTCCTGTGTCAACGTGTAAAGAGGCAATTTGACTTGAGTCCCCTGACAACAACAGGCTGGACAAAGAAACCAAAATTGCCATAAGGTGCTTTATATAGTCTACCGCTGCCAGTGGTGCAACAAGATGAAAGACATTCCTGGAAAATGAGAATAACGTTAGCGTATGTTCGGCTGTTGCAGTAATTTTCGAATATAGACAGCAAGCTAGACAACAAAGCTGAATCTTACGAAAATACAGTGCTGGAAAAATGCTGAAAGGACCGATCTGATTATCTAATACAGCTGTCCCGATAAGCGACTGAAGGTTCGCAGGACAGAAATAGCTAACACTTGGCTTTGCTAGCAAAATGTTGTTTACACAAAACACCAGTCATTCACAATGAACGCTCTATCTGCGTTAGGTTACTAAGCTAAAACAAGCAGCGTTAATAAATAGGGGTAGCTCATATTACATTTCCACATACATTCGGACATAGCTGACTAGCAGACAGCGATTGAGACTGTTGTTTATGTCCAGAAAAGGATACAGTTTCACCACATCGGTATCCATTCGCCTTTTACCCGGACTTGGAGACGACATTTTTGCTATTTCCACCGCAGAACACCAGTGAGTCAACTGAAAGCTAGCCCCCCGAAACGCTAGACAGTCTAGCAAACTGTACTATCCGAAAGTTAACATTTGCTTTCAGAAATGTTCACCGCAAAACGTCTTCTCTGTTGAATGTCTCTCTGTCCTAATGTACTGCTGAGCTAACGTTAGACCTCTGCTGTTCACTGCCTCTCAACGCTCTGACCATGGTTCTGACAAGCTGGGATCCCTCCGCGGACGACGTCATTTATGTGCGACCTACGTCTTTGTAGTTTTAGTTATAACATCTGTAGTTTTATAACTTTGATTTCATGTTACGAAGCAATTTGACACCAGTCATTGTTATTTTCCATTGAAGAATTTAGAGATACAACAGAAATGGCAAGACCGAAAATAAATATCTATAGGAGGACATTCTTCGAGGTTTTAATGTTTGTAATTTAGAAGATAACCCTCACTTGTACACTGTCTCTGTCTTGATGTTAGGATATATACCTCAAAATGTCTGGCCACAGCTGGAAACAATTTAAAGGTTATCTCAATAATACAGGCGGAGACATTTTGCCACATGTACATCATTGACTCTTTTAGGGGAGAATAAGATTTTCTTCCTGTTACATGGTTAAATAATAAGTGGTGGAAATATTACACTATTACAGGATCTATTTTAGGCCAAATCAATACATATTTTCACCATTGCTCCAAGGACAATCACATACAGTACCTGTTTTTTTTCCCTTGTGTCCTCACTAATGATCAAATGATAAGGCTACCTTCAATATTGAAAACATAAAAACAGAGTCAGAATCAGCGTGTAAGCTGCAACAGTGGGTAATAAAACATTTATAAAAGCCATGCCTCTGACTATACTTTCAATACAATAACCTCATTCATATCCAATTCATCTTTTTTTATTTCTTATTTAAAATATGTCAAGGGAACAACATGCAATGTCAAAGAAACTTTCAGAAGAGTATTTTATTAAACCCCCTAAGGAAATTCTACAGAGATAAAAGCACATGCAGGATAGTGAGGACTGCATCAGCAATGAGATGTCACAGGAAGGCAGAAAGGAAGTACAGGCAATCCTGAAATCTAATTGAAAACATGTTTGAAGTTCATGGCACATGGTTCTATCTGCCTGCATTAATCAGGTTTTCAGCACTGACTAAATGAAAACAAACATTTCACTACTCCAAAAGGAATAGGTTCTTTTCAAAGAGAACTCATAACCACATTGCTTTCTAAGCAATAGTACACATACAAAAAAAAGGACTTCCTCACAGTTTGTTAATTTGAGGTTAATGTTTACCACTCCAAAATGACTCAACATACATTGAAGGTAAACAGCCTTTCCAGTGTCGAGCCATTTGGCCCTTTCTCACGATCACAGATTTCCTTGTTTTGTTTTCCACAGAAATCCGGACCATCATGATGTCATGAAGGACTACCAAAGCAGACTTCATGTGAGGTTAATAGAAGATACCTTGCTTGTGGCCAATTTATACACCGAGATGTATTCTATATCGTGACACGTGACGCAAGGCCTTAAAAGTTGCACATCCCAATATTCATGTAGCACAATTCAAATGTTTTAAAGCCACACAGGCATCCTTCACATATTTCACTGTTCACAGAGAAAACACTCATCCATTTGTCTAAAGACAATCAAATTTTCCTCCAGAGACAACTTTAAGGGATGGCACACACATTGATATGATAGGACACTCCTGTCACTGGTACTACGAACTCTGTACCACAAAAAGAGGGCAGGTCAGTTCCTCAATCCAGTGTTGTGATGCTGTTTGGATGGAAACAATCTACTGAGATGGAGAGGAGGATACCTGCCACTGACGGAATATAGCAAACACCCTTTTAGACTTGTCACGAGGGCCCTGGGAGGAGAGAGAGAGAATAGAGAGAAATGTCAACAAATGTTTGTTAAAGTAAAGTCACGAGCTGTAAGGCACACAAAACTGAAATTAGAATGAGCTTTAGTGTATTTGAATGAGCAGAAGTGTCTCTCAAAATGTATTATTACACATCACTTTCAAATTAGGACTTACCTGTACTGGACTGTCTCCCACTGTATTGGAGTTCTTCTTCATGGGCATGAGGAGGTTGAGAGCAGCCTTCCAGCCCTGCTGATGAAGCGCAGAAACCCCACCTAAAAAGGGTACGGCCCCTGGATCCAAGTTTTCTTTTCCCGCTGTGATCCAGGGACACCAGTCTCTGTGTTGAGCAAGGGGGTCAAATGCATTCTTGTGCAGGAGCCCATCCTGAAACAGAGAAGTAGGTACAAAATGTTAAATCAATACATAATGCAAAACTGAATTTGGGATGTGAATTCAGTTTATACACCTATGCTTTAAATTAAAGATGCAGCATTCTGGATAAAATATGAAATCCAATTTTTCCTAACAATTCTTCAATTACGGATGTTTGTGTAGTTGGTGGGCATGAATTTTCTTGTAGTTTTAGTGAACTCAGTAGCTTTGTATTGTATTTTGTGATGCTGTTTCAGGTGGTTCCAATAGAATATGGGCCTGTTGGCACACTTTGGATGCATATTCTCTCATCCACATCAACACTCGTTTCTGTTGTTCTTCTGAAGCTTGTCCCTTTTACTTCAGCGTCTCTCTCACACATGTTAGATTAGCTTTCGTTTCTTCCTCCTCAACCTAACCTTCTGCAACTATCGCAGATTCTGTCAGAGAAGAAGGAAGTGGCATAGAAGTTGTGATTTTAATACTATGAGTTAAACATTTACATTCAGTTGTTCAAATTATATGTATTACTCTCAAGATGTCACTTCAATGATTAGTCAATACTTTGCACAAGTCATGAAGGTGAACTGGAAAGATGAGATCATTAACTTTCACACTTGAGTTCATGGTCTCAATAAAATTGTGAAAAACAAGGTGTGTAATCAGTAGTAATGTCAGTTCTTACAGGACCACCAACTGATGAGAGGCACAGGCGTTTGGGAGGGTGATGCAGGTTTGCAGGCCCATCACCCCCAGCATTATCCCCCTGCCCTCGACTGCGGGTTGCAGGCCTCTTGCCCCTGCTCAAAGGACTAGGAAGATCTTCACTAGGGCTGGGTGAGTCTCTGCTTCGGGCGCGCAGGGCCACAAGGGAGGTGGTGCCTTCACCCTGTAATGTATACCAGAACCTGGTGAAAAATCAGCCTAGCATGTTTTGAAGATTTCATTTGCCATTGTTATATACAGAGTAAAGACATTCTGGTTAAAATTCTATCTATGCACATATTAACATGTCTCGGTTAGTTTGAAATTCTTTCTTTGTTTGTTTAAAGCTTGCCTGGTCAGAGCGGGTGGAGTCCTGGCTCCTCAGCTTCATGCGACATGGAGTTGTAGCGGGGGTGGGTGAAGCAGACGTAGAATGGTCCCCTTGACTCTCGTGTGGCACAGCTGAAGCTGGACCTGTTACTTGAGTAGAGGGGCTTACAGTGTTTGGTAAGCCATCACCTTCACCTCCTGTTACCTCCATCTGGTGGAAATTCCACAGGCCCACTTTGCGCATACAATAGGAGCAGGTGAGGATGGGCAGGTTCATGGCGTGCAGAGCTGGGCTAAGATAAAGAAATCCATGGTTCAGACATCTTGATCAGGTAGGAATGCTCATGAATTTTATGGAATGTTTCTCTCAGCTTCTATAAAGCCTCGCTGTCCTTTCATTCTGTTTTTCTTCCACACAGATAGTTAATCACTGAAGATACATTTGACATTGTAAATTAGCTTCTGTGTGTATGCTTACCCTTTTTTTTTTTAATGGCAATACCAGTCTGTGTGTACTGGAAAATGTGACAATAAAGCATTCAGTTGTATTGAAGGGGGGTGAAATGCAGCAAAACAGGAGTTTCATCTCACCTGGCAGCCCAGCCACAGAGAGAGACTATGCATGCAGCCACCTGCACAGCCAAAGGCTCGGAACATGGAGTCCCTCCCTTTCTTTTTTGTTCTTCCTCGATCAGCTGCAGTATGACACTGATAACATCCTCAGTCAAAGACTGCAAAGGAAACAGTGGACATTAGTTACACAAGCACAACATCAAATGCAATGTCTTTTGAAAGTACATAAAGTTTATGTTTTCATACAATGAATCTGACAACTATTTTCATAAGCTCCTGGGTGCATTCTTGTAAGCTCTTACTTGCAATATTAACTGTATCCATAATGTTTAAGACGGCAGTTTTGTTGTATCCACAAGTCTAGGCTAAGACTGTTACCCTTCCTCACCATGGATTTCAGCTGCTCAGGCTTCATGGCTGGCAGCTGCTGTGCAAGGAGACAGGCGCTCTGATAGCGCTCTAAGAAGGCAGTGAGAAGTGCTGATGGCTCACATGCTGGAACCAGCCAGAACCGCTCTGAAAGGATAGCAACATCCATGTGACTTCCATGTGCAAAGTTATAATCTTAATATACCAGCAATAGCATTTTTATATTAAAGATATTTTTTGTTCGTATACACATAGTATATAAAAATGTTGGTCTTACCTGGACATGGAAAGTCAGGCCAAGGACAAAATTTCTCATGCTGTGTCTGAAGCTGCCTCGATATCTCTGCAATGCGGGATTCATCTATTTGAAAGAAGACATGTGTGACCTTTTAGTTTGGCAACGTCAGCATGACTTTGCCAAATTGAAATTTATTCTTGCTTTTATCGTGGGTATTTAGTTTCCCAAAAGTTTAACTCACATTTTTCAAAATCTAAAGTTGGTTGTAGTGATGCACAAAGGAAGGCCTGGCAGCTGGAGCACTTCAGCATGTCGCAGCCAACATTGATCCAGCCATATCTGGCACACATCAGAGGGGACAGTACCCGGGGCTTGCCTGCCCATTTCAAACAGTATTACGCTAAGGAAAAATTCACTCAGACACAAAACAATATAATATACAATATAATCCTATTCATTATTTCAGGATGAAAATGGATATGTATGCATAACCCTATATTATTCATTTAAGTTTCATCATTACATCAAATACCAAGAACATCACAAGTAATATCTTTATAGATCGACCAGATAAGGGATGGGATTATAAGGCTGTTACAATATAAAAATGTACTGGATGCAGCAAACTAGGTTAAAACACGTGAAGGATATTGAATATGATTCCACTCTTGAGAAAAAGGCTTCTTTGTTGGTTGCCTCACAAGGTGCTTGAGTGTTGCTTTTTACCTCCAGAACATTCAAATCTCCTTTTCCACTGAAATTCATATAAAAACAAACAAAAAAACGTATTCAGTTTCTACAGTTTGGGTGATTGTTTTAATAATAAAACCATGCCATTCATTCAAGTGTTTTGTGAGTTTCTTAACCCCTCACCCACCCAGTTAAACTTGCACAGCTAGACTTGAGTACACGGTGCACTCTTTGTGCAGGCCTGCAAATTTTAATTGATCAAGTGATCAGGAGTAATGATTCTATCCCCAAATTGAATAAAACATGGGTAAAAAGTGATTGAAAAAAGGAAAACAGCTTCAAGTCCTCCTTTCTTGGAGAATAATGGAAAACTAACGCGGTGGCATGCTACCGTCAAACTTTGGGTCCCCACCCCCCTTATCTGTAACAGTGCACAGAGGAGATAACATAACGCGAAACCTGTACAGTAAAAGGACAAAATAACATTTCAATGGTATGCAAAATCCCGTTCCTGGCCCACATGTTCCCGAATCTGTGGAGACTTGTCCCTCTGAAGGCGGCTAAAGTAGCAGAGCTGCCAGGCTAATGGCTAACCAAACTAGCTCGTGTCAACTTGCTCTTCGGCCCCTTTAAATCAAACAGATCGAGCGCGATTGTTCAAAAAATGCACCTGTTGGGCCTGATGCCTGTCGATGAGACTCCCTCGTTGAGGATTTCGCGAACTTTCTCTGGAGATGCAAGAGAAGACTTTTGTTGATTGGAGTTGCCGTGACGATCCCCACGACTGCCGCCGAGAGTCGCCATGATCGGCTCTGAGGTTCCCCCGGAAAATAAACCCTGAAATCTATCGTTCCGTTTTGTAACAACCCCCTCGAACAGAATTATCTAACTGGGCTGGTGTCTACTTCAGCAACCTCACTGAAAAATTCCAGCTGTTCTGACAATTAAAAGCGTCTCATTATATCTAGAAGAGCATGTCTGTCAAAATGTAATACTAGCTGATGTAATGTCCTTAACCGGAACGCCTATAAGATCATTCATTAATGAATGAGATCAGGCAAACACTGGTATAAAATACTTACAATAAAGCAGCATTAAAAAAATATATACATATATATATATATATATATATATATATATATATATATATATATATATATATATATATATATATATATATATATATATATATATATATATATATATATATATATACATATATATATATATATCTTTTTTTCACTTGACAGAATGCCTTACCTCATGTAAAGCGCATTTTTATCAGGCTCTTGGCCATTTTGAAGGCTTTTCATCTTTAACAATAAACTGCCTCACTTGACAGGATGGCCTACTTCATTTTTAGCCAGTCTACAATTACTGGCTGAATTGTCGTGGAATTTTTTGTACAGACATATGTGATCTCCGAAAGATGAATCCTACGGACTTTGGTGATCTAATACCACAAACAGATCAGATTTATGAAATAGGCTTATCTGCCAGACGGACATTCATGGTTCCCAGATGATGGACCATGATGACTTTAGTGATCTTTTGACTTTTTCCTCTAACACACACCATGGAAGGAGTTCACATTTATGATTTTTAGTGAAATGTCTCAACAATATAAGATGAACTTTGGTGCACATACCCCCCCCCCCCCAGTATGAATTGTAATCACAAGCGCCACCACATCAGGTCAAAATGTCCACTTGTTCAATACTTTGGTTTAGATACCTGCAACCAAAGTAAACATATTCATTATGCCTAAAATGAACCCTGTGAGAACACATTAATATTACATAATATTATATTATTGGATTGTTAATATTGGTGGATTTACTCTAAGGATAGTTGGTAAGTAGGTGGATTACTGTTGGATAGTTTAATCTTTAACAATCCCATATTTCATAATCTGATCATCTGAAAATCATAATCAGTACAGTAATTAGAAACTGTAGTCAGATAAATATAATAGAGTAAAAAAATACAATTTTCCTCTCAAATGTAGGCTAGTGGAGGAGGAGTGTAAAGCAGTATGGAATGGAATACCTAAGTAAGTACAAGTACGTCTATTTTAAAATTGTGCTTAAATGCAGTACTTAGATGCACTAACCAGGATGGAATTAAATTTTTAGAAACCCTCAAGCTGTGGACCCCTGTAGACCTGGGGTCCAAAACAGTAAGGACCCCAAACTGGATTTAAAAAAAAAAAAAAAAAAAAAAGTTTATTTTAAAAAATACACAGCCTACATAAAAAGAAACAATCAGTTAATTTTGACCTTATACATAGTTTTTATACAGATGGCAGTTATTGCACAAAAAGTTGAAAACTCAATATAAGGCAGGGACAGTATGAAAAGTAGATTAAATTAATAATCATAAAATTTGTTGTGCGTAAAAAACAACAACACATAAACTGAACAAAAAAGTAACCTGGGGGCTTTGTGAATATGATATTTCCCTATACGTTTAATGATGTTAAAATGTAGAAAAATGTTGTAACCACCAGTATGAAAAGATAAAAATTAAGACCATGTGTTCAGAAATGATTTAGGGGAAATAAAGTAGGTCATTTTTTTTTTTAAATAAGGCGGAATATTTATAATAAACTGAGTTAATTCTAGTAGTTTTTATCATGTTTTTTGTGACGTTGTTTGCTAGTTTTAGCGGTTCGTAATGTGAAAGTTTTATTTAATCACATTAATTATCTTTGGAGATTTTTGTCAGAAGCATTTTGTCAGAAAAAAAACAAAACGACAAAAAAAAAAAAAGACTGTTGTTGTTTTTGACTGACTGACACACGTAGTCCCGCCCCGTTTCGGATGACGCAACATCCGCACAACAAGTCCTCTGATTGGTCAAGTGCCTCACGGTCGAGGGGGGGTAAAATTTGTGAATGGCTTCAAACTGATTGAGATGAGGAAGGGTTTATAATGTTTTATCAGCACTTTAGCAGATGTTGTTTTTATTTGATGTGACGTTCTTCAGGACTGGATTGTAACGGGGGAAACGATGTCGGACGCTGAAGGTGCTCGCAGTCCAGACCAGCTGAATAAATTCGAGAAACTGACAGGCAGGCCGCCGCACGGTGAGACGTTAGCAGGTCCGTCAACAACATTAGCATTAGACATGCTAACGATAGATTTTAACTTAAAACGTTTGTCACACTTTTCCAGTCAAATAAACACTGTGTGACTGAGATAAGCTGTTCCACACCCAGTGTCTCCATTGCCTGCTAAGAGTTTAAACGTCGCCCTTACTAGTGACATTGCTAAATACGATGTTCAAGCTAGCAACATCCAACAATTCTGCTTGTTTATCTTTCTTGGCAATCACGCCCCAGATAACATGCATATTAAAAACCTCTCCACTCTCCGGTTTTATTGTCCGTATAGTCTTCTCTTTTAGCTGTATAGCCAATTTCATACGTGGCCTGGCACACATCGGCTCCATCATTGATTACTGTGTGTGCTGTCCTGCAAACACCTTGTTGCCATATGTAAGAGAATGATACAGCTGTGAAGTGAATCCTTTTTTTTGAGTTTGTAAGAAACTCAAAAGACATTTTGATCAGGGTAGTTGTCAGTCCGGTATTTATTGATTTTAAAGGTATTTATATCCACATATAAGTTTCTGGTCAGCTGTGTTTTCTCAGTGCTGGACGTTTTTCTGCATCTCTCCTTTCTAGTTATTCTAAGGATGGACATCCATTTTTTGTTGAACACAGTAGTTCAGATTTAGTGTGCAGACACTGTTAAGATACTCCACAATGTGAGGAAAAAGCCAGAAAATAAATAGTTTGATTTCTGGTATTTTATACTTGGCTGTCAGTATTGGATTTTAATGTTGTGGTTTATACTATCTTTGGTACCAATTATGTTTCTTGGCTGTTTTCCTTTTTAAGTTTGTCCCAGATTCATGCTTATAGTCGAAACAGGTCACACCTGGGGCCCAGCGATGTATGGTACACAGATCAACTGAGTTCACTCTGACTGATATTGGCATGCTGCTGCAAACAAATATCTAGTGACCTATATGATTGATGACATCATCATAGACTTGTATAGTAGTGAATACAAAACAACGCTCTTATATTTTTTCTTCTCAAATTAAAATGACTAATTACTTTACTATCATAATGGCATTGTATTTTGTTAAATATATTGATATTTCTAAGAAATGTTAAAAGCAAGCTGATACAATTCCCTTTATATCTTAGTATTTTTTGTAACAGCTCAATGGAAACAACATGCTGTAAAAGATCTAATTGAGTTCTTAACAGAAAGATATGTGGCCTAAGAACAGCCTTTTCTTTCTTCTCTGGACACACTTTTATTTGTATATTTGGTAGGGTTGCACTTCACATTATTTACAACATCTAATTCTTGTTCCCATTTTGAGTTTTAATTTACTTATTGTAAGCCAAATGAATGAAATGTGATGATAAACGCACCAGGATGGAAGTGTGCCATTGAATTGGGGATGGATGCAATTCTGAACTATTTGATCAGGTATTTGAGAAAATAATATAAAACAGGCAAACATATTGAACTTGCTGATTTGTGTGGCATTAGGTTTGTATCAGTCGTATCTCTTGCTCTGTCTCTGTGTGCCTCCCTTCATTGCTGTCCATCATAAATCCTGATTATTAAAAATGTATTAGGTGGCTGAAGCATTAGAGTTGAGTCGTAGGTGGGCCTCAGTGCTATTCTTAGTACATTAAACAGAGGTACATTATTAGAGTTTTGTTTAATGTGCTCTGTATTCTGTCATCATGTGCCTGCAGTTAAAAACCTGCTAAACCTTCAGGCCAAACCACTTGGTATCTACAATGGTGACGTTATATTATGGACTATTAGCATAGCTTTCCTTATAAGGTGAATCTGTGAGCCTCGGAGATATTGTTGTGAATGTGAATAGACTTCTTTCTCTGTCAGCCATCTGCTAATGCACGACATAGGACATATATACAGTTTGATGAGAAGGATAGGCCTATCACTTAAGTATCAATGAAAGTTTGTACAGCTTGTTGTATCCCAGTCGATGCATCAATGGTGAGATCCAACTGGTAGTGAACATAATGCATAAAAAATACTATGACAGTAGTAGATCTGTCACTACGGCAGCGCGTAGTGATGTACACATGTAGTCGTAGCTACCTGTTTGACCACTTTTTAACTTGAATTCAACGACTTTCACACAAGGTTGCTGGCTGTTAGCACTGTTGTGTGACAGCTAGATTATTTTCTGTATCAAATGTGTTTATGTTCACCCACAAGTTTAATCTCACCGTGAGTACAAAGTCATGCAGGGACACTTCAGACTCTTAATTGTTCATTGTTGTAAATGTGAGCATGGATGTGTTTTTTATCGTGTTAGCCTTGTGATTGGCTGGTGACCTGTGTATAAGTGTTAGCCCTGTGACTGCTTTCTGTGAGGCCACTCTGGGATCCTAATGTTGTGAGAAACCCTCAATTGTATGAATGTGCCTTATATATTTCATAGCAAAAATCTACTCAAGTTGACATTATCTTGTATATTGACTTATCTGTATTAGGCAGCAGTAGCTTTTTTTGTGTGTGACCAGTGATAATGTTTTCTCTTGTTGGTCCAATGTTTTACCTACCTAGTATCCCTGACACTCATCTGATGAAGCGTTGTTCCTTCCTTTCCAGGTCATCGTACTCCCCCCGCCCGCAGCGGACATCGCTGTGTGGCTGACAACACTAACCTTTATGTGTTCGGAGGATACAATCCTGATTATGATGAGTCCGGCGGCTCAGAGAATGAAGACTATCCGCTGTTCAGGGAGCTTTGGAGGTACCACTTCGCCACAGGCTGCTGGCAGCAGATTCGAACAGAGGGTTACATGCCCACAGAGCTAGCATCTATGTCAGGTGAAACATTGTATATCTAATCGCTGCGAACATTTTAATACTTCTTTGTTTATAGTTTACACACAAAAACACTTGTATTCTATGTATGAAAACTGAGCTTGGTGTTCATTTCTATTCAGCTGTTTTGCACGGGAACAACCTCCTGGTGTTTGGCGGCACTGGGATCCCCTTTGGTGAAAATAACGGCAACGACGTTCATGTTTGTAATGTGAAGTATAAGCGATGGTCATTGCTCAACTGTCGGGGGAAGAAGCCCAACAGAATCTATGGACAGGTATCTTCAAAAAAATCAATCTTTAGCATTCATCAGGACCACATATACTGTATAAGAGATTTTAGAGAATGTATGATCAATGCTCTTCGAGTTTTGTAATACTGATGTTTTTCAAAAACCAGTTTCTGGATCTACAAACTTGACAAAGTTGCTTTGTCATATCCTTCCCATTCCAGGCAATGGTCATTATAAATGGCTTCTTGTACGTGTTTGGAGGGACAACGGGCTACATCTACAGCACAGACCTGCACAGGCTGGACCTGACCACCAGGGAGTGGATCCACCTCAAGCCCAACAACCCTCCTGACGACCTGCCTGAGGAACGGTAGGGTGTCATGACATATGAATTCCCTGCAAGATCTAACAAGATCTAACCAAGCTACAGAACTCTTCAGTGATGTGCTGTTGAATGTGTCACAGGTACAGACATGAAATAGCACATGATGGACAGAGGATCTATATTCTGGGAGGAGGAACTTCCTGGACATCTTACCCTCTGGATAAGGTACTACAACACTGTAGACTCATCAGACACATTTTAATTAATCATCAAAACTGTGCCAGCCACATTTTCAAGTCTAAATGTTTCTAGGGTGCCTCTTTGAACACCTTACTTACACCTTTATTTTTCATGACAGCTGAAGCAAAAGCTGATCTAAATATGGATTCTTCCTCCTTAGCACACCTTTTAGAGGGCTTAGGAAGATCAAAGCGAATATTTGAAAGGGGACAACATTTCCTACAGTGTTTTTTACAAATATATAGTAAGAGTGAGAGAGTAAAAAAAGATCTGTACACTGCTGATAATACATATAAATATACACACAAGAGGCAGTAGTTATAGACTGGAATATGCTTTTTCATCTATATACCATAAGATGTGTACATAGTGCAATAAATGTCAAGTAAATGTATCCATTTAAATAGTTAATTACAGTTTGAATCCCTTTTTTTTGCATGTTATCCAAATCCATCTTAATCTTTCATTAAAACAGTCATTCAGACTCATGGTAAATAGTGTCTGTGTGTTGTTGTTTTAATAGATACATGCATACAATCTGGAAACTAATTCCTGGGAGGAGATTACAACTAAACCTCATGATAAAATAGGTCTGTATGCTGCAGCTCATTATCAGTTAAATCTGCGTTACTTCCCATGCAAGCTGTTCTAAAACACCTGTGATTTTTGACAGGATATCCTGCTCCTAGGAGATGTCATAGCTGCGTGCAAATACGTAACGGTGAGCATATTTAATAGTGCATATCATATCCTCATATGTTAAACCTTCATTATTTAGTTGATTTCAATCCGACTCCTGGCCGTCTACAATATCTAGTATCTAACCATCCATTTCTCTCTGTTATAGATGTATATATTTGCGGAGGCTATAATGGGGAGTTGATATTAGCTGATCTGTGGAAGATAAACCTGCAGAATTTCCAGTGGAGTAAACTACCAGCGGTGATGCCTGAGCCCGCCTACTTCCACTGTGCTGCTGTCACCCCAGTTAGTACAACGTTACCTTCTCTTGTCACTCTACAGTATGGTTGAAATGTTAATCTGAATTATAAAATAGATTTGCAATGCACTTTGGCACACCAAGACATAATGGTTAAAACAATGTTTTGAACAACTTAAGATCACACTACAGCCCACTTCCCTGATTGATTTTGTTGACACAGAGGTTGCGTTATGGGGCTGGATTTTAGTTTACTGCATGGCACCAATATTTTCTACTATTGCACGGGTAGTTATAACCTAGAAAATGCTCAATTTTCCTTGCACAGAACACAGTAAAAAGAATCAGTCAATTATAGATTCTCACAAATACCAATGTTAGCACACTAACAAACAATTAAGGCTTATAAACAAAATGTAAATCTGGTGAAATTAAAGATGTATACTGTTAATTTCTGAAGCAAACTTTATATGACTTGTATATGTCTCTCTGTCCTGCCCTAGGCCGGCTGCATGTACATTCATGGTGGTGTGGTGAACATCCACGAGAACAAGAGAACTGGCTCTCTGTTTAAGATCTGGCTAGCGGTGCCCAGCCTGCTGGAGCTATGCTGGGAGAGGCTCCTCAAGGCTTTTCCACACCTGACGTCACTCCCCGCCATGCAGCTGCTCAACCTGGGCCTCACACAGGAACTCATTGAACGCTTGAAATAGGCCACACAGTGGAGGACAGACAAGATGAATGGATGGGAAGGACAGGGCTGGAATGGGAGGAGATGAGGTCTGACAGAGCACAGAATTTCATTCACAGCAAAATTCTCGGGAAAAAAAAAACGCCCTCTCCCTCCCTCCCCTCGCCTAACGTAGCCCCGCCTTAAAACCAAAAACAATGGGATGCCTTTTTTCGTTGTTTTTGTTCTTTTTTTTTTTTTTGCAAGTAGAGTGATGACACACACAGAAAATCAATGTGGGATGTTTTATGGATTTTACTCAACCCTCTCCTCCCCCCGTCTGCCGCCATTGTTCCTTACATGTTGCCTTTGTGTCAATCCAAGTATGAATTCAGCTTCTCGCACTTGTGACAGCTGGAAATACTTTTGCCATGTCATGTCTTCAAAGACTTCCCTCGCCCATTTTAAAAATAAAACAGCCTTCTACTACTACTTTTAAGAATTCTGTGCAAAGGAAGAATGCATGCGTATTTATTTGAAGGACGAACAGTTCTCTGGGGGTAATCTCATCACCTGTTATTGCTGTTTGCACACTTTTTCTTGCCGTATTTGTCAGCATTTACTTTTTTTTTTTTTTTTTAAGATCCTATAAGCAACGCTGACCATAGTAATGGTTTCAGTCTATAAAAGTGGCAGACATTGGTTTCGCTGAAGGGATGTGCCAGTGTTTTTGCACATTTTATCCAATTTACTACAAATCACATATAATTTAAATCACTGCTGATCATTTTCAAAAACATGTCGTAGCGTTTTTCCCACTTTCCAACTTTCATGGTATAAAAATCTACTTCCAGAAGCTTGAAATTTGCTTGCGTCAGGTAGTCATTCACAACCGAGTTTTAGTTTGTCTGTTTTTTTTGTTTTTTTTTTATTGTTGAAGTAATGTTATCCTCGCATTACATAAATAAAAGTAGACATGGCGTTAACTTTTAGGAATTACCTATCTTAAGTCTTTCCAAGTTGTTTTTATGCCAAATGAATGGAAACCAGTGTCTGCCTGGAGTAAAGGAAAAACTGAATGCCTTGGAAATATAAAGAAACTAAATGTGATTTGTGGCAAATTGGCTAAAACATGCACAAGTACTGTACTGTTTGCCCTCTATTAGTGTGAAAGAAAGGTTAAATGCTGATTTTTGCCTGTGTCTGAGCCTTTGTATTTCCTGTATTTTCCAACATACATTATGTTAAAGCCTAGTCTGGAGAATTCTCTGCAAAAAAAAAAAGAAAAGAAAAAAAAGGAAGGTGGGTATCTTCGAAGATCAAAATGCATCAATAATTAGTTTTCTAAAAAGGAATAATTTAATTTCCATCCTGTTTGCTCGCATTTGTAAACCAAACCATGCAACATATCACTGTGAATTTGGTGCTCTTTAAAAATTAATTTAAAAAATGCTTTTATTCGAATAAAGACTTAATTCTGTTCAGACTTTTACTCCCTCTCTGTTGATGGTGTTGAAATTGTGTTGCACAGGGAGTTGCTTCAGTAGCAGGCTTATAAAAACATACTGCAGTGCCTTTTTCAAACTTTTAACCTGGTTAAAGTTCCAGAAATATAGGCAGTAAAAGATCTTTGCATGTTTAGACAGATGAGGTTTATGTTGAAAATTGTGTTTTCAAGCAAGTGAGCATTTTAAATCACTTTTAACAATCTAGACACAACATATTATAATTCAACATGTCGGTGGCAAAAATTGCGATTTTTGCATCCTGTTTCAAGGATGCAGAAACTGTGTTTTGTTCCTGTGAGCGGCCACACAGTAGATTCAGGACAGGATGCAACATATTGAGCCTTTTGGGTATTAATCCTAAAAGCACTTACTCAACACGTCAAGGTAATGTGTTGACAGTTCCTCTGTTTAATGAATGAACTTAACTGATGCCAAATAATGTTGCACTTAAACTGTGATTATGACGACAGCTTAGGTGAAACTATTTGCGGTTTAGATGTTGTCAGATGGTTTGATGCTTCCCACGAATGCATGAATTTGCCTGCACTTCTTTACCTTGCCCCTTTCTGTTCTGCATAACAAACTACTTGGTGCATGATGTCATCACCTGCTTTTTATATTAATGTCATCAAACCTTTACTTTGCGACGTAGTTTAAAAAAAAAAAAAAAAAGGTGACAACTAAAATGTACAATAGGGTTGTGTGAATGTTGTGTTGGAGTTCTGTCAATAAAGTATTCTGTAAATAGTTCTCCGTTCCCCTATTTCCTTTGCTTGACTAATAGTCTAGCATGACACATAACAAAATTAAAATCCAATTAAGTTTTTTTTTTCTATTTTAAAATTGTTACTGCATGAAATGTGCTGCATATGAGAATTATTGGATTGCTGTGTTCCCATTTTTCCTCTCAGAATGTGAAGTTAATATAGTACTATGCATGCTTTTGGACATGTTGACTATAAATAAATGTGCTAAAATGCTAATAATGATATTAATAGGAAAGTATGTAGCAGCAATGAAAAGTCAAATCTAAATCATGGTGATGTATACAAAAAAAAAGTTATCTACAAATTCACGTCAGTTATAAGGATTGGTTAAAAGATCAATTCTATTTGACAGACAGTTTGTAAATTGATGCATTTATTATCTCCAAAATTAACCACATATTACAATGATTCAGAGCCAAAAATAAATAGCACAAGTTTACATTTAAATGCAAGAGCAATTTTAAAGGTCATCAAAATTTGACTTGGAAGTGCGAAACCATGTTCAAGCACACAAAACACTATTCATCAATATTTACAGCTCAACTGTGGCATTTTTGTAATCTCGATCCAGTTGTACTGTATTCCCAATTTTTATGCCACTGACAACGTACGATCCACACCATGTGACTATGCAGGATTTGTGGATTTGTAAGGCGGCGTCAATTTTTGGAGCTTTGTGATTTTTCTTGACAGGCAGATCAACAAGAGCGTGGAGATGGAGCAAAGTAGTAAAGGGACAGAAGGATGAGGTAAACCACCACTAGAGCAGTGCCTGCAAACAAAACAAAATGATTAATGTGCAGTAATCTACATGTGAAGTCAGACTTTAGCATTTTGCTAGTAGGAAGTTATCAGCCAGACTAATAAACAGGGCCTCTCTAATTTCTCGATACCTCATGAATATATACGATTTAGAAGGACACATGTATATTCAACTGGTTTTATAAAGCTTTTTTCTAATTAATCTAAGATTCTCTGTTGATGCCTTGGAAGTGATAATGTCCTTTACTGCTGAGGAGAAATCTTTTGATTATGACTTACCCTGAAAATAGTCACATTTTCCATCCATGAAGATGTAGTTGACCAGGATGACACTGAAGATGCTGGCCCAGAGATGAACGTCGCTGAACACAAGCACGAACCCAACATCCTGAAGAAAAGAATTATGTATAAAGTCATGATGAAAAAAAGTTTCATTTTCAAAAAGAAAAAAAAAAAGTCTACAAAAACTGACCAAACCTTTTTACTTACATAGAATGCATTGAAGAGGATGAGCAGTGGAATTTGAATCATGCAGACCTGCACAGCTATACAGCTGCCCACTTCAAGGCTGCAAACAGCAAAAATCTACAAGTTGAAATGTCAGTAATACTCATCTTTACAAAAGCTCAGTTTGTCCTTAATATCGATTGGTAACCCTAATTACTATATTACAACACTTCATGCTGTTCAAATGCTTACATGCGGTAATGTTTCCACATGTCTAAGATACACTTTTTTGCATGAATTACTGTGTTCCTGAAATATTCACCATTAAGAGGCCATTAAGTCTCTTAATTAAGTGACTTAAAGCTATACTACAACAGAACAGTGTGCTCGCACCTCAGACTGATGTTGTTCTGCAGTGCAAACTGGATCCCATTGACAATCTCAGGAAGCTCAGGCACCATAGCCAACACTGTGACGCCGATGAAGTACTGTGAGAAAAGAGGATAGCAGTCAGTACAAAGAAACACACAGAGAAAGACAGCTGAGCTCCCTTATGCTCCATAAAGAATGCATTTCATTTGATTTGAAACTGAGTGGGAATCAGAGAGGCATTTTCCCTTCATATTAAAAAAAAAGTATTTTGAATACCTGGGAAATGGAGGAGTGGGTCAGCATTGGCTCGATATTCTCAGTGCTGAGGTCAGCGCAGCAGGCCATCAGCACTGTGGCAACAATCAGCACTCCAAGAGCCCTCCAACGAGACCAGTGGACCACATGATGACCTGCTGGAGACAAACAATATAAGTTGACCAACATAAAAACACAGATTTACTATTTATGACTTACCTTGCTGCTGAGGGAGGTTTGTCACCTCTTTCACATATGTCCACATGTATGTTCTTCATGCTTTAGAGTAGTGGCATGCACAGGCACAACTTTACCTCAGTGTGTAACTTCTGTGACTCACATGCACAACAGGTTATTAAGGCAGGCAACAGGCAGTCAGTGCTTCACATTAATGTCTTGTTCCTTCAACCAACTCATTAAAAAACGTGCAGACCACTCACAAACACCCACACACCTGTTGCAACGTGGCTGGTGGCAATAATGCTGGCATTAATACACGACTTGGCAGCATGTAGAGGGCCAGTGGGGAGTTCACCCGTGGGATGGTGGGTGCTGGTACCCTCTTGAGCGTACTGACCATGCGTGTGGCCGCCTTGGCCGTCACTGATATGGATATCATAGATGTGGGAGTGGGTCTTCAGTGTGAAGATGAGGCCTATCAGATAGGCAGCAGGCAACAGCACAGAAATTGTGTACACCAGAGCCCTGGAATAATATTAAAGAAATCACATAATTAGTCAGAACATTATTTTCATTCTTAGATGTATTTTGCTGACCTGATTACTTTGGAAAGGTGTTGCAGAGAAAAAAAAATGTGTGTAGCACCTGGACTTACTCAATATGGGACAGAATCAAATGTGGGTCAGTTTGACTCTGTTGAGAACAAAGAATGAGGGTGAAAATTAAAATCATACAATCAAAGTTTTAAACATGATCTAAAATAAGGTTACAACAGCAATTTAACATGTTTTCCTGAGAAAAAAAAACTCTGAGTTTAGCAGCTGCAGGACCCATAAAGATTTAATCTTCATGGTGGGAGCATCTGAAATCTGTTAATACAAACATCACAGCTATGGAGGACAGAGAAAACACTGCCTGACATGAATTACACTACTGTCCCCCACATACTAGAATTAGTGACAGTGTTCTTCAGCTTGCTCAAAGCTGCTTTGTTGCATACTCTACACTCCACAAGCATACTGGAAGCTGCAAGCTGGAAGTCATACATAAGTGGAAGAAGCTGCCCACCGTGTCATAGTGACAATCCTTGCAGACGAAGGGTACGCTGGTATTGCCTGGAATATTGGTGCAGCTCTCGCACACCAGATTACCGAAGGTCTTTGAGAAGAGGGTGGGAGCAAACACACCTGGAGACAATATTACATTCAATTTAGAGCTTTATGAATTTGTCAGTAAATGTGTTATTGTTTCAGAAAGTATTGCAATACATACCTCCTATTGATATGAAGAGCAAAGCTGAGCTCACCCCAGCTGAACGACTGTTAAATCGTTGCTCCCTGTGTTTAATGCCCCCAATGATCATACAGATACCCTGTGCAGTTGACACAAACATCAAGAAGTAGGTGCATTAATATGAGTATTTGTCTTCCCATTTCTGACTTGAATCGCATAGTGAAAACTGAACTTGTGAGATCAGTGTCTAGCTTTCTGCTGCTGCAGCCACAACACACGTCAGGAAACAAGCATTCAAGAGAAAACTCACACAACTCAGGGAGAAAAGGCAAACTCCACACAGAAATAATCATAATGCTGCACATGAACTCAAGCTGCCCTTCTCAGACACTCACAGGTATGAACAGGATACACCCCAGCAATGTTCCGGTGAGGGCCGCTTTGACAATTTCTTCATAACATTTGGTGGCAGCACGTTGTCCCTGAAGCAGTGCTGTGATGTAGAATGTCATCTCTGTGATGGAGCCAAAAGTTGCGTTTACCACTGCTCCCACTGCAAAGTTACTCTGTGCAGAAACACTGTGGGAACACACAGAGTTACTGATAAAACAGCCATTTACTATACCATTTCAAATACAATTTAATGCATTTTCCATAAACTGTCCTTTTGTATTAATACACACTATTAAGAAGTGGTAATTATGTCTGAAAATTTTCATTTCATTCTCAATCTACTGGAAAAGGACACATGAAATGTACCTGGCTATACCCATGCCGATATAGTAGGATAGAGGAATGATGGAGGTGATGGCCAAGGCAAACTTTGTTTCTGCGCTGAAGTAATTGTGTTCGTGGTCGCCATAGCCGATAATCAGAGTGATTAATACTAAGGGAAGCAGGTCTACAGGGAACAGGAACTTAAGGAGAACAAATGGATGGACAGTGGATTGCTGGTCATTGCAGCAGCTTCAGGTGGTGGCATACTAGTTGCTCCAAATGTGGTAGAGAGCTAATTTTGCTACTGTAACTAGAAATGATATATGTGATGGATGTATATATTTTACATTTTTGATAAACCCTGGAAACACACCCTCAACTTTCATTAGCTCCAAAAACCTAAAAAAAGGATACTGAGAGCAAAAATGTTGATTCCTTGGACAGTGTATTTGTAGTAATACACATTGCAAGCTTGGTAACAGCATAAGATGACTCTGGTCTCACAGCCATGCATCTGCAAAAGAGAACAGAAAAAACACACCTTGAGTAACGAATGTATTTCTTAGATATAAACATTCAGTTGATGGATGAGGTTTAAAAGAACTAGTTTACACAAATCAACAGAAAAACACATTTCACCAATTAGCTTGTGTGGTATCTAGTCACACTGAATTTTCTTGTGTCAAGGTTTAGAGACCTATCCTTGCCAGTTTCATTTATGGTGCTAAAAGCACATTTTGAAAAACTTCATCAGCAACATGTTTTATCTTAAACAATGTCCTGGTTACTCTGGACATTTGCATAAGGAACTATTTTCCATCAAAGTCCCAGTTAAAATTGTCCGTGAAATATCTCAAAACCCTGGCAAACAGTGAGAGCTATGTTCTGTGATTTGGCTAAAGTGACCCTTTAAGGAAAAATCATAGAAGATGCACTAATCAGAATGTCCATTTACACACTGCAACAGTTATAGCTATTAGTCACACCAGTAAGAGGAGGACTTCAGATAAATGCCCCCATAGCTAATACCATAGCTAATAGGGGGGCTATAAAAAGTATGTACCATAAAAAATCTTGTCGTTAATGTTTTCAACAAGCATGACCAGCAAGGGAAAGGAAGAGGAAAAAAATGTTTGCGCTCCTTATTTTAACATCCATTTGCCATTTCTGTCATTTCAGAAAATGACCTTGTACCTTCTCTACTGTGTGTATCTGAACATCCTCTGGTGCCATGAGCAGGACAATGCTCAGTGTGCGAGCATTCATCTTGGATACAGGGATGGTGAAAACCAGCAGCCAAGAGAGCACACAGGCCAGGCCGTGGACCACAGCCAGGACAGGATAGCCCAGTACCAGCCAAAGGTAAGTGCTGAGGCGACACTATAGAGGAGGACAGTGACCAGGAACAACACGACACAGCACACAGATAAAATCATTCATAATAAATACTGAATAAATGTGCATTGCAGCAAGTGATTAAATGATTCTCATTTCCTCACCCAGTGTATGGAAGTATGTCTGGCTGGTAGTTCTGGGACAGGGATTTCAACAGGGATGGGCGATGACACCAGAAGGGGTGAGGAGTCCTTATCCCTGACAAGATCTTTACTGTCCTCAGAGTCCGTCTCTTCAGGTATTACCTCAATCTTTGGAGGCTTCACAATGGACCTCTTCACTATGTCACCAGCCTGAAAAAAAGCCAGAAATGACAACATGATATGGTGAATATTTGCCTATTGGTACCATGTGAAGAAAAAGTTTTGGAATCCCAAGACAAATAACACTAATTGGAAAGTTAGGACACTTCATATAATAATTTTACCTTTTCTACTGACTTCCCAAATGGCCAAATGAAGTACCAAGCCATCTTTAAGCAAAGTCTGCCTAAAAACAAGAAGCAAAACACAAACATGACATGATGTTCTACATTTCAGAGGGGAGACTACAACACTGAGTGTTCACACAGGTGTTCACAGTACAGAATACAAACCATAAGGGGCACCGATGATTGTTAGAAACATCAAGGGGCTAACGAGGAGGTAGATTAAAGAGATCCACCATCCAAATAAAAACACATAAACTATGTTCCCAAAGGTGAGCACAGAGCCTGAAAGAAAGAAAGAAGAAATCATTAAAATATGTTTTCCAGAAACTGCATGCAGTTCTTAATGATCAACTGAAATTAATGAGAAAAAGACCTTCTCGAGGCTTAACAATGCTCAGATCAGAATAGAGCTCTTTGACGATGTCTGATCTGTCTTCAATGGGCCTTTCCGTTACATTTCCCTTCCACTTTCTGAAGCCAAACTGGGAAAAAAATATATTACTAGATTAAAAACATGCTAGATCAACGATGAAAATGAGCACAAACACAAAATGCTAAATAGAACCATCACAATATCTTAAAACTGATAGAGATATGTCACTAATAGACATCTAGAGCATAAAGAAAATGTAATTTTAATTAACACAGCACACAAGAGGAAATTATTCCCGTTTTCTTATTCTTGCCTTTGGTTTTAAATGACATGTTTGCTTGATGAGCATCACCTGTTTTTCCATTTTTCTTGTGGTCAAAGGTGAATATTTGAATAATTCTTGCTAACCTGAATCAATAAACTTGCTAGTGTGAAAGCAATCTTGTATTGTTCTGACCTGAATCTGATTTGAATTAAGTTAAACTCCACATTTTTCCTCCAGTTGAGAAACACTGAATTTAATCAAATCAACAAAGCTGTAAAACATCCTAGGATTTTCGAATCAAAATCAAGCCCTTCTCAAATTCTACGTTGAATAAAACTGAAAATGTCACCCTGTAGTTATTGGCCTCCCTGTGGGCCTCCACTTCATTCTCAGCTCTGATTGTGGTTTTAGAGGTGCCTTCATCCCAACCATCTTCTCCGTACTGTGACGGAGTCGACCGTGCTGAGGTGCCATGGCCTCCTGTATGAATTATAATTGTTAGAAAGCTCTTCGTGGTTTTATCAATATCTTTGCATCTATAGGATACTTGGTTGTGTGAGGCCTCACTCACCTCTGTGGACAGTGAGGAAACATTTTGGTGTGTAGTGGCAAAAGTGGTGCGAAGAAGCTTCTGGGGAAGGCGTCTCTACTCCGCCTAGTTCTGGATGCTGCGGGCCGAGTCTATCAGTTTGGGAATGTCGCCATGGAAACCGGTGATGCTGCTCAGAATCCGCATAGTTCTCTGAAATAAGAAAACATCACAAAGAATAGAGTTATGGAGCACATGAAGCAAGATTTTTAACATGATGCAAATGCAAAATTAAAAGTCACAATAGTAAAGAATCAAGCCTAGGGCCAACGCCCTCCAGCTGCCCTATAAAAATGTGTGTGTGACTAACAAAAACCTCCTGAGAGTCATGCAGTGTCCCCTCTCCCTCTCCCTCTCCCCCAGTCTGTCAACTGCTGCCTGCCAAAACTGATCACATTATCAATGCATTGCAACACATAGAGATAAGAAAAGTTAGCTGACATTGCTATGCTTTGAAATTAAAAATAGAAGCATGCTGGTTAAACTGGATGTAGTCCAACTGCTTATGATGCGGATGAGAAACTTTTCTACTCCTGTCTTAACTGTCAGTCTCCGTGACTGATAAAAGATATGCAGTACATTTTGGAAGCTGAAGGTACTGACTTGCACATTAAAAATGTTTCTTGATGCCTCCTGCTAACATTTTTCTTTTAAGTGCTTCAGTAGAGAGCTGAAAAACCCCCCCACAATCATGTGGCGTTCCCTATGAGAACAACAATAAATTGTGGAGAGATGAAAGATCTTGGCTAAGGACTGAAGGTCAGCAACAATAAGTGACTTCTCATCTTATTGTTGCTGTCAGATGATATGAAGTAGTCTTATCTTCAACTGAATTTGCTTCCTAATAAGACCAACCACCCAAATAGCATGATGGGTACAAGGACAAACTACAGTATAAATGCAAAGTTGTGATCATCCATTAAATGTAACATTCCTCATCTACAGGTTACCTGTCTGAACATGGAAGAACCTCAAACTAATTTTCACATAAAAATAGTGATAATACTAAGTCTAGAACGACTTCAATGGAGCTTAAACGTCAAACAGAAAGCTTTAAAGAATTGTTTTAACTCTTAAGCACAAAGTTCAATAAAAAAAAAAACCTTCTGAGGAAGCTTTCCTCCACAGGTGATTCTGATGACCACACTATAAAACAAATTAGCTCGAAAACAAGCCAAGAATCACAATCACTCCGATAAACGTTTTGATGGTGTGGGTTTTAAAACTCAAACTCGCAGGGTGCGACTTCATGAAAAAAAGGAAAAAAAGAAAATAAAGTTTGGTCTCACCTTGGGCATCAGCTGCAGATCTTCTCCGCAGGCTCTCCACGTCACCTGTCACCAGTGAAGACTTTTTTTGGGACATTTTTTATTTCTGTTTATTGTGTGTATCACTCCTGTAGCCTATCATCTGTGCGTCCGGGGTCACTTCTTTATAAAGTCTGCCGTCCCTTCACCCTCACTGCAGAGTGCAGTTCAAACTCCGCCCACACTGAGCACGTCTTCTTCTTCTTCTTCTTTATTTTTTGTTCGCCTGTTTGTTTGTTCTTTTTGAAGAATTATGTAAAATGGCACCAGTGTTTTCTGCTTCATGCAATGCATCTTACATTTTGATAAAAAGCATATTGTTGCAGCGAACTGGGAAAAGTTCTCCAGATCCAGTTATTTTTCTATTTATTATATTTTTTTTAACCTTCGTCCTGTTATCATGTTGACTACATCAACAAACTTAAAGTGAAGTCATGTCTTTTATATTTATGTTTAATTGTTTTCTATTAATGTATTATCTTCACACATGTTGTAAGTGACAATTGCAATGAATAAAGTGATGGGAGAAAAAAGCATCAGGTACATGTGCACCCGTGTGACAACATGGCAACACAGTTACGCAAAAAAAGTGTAGGATTACGTTTATTTACATATAAAAACAAAAAAAGTACAGCTGCACAATAAGTGACAGTAAACGTTTTTTTTCTTTTTTTTTTTTTTTTACACAGTTGGGAGACTACACAGATAAAGCAACACACAAAGAACTGCTGTTAAATCTTTTGACAGCTTACAAAAACAGAATTTATCACTTTTCAAAGCATGGAAAATAATTCAATAATTTCCAAAGAATTCTTCATTTAATTTCTTGATCATATTTTAACATCGCCTTATATTGGGTGGGTATTGCTCTATTTCTGATGCCAATCTCACTATGTTGTAGAATTCAGAGCAGTTTGGTGCAGCCAGCTCAGCTACTGATAACATAAATAATTCTCTCTCATACACATCTCACATGAATAACTGGACGTACATTAGACAAACTAGTTTGCAGTGGTGAAAAAGCGATCTATCACAGTCTACTTTAGCATCATTTTTCCACGGAGAAATGACATATAGGGGGAAATTTTGGTTACAGCACAAGTACAGTGACAGCCTTTAATAGCACAGTTGACTTTTCCCTTTTTATTTAACATTTCAGCAGAGTAATCAAGTGATTTGATATATAAATCTGTACAAATAATACCCTTAGTGAGAAATCTATAAACAGCCTATATACAGTACACACACTTAAAAAGAGAGACTGAAAATGGGGGTAAAAAGAGACTTTTAAGGCCACTGTAGTGTATGATACATGATACAAAAGATTTTCAACTGGACTGAAGAGAACAGGAAACACACATGAAGCCCAGTTTAGATGAATATGAACAACAGAATAAAAAAAAATTGTAGAAATATTGCTGTAAAAAAATAACCCTTTTAAAAAAATACTTGTACTGGGGGAAAACATTGCTCTGAAATATACAAGGAGAAGTCGTTGAGAGAAGGTTGCCATTTCTATTCAAATCAGTCTAAAAAAAACTAGGAGGACGTTTTTTTTCTTCAGGTAAAAAATACCAGAGGCAACAATGAATGTATAAATAATTAGTCTGTATTACTGTTTGAAAATTTTAATAAAGCTATCTATTTGACAAAATGATGCCACTATTACTTTGCCAATGACCAAATGAGGGAATGTAAGGAAAAAGTAATAATCTTGGTTAATCAGTTTTTAATTAGAAGTAACTGGTCACAGTGTGTTTTGTCCGTGTACTTTTACCATTTTCTTTTTGTACATCCAGGCCTCAGTGAAAATCTCATTGTATTTTACAAATTCTAAGAGAAACCTCTGCAAATCCTACTAGACCAGTTTGAGAGACCTGTTGTAACATTAGTATTAATAGAGCAATAGAGATAATGGTTAGTACATAAACACAAGTAATTATTGGCTAAATAGTGGTGGGAAGACAGCAATGGAGCCTCAAAGACATTAAAATATAATACAAAAGAAGACCTGGGACAAACAGTTTTTTGCAAATTGCCCGTAGCATTTTTTAACCTGTGTAGTTCACCACATGAGTCATGTTTTACTGCACTGGGACAGTTCAAATAATTATGACACAAGTGGTCAATCAAAGATTAAGGTTCAAGTGACTGAAAAGTAGTTGCATTCTAGTACCTAGACCTCAGAATGTAGTGTCCTTTCTGGTAGTCCCCCAAATTAATTGACTGGGCCAACTGGCAGTTATGACAACATTTTTGACTGACAACTTGACTTGTCTGACACCAACAGGACTTATCCTGTCACATATAGAGTTTCATGTTGTCATAAGCATTGCTGGGCTGATAGGAATCAGAATAAAGATATCTATATTGTTTCAAGCCATGTACAGTTTAGCTGCCTCATTTGTCTTGTCATCATGGAGTTGCCAATGAAATTGTACTGGACACAAATAACGTATAAAAATACTTTTCATACATTTTCATTAACTTATTCACAACATATTTTCCTCTTTATCCCTTTCCTTTTTCTGAAAAACAAAGTAAAACAAAAAAAATAAAAATAAAAACTGACTAGCTTAGTTCCATCTTCACCTCCAGGAATTGGGAATTAGGTGCACCTTAGTAAGAATATGAAAGTATCCAGCACTTTTTCTAGCTTACTGTCTGTGTACCACAAAGCAACCGCCAGAATATAATGGAGCAATGCTCTTAGAAGTCAGAGTCAGCATCCATAAGCTCTGCCTCCATTAGATTAGTCCGGGAGTGAATGGGTCCATAGCCGGCCCTCCGGCCTCCTGGTACCCGAGCCACATGGGCCAACCTCTCTGACAGCCCGTCGGTGAGATCTACCTCCCCGGGGTAGCGGGAGGATCCGCTGGGCTGGCAGGTGTAGGCTGGAGGGAGGCAGCGTGGACCAAGGCCCAGATCCTCTGGGCGGTCGTTGAAGGTCAAGGGGTTGGAGTGCAAGCTGCGGTCATAGCGGTTCCTACTACTCTGGTAGGGTGGGTAGGGGCACCTCTCCTCACAGGACAGAGGGTGTGAGGGCTGAAAGTCTGGGTAGGACCCTGGCAGGACTTCCTCCTCCAGCTTCTGTTGTTGTCTCTGCTGTTCCCGCAGATTGGCAACCAGGCTGGGGTGGCAGGGCAGCTTGGGCAGGCGAGGCACTGAGCTCCGGCCAAACTCACGTTGGCGATAAGCCTGGTGGTCCACCACATCCTCCACCGGACGTACCTCCTTCTTCCTCTTCTTCTTCTTCTTTTTCCTCTTCATCATCTCTGGCGAAATCTCAGCCTCCACCATCCATAGCCTGTTCCTCTCCTCTGGAGGTGGCACTGTGGAGAAAATAACAGAAAATAAATTGATAATCAGCAGTTCTCAGTTTCCTCTGAAGAGGAAAACATGAAAAAAAGGTAAGGGAGGATAAAGGGAAGGGCAGAGGGAAGGAGGGTACTCTGCATATTATTCTGCATATTTATTGACATAAATATAATGTCAGTCATGGCCTCTTACCTGGTGTACCAGTAGGAGTAACAGAAATATCCTGAGGCAGGATGGCACCTCGTCTGGCCACCATCTTAGTCACGTGCTGTGCCCAAGCTGATGACATGTCATTGGATGGCTCATTTATCTCAAAATTTATTCCAGCTATGAATGAGAAAAGACAAACCATAAACTATCCGTTAGGGACAACTAAGGATAGCTTTATATCCAAGGCTCCCCCGCAGTGCCTCAATAGCTCTGAACTGCTCCAAACTAAACAAGCATGGCAGCCACAGCAGCCTCAAAGCTTACACGATCAGAATAACGTGTCACACAGTTCTTAGCTACAGACATAACAGTTGTCCCTGACCACGTAAGCCTCTTTACCACAAAAAAGTCAATGGAAAATCTGTTCAGCTCAAATTTGAACAAAGTGGTTGAAAAATCTTAACCTCACCACACATGGCACCAGTTTTTGAAATAAATTACTAAACACAGCTCAGTCCACCTGTATTAAACTAATTCCTGTCACCCATATTGCTGTGGGTGATGGCAGAAATATCAGAGATGGATATCTCAAAACTTGGGGAAATGAAACTAAAACTACCTGCATGGCTAGAACCCACTGCAGGTTGGTTGGTAATGTGTGTGAACTGATACTTTCCTATGAATAAAACTTCTACAATAATCACATTACTGTAACATGAGGTATGGTCTTGACTATGAATAATCCATTTGCAGTCTTTGTAGTTTCAATTATTTACCACAAGGTGGAAGTGTGCTTCCACAGTTATTTCTTGCTACACAGGACAATGTAGTGAATACTCATGGGCCATGGAAAAAGTTAGTGTAAAGTTCACTTCTCTGTATGAACTCTTATTTATCCTAAAATTTTATATTGATATTCGGACCAGTTTAGTTTAGCAGTTTAGTACTCACCCACTGGCCCGTCATGAGATACAGTGTGCATACTGAACGATAGCTCCTTCTCTGGGTCCTTGTGAAGCTCCTTCCTCATTGCAAATGCCTTGGCAATCATCTTGCTCTTTTTGATCCTCTTGGGTTCATTGTCACTACGGCCAATAATCCTGACACAGGAACATGAGCACAATTAATATGTCTGGTAGAGAGAGGCAGACGGTAACAGTGGTACATGAGATGATGTATTTCCCTAAACAATTAGGAGGGGGTGTGATTTTCTCTGAGAACACACATACAATTATTTTTTTAAGGACGCAATTTAGCCCTGTTTCCTCATGCTAGATAATAAAAGTAATACATGTTTTACCTCATTCTGGGAAAGACAGTCTTAATCCTAAACTGAAAACAATAATTCCAAGCAGCTGAATTAGTTTTTTCAAAGCTGGAACAAAACAAATTCCTGTGAGTCCAAATCCAAGTCACAGTGAGCTCTTGAGAGGATTAACAGTGCAAACATTACTGCATACACTGGGGACGCCCTGCAAGATTTTGACAAAATTTATGCTTCCACACTTTAAAATGATTAAGGGAAAATCCCCAATTATTTAAAAGATGTCTGGCAGGGAAACACTGCTTAGTTTGTGTGTCAGGGTGTATAAAAATGAGAATTTTCCCACACTGTCATCATATCTTCAAAACCATATATGGATGTGGACAGACACACAACCATGATGTGAATACAGCCATAATGAGTATTTCAAGGGCAGAAACATCTCCTGCACAGAAATATGATTTCATAAAATACAATCTTCAGTACTTAATTTTCTAACACTTCTTTCCACATGAAAAATACAGTTGCAACTTCATTTCATGTTTGCTTACTTGCACCAGGTGCGTTTCCAGATGAGGATGGTGGCTTTGGTCCAGACCCATGTGCTCATAGCAATGCCTGTCCCGAACATGGAGAACAGGTTGATTTTCTCCACCATCAGACTGGGCCGGTTCTTAATGGTGCATTCTGGGATTGGCTTGTTGGTCTGAGAGGCGATTGTGACATTTGCTTCACACCTGTTGAAAATATCAAATATCTATGTCATGACCATGCCATGTGTGCATCCCACACCTTCTTGCTATATGACTGAGGTACATTCAAATGCTTGATTTGGTAAATAAGACAGCCTTTTACTCGTTGGGCCAGGAGAGAGTGGTTTACATTTTTGAGGCTAAATTAATTCCAATCCAGCCAGTGTCAACACTGTGGGGAAATAGGGCTGCATTCATGGCTGTAAGCTGAGCGGTTAAGCAGCGGTTTGGAGTCTCAACAGCATCAGATTGTGGATTTCTGCGTGTGCTTCAGCGCAAAGCTGAAATCTGAAGCAGGCAGGTGTAAAGCTGTGTCACGGCATAGTGGAAAAAGCAAGGGATTTCAAACACCTAAAGAAGAAAGACCGAAAAAAACTTACAGCACATATTCTCTGAAGCTCCTCTCCCATTCAGCCTGGTTGAAAAAGTCGTAGAAGTGGCAGCCGAAGGTGATGAAAACAAAGCCAAAAGCAAGGAATCCAAATATGCCTGACAAGGAAAAATCCAACAAAAAAATTAGACTAGCGATACCACGCACTTCACTCCCAATGCCCTTCATACACAAGGGAAAATGTACCTAAGTAGGATATGGAAAAATGTTGGATGGTAAAGTGGAATAGTGAGTAAAACCCTGCTTATTTTCCTTTAACTCATTTCTAAGACATGACCTGGAGATATAAGAGAATGGATGATCCAAACTCATCTTGCGCAGAAGACATTATAAACAGGAATTTCCCATGGGCTGGCACATCAAAAGTGTTTATATTCTGTGTCCAGTGTTCCCAATGACATACCGATACAGACTCAAAATAAGAGAGGGAAAAACGTTTTTTACCCTTACTTTTCCTGGGTCATCAGTGTGTTGTGAAATTGTAATGGACAACAGATGACAGAACATACCAAGTCTGAGCATTGTTTCGTTGATTTTGCTGGCCGCTTTCTCACTCAACAGTCCTGGGTGGTTACTCTTGATGGAAAACAATGTCATGACCCCTGAAGAGAGAAATGTACTGAATTTGAGCAACACTTCAAAGCTAAAAAAAGGGTAACTGTACTATTTGACTTGAGTGTCAAAACTATGCTGTTGCTATAAATCTGTCACCGATCTTTAAGCTACTCACCCCGAATGAGAAAGTAGCCTCCGACAACAAGCACTACTCCAATGGGTGCGAGCACAAACCCAGCACGGTATCTGTAGTTTTTGTAGCCCACAAAACAGATCCCACTTACTGAGTCTCCATCCACCTGTGGAGCACCATACAACACAGCAATTAAGAAAAATAACTGTTATAACATTGAAAACAAAAAAAAACCACACAGTATTTATGACCCAAATGCCTCCCTACACACCTCAGCAATAGCCAGGATGGCCACAGTGAGGACAAAAGGGATGGACCAGGTGACCATGTGGAAGTAAGACGTCCGACCAGACAGTGGCTGTTGGGTGGTGCCCAGAGCTTTGAAGGACGTGTGCCAGGCATAAGTGAGCATGACGAACCAAATCACGCCTGACATCAGGGAGTAGTAAACAATGATGAAGATGGTGACGCATGACAGCGTCTCTGATGACCTGTGGAGAACAACACATCAGTTTTTTCATCAGGGACTTTTCAGTTTATTTTTCATGCTTTGTCTGGTTTACTTTTGTAAAAGGCACATGAAGGAAAACAGAAATTAGAGTTATTTGCTGACAGACATGACACAAAGGAATCATTACAATAATTAACTGCTAAATTAACCACTTAGTACATCACCATGAACGTGTTAACAACATGTATTTCAGCAGCATGCAGATATGACTGTAATGTTATGTAATGTCATGACTGTTGGGTTGAGAATATTCACTTACGACGGCTCCCCAAGACGCATGGTGTTGTCACTCTTGCACACAATCTCCTTGCGCGCTCCATCCAGGAACTGGGCCAGCCAGCCAATACTGCCCACGAAGAAACAGGCATTGATGTAGAAGAGAATGACAGCCGGATATCGGTTGGAGTTCTTCCAATCGGCAAGAAACGTTGCCTGAAACGAGTGAAATGGTCAAATACTTCAAATATGAAGTTCATCAGTGCTGAAAAATGAAAAAACAGAATCATGGGTGCAGTAATTATGACTCACCAGGGTGAAGAAGGTGCAGAGGAGCGTGATGGTTCCAAAGTAAGCGATGTAGGCGTGCATGTCACTGTGCTCCTCCTCAGTGAACAGAGGGTTGTCACACTGGATGCCGCAGCCCTCCACATCCTTGTACCAACTCGACTGAATGTCCGTCTTCACCAGGGGGGCTTCGCACTGCCCTGACATGTTGAACTTCAGCTTCTGCACCTCATTCTGCACACAGAGGATGCAAAAGAAAATGTGAGCTCATAATTAAACTTTACAACAACTCTGCAACTTAATGAGGCTACAATCAGCAAATGTTTGGTATTTTTTATTTCATATGTGGATACATATATTAGCAAAGTTCACTTTCTGTTGACCAAATAATCAACGAATGGCCAATTTTTTAGCACTACAAGAATGCATTCCCGCTGCCATAAAGTCCAAGGTGACTGATCTCTGGTTGAACCTGACCTCTGACCCTGCAGTGAAAAAAGACGTTTCCCTAAAGGGACCAAGTGAATACCACATGACGTTACATAATAATAAAGTGCGTTGTTGTGTACCTGGCAGCCCACGGGGAATTTGTCACATGTGAGGAAGTTGGGCCAGCCTCTTTCCTGGTCCACGATGCTGCATGGCCTACGTGTAGCCAGACACAGACTCTGACTGGGCAGCTCAACTCGACCGTTTTCACATTTTGGCATGTAGACAGCACAGAGCAAAGGCTGGATGACTGACCAGCAGCGAGGAGCATTACGCAAACCTAGGAAGTAAAAACATTACATCTTAAAATAAAAAATTAAAAAATGAATCATGAGAAACACACATTGCATGTGCAATATTTATCAGTATATATGATGGTAATGATGTAATGATGATCATTTGTGTCCTCCCAGCAACATTATCATTTTACAGACTTGATAATGAATATGATTGATTGTGATCATTAGCACAATATAGTTGTTTTAAAATGACATTAACACATGTTTTTTACTTAAGATGATTGCAATAAAAATACAAGACACGACAGAATGCCTCTAGGCTGCAAATAATGATTATTTTCATTGATTTATTTTCCTTACTAACCAATTGATAGTTTGGTCTGTAAAGAGGTGACTTCATCTAGTGTCTTGTTTTATCTCACCAACTGTCCAAAACATAATCAGTTACCACAGTAGTTTCTGTGTCTTTTGATAATCTATGAATAAACTAATTATTTAAGCTCCAATTAAACTGGACTCTAAAAGCAGAATCAAAGCAGTCAAAAGCAGTTTTTACTCAGACAAAAACATGTTGTGATTCAAGCTACTGCAAAATCAGGAATAGTATGGAGTGACTATTATTTCTCTCCTACAGCATGTGCATAATGAAAAAATGATCTGAATGGATCATACAACCCTCTCTCCACCATATCCATCAATACAAATGAGGATCTCACCTATGGCAATTTGGAGGACCTTGACACCTGTGAGCCAATGACCTCTGTCTCACAGTTCATTAGTGGGTGCTTATGAATGTGAAAGGCCCCTTGCAGAATATCTAAAAACCTTTTATTAGTGAGACTTACCTATTGTTTGCTGGCTAACACCTATGGGTGATTCCTTTTGTTGCCTTTTAATGGCTTTTAACCCTTCATTTCCTGAGGCTCTCTTCCCATCTCTACTCCCTGAGGACTTCTCATCAGTCCCATTGTCATACCAATAAACATTATTATCACATTAAAAATAATTAATACAGAATATTTCAATGACAGTCTGGTTCATTTATCAAAATGGATCCTGCTGCATATTTATTTATACATTTATTTATTATTTAATTACTACAGATTAAACGCATGAAAACTCTAATTCCCAAATAAAGTAAATAAAGGATGTATAGTGAAGTTATAGTGCATAACATCATTCCCCAAATTTGCCAGCCATGTTCATACTTATAATACTATCATATGGATTTACACTACACTATTGATTAATGACCTTAATGCATTATTTTTGGCATTGTATCCTGTCATTTTCTGTAACAACTGGGATTGATTTTGCCTCTGTGATTTTCTTAATTGGTTATCTCTCTTCTTCCTACAACTTATATGCTATATAATATGAAAACGCATCTTTTAATTTTTTCTTGAACCTATTAATTCTTACCAGACCACATGGTCAACTTCTCAAAAGCCTCTTCTTGTGTGCTGGAGTCCTCCGCCAGAACCAGAGAAGTATGCGTATACGGTAAAGGCGACCCTAGACATGTTTTGTATTTAAGTGCCTCGCAAGTTGTCGTTTTCTTGCAGTTGTCCTCAAATATCGTCCCGTTTGGAGACAACACCGCCTTATAGCCGGAAAGCCAGGCAGCCCAGACGCAAAGCATCCCGTAAAATCCAACAATGGGGCTCCAACCCTGGGAAGACATCTTGGGAGAGAGATTCAACTGTGCAAAAATAAGATGACTTTCTACCATAGCACTTCAATGATCCTGTTTTCCAATAAGCCCAAAGCGGAAGTTTTCTTCATTAGATTCCAAATATGTTTCCAAACGCGGCATGGTGAAGAAAAGCTGCGGGGCGCTTCAAAGTTTTCTCGCAGTCCTCCCAAACTTTTTTATTCTGCACTTCTCGCCCGATCCTTGCTGGATCCTCCTGAATTCCTTCATTATCCAAAAGACAGTTCCTCCAAAAACTGTCTTCAAATAAAGAAAAAACGCAACATCAGCTCTAAACCATATAAAGTACAGATTTGAGCCGTTTAGGCTTGGTATGAAAAAGACATCAGGCCGAGAAGGTTACAGATTTGCCCTCCCCCCACTTCCAAAAATCTTGCCATGAAAAAGTCTGGATCTCTGTAATAGGATCTCTAGCTCAGATGCACCACCCACTTCTCCATGCGCCCCCCCTTTTTTAGCTTGCAGAAAAATAAATAAGATGATAATTATCCTGTATTTCTCTGCACGTCCCATGAAGTGATTCTACTCCCGGTGAAGTTTTTTGATGAGTGGTTTCTGAGGCTTTGTTGTGCTCCTCAGTTGCAGTTCTGTGCCTGTCTGGTTGATTTTTGTCTCTGGTATGCACATGGTGGGGGAGAGCCAGAGCAACAAAACCTCCCCTCCCATCCCCCCTCTGCAAGTGGAAGAATGTGCCTTATGGCAGGCCCTTCTCAAAGTTTCTCATCTCAAAGACCCCCCAAAACAACACAGAGCCTCGTCTCATAGGTTTGCTCCCATGTGAAAAGATTCCTCTAGTTTGTGTAGAGTCATAACACAAATGGGATCTTGTACAGTTTGTCTTCAGTGACAACTTCAAGAGAGTGAGGTGTAATTGTTTCTTATTTTTTACGAAACTCTAACTGGTGCCTGGATCCAGTTTTGGGTACCACTGCTAAAATAATATAAAGCTGCTACAATGACAAAATTATTTTTAAACTTGTGTACGTTCAAAATTGTGTCAATAAACAAATTTCAGCAACCCTTTATATCCCCCTGTTTTGTATTTATAAGCAGTATACAAACAAACAGATATGAGGACATTTTAAATATACGTTTGATAATGTCCAGTATTTGTTGGGATTTATAACTTGTCCTATGAAAACATATTTCATACAACTGTGTTTCACTATGTTATCATTTATTATTTGTTTTGTACAGCAGTTGGGTGCCCACAGACGGAGTTACAGTTGTCAACACTTATATCTGCTAACAACTATATTAGTGTGTTAAAGACCATTTATTAAATGTTTGAGTACTACTTACAAATGCTAAATAGGGGGAGTTAAAATAAAGCCTTACCCCCAAATTTAATATAAGTTTGTTGGTTCTGTACATTTTCTTAAAATGACAAACCTATATGGCTATCACTATCTCTGAATAGAAATTCTTATTTTATAGCAGCACAAGAGATGAAAGAAAACAGATGAATAACAATTTAAATGAAATAAAAAGATAAATAAATGAATGGTGCAACTATTTGTGCTGAAGACATTTATCAATCCATTTCTGCAAGTAGTTGTAAGTATGAATAGAAAGTACGATACACATAAACACACCATATTTGAGCAGTTATGGGCAGTATATATAATATACACACATCACATAGGAATAATACAATACTATAAATGATGTATAACATTAAAGAATACTTTGATATAGCCATACAACATACTGTATAGATACTGTGCGTGTGGCCTATTCTCTGATGCTGTTTGTAGGTATGTAGTGGGGAGTAAACACATTTCACTCCCTCCCTCCCCTTTTTAGACTAGATTGTACCAGTCTGTAAGTAATTACGTAAGACTTTATAGTAATAAAAAAAAAAAGGTATGCATATAAGATAGAGAGATATATGATATTAATGTGTGTTTGTGGATGTGTGTATAGGTGTTTAGAGGAGGGAGCAGTGGGACACAGTTAATAACTTTAATAACTACATTCAATCAGTTTCCTTTGGGACATCCATAATGGACTAGTCTTCCTCTCTTCTGGTTAAGGTGGCTTCAGGAATCTTATATACCATAAAACAGTGCAACTGCTTAACACAAAATACGAGCATAAACACTCAAAATTTTAACACAGTCACATAATTTTACTCACATTCAGTAAGACTTATTTTCATTTTCTTGAATACGCCAGTAAAAACAATTATGCAACGGGTCAAATCTCCACCGTGGTGCTGTTATTATGACATTAATTGGGCAGTGCACTTGTGGTATTTGCATGGCTGTAGATGCTTTGTTCCTTCTCTGGTGTTCTGAGTGTAAAACTGGGTTAACTCTGCTCCCTCCTCTTTGTGTGTGTGTCTGTCTGGGCCTCCTTAAAACCCACAGCAACATGGCCGCCCGAGTGAGTCAGAGGCAAAAACCAAGACCACACACAGAGCACTGGAGCCGAGGCCAACTCTCTCTCTCTCTCTCTCTACACACACACACCAAAACACACTCACTATCACAAGAGACAACTATAGATCCATAAACTGAGGTTACAACAGTCATGACCTTTTCATTGTACTCAGTTGCTTTTATTAAATTATATCTTGTCACGCCTCCTGAGATCCATCCACAGCATTCTTGCAGATTGGTGGTACAGTCATTATAATGGCAGTTACTGCAGCTTTAAACTAACACAGAAATGTCATGTTTAGATTGTGGACCTGCGTCAAGCGCTGTTGAACATGCAGGACTGTTTCTGCTCCTGAAGATTGCAAGCATCAGGTTTCAGGCTGGGAATGTCTCACAACTCAGGTTTTCATTTGCCAGGTAGAGAAATGGGGTGGGGATGAGAGGTTGTGTTGGTTTATGCTTTTTTATGGTTACATTTGACTTTTTGCCACTGCTTCCCCTGGGTAAAGACTGAAAATTTTTCTAGTCAAATATCTGCTTTAGAATTGAAAGAACCAACCGGATTTGAAATATAATAATAGTGACTCTTTTGCATATTTTTTGTGCCCTTGGTTTCACCTTCTCTTAAAGGGTACATGTTATGCAAAAATTTCTCTTGTATAGGCACAACTATTCATTTGCTGCTGCTGATCTGCTGAACGTGTTGCTCACACTATGTTTACGCCAAAGATTTGTGCTTTGTCTGTAGTGGCATTAAACAATTGCCATAGTCTCAGAGCATATGAGACAAACTAGTTTTGAACTGCCTGTGGAAGTATTTCCTTTGTTTTATGTGCTAACTACAATCATTGTGTATTGGCTTCCAAAACTCAGGTGACCTACACTCACCATTGTGCCTGATTGCCTCCTGTGTAGTCACTAGCTGTTGCTGCTGATCTGCTAAATGTGCTGTTAGTGCTACACTTTCTGTCTAGACATGGGGTATTTGTGTCCATTCTTGATTAAAAGCTCTGTTTTTGTTGTTGTTACTTCTCTCTTTTTAGAACACTTTTCTTGTGTCATGTCTCATCTCTGGTCTCTCCGTGAGAGAGAGCCCTGAAACTCTGCCCTGCCCCTGCACAGAGTGGAGCGGCTTGCTGATCACTGGTTTATTCAAAGTTTATTAATATTAAACAGATTGTGTGTCCAAAATGTCCCCAAATTTGACACTGCACTCCCCTGGGTCCCTGGCCATACATCTGGCAAGTGTGGAGTTGATCAGTTGAATGGTTAAAGAGATTTGTGAAGGACATACATACAGACAGAAAGACACAGACAGTGATCCCTTCCTGTGGTGGATAGAGTCAACTTCTCATATATGTTCATGAGAGTAGACATGGCCTTAGCAACAACCTTAGCCACCAAGCTACAGAAAGCACAGCTATTTATGGGGATATGTGAGGAGCTGACATCAGCTTGTGGAAACATAGTATAAAACACTGCAAATGAAACATTAATGGCAGGTTTAAGCCCTGGCTTTTGACTTGCAGGGAACATTTCTACATACTTTAACCTATTAGTAGTATTGGAAATTTGACCATGTTTAGCATAGATATCCAACATCATAACAGTATATAAATAACAGAAAACCACAAAAAATGTAACATGTCCTCTTTAAAATAGAAAACATTTCACAAGTTTTTTAGAGAAGCTAGAATGAAACATTAATTGAGTTAAACAATAAAGGCTAGTGCTCTCTTTAGTAAAGCTGCAAATGCAACATTGTTTAACATTAAACATCAGGTCTCTGTCAAGGGACATAATTTTATGTAGGGTTAGTACATTAACAATACAGATATTACATAACATTTGTATTTATTACACTATTATTATAATGAAAAACAATAGCAAATTTCAGCATAACTTGATATTTACTATGTATCTACGTACATTTTTTGTACATTTTCATTTATATTTTAAGCAGCAGTTCACTTTTCTTTTGTTCAGTGAATTGTCTTTTCAGAATAATGAATTCTTAACGAGTGGCATTTCCCTTTTAATTACAGCTATGGGATTGTTATGTCAGTGTCAACAGCCACTAAACTGACTCATTCTCATGGATTGCAGTCCATGTCTGGATCCTCATGTCTTTCACCTCAAAAAGTTAAAGTGGGTGATGTTCAGAGAGGTCAGAGAAGTTCAGACTCACACAAAAGTTCATCCTTGACTCCAGCATTTGGCAAACACTGTACTGCAGAAGGAAGTAAGTGGAAGAAATTCAGCAGGTTTTACATTCACTGTGAAGGCACTCGTTGAACTTAAGAAATGTAGCTATTTGTTTCTCAAATGTTGAATTAATGACTCTAATAACATTCATGAATTTACTAATTTATTTTTGTACCAATAGATGAGATATTAATTGAATATCTGTGAGTATGCTATATAGATTCAGAATATGTTCCAGCTCATGATAGTTTACCACAAACACTTGAAACGGGTGAAACAGATCATCTACCTTTGTCAAACCCCTATGCTGTCTCATTTAGATGTATGTGCATGATTATCATGTGTAGAATTAGGTAAAGTGAGACATTTTGGCTAAATGACCAGTTAGATTTATTAATTACTAATTAGCAACAGTGGGGCCCAGTGAGGTTCATGCAGCATCTCAGACTATCCTCATAGTGAAGTTGCTATCCTGTTACCCCTTTGGTCTATACTAGACCATTAGGCTATGTTAGGCTAGGCTTAGCAAAGATATCATACAAAATAAGTAAATCAATTTATTGGTGATATTTGGTGTTTGTTTCTAGTACAGGAAGCTAACATGAATTACTAACTGCTTGTTGAACCTTTGCTGCTGGCAGATGCGGAGCTGACAGTCTGTTGAATAATATTTGTTGACATTCTGCGGATGAATAATGACTATGTACTCAAACGTTGCTGACAGTGGATTAAGTAAAATGACATGGCATGCTCCAGCCACATCCAACATTGATAAAATGTCGACATCTGATTAGATGAAACAAATGCTACTACCTACATTGAGATCAACACCAGTGTAACACTCTAGTATGAATCATAATGACACAAGACCATGAGATAGTGATATACTCTTCCTGATGATAAAACACAACCTCTGCCAAAAGTGTTGAATGTTGCAGAATGTTTTCAGGAAAAATGGCTTTTGTCTAATAATTATGATCTGATTATGTGTTGTGTGTATGTATAAACACATAGTAGTATGACTTCTTTTTAGCTCTATCTTCTGTTAGCTATATTATTAGGTATTATCTTGAAAATGTTGTGAACTTACAAGACAGAGGTAGGTGGTCCTCTGATGTCATAGCACTTCATTAGCTTCATTTGTTCCAACCACTATGTTATCCTAAGTCTAATCTTTGCTGTGACAACCAGTACTGTTATTTCAAAACATTACGAGAAATGTCATAGCTAAAAAACTAGTCATCATTTTCAGTAATTCATGTGTTTATATGTATAAAACAATACTGTGAACTGGTATAGGTTTTTTTTTTCCTCTCTACAAGTCAACTCTAAATTTAATATCTATGGTTGTCTTGTGCTATTTTGGGTAATTATGCAAATCAATGAGTAGGACTGCTTTTTGCACACCCTTGAATTAATTTATTGAATTTATGGTTGTCAGATATTCCATTCTGGATTAGGCAAAACAGAAGTTATCTAGTTAAATACACGGTCTCTTAATAACATTTATATAAAAAAACCTGTATGTCACAGTTTTTATATCACTATTACTATAAAATAAGGTATATACAGCAGAAGGTTTTATTGATATTGTCCACTTTTACCTATTCATTTATTTATATTATTCCAGCCAACAGTTTTCCATCTCTTTCACGATCTTTAACAAAAAGATAGATGGGATGATCCTCTTGCAATTATTTTGCAATTTTTCTCTACCATATCCTGCTCTGTTATATGTATCATTTAATAAAAATAAGAGATTTTATTAACACTTTTGAAAGTAAACTGGGTGCTTTCCCAGATTCAATTCTTTAATTATGTGAGTGAGTGTGTATAAAGAAGCTCTGCAGCACGTTAATAAGTTTATCAAGGTGAGGAAAGAGAAAGGCGTGATGCAATTATTTTTGAAGATTTTGAGTTTGACTTTCAAACTGAAAATGCCTCCTGAACTTATAAAGTGGTGACTGGCTTAAGGGGAAAATAAATTATCTTCGGTCCCTGGGTATTTGACAATCATTTGCATCTCATAGCCTGCACATTGATGCACATCCAGCCAGTCCTTGAGAATCCCCTGTTTTGGACCGTGATTCTGTTTCAATTACACAAAACTCAGGGGAAAAACAATGAAGGCTGTCCTTTCCCCACGTCCCTCGACAGATGGGACTTTGGACACATCTAGTATAAAGTGGTGCATCCAGCTGATTTTAGAGACAGAATACTGATATAAAGGGGTAAACTGTATAATGCCCTCTCAAGGCTAACAGGGGCTTTGGTTGAGACCCACCATCTCTACCATTTTGGAGGTTGGAACTAGGCTACTACGACTGTTGACATCTGAGTGACATCTAGTGTTCACTTTGTGAATTTCTTTTTCTCTAGTTGATGCTGGCATGCAGCAAATATGTCGTTGATCAGGTGGAAGCAAATATATTATTTGCTGAGATCATACAAGCTACTTCATTGACAGTGACGATCAGAGCATGGAGTCTGTTCGATATTTTAACAGTTTACTTGGTATTTTCAAGTGATTAAATATGACTTAAAATGAATGTAAAGCAGCAGCGTTTCCCATCTCCAGTTCAGAATAGTTTACTGACTCATATTAATGACACTGCCTAATATCACTTTTGCATTAATAAGATAAGAAACAAATACATTATTACAGAAAGAAACTAATGTGTTCACCAACAGTAGCCTCTGCTTACGCTATTTTTTTTTCTTCAATACATTTTTAATTAATTTACTGAATGTGAAGACAAAGTCCTGACTAATTATGGAGAAGATAAAATGCACAAAAAGTAAAGTAATTTAAAGAAAAATAATATTATATCATCATAATATAAGTGAGTATGCATTCAAACATTTAGGCTGTGTATGCATTCTAGCTAAATGTATTTCTATGTCTACGTTTTCTAAACAAAAACTCTAAATGCTAACTAAAACAATTAGTAACACTGTGACATATTTTATTGTCATTCGGTTAATGGTCTACTAACTCCAGTTTGTGAGTTCGTATGGTTAAAGTATGCATTTCCTCGTTAATTAAAGCAAAATCTTGGTGTTTTCTCGTCGTAGTTTGATGTTCCGTGTTCCATTTTTGTTTAATTAATTTAGCTAACGAGAGGCAGGTGTTTACTAGCATCGAGCAATCAGCATTTCTCTGATCTATGAGTGGTGGTGTGACGCCGTTTTTATTTCTTCATTTCCTCGTTATTTCACCTGTTTCTGTTGTCAGTTTTCTATCCTTCTTAGGTTTAGTATTATTTTGTATGTAAATTTCTATATTTCTTCTTCTTCTTGTTCCAATTCGTGTGTTAATTAACTTTTTTCAATTTTCTCCAAACTCCAAAGTGAACTAGAATCGCACGGTATTTACGGAATATTTTATATGCTAAGTCTAAATCACATCTGCCTGTGTTGGAGAATAGAGTCTGTAATTAACAGGTCTGTATTTTGTTCTTTTTTTTAATTACCTTTTCAGACCACAGACTTAGCTGTTTGTACAATTATCCCTTACAATAATCACTAATAAAAAGGCTGTATGAAGCTATTCAAACTCTGACCTTAATAGTGCCACATATTCTATTAAAACCTCCCAGCAACATTCAAATGTATTGATCAATTCTTAAAGCAACCTTCCGTGGCAGCCATTTTTAGGAATTGATTGGAATTAACATAGTCTTGTATATTAAGATGTGTAAGTCATCTTGTGCTCTAATAATAATGATGCGCCTCTGTTGTTTAGTCTTATTCATGAATGACATTTATTGATCATTGATTGATATGAATATAATCACAATTTTCAGGTTCCTAATGAGTCTTTCCACTGTTTTAGTGAGGCACTGTGGATGGAAAGTTTTTGCAGAAAGATATGTCCATTGTATGTCTTTGACAAGCTTGGCCTGCTGGATGAAGCTGTCTGAGTCAACTCAAAACCTTCTACAGGTGAGTGTAAATCTCACTGAGGTATAGCAGCACGGGACACCACAGAGGTTTGTCACCTCCAGTATGACAGTTACACAAAGTTGTGGATGATGCACAATCACCATAAATAGAACAGGAGAATTGCATATCGATGAGATACTGGTGGTTACAGCTGACAGCGTTCGCCAAATAATTAATTCCTTTGTGGAAAGGATGATGGCAGAACAGTGCAGACTGTTGAAATCAGGTTCTCCTGATGATGCCACAAACGTGCTGTTGGCAGAGCTCATATTGGAATTCATAATATCCCTTTCAAGACAGTACTGACAGGTCAACAGAACACACATGTGGTCATCTTTGTGGTCATCAGAATATTCACACCAGCCTGGGCGACACTGTCCATCAGAGTTTCGCTCAGGCTCTAGAGATTCAGGATGCTGTGTCAGCTCAGAATGCTTGACAAACCTGATCAAAGAAAAGGTTGCAGAAAGTGCAAAAATTGTCCCTCTCTGTTCATACTCACAGTAAGGAGCCAATTATAATCCAGTTTGTCATTCCTGCCTGCAGACTGGATGTCGTGGTTTGTCATGCCTACAAAATGAAAGAATTCTTGACTAAGGTGAAAAATTGTGCCCGCCTCGGCCATGCAGGCCAAGATAGAATTTGGCAACTCATGTATAGATGGACACAGAGGAAGAAGATGTGGAGGAGGATCTAGACTGGGAGGACACTGATGACTGCTGTTACTCACCAGTGAAAATTGGGGAGGAGGACACTCCAAGAAAGTTACATCACAAGGCAGCTTTGTGATAAAAACTAGGAAAGCTGTCCAGGAAATAATCAGAAACAAGGTTCATGAAATAACAGAACCTCTATTAAATGAAGCAGAGAGGTCCAACTCCTGCAATCTGAATCCTCTTGCGAGATTGAGGCTCTAGTGGACGACTTCATTGTTCATTTGCTTATCGAAGAGGCAAAGAGTCTGCAACATTCAGACACTGCAAGTCCAAGAAAAGAAAATGAGTACAAGCTGCGTGCAAAAGGTGTAAAGAGCAGGATCAAGACATTTTTTTGCAAAGCTGTTTGCCAAAACATTGATTCAGTGTTTACTGGCACAGCTGAAGTATAAATACCTCCACAACTCTGAAGTTGAAAGCAGGCATTCAGTGTACTACATCATGGATGAGGATTTGCTTCTTAGTGAAACTGAGCTTGCATTTAAGAGCTTAAAGACAATTTCCAGTGATGGAACTCTGGTGAGCATAAAATAACTCAGAAATCGCTCACACCAGAAAGGGGATGATCATCCCTGAGTCAATAAGAAAGATATACAGGACAGTGACTATTCCACAGCAACATGCTGTGATGCACACTGATATATGACAAAAGACTGATGTGCTCTTTCACCCCAGTGAATTGTTGGCTTAAAGAGCATGTTGGCAGCTACAGTGACATTTGAATTCAGTGTCAAGGCATATAAATACAAGAAATGTATGTTCACTGTTATTTATTGTGTATTGTTGTAAAAAAAACATACTCTTCAGAAAAACCTTGAAGGATTGTTCTGAAACAACTTAGAAAACTACCTGTGTAAGCCTCACTTTTACCTGGATTGTGCTTCTTTATGACTACAATCACTTTAGAAGAGCTAGATTTGGTATTATCAGGAGAAGAAATTGTTGTTTGTTAGCACTCATGTCATTTCAACACATTCGTTGTTGCTGATTAATAACCGAGGTAGACATGCTGTTCCTTGACTGTGTTATATGTTTCAAATTTGAGGAAAACTCTTAGTTGAGAGCTCAGTTTGTGTTGAGACAATTTACAGGAAGAAATGGAGGATTTGTGGAGAGGTGTTGTCTTTAGTTGAGATCTGGTGACTGTGAAGGTCATAGCATATGATTCACATAAGTTTCATACTATATCCATTCAGTGTGGAAGAGACCACTCCCATCAGGATAGAAATGTTTCATTATAGGATAAAGGTGATGACTCAGAACAACTTTGTATTGAATTGCAGTGACCTTCCCCTCTAATGGACAAGTGGACCCAAACCATGCCAGCAAAATGCTCCCTAAAGCATAACAGAGCCACCAGATCCCCTCACTGTAGGGATCAAACATTCAGACCTGTATTGTTTTTTTCCTTTAATTTGTCACCTGTCTGTACTTCATAGGGGCAGATTTCAGTACTAGACATTTATAAGAACTGTTAAATTCAGATTAAATAAAGCTCTGACATAAGGCAGTTTTTGGTGAGGTGACAAGACTATTATAGCTCTTGAGAAGAGTTCCCACTCCTTTTGTAGAAATTAAGCTGAAAATTATTACACAAGAAAAAACTGAGATAGCAAAAGGTGAAACAGGATTCAAATGGTGCGTACAGAATTGAGAATATATCATATGTACAGAATATGACTGTGTACATAGTCTGTGTTGTTTGGCAAAAGTTTATTTTTAATGGCAGCGTATTGAGACATCCACCTCACAAAATCCAGCAGTTGTGCAGCCATGCAGGCTGTCATCTGGCTAAAACATGAGGAAATGATATCATGTGCAGTGTGAGGTCCAGGCACGACAACATGGCCACGTTGTAGAGAGTAAGACCATTAATGTAAACATCATCTTTGCAGTTCACATCAAACAAAACACATTTAAATCATTTCATACTATTCATTTATGTTTGTAACAAAGGTACAAGGTATTTTGGGACCCAGAGATAAATATCTACTTTTACACGAGCCTATAAAATTAGAGAAAAAGCTCGTACTAAGTGGTACATGTGCATTGCTCAAGCTTTGTGTCAAGTTGGCATACTTACACTGATATTGTAATTATGAAGTTAAATGCATATTAGACATTGCTAAAACATGAATATAAAGGATCTGTGATATATTCCAGAGTATCAAATGCACCTCACAAATGTTTGCAGCCATTATGTTAGAAAATACAATTCCCTTTTCAGATAGTTTGCAGTATAATGGATGCAGTTGAGGAAAAAAAAAACCCAACACAAAACATAGAATTGCATCATTGATTTCAGAATTAAAGGTCAATATGATCCTGTCAATAGGACCTCCAGCACCAAACACCCCTCTTCTTCTGCTTTGGTATTACTAATTACTGTAAAAAGTAAGGCGAATGCAAGCTTGGTCTATGTCCAGAAGGTGGCGACAGAGTCCTATTTCTCCAACTGTTCCCTTTATACTTCCACCTCTGCACCAGGTATTTGAAAGCACATTATTGGTTTGTCCATGTGCCCTCTTAATACAAATTTTGTATTTTTAGATCCAAGAGGAATAAGACGTAATGTTCATTCCAGGCAGATGCCTCCTTTACAGACGTTTTTCAGAGAGCCGGCATTAGTGGTTTGACCCATCAACCCACAGTCTTTCTGGTGCTATTCATCAGAATCTGGTCTGACCTGGCTTTGGTCAACTCCATGGGTCAGCGCGATGCCTCTGGTTGTAGTTCTGGAGGTTGATCTGGTCTTTGATCTGATTGATTAAAATCTGAGACAGGAGGATCCCAACCAGCTGCAGAGGAGAAACACATAAGACAGATGCATCACCAGCAGCTGGCTGCAGCCTATAAAGTCTCTACATGTAGAGACATGAACACAACATGCATTTGTGTGTTGGTAGGTATGCTTCACACTATATCCTACCTGTGGTATGGACAGTCCCAGTGCAATGCCTCCTAGTAGGAACAAGTTGCTGTGAATCCAGTTAACCAGTTTGTCTATACAGCCGTTAGTATAGATGTGGGTTCCAGCTTCAGCGTATTTAAATTCCTGCATGCCCTGGCCACACATGGTATTAATAACCACCTGCACATAGACATACACAAGGGGGAAATATATAAATACATAAAAAAACATAACAAAACCAAACAAAATATAAAATGTACGAACAGAACCTCAAAAGAAGATGACCTTGTCTGTGGACATGATACAACATGAGAAGGGGACAGAGCAGCGTTCTCTACTGGGATTGTTCTTGCTGCAGTTGAAGTACATATTCTGGGACCAGTCAGTATACGTGATGCCACCACAGCAGCCAAACTGAGGAGACATGTGGCATTAGAGATGGAAGAGATCAGATACAAAAACTACAAAAACTGCAATGCTATTATTTATATATTTTTAATTTTAATTTAATTTAATATTTTTTTAATTTATAAAGATACAATGATGATGACATATTCCAGATAGTATGGCATGACTCCTAACATTTCAAAACTATACTTGAACTTAAATACTCACCTCTCTCTGACCAAAGTCTATAAGGTTTTGCAGATCAATGTCATCTCTGTAGTGGACTATAGCACTGTTGATCACCTTAGTCACTCTATCCCGTGCCTGGCAGAGCATGTAAAAACAGTAGTTTAAGAGTATGTAAAAACGTTTTTACATCAGTGGCATAATGCTTAAAGCCAACTCATCTTAAGGTCCTCATGTCTTAAACAAATAGAATCATATCAAATGCCATCATGCATGTGAGCTTATTCTTACATTATGTTCAAGAGTAAAATTTTTCAGTAGTCAGCAAAGTTCTTCACAATCAACAAATTGTCTATAACAGTCCATAAAAACACTCTTAATGACCTTTTTTTAAAGGTGCATCAACAATATTGTACAGTTTTAGCTTCTTGTGGATGACTAGATTGGATATATAACATAATAATATTCCATATGCAGTATATATATGTTCTATAAAACTTCTAGATCTTGTATGGGATTTAGCAAACAACAAAACTAAACCAAACTAACAAAAAATAATAATAACAAAGAAATTGTATTGTTAAGTATGACTGTATGGACTTTTTTCAAAGGAGACATCTGTTGGTATCAGTCAATCAATTAATCAATCGATAAATCAATAATTTACCAGGAGAATTAGAAAGAAACCAAAGTATGACAGTCATCACTTAAAGCACACACAGTGTAAGATACCATTTGCATCTACATGCTAAGTTTTAAAGAAAGACAGCTTTGAACTTGGTTCTGGCAGATACATTTAAACACTTTGGAAAATCCTCTGTATTATTTCATTACCTTATCTGAGAATATGAATCCTAAAATACCAGCAGCAAGTTGGAGCAGGAAGATCACAGTCAGACAGATACAGAACTGCAAGAAGGAAAGAGAGATGGTAACACCACTGTAAGCTTTCACAGTTTCAAATTTTCAAGGTTAAATTCAGTGAGAATCTGTATCTCCATGCAAACACAAACGTTTACTTTTAACACTCTCAACTTGAAGATGTGCAATATTGGAAAAAACTAGACAACTAAAAGGTGATTAGACATGTTCCTCAAAAAAATCACCTTCACGGAGTGTATTACAGCCTAATGGTTGAAAAACTGCTGACTTACTGTCTGCAGCAGGCAGATGTTTTCTCGCAGGGAGCCCACACAGCCACAGAAGGTGAGGATGAACATGAGGACCCCCACAACCATCAGCATTATAGCAGGGTCCACTGACAGACAAGCCCAAGCTGCCTCTGTTGTAAAAAAGGGGGGGTTCAAAGACTGATGTGTACGAGAAAAGTCTTGTCTTAACCTCTCAGTAACAGAAAACATTTATGTTCGTGTATTTATAATGTTCCAAACACATTTATTTTACTTTGATACATTTTATCTCCTGTATAACACAGATTTTGACCCTATTCTCTCACAGTGAGAGCAGCCTGACTAAAAAAAAGCTTTGTGAAAACACAGCCAATGCACAAGCACTGTTTCTACACTCGATACCCCCAGTGTCTCACACCAAACATGGAGAAAGATTGTTCTAACAATTTACCTGCATGTTTCATCATACGGGCGTACACTCCGATTGACACCATTACCAGGGAGATTATCTAAAGAGAACAGAGAGAGGAGGACATTTTTTTTTTGATTATCATCTGTGCATTTTAAAATATCATAAATATGGGATAATACGTGGGAAAATTCCACAGGGGGTGAAAACCTTTTCTCTGTTCATACCTGCCCAGGGAGTGGCACCGTTCACAAGAATATTTACTCATGATTGTAAGACATTTGTGTTTGGGAGGTAGATATGAGTCATAAACATGGCTGTACTAATAAAACGGAAGCTCATTTTATCGAAAAAAATACATGCTCTTTAGCCTTAAGGCTCCACTGTGGGAGCATTATGAGAGAGGACCATAAATGTAGATGAGGAGATACCGCAATCCACTCTGCTTCCATTTGATTTAATCGACCTGGCAGCAATTGGTACCTTTCTCTAAAACATAAAAGACCCTTTCACTCAGTGTACCTCTCTCTCAATAGAATAATAGGCAGCCCTTAGAAATACTCTTCCCACCCTGAATGAAATGGATCCAGTTACAACAGACGCTGCTAGATTCGCTTACCCCATTTTTTGTGGTGGTTTAGCATCACAGTGAATAAAGCAGATATAGAACTGACTAAAACTAACTGAACTAAATCTCATTCTTGCATGATTTGAGAGTGATTCATTGATGATGCTTTGGTTTCAGTTGATATGCTTGTACCAGCTCATCAGACAATTAATTACCAAGATTATAATAATAAGTTTCTGTTTCCATTAAGTTTCTGAAGATTAAAGACAATCTAGACTAGAAAAGAACTGCATACACACACACACACACACACACACACTGGAAGTAATCTTTGGTGTGTCCTACATACAGTGCTCATTGTAGCCAGAGGCAACAGAAATGATAACAGCACATTCCATGTTGAAGAGTGTCAAGTTTTTACACAGCCTTGACCTGTTTGTACATGGCCAAAAGTCACATTTTCAGCTTCAACGCGTCCGTCACACTCATAAAGGTTTGTTTCAAAGATACAGCTGAAAATATACAGTAGAATCAAACACATAAAGAAAAGGTATTAGCAAGTAAAAGCACGTCTGAAACTTCCTGTTCTTGTTCTCAGCAGCTTTCAATATGTTCAAACTCAATCTCTCTCTCTGTATCTGTCTGTGTGGTTTTCTGTAGGTTTTCTGTTGAGCTGTAAAGCAGAAAATGTCTGCACATTACACCAAACCCCACCAAGTTTAATCTGTAACTACAGATAAGCTCTAAAATGTTGTAAGTCAGAAATCTCCTTATGTTGCAGTTTCTGAGCACCTGACACCGGGCAAACCCACCAATATGAACTTTGCTTTGTTTACACCCTGAAACTGAGCTTTGCTGTTACTTAGACACAAGTCTGCACGGCCCCCATAAGCATATGCAGCAATGAAAATTTGTGTTCCTTGGCAACTGAACCAGTGAAAGCAGATTGGTATAAAGTACAGTGCATGGTTCCTGAAAAAGAAAAAAAAAATTCCAGCTTTGTTGACTGCATGAAGGCATTTTCTGAATTGTTACTGGCATGACAACAATAGTTTATCTGAAATCTGTGACAAAATCTGATGCTACATTCCTAATTTACAAAGACAGAGTAAAACTTGTTCACAGTCCAATGACTGAGCAGCAAACACCTGCTGTGTGTGTGTGTGTGTGTCTGTGTGTGTGTTTGTATGTGTGTGTGTGTGTGTCAGCTATGCATATTAAGGTCCCTTCTCCTTTTTGCTGGACACTGTTTCACTTTTGGTTAAACAACAACCAATTCAAACAAAGCAGTGTGTCCAACTGCCAGCAGACATAATTGTGCTCTCACACTTTGAGGATAATAAACACATGAAACACAGTGTCTGACACAGTTGGAATAACTAAAATCCTGAAAAATGTATTTAAACTCATTATTTTTTTCTTCAAACTTGTTATTTTATTAACCAATAGTTTAGTGTAAGTAAGAGATTAAATCAGACCTGCCAAAAAACAACATTAACAAATGATAAATATAATGTGACAACTTTTTTTTTTTATATGTATCAACTGTTTCGTCTAATAGCATAAGAACACTCACCCAAAATATGAAATTAAAGAGGAACAACAGATATTTGACAACAGGACTAACAAAAGAGAAGTCATTTCCAGGTGCGCCTCTGCGTCTTCCTCCCATGGCGACAAGTATCCAAGTGTTTTAATCCAAGTTTGCGCCCAAATATTAGCTGTCTGATGATTATGACGATGATGATGATTATGATGATGAAGAGCTGCTCATTTTCTTGTAATATTTGATTTGAGCCATACAGCAGATAGAGATCTGTTGCAAGCTGCCGCCAGCGTAGTCTGGCACTGACTGGACGTGTAAAAACTGGGTGTGTCCCTCTTGTGTCTCACGTCTCACCGGTGATCATATGATACAACCTGCGGCAGGAGCTCCTGAAACTGAGCCACAGGGTCCCATCGTGACTGACCTCGCGGGCGTGAAGCAAATTCAGGAGTAGTTACTCTGTTTTTTTCGCAACAGTGAGCACCTGATTCGTGGAACGAAATACAGCACTTCCTCAAAAACAGTTATACCTTTTGGACATTTTAGAAACCTGATCTTAAACCTCCCAACCTCTACTTGTCGATGTTTTATATTTTTATTTATGTTATATTTATTTATTCATCAAATGTAATTAATTCTACTTAATTTATATAAAAATTAAATATGTTTTTAGGGTACCTATTATGCGTTTTCATGTACTATGTCATAAATGCATTTTAATTTGAGCAGCCATTTGGATGCAAGTGTAATTTCAGTATATTACATACAAATATATCAACAGATGAAAGAACAGACACGTGAATTTAACGTTTTTTTTTAATTATAAATCCTGTTTTAAGATTCATTTATAATGATCTCATATGAAATGAATAAAATGTTTATTATTATCAATGATTTATCAGTTATAGCCTGTTGTTTTATAACAGATCACTAATGGTGTAAAGCTTTCTGTTTTATGTTTAGAACATGAAAGGTTTTGATCATTTGCAAAACATGATTGAGATTAAGATGAATATAACAATACTTCTTTGACTGAGAATTCACAAATTATATGTCTACTTCCTGTCATATATTGTGTGTATTTTCATCTAAGGGAAATTTTAGTGTCTAACTGTGGGGAGGAGGAGGAGTAAGGTGAAGAGGGGGCTGATGAGGAGTCACTGTCGCTGCTCAGGGTGAAGACACTGGAATTGGCCACATCTACAATATCTTGATAGAGCTCTGGATATAGCTTCCTAGAGGAGGTAGTGATATATGAAAGTAGTAATGTGACCTCAATGCATACAACTGGTTTAAAGTCAGAAACAGAAAGCGCTCAGACATGTACAGCTATCGCTATCGTGATTCAGTATCATTTTACACTGTAAAACACATTAAATGTGTATCTTGCCTCAGCTTCTTCATGGTGTTCTACCAGCTCTTTCTGTTTGATGATGCCATTAGGAACACCATTAAGTGACCAGATGAAATTTGCCTGTAAATTGTGCAAAACACAACCAGTTAAAGAACTGTTGCTGTGTAATGCCTATGAAATGTAGTTTAGTACCTGTGTAGGTTCTTCTTTTAGTTAACCACTTCCATGTTTGCACAGGTTATCAGTCATTTGAAAGTTATAATAGAGAGAAGCAAAGATAAGTAAAACAAACATCTTAAGTAGCTGGAAGCTCGCTCATTTTGCTGGAGACTTCTGAAAGTGAACTCCAAGAGGAGAAGAGAAGTATGGCCCAAGAAAGACATGACACATAGAGCTGCCGCAGAAACTTTGCTGCAGGAGAAATATGTGACAAAGTAACAAGGCACCTGTAATAGAAAACATCAGGGGTAAAAATAAATCTACCTGGTGCTAGTTTATTTAATTAATTATTTAATAATTTTACAAATAGTATCCTTTTATACATACTGATACAGCAGGTGATGCAACTTGCATTACGCTGGGTTGCAAAGACTACAGGTGTAAGGTGGTTGAGGGTAATGGTGGCTGCCAGTGGCTGTAGGTGGAAGATAGGGATAGAGGGTGGGGCTGATTCTGTAAGTAGATTCTGGGGATGGAACTTGTTGGCAGAAGCTGAAGGTGGTGGCAGATAAAGGCTGGGAGCACATCTGGCTGACTGGGGGATGAAGATGGCTGCTGATAAAGGCTGTAGGTGGAGACTTCAGGTGGAGGTTCGGCTTCAGCTGTCTGCCAGGAGGTTCAGGAGGTTTGGGCTGCAGCTTTCTGCCAGAATCTGCAGATGGAGGCGATGGCTGCAGGTTGCTGACAGAGGATAACGTCAGGAGCTAAAGGAGATTGTAGGCAGAGGTTCGAGCATCAGCTGTCTGCCAGAATCTGCAGGTGGAGGTGGCAGCTGCAGCTTGCTGGCAGAGGCTGAAGGCAGGAGCTAGATGAGGGAGCTAGAGGAACCAGCTGTTTTTGTGCCTGTGAAGAGTCGAAGGTACAGATATTAAATAATAATTATACATGTAATTAAACAGTTTGTATATGGCAAAACTGTGAGTGATACATTGTGATTAGAGATACATGTGATAACGATGGAAAAGCCTAATGTTTCATATCCTTCAAAAGTTTCACAACCTGCAAAAGGCCTGCGATCAATGAATGAATGTCCTTTTATTTGAATGTTTGTATGACTGATCTATAAAAATAATGTTTCCTTGTAATGATATACCTAATTGGTCATTTATCTCATCAAACCAGCCGGAATTCTGATCCATAAAAGCTGCATATGAATGAAGCAGCCAGTTCAGAGTACTAAATATATTCCACCTGTTCTAATGCTACTTGGAGTTGTTTTGTTGTCCAGGTAAGTGTCTTAGTAGTTGTCTTAGTTGTCAAGGAAGGTCTTAACAAATGTGGTCCAGTGTAATAACTGTACATTCATATTAGTTATTACTATCAGTATTACTTCAAACTGATAGTGAGTGATCATTTCTTGAAAGCATCATGAATGTTTGGTAGTGAAATAATTCATGCATTAGTCATTACTTACAGGTAAGAACCTGTTTTGCAGTCGTCTTTTCCGGACTTTGTGGATGTGTGCAAACTAAGCTTGATTAACAACTTCTGGCTCTTCAGTTTTGTTAATTTAAGGTTACATTAAAGTGCTCATCTCCATATGATTTCTTAAGATGTATGAAGTCCTGTGAACTCAGCAAACACTGAGATGATGAAGATAAACAAGAAAATACTCAACACATTTTGCGAAAGTAGTTTGTGTTTGAAGTTATTGTCTTTCCATACAGATCCATGGTCAGTCACACTAGTACCTGATTACATTTATTTTTTAAGCTGTCAGGATCAGTAATTCTACAGAATATGACATGGATATAAATATGTATGTGTTCTGAATATGATTATTAAAAGACTTGTTGAGGATACTTCTGCCTCTGGTTTGTTAACAAGCATAATTAATTTTGTGTACCACACTGTAAAGTGTTATTGAACTATTTAAAACAGCTTCACAATGATAGGAATGTACTCTGATCATGACATATATTTATTTACTGCGAAAATAACCTCTGGATTGGTAAAGGTATGAAAAAGTGGCAAATGTGCACCATCTACTGGTTAAAACAAAACAAACTATTTCCTCAGTACCCCAAAGCGTGATGCTCAAACTTTTTCATGTCAAGGACCCCTAAACTGACACACATTAGACCCACAAAACTCAGTTTGATAAGATTTTGTCCCAGGATCCTTCTCCTGATAAGATTTTTGCCTTTAAATGTTTTATTACAGAAAGTGTATGAAACCCAAAATAGTCATCTATTCTGTTATTGTACTACTTATGGATGGAATTATAGTGAAAATAAATTATTCCTCTTTTTACTGGGGACCCCCTGGAACTACCTCGAGAGCTCCTGGGAGCCCCTCTGGACCCCACTTTGAGATCCACTGTCCTAAAGAACCACCTCCATCTGTGAATGTGAAACTTGCATCCACTTCCCTCTGCTCTTATAACCTTTTCAGTCTTTCAATCATCACTTTATCTTCATCACGTCAAAATACTTTTGATTTTTATTATTATTATAACTATAGTTTTTTTTTTTTCAACTTCCCGACTTTTATTTTGGCGAAGTTTTCATAACATCCGTGTAACCCGGAAGTTGTAGCCAAATGTATGTCTTTGAAAGATGAATGCGAAAGTGGTACTTTGTTCATTTTCTAGGCGTTTTTAAAGTATGAAAATGGCGTGGAAGAGCAAAGGTTTGTAAGATTGTTTATCTAATTATCCGCTAGTATCAATAGTCAGGTATTTCAGCTTTTTATACAGTTATTAATACAGTTATTAAGCGATGGTTAGCTAACTGACTCTCTGCCTTGAGTTGAGGAAATATCACCTAAAACTGATTATTTCGAGCTAAAATGTACTTTATACCATGTCCTCTGCAGGTTCTCCTCTTCCTCTGGCCTCCTTACATCTCCTGGTTCCTCCAGTGAGACTCATGTCTGCTTTCATGTGGCAGATAATGCAGCAGCACAATGTGACGCAGTACGACCAGCTGGTGGACTTCATCAGTCTGGTGACAGAGTCCGTCCCGGAGCTCCTGAGTCCCGGTCAGAGAGCTCAGCTCATCCTGGGCCTGAGAGCAAGGGTGAGGAGTTAGCAGTTACTGTAATTTGATCGACATGTTCACAGAGACCGTTATATTTGTGATAAGATAAAAATACAGATGACAATAATGTTTTCCCTCTCCTTGCCATCATTGACTTTTGACGATTACATATCTTATCCATGGACAAACAAAAAGCATAATGGGTTTACTACTGAATGAATAAGCTAAATTTAAGCTGATGAGTAAATGAATTCAGGATGTTCCCACAGCCTTTTGCCTGCTGTTTCATGCTTTTTTGAGTAAGCTGTGTTCCATCTCTTCTCCGCTGCAGGTGGTTCTGGAGTTGTGTCGTGGTGATGGCCTCGCCAACCTGCAGACCATCCAGACTCACCTGGACAAAATCCATGAACTGAGCTCCACTGATCAGCTGGTGGGTGTCTGAAAAAATATATTATTTTCCAAATTTATGCATTGATGCACCATTACTGGTGTAACTGGTGTATGTTTTTCTGAAAACAAACATCAATTAAACACCTAAATGTTGAATCCAAAGCAACTTTTATTTTTGTCTACCATTTGGCAGGCCTGTGCTGACATACTGAAGAGCTCATACACCAGCTTTGCCAATCTGGTTCAGAAGTTGTTGAGTGTTCCCTTTGAAAAGGAGTCCTTCTTTCAAGTGAGTGCGTCTGTGAGGAATCCACATCTCTTGAAGATGGGAAAAGGAAATAATAGTCGTTTAAATCCAACATGCTTACTGTTTCTGTAGGAGGTGTTCCCTGCAACCTACGGCTCTTCCTATGACCAAAAACTACAGCAGCTGATGTCTGAGTTCCTGTCCAGGATGGAGCAGCTGCTGCCCATACCAGACCTGCAACAGGTGCGTCAGCAGCAAATCAAATGCCAGAATAATAGTGATACTGTTACATGTACTGAAATATCACATAATAAGAAAAAGACTTAGTATAAACACATGTACTATTTTGCATCATGACAGGCATTTGAAGTGAAATTAAATGTTTAATTCAGGCCAAATTCATTGCATGACTCGTTTTTTAAGCGTTAAATGTGTGAATCATTCTGAAATAATAAGGATTTTGAGCTACAACCTTAAACAATGCCATTGTATTTTCTTCTTTTTGTGCTGTGCCATCAGTATTTAGTATTGCTTCACTAGCCAACACACATCTCTGTGATCTCCTTTCTTCAGACGACAGCTTGGCTCACTGAAACAACATTGGTGACAAAAGAATTTGGACTGCATCTGTCTGAACCCTTGGCGCTGAAGACTCTCCTGCTTCATCACAGACAGCTGGGGACTCTCAGCTCTGGTGAGTTTTAACAGATCGTACGGCTGATTTTATTGCTTAGAGATTTCTTGAGAAGAGACAAGAGGAACAGAGTTTTGCATGTTTTCTTTCTTTTACAACACAGGAATTTATGTCCCAAATTACAACACTGATAAGTGATCATAATGTGTAAAAAGTTAAATGTCTTCCTCCTTCCTCCCTGACAGATGAGGATATCCTCCTTCCCACGATGGCCCTCCACGCTCAAACTGAAGTGGAGAAGTACGCAGAACCCAACAGCGAGGATGATGATTATGACAATGAGGTAGAGAGACTGGTGTATGAGGATTTAGAAGAAGACTCGAGTCAAAGCTCTGATGTCTCCACAGATGACTGGTCGCCAAAAAAGAAATCAGGTTAGACAAAACCAGTAGCAGCAGCAGATCAGATTTTGTCTGGAATAGGTCAATCCATTACACTAACTTGCTGTGTTTCATGCTGTTTCCAGGTCATCTGTCACATTTATTCATCTGCCCTCAATGTTCTTTCGCTCACCGCACAAAGAGGAAAGTCCAAGAGCACATCCAGAGCGAGCACCAAAAAACTGCCCCCATTAAAGAAAAGGAATCTCTGAAAAAAAACAGAGCGAAGACTCCGCCAAAAAGTAAAGACTTGATCGCTGAAGAGAAGAAAGTAGACGGCAGCTTGGAGAAAAAGAGGGAACGCAGACAAAAAGACGGCTTAGAAAAAAAGAGGGAACGCAAGCAGAAAAAGGACAACTTGGAAAACAAGGAGCGCCGTAGACGGAAAGAGCCCACGGGGGAAGACAAAAGGTTTCTGAGCACGAGGCAGGTGAGCAAAAACTTCACCGAAGAAGAAACCAAATGCTCGACATGTGAAAAGGTTTTTGAACATCCAAATCAGCTCAAAACGCATATGAGGCTCCACACCTTCCCGTTCCGCTGCAGCCAGTGTGAGAAGGGATTCACTAGCCCGTCAGGTTTTTATCAGCACCAGAGACTCCATAAGAAAGGGCGAATATTCATCTGCAGCCAGTGCAACAAGGGATTCCTGTGCAACTATTCACTCAAGCAGCACGAGCGTTTGCACGAAGGCCCCTCCAACCTGTGCACCATCTGCGGGAAAAGCTTCAGCAAAGCGGGCATCACAAGACACATGCAGATGCACAAAGGGGAGAAGAATTACTTGTGCACCACCTGCGGGAAGTCGTTTCTGTCTTCAGGAGAGCTGCTGCTGCACACACGTTCTCACACGGGCGAGATGCCGTACACCTGCACACACTGCGGGAAGGGTTTCTCCAGCAAGAGTCACCTGAACGTTCACACGCGCTCTCACACAGGGGAGCGGCCGTATCTGTGCTCCGAGTGCCCGAAGCGTTTCCTCACACTGAACTGCCTGAAGAGACACACACTCAGCCACAACGGTGTGAAACCGTTTAAGTGTCCAAACTGCGAGAGAGAATTCTCCCAGCAGGGGAATTTAAAAAGACATCTGGCAACTCATAAACCTGACACGTAAAGTTTAGTTTTTATTGTCGTGTCAAGTAGCCGGCAGGAATCAGAATGTAGTCGTGTGTAGTACCTTGACGAGTTCTTTTGAAAACCTGAGAAAAAAAATTTAAATTAATTGCAGTAACACAAATAAACATCCATATTCGTACAATCCTTCTGTTCACCATTTTAGCTGTTTACAATCACCAGTATTGATTCCATTGTTTTATTTTAGGCTTGTGTTGTCTTTTAATCCTCACATACAAAGTTCATTTGGCAAGTTTGTTATATTTGAGAGCCAACAAAGAGCTATGCATTCATACATTATCAACCCTGTTACAAACATAATAAGGAAACTTGCATATCATTGAAAGGATGATATATTTGGTAGTTTCTAGCGTTTGAGTTGCACTTAACACTTAAATTTCAGATGCCAGTGCTTCTAAATTTTACTAATGCTTCACTGTGATGTATGACCAACCTCATTTATCTGTAAGGTGATTTTCATATTTTAAAGTGTAATGTAATGTATGAACAATACACTAAAACATGCAATATCACTCAAATGGTCCCTTAAACAATCATTGTATGTGTTACTATGGAAGAACATCATTTGTATAAAGTGATTTTAAAATGGAAATATTTATTATGGATTTGGACAGTAAAGCATCTGATGTGACCTCTGACATCTTTTGAAGTTCATTGGTGTTCAATAAGTGATTCTGGGGTTCCTTGAATTACTGTTTCACATCTAAATGAGGTGTATTTGAATGCTTGGATAGTCCCGTCTTCATACAGTTATTGAATATAAATTCAATGGCACCTTTAAGTTACTTGATAGCTGTGTGTCAAGAGTGGTCTACCCAGATAAAGTGTGAGGAAAAAATACCTGAAACACTTGTGCTCGAGCTGCAGATATCTGAACGTAAGAGGGAAGTGAAAAACACAGCTGTATGAAATGCAATTTATTTGCAATTTTTTAATAACATCATTCCTCAGATAAAAATGCAATGTTACAGGAATATACATCAGATATTAATTTAAAACTTGCTTTCAAGGGACCATACAGTCTAAATATACTTTTTCCTTTTTTATTTACTGGTAGCGTGCGTTATAAGCAAGACAGACTCTGTCACCAATGACAGACTGACAAGTTACAGATACAAACTGTACATTACTTATTTACAAATCAACTTTTTGTTTGGTTTTTCATTTCACTTTTTTTTGAAAATAGGAGTAGAAAAAGTGATTGAATTAATATTCTGATTTATTTCATTTGTATTCTTTCGCTTTCTAAAATCTAAAATGAAATGAATGAACAAATGAAAAAACAAAAACAAAAAAAAACAAAATCAAGAACTCTCCTTTAGAAAAAGATAGAGAAGAAGAAGAAGAAGAAGAAGAAGAAGAAGAAAAAGGGTGTCAACTGTGAGACCATGCAGTCGTCACTGAGGAGACGTGGTAACTGAGGCGACCAAATGATGTTGGGCCTGTGTCACTTAGCAACCTCAGAACCAATGAAAACCCTCGCACAGTGGAGGGGGGAGTGGCTTATGTTTAAGAACTCAAGTTATCAGTGGCCACCTGCCTCCGAAGCTACCGCAAGCACAATAACACACTCTAGTTCATTTTTTTTTGACCATAAATAGTGCTGTTATTAAATACTACATTTAACAGTAGCGTCACTACTAATATTACAACAAATAGGTTGTTGGTCTCTGTCTGAACACCTCTCTCTCTCTCTCTCTCTCTCTCTCTCTGTCAAATAAAAAAAAAAATTTGAGGATTAACAGATTTCTCTTCAAGGGAAAAGAACAAAAACAAACAGCTCAATCCTGTCAAAGGCCCTTTAACACTTAGCATGAGTAGTGAACTAAGACTACGAACAAGATCATAAAACACTACTGACCAGTGGAGAACAGAGCCATGTAGCTCTGGCATAGGAACACAAAAGCCTTTTGTAAAACACTACTGTATATGGAGTTGTGGATCCCCTGCCATTTAATCATCAGGCTGGCTAAAGCCAGGGATTAAACCCCTGCCTGGATTAAAAAAATAAAAAGATTAATGTTGCTTTCAATGTTGACTTTTAGTTTACGCCTGCATGCTGTTAAAGAGGTACAAGAAATAGCTCATGGAAGAAAACACTTGACTGCCAAATAATTTGTTAAAGCTGCGTTTGCACACACACACACAGGCATACAAGACCTATTTGTTTCTGACTCTTTGCGGTCAAATGTGATCCCCTCTTGGTTTTCCTAGCAAGATGAAACCGCTCAGAATAAAGTTTTGTCAAGATGGCGCGTGTCAGCAAAGAGTTAAATTCAGATCTTTCATGTCTGTGGTTGTCAAAACTGAGATAGTATCTAGGAAAATGTCCAAACATAAACCAGTAGGGTAAATATAACTTTCAAATACTTTCCGATATGCCAGGATGAACATCACTGTGTCCTACATTCAAAGGATGACAGTGTGGAAATAATTATCATTCATGGTGCAATGTGAAGTAACTCTTATTAGTCAAACTAGAGAGCAGATACAGGGACGCAGAGACATTCACAGTTCTCTTGAGGACAAGCTGATTTAACACCAGAACCGCTGACAGAAAGTTTGCATCAAAAAGTTGCTGCCACACCTCTAGAGCTGCTCTATCCTGAAGAAAAAGAACCACTAGCTTTTTACAAAAAACTCTTCTCAGTCAACAGGCTGCGGGTGCAATCAGGAAAAGCTCTGCTCCTCTCTGTAAAAGACTTGTGGTATTTCATATGTGCAAATAGGGATCTTCTTTATGATTATGATAACACTTGATAATAGAAGAAATGAGCGGCAAACGTGAGGCTTTTGAGGTCCTAACAAAACTAACAGTCATCCTAAATGTTGACATTGAGAGGTGCTGCTACACAATGACTTTTATATATACTATAAGATATTTCTATATCTAGTGGGCAAGCAAATCTCAGCTATATCTGGTTCATTTTCAGGTTCACCAGCTACGGAAAAAAAGTTATATTTTTTTCTTCACCGACATCTCTTGAGTGAACAAATCCAATTTTGCTTAAACTGAGCGGTGAATACTTTACATGCGTCTATGAGAAGTTTCATGCATGAACTTGCTATATGAAAAAAATTCCAACCATTTGAATGTTATTAATGAGCCAGTGTAGTACAATATGCAAAGTGTTGGTTTATATATTTTACCAAATTAATTTAGTGAAATGAAACACTTTGCCTACAAAATCCTTACAGTTATTTTCATTTGCTCAAATTTTGTAGGCTGGAAATATAAATTGTGTATCAAATCCAACAGTGAATTGTCACTCATCTGCATCATCTGCCAGTGTGACACCTGGTTTCTTGATAATAATTATTCCAGCAAGTGTCTACATTTCTAAAAGTGTCTCTAATCTGTCACAATGTTTAATTAAATGTACCACTTTTAACCTTAATCTTGTCATTTTGAATCCCAATGCATGTATTCTGTTACTCCCTAAAATCCTGTTTATTTGCACTGGCAACAAAACAGACAAGTCTTCACTCAAAGGAAACTTATCAATAGTGATTTCTAAACCTAATGGAAACATCCAGCTGATGGTAAAACCAATAAGTTTAATATAGAAAATGCAATCATGTAGAATTTAATACAATCCATATTATGGCACCTGCACATCTGGAGTGTACTTTTAATCCTCCTCCAGACTGCAGCATCCAGCTCCAAGTTGCCATTTAATATCTTATAATTTAGATATAGTTTTTCTAGATATATCTAAAATAGAACAAACTTGCAATATAAACTTGTGTTTCATAATATATTCCCCTCTTTCACTCTCTGTTCCATTTACCAAAGCCTTCATCACCATCGGTGTCGAATTAACATCTGTACAACAGAAAAAAACAAAGAGATGATGCTCTCTTATTTCTCCAGAAAAGGGAATTCATATTTTAATTAGGTTTCATTAGATTAATTAGAATCCTACAACAACAGGCTATGTCGATTTCACCTTGAGAGAGAAGGAAAATAAAATCTATATTCAAAATAGTCATCTTAAAATATTTTTTTTTTTTGTCAGGATCAAACAATGATCAACAAACACTTCGGTTTACAAGAAAATATAACGTACATCTGTTGCAACAAATGGCAGATCTATGAGAGGAGTGACAGGAACAATAACCAGACTCCTGCTCGCCAGCCTCTTTCACTCTGAAACTGAGAAGTTTATGATAAACCAACAACTTTATTAACTTTTAAACTTCATGTGTGAAATACCTTTTTTTTGTTAAAGTGTGTTAGATGACATCTGTATAGCAGCTCTTCCACACAAACATAAAATCTGTATGTATTCACTGTCAAGGTGGCGTCATGCAAAATATGAATTCAACATTTTCAGAGTTGAAGTTTTCTCTTCCACATTAAATCCCACATATATTGTCGTTCAATTTAATACTGTTGAAATAAGTTGCCAAAGACAATAAGATGTGAATGAAATTTCTCTGCACATATTTAGTTCAAGTCCTCCAAATCCTTTCTTGGAAGAAAAATAAATACAAGCTACATGATTTTCATGGCTAAAAGCATAGAGAGGTCTAGTCCTTCATAGGTGGAATTTTTTTTGGTTAGATGTCTTTAGTCGCTAAAATAGAATAATGTCTGTGTGTGTCAAAGTGCACAGTGGATGTGCATGTATCGCTGATGTAGGACTAGTTCAAGAGAGACAAGTCTCTCGATGCTACAGTAAGGAAATGTCCAGACTATGACCTGTGCAGACAGGTTGCTGGTAGGTTAACATCTTTCAGCCCACTTCACAAAACATAAAACACAAATGCATGTTAGCTCTTGCTTAAAACTGAACAGTGGCTATCAAGGTGCAACATTAACACCAACCGCTGCTGACCAGTAGAGAAAAATATTCATGGAATGGATAGAGCAGATTTTTTTTTCTTTAAATGGTTTGGATATCCTCAACCATCTCTAGCTGAGCCAAAGGAGACTGCATGGCACTCTGGGAAATAGCTGAACAAAGAGCCTCCTGATGTTAGAGTCATAACTCTGGTAAAGGCTAAATACTCTGTGGTCTTAAGCTGTGGTGAAAAAAGAAATTAAAAGTAGACTTTCTGCCATTTGTGTTTTGCAGCTACTGGTTCTTATCTGTAGTCTGGGAATCATCCAGCCCTGTTGTGAAAATGTCCTAAAAGTTCATTCTTGTATACCATCAGCTAAAATACACAATGTTTCCGCCTCAGTAAATGTAATTACAATATTCCCTGCTGTTTCCTTTTGGTCAAAAATACAGTCAATAAAGTGGGACTTTGATCAATAAATTCATACTGACACTACAGTCAGTAGGCTTATATAACACATCTTTATGACCAAGATTTCACTAACTATATTGCCAAATACTTAAGTGTCCCGCCTTTTCCTTACTCTAACATTCTGGTGATTAAATATTATATATATTCATAGATATCTTGCTATATATGGTATATAAAAATATACAATCATTGGCTAGTGGTGAGACAAAAGATATTATCATTCACATAGGACCAATACTTTATACCCCTAGAGAGAGAAACCCATGCACATAAACATTACTTGGATATATAATTCACCATGTGAGAACTTATACCACCCTGAAATCCAAACATGATGAAATAAAACCGTGTACACTCCATCACGCCCACACATCCACTACTGCTTCCCATTGTCATCAATCGCCAACTAGATTGTCAACCGTCCATTAGAAATCAGTTATTCTTTCTAGCTTTTAAAGGAAATGACTTGAATTTGAACTACACCCTTTGTGGCAAAGTGGGATGGTTTTATTTTAGCTGGTTGTATGTGTAGAGGCAGCAGGCACAGCTGCAGCTTATCAGCCTGATAAAATGCCAACCAGCTATGTAAGGAGAGGTGGAGACCGCAGGAACATAAACACACACAATAGACCTCTCTTGTAGTGGACAATGTGACTCGTCAAACACATGCATAACTAATAATGTTTGCATTTGATTTCAGGGTTCCAGATTGTGACCAACATTTTAAAAATACTGAGTTCATGAGTCCAAATGACTTTCTTTATATCTTGCCTTTACATTATTTATATTTATTTAACTTTTAAATGATGTTTTCTTTATCTCCCCACACAATGAGTCAAAGCCCTCTTCATCCACAATGCCAGATTATAATTCAGGTGGAGAAATATAAAATCACTTTCTTTTTATGTGGACAAAATAATCAAATGTAGAGATGTTGACTCCATACCAGTATTGAAAAACTCACCATGTGTAATTTGTGTGTAAATGTAGAATGTAAACTCCTGAACAGTAGCTATGTCTGTGGCACTGATATAGTACACGCTGAACACTGGCTGAAACAATCATTAATGTTACTTATTCTACCTGTGCGTTTCTTGCTGACAAGTCAAAATGCCTTATGTTAAAAAGGTCTATTCCTGGCAGACAGAACAAGAACTACCTGTTTGTGTTTGTCTGTCTGGATTTCAATCCACCTGTATTTCATGAAAATCTACTCATTTGAGTAATTTGGTCCTTTTCATGACAATTTTAAATCTGGTCTTCCAGATTTGTAGAAGTTGAAGTGAGACAAGAGACTGTGGCAACACATACAGTTTCAGCCAAAAGATTCTCGTCAAGAGAAGGTGTGTCGAAACTTTTGACTGGTACTGCAGGTAAAGAATTAGTGACACCTCTTTTAATTGTGGAATAAAAATACTGTAGTTTGTTAAACCTCTGATGTTTTGACAACTATATAAACTCAAATAATGAACCAAGAGCCCATAAGATATGCAAAATCACCTTTCAAAAAGCCCATCACTGCTGCCCACAGTCAAATGATACGTTTATCTAGAGAAGAAATACTGACTTCAATCATACATTATGTACACTAAATAGAAATAGCTACTCTGTCATAATGTGATATGATACTTAACCTGATCACGACTAAACAACTGCAAAACCTGGCAATGTGTGAACCTCATGCAATACTGATGGTACACCCACATATCTCAATCCATTTAAAAAAGTAACCGCAAATAAACAAGAGAAAGGGATACAGCCGAAAAGTATTGAGTCAGGGAGGTAAAGTTAGTTGTTTTTGCTGCTGAATCGTTAAAAATAAATGATCAGTCTTTCATTCTGGGTCTCCAACAGCTGGATGTTAAAACCGCAAGCAAAAACACTGATTTCAGGTCGCTGTCTCAACACACGTTTTTGGAGTGAAGATGTAGATCCAACACCCCGGCACGAGAAAGATAAATAAATACATCTTTACTATACTGCACTGCAATGTACCTGATTTCAAGTATGTTAGGTTTCTCTGGCATGGAAACCACTGAGTTTACTTTGAAATGTAACAAACAGAAAAGAAAAAAAAACATCTCCATGATATCTAATTTTTTTTCTTAATTTCACAAGTATATTTACTTGGGGAACCTTGTATACAGTCATAGTTATTGCATTGTTTTTGCATATCTTGTGGGATGCAGGATTACACCCACTCCACACACCCCACCCTATACTGCAACACAACACCTCATAGTTCATGCTAACCTGTACATAAAAACTGAAACGCTGCTCCACTCCACACGGGGGCACCACAGGCCTCTGAATCTCTCTCCACCAGCATCTTTGTAAAACCAGAGAGCCTCAGTAACAGACACAACTAAGCCTGGTTTGGCACTTATAAACATGCAGGGTTATGCTGTGGGTATGTATGTAAGTAGATTAATGAAAGTGAAAGTGATTCTGTGTTGGATAATTAAAGCAATTACTGTCATTCATCGTCAAATGAGTTGGCATCCAAGCAATGTTGCAGCCTGGATACATAGACCACTACAATTCAATTAACAATTCATCACTGAGGAATAAATTGGCAAACATATACTTGCAGAGGGGAGAAGAATGTTCCCTGTTTTTGAGATTTAGGCGTGATGAAACTATACTAGGGCTAATTCAACCCAAAAAGTATAATTGTCCTAATTTAAGATTAAAACACACACATTAACATTATTGACCGTCCTGAAATCTGACTTCCAATATTTAGACAAAAAAAAAGCAGCTTATACTGAAACTGATGTGAGCCATTAGCTGCAAAGTATCTTGTTAGCTTATGGTATCAAATTACTTCAATAAAGAACAGTGCCTATTTTAATGAAGTGTATTTAGAGTAAGTGAAAGAAAGAATATAATGCTAATGATATTTTTCTTCTAGAGCAAGAGGATCCTGGATAAGAAAGACTATAAATGTCAGGGAGGGGTATCCCACTGATACCACAGACTTCTTTAGGGTTTGCAGTTTGGCCATAACCACAAAACAACAATAGCACTGCCACTAAAGACACATTCAACATTCACATTTAGTTTGCATAATAATGTCAGAAGTCTGTTACTGGCACAGGATGCAGTGTATGGCAGTGTGTTCATGCATACCCTTCCCTGCCAAAAAACTCACTCTGCTGAACATGCAGGAAAGAGAGCGCTGCAGTGAGTCCTTAAAGGTAAAAACAACAACAACAACAAAAAAAACGGACTAAATGCCGTAACTTGGCAAGTGGAAGTGTCTCTGGGTGGGAATTCAATGCGATTTTAATTGAGATTTCAGAGGACAATAGCAATGTTTCTTGATCCCTCTGAGAGTTTAAAAGCACTGTTTTTAATGTTTTAAACTGGACATAAATTTATTGACCTACTTAAAGAACTTTTTCGGCATGTGGGCACGAGTCTAACATACAGGCTTTTAATACTATCCTAGCATTTAGTTGACTTGGCATTGGGATTAGATTTTTTTTCTAAATTTGTAGTGGCTATTAAAACGTTAAATAACATTTATTTGAGCAAACTGAATTAGTTTTAGTATTTCATTCTTAAAACCTATAAAATCTTTTTATAAATTGGTACCAATGATGTGGCATTGACGTCAAGAACCGTTTCTGAGGAAGATATTAATGTGAAACGGGGACATGTGCCTTGTGTAATGTACTGACGCCTGAGTACCATATCTGGCTATGGCCTTAACTGTGACCATGCCTAATCTGAAGTGAAGCCAAACTATACTAGAGAAAGAAAGAAACTATTATAGAGAAAGATCAATCAAATGTTGTCAGCATGCTACTTAGGAGCCATTAGACAAAAAAAAACAAAAGAAAAAAACAAAAGGGAATCCTCCAGAATGTAACTTCTCTCTGAGCTGACAGTTTTCTGATCTATATCCAATAATTTATTTATCCATTAACCAATTTTCATATCTTCTAAATGATCAGTAAATTATATAAATTTTCCATTAATTATTTTTCCAGCAATAATGCTTCAGACAGGAAATGAGTTTATCTCTAACAATGAAATCATAATGTTTTGTGATGTGAGCAGACCTCAGACAAAGAGACGTGTCTTGCAGCATCTGTACACCAGCCCTAATAGTTCATTTGCAGATTTAACTATGATTAAACGATAACGGTGTGTTACAGCTGGACGATCAGGACATCACTCCCTCCCCCAGTTCATTCACGACACGTCACTGGGGCAGTTAGGTGCTTAGCAACCATCCGCCATGAAGAAGAAAAGCAGCAATTGCCAAAAAGGTCGGTTACCTTCTGGCCAAGCTGCGATGCTGAAACTCATCACCACTATGAACTTCTTAACCTTTGACCTTGCAGGAGACATTACGCCTATCTACCTCTAAACAGAAAAAAAAATAGTTGTGTGATGACTAATTTTCAAAGCTAGAGTGGCTTTTGACTCTGCAGCTTGGCTAAAATGTAAAAACTGTGCTAAAGAAATCACAAAAGCTTTGGAAGCATGCCTGTCCATGGTAACCCTGTGTTAAGGAGGCCCATTATCACACACACCCTCACTCTCTCACACACAACACACACACACACACACACACACACACACACACACCACACTTGTAATGCTACCTTAATTTACTGTCTAGGCTTAAAATCAGCTTTTTAGAATACATAAGTAACCACTCGAGCACAGGCGCGCACACACACATACAAACACACGTTCTCGCACATTTTTTTCTCTTCTGGGAAAAATAAATAAATAAATAGATACAATCTGTAAAAGGTGCATACTGATAGAGAGAAAGACCCCCTTTTAGATACACACGCTATCTCTCACACTCATACGCACACATCATCCTGTACTAAAACGCAGACACACACACGCACGCACAAATATAGTTATACACTCGCACGCAAACACTACGCCCTGCTTCGATACTTAAAACCTCTTAAAATTCTCCTAAAATAAACCGAGCAAAAATACATTTATAAGACCAGCACCCCGATTGTGCAAACAAATCAAGGATAAATTAAACCAATAACATCATGAATATAAAACAAAATAGTCATGGCTAGCCAGTTTTGCACAATATTGAACTGTTAAATACATAGTGGGCGTGGTCTGTAGAGAGAGTGTGTGGCAGCAATCCAAAAGGATTCCGCGCTGAGAGGAAGAGGAGGGTCTCGGAGAAGGAAGTGAGGCTGACTGACGGACAGATCCTCTGTAGATCCATGCCCAGAGTCTGTTTTCTTTTCAATCTGCCACTCCCCTTCTCTCCTTCACCCTCCGTCTCTTTTGCCCTGTTCGACACACACACACCTCCCAGAGGGCTGAAAAAGCAAAAACCCAGCGATGGAAGGAGAGGGATGGTGGAATAACCAAAGAGGAGGGAGGAAGGAGAGAGGGAGGAGCGAGGAACGGCGAGGTATGAGGCAGAAAAGGGGGCTCGCTGTCTCTGCTTAGCCACCAAATGCTCCTCCCATTTCCTGTTGGGGGCAGGGTGTGGGCGTGGCCAAACGAGGAAAAGCAGCGAAGGAGGCGAAGCCAGGTCAAGGTGAGTTTGTCTCTCGCTGGCGTCTTATTGACCAGCGATTAAAAGAGCTGGCTGGCTTCCTGTTGGCCAGAGAATGTCTTTACCCGTGGCCCCCTACAGCAGCCCTGTTGTGGCTGTTGGTCCATCCCTCAAATCCTTCCTCCCTTGGCTGGGGGTGGTGTGTCACCTTAATCCCACCCCCAGGCTGGCAGGGCTGTGCTCCAAGGTTCCTTAGCTTTGGAAGAGGAGGAGAAATGAGATTTCAAACAGGGTTTTCCCCCGTTTACTCAATACAGCGCTTCATCATCAATGAACCAAGAAGGAGGAGTTGACCTTTGACCTCAAGTGGGTGTGGTCAGATTTGAATCCTTAACTGACCCCCCCACACAAGCTGGTCTGCTGTCCCCTACCTGGCTTCATGGCGGCCAGACAAACAACAATAACACAACACCAAAGTAGGCATAGGAAATGAAAACAATTAACACACTATGTCGAAAGCAGGAAATCCATATAAGGACATTCTGCTTCTGTTGTTTCCTTTCTACCTTTACTTCATCTCTCCTTTCCTCCGACTTATTTTGCTCGTCTCTACTTTTCTGCTCTTCACACTTTGAGGACATGATAAAACTGTGAGGCACTTTAGAGACACACTCAGACACGTGTGGAGAACACACGCACACGCATATGTGCGTACAAATAGATAAAATCATAGACCACACACACACACACATTCAACAAGCATACACTCAGATAGTATAGAGTATAGTGTGGTATACTTTACTACAAACATTCAAACATACAAACTCATATAAACCAACAAATTCTTAATCAGGTGTTTAAGGTTGCGTCACTGGCCGCCATTGTCCAGAGCAGTTACGCATGGCAGAGAGGCAGACAGTGTGTGTGTGTGTGTGTGTGTGTGTGTGTGTGTGTGTGTGTGTGAGGGGCGGGGACAGACAGAGCCAGCCGCGGCGCTGTAACCCAGCACTGACAAGCGTCAGTCTCTGATGATGTCAGAGGGGCCAGTCAGCCAATCGAACCCGTTGAGCCGGCTCCTACAAACTTGTCACGCACTCCAAATCCTCGTCCTCCAATAGCCCGCTGTTCCTCTGTCGTGCTCCTCCAATCACAACTGAGCTTCTGTGGTGCACCTCCTCCCCCTCTCCCGCCTCTTCCTCCTCCTCATCTTGTCCTCTCCCTCCTGCTAGCAGCTCCTGCCGCTCCTCCACCGAGGACGGCCCATGGATGGAGCCTCTGCTTCCTCCGGCCTCTCCCCCTTCCTCACTGGGAGTCAAGCTGACCGCTCGTTCCCTGTGCGTTGCTGCTGCTGCTGCTGCTGCTGTGTGGAAGGGGATTAGGTTGCCATTGGGGCTGTGCTGGGAGGTGGAGGAGGTGCTGGATGTGGCGTTTGTGGTGGTGTTGCCATTGAGAATGTTGTTAGCGGCGTGCTCCATCTCCTCGATGGTCATATCGCAGGCATCTGCCAACTCGGCTTTGGTGGCCTCGATGAAGGATGGGTCCTGGGCGAACTGGCCCAAACCCTCTGATATTAGCACCTTGAGGAGGAAAATAGAAAGAGAAAAGGAGGGAGAGGAAGGGAGGAAGATTGTGGGTGATGGAATGGGGTGGATGGAAGGAGAGTAAGTAAGGCGAAAGGGAAACAGGCTAAGTAACAAGTAGAACACATATACACACACACACACTCACCGCCTCCACCAGACTGCCTGCGCTGCCGTGAGACAGTGAGCAGGAGTCTTTTCCCAGTAGTGAGGGCACTGTGAGCGACACCGGTCGTGATGGTCTTTGACTGGACGTGCCCTGGGTGGTGTTAGGACTGGGTACCCGGCTGTTCCCATTACTGTCGCTGTACCTAGGGGTAACAAATTTATCTCTTAAAAAATTTGGACACTTGTGTTGTAACTTGTACCAGTTCTTATCAGGATACTTAGTCTTACCATGGCCCACAGTTGACAGAGGGCAAGCTGGTATTGAGCTTTTCGTGGGAGTTGGAGCCCTCTAGCCTCAGAGAGGGAACTCGCTGGTAGGAGGCATCACTGCCATGGGCTAGAAAACGAAAACAGGAGCAGGAGCATTATTTAAGAGAACACACAGGCCTCAAAATGTACAATGATAAAGGTGCAACATGAATAGAATAATATGTTCTTCATAATGATGAATGATTTTGGAGATACTTTAAAATCGAATCATTCTATGTAGTGATTTTGTCATTGTGAGAAAATGCAATACAACATTTTTGCCAGTGCTCATGAAAATCTGCTTTTTGGCTTTTTATGTGTGTGCAGCTGTGATGATGCAGTGTACCTGTGGGACTGGCTGGAGGCGTGGAGCACAGCCGGCTGAAGAGGGTGGGTGAGTGACTCCTTCTTAGCAGAGGACTCAACCCTGCCACTGCCAGAGCCTGGAGGAGGACAGAGGGCAGAGGGAGAGTGTTAGAGAAGAGCAGGGAGGGAACACTATGTCTGTCAAACACAATATACTGAATAAATATGGGTGTAAGTTCAACTTCACATACTGTTTTTGCAACTTTGGCTGATTTGTTTTTGAGCATTTACAGTAAATGCAAATGTGTGTTTGTGTTTATCATGTGGGTGTCTTCTACCTGATGATGTACAAGGTGTAGCGGTACAGCTGTCTTCTGGGAGACGTCTGGCCTTGACTGTCTCCTCAGACACTCCAGATGGAAGGATGATCTCCGCCCTGAAACACACACACACACACCACAAATATGCAAACATACAGCATTTCAACTGTGTAAATTACAATAAAAGTGGGCAACATACTTAGAGGAATAAAAAAGTTATACAAATACTTTTTTATCTGTGCATGGGGGTCTACTCACCCAGAGATGTGGGGCAGAGGAAGACTCTCCTGGGAGACTGCCATCCTCCTCTTCTGTCCTCTACGTCCTCTCCTTCCTCCATGGGAGTCAACTGCTTACATGTTTCATCATGATACACCAGCCTGACGTGAACACACAGACACAAAGTGGGAGTTAATGATACACACACAACATAAAATGTACACAATTTCGACATACAAGTGACGTTTGTGTGTATGTGTTTCAGTAGTACATGTCAGAGGAGAGTGAGTGGTCGTCCTCGTGATACTCCCTGTCGTCACCGTAGCTCTCATCGTACGTCTCTTCTGTTGATCCCTCCCCTCTCCGGATGATTGGCAGACGGCTATCACTCGAGTCCGAGCTACAAGTGGACGAACAAGCAAAAACCGCCAAACAAGCGAACAGACAAACATAGAAAATGAACATAAACACAGACCACAGACAGGTAGACAATAAGGCGGACAGATGTAAACACACAGAAAAAAAAGAAGCAGCTGATTAGCAAAAAACTCAAAGTGGAACTTAGATGGGAGAGACTGAGAAACCCACTGAGGTTTCATTACTGTGTGTCGCAAAAGGAAGAGAGAGGAAGGAGAAGAAGAAAAGGCTGAAGGAGAAGATGGAGGAGGAGCAGGTGGGGATTATTTTGTTAAAGCAAAATGGTGAATAGCATTTAAGGCAGAACCTGGAATATGATAAACTGATAGTAGGACTGAGGAGCGGACATCTTTAAAAAACAAAGACATGGATAGATAAGACGCTGCCTGGCATAGACTGAGGATAATGTTGTTAGCTAATGTTGGTGGAAAAGCAGTATATTCATTCAGACTTGCTAGGAAATAAAGAAGGTACTTTTTATGCTGTTATCATAGTTTCAAATAAAGGCCAATACAATCTTACAGTAAGATGCTGTCCGTCTCTTCTATTCACCTGTTTTAAAGTGGATGTGATGCTTACATTAAACTGGATGCAGTCTTGAAAAGAAAATCTAGTGAAAGGCCTAATATAAACCCTGTATGTTTATCTGTATAATGTTGTATTCTCTTTGTATTCCAAAGATGTCTCGTCACCCCATCACATCTGTTTCATACTCCAGACTTAAGCTTTAAGGAGGCATTCTGACATTTAAATTTTAATATTTTCTTTTTCACCAGACTGTTCGCCCAAAAGCTATCTAGAACAATCTGTTGATAGTTGTATTTCTAATTAAAGCCAAGAGTCATAGCAAACTGCTTAGCTTAGCAGTGACAATTATTTTCTATGATGAATGCTCACAAATAGAACTAAACACTCTGTATGTGTGCCAGCACATAAACGTCCCCTGAGAACTGGCTGGTGAAGAAAAACAAAATACAGTTTCTAAATGTCAATATGCCCCTTTAATCCACAGCTATTTTAAGGGCCCCACAGCAAACTCTGGGTTAGAACAGTATTCCATTAAACCTGACTGAGACTGTTCTGAGTTTGATCAAGCTCACTCCACTTGGCAGCTGGGTGGAATTATACTGTTACGAAATCACGCAAATCCAGAGTGCATCGGAAAGCTTATACTTTGCTCTGCCTATAATGAAGCACTAGATTCAAAAACAAAGATCACTAACTGTAACTAAGCTGCCCTTTACCATAGCTTATAATCTTACATACATACCAGCAAACCCGTCTTGAATTAAAACGATTTGTAACCAAAAATACAGGTGTTGCTTGTGGAAAGGCTATTGGGTAATTAAAATTGAAATGGTTCATCTCATGGTGCATGTACAAGATCAGTAAATTTAATGTACATTAAATGTTAGATATTGCAAGATATCCTGTCATGAACCAGTAACAAATGTCCCAATTGTGGTGCAAAATGAAAAGTCCTTAGAAATTATCCTCGGGTGCTGCGGATATCTATAGAAAATTTCTTGCAATCTAACTAGTAGTTGTATATTATATACTGATGTGGACCACGTAGTGAACAAACCAACTGACAGACAGACAGAGCAACCCCAAACCCCTGCCTGTATTGGGCAAAAATAAGAGAAAATCATCACAAAACAACATTAGTTAGTTATTTTTAAATAAACTTTATACAATTATATGAAGTTTACTGAGATATTAGACTTGCAATAGCAGATAAGTATGAGCTTTCGGATGTTTCCACATGGTACAGTTTCAACAGAAGTTACAGGCAAAGAGCTGTCATTGTGTCTAACCCAGACCTGCCTTGAAATACAATAAAACAGCAGCAATAAAAGCCTTTGATAGGAATGATTTGGTCCAATTGCACCAAACAGTCTATCTATGGCTTTGGTAGCAAATTTATAACAGCAGCATGTAGTCTGGCTTTTGCTATAGCAACTAAAGCATTATATGCATAGCAACAAGTGTCACTATAGCACTTTGATAGCTATGCAATTTTATATAGCATGATGAAACCTTTTTAACACAACACACACACATTTTGTCTCTATGTCGCCTGGCAACATACCGCATGAGGGTGTCATAAAAACACGTCCTGCTTGCCACCAGAAACAAAAGACAGCAACAGAGAGGAGGAAGGAAAAAGGTGAAAGGACATAGAGAATGAATAATTTTTGTGCTGAAAGATAGATATAAATAAAAGACAGGAAATTAAAGAGACTAAGAGAAAAAAATTGATCATTCTCACCCTAATTTAAAAGAACATCCCTTTAATAAAAGAAAATCAACTTCCCATTTCTGGTCTGCTGCACTCACCTCTTTGGAGGGAAGCACCATGCAGATCTAGGCAGCAGGATAGGGGTGAGCGGCTGTCCTGTGTGTCCATCCACAGTGCTTATGGAAGGGCTTGGGAATCGACTGATACCCTGGGTCGCCACCCCGGCCATGCCAGTGTTGTTGGCGTTGTTGATGTTGGCGTTGGAGCCAGATGAAGAGTAAGAGGAAGGAGTGAAAGTGGTTGAGTCCATGAGTTTCTCATGGGATGGGCTCTCGCCTTCACAGGGAGAGCCCTTCTGGCTGATGTGCAAGGGACGCTGAGTAGTGAAGGACTGTGGGAAGGACCCGCGGCCATCACTCTGGTTGTAGTAGTTGACGTGGTTGCCGAACAACCCACCCGCCCGCTGTGGGGTCAGAGAAAAGGAAATAATAGCGGAGAGAAAGATGGAATGTGAAGAAAAGGGAAAGGGTGGATGGAAAAAAGGAGGTGATGAAAATTGAGATATTGAACGAGATGTAGAAAGAGAAATTGAGGGGTTGAAGAGGAAGTGGGAATGAGAAAATGAAAAGTAGAGGAGTGAAGACAGGAGAAAAAGTGGACAGGAAGGTACAATGTTTAAATCAAAATACAAAAACACTAACAAAGAATTGCTACAACTGTCACATTCATTACTAGCAGCAAAAAAACCCTTTTCTCAGCCAGGATGGAAACGCAAAGCAAACGCCTTGTGTCCCAAATGAAAAGGTCTTATTTGCAATGTATCCCCAAATTCTCAGAGAGAAAAACTGAAGCAAACAAAATGGAATCTGTGAATGTAGCAATGGCAGCATTAATGGGAGGCTGATAAATAGCACCTGCCAATGAAGGAGCACCAGAAATTGTGTGTATTTGGTTTCTGTCAGTTTTTTTTTCTTTAAAACTTTTGTTTTGTTCCTGGCCACTGGTTGCACATTCAAAACCCAGATGACCAACTATAAATGATTTGGTTCAGTATTTCAGTTCAGTGATTGGTAGCCAAGCTGTGTGGTGGGAAATGAGGCTTTTTAAATGTCTTTTTGAACCTCTGAGCACATGCAAGAGTGTATGTGTTTAAGCATGGAGCGATAATACGGCTTGAAGCTGGATGCTGATCATCTCTCTCTCTCTCTCTCTCTCTCTGGAGAGTGACTGAGGGTGTGTGTATCCGACCTTTACCCTGAAGATATCGTCCTCGGATGCAGCTGACACAGGTTCCTTTATGCCTTTATCCAGCTCCTCCTCCACGGTCAGATCTCCAGAGATGGCCCTCCGAATCTCTGGACCAATGTCATGCAATGTCCGCAGGCCCGCCTACACACAGACAAAACAATCTGAAGTGTTGCACTTTAACATGGAAAAGCATGGTGACAGTTTTCCTGCCAAAAAGACTGTTCTGACTTCTCAATTTCTGTTCTGACAAATACGTACAGATTCATGAGCCAGGAAAAAACAAAATTCTTTGTGTTTGTGTACCTGCAGAGAGAGAGCAGTTTTGGGAGGCACCTTGGCCACCAGCCCTTGTTCTTTCCTCTTCTTAAACTTGCGGAAATATTCCTGAATGAGGAAGGTAGCGTAGAACTTTCCGACTGTAACCTCATCATCTGGAAGAAATAAAATATATATAAATATTTAAGACAGGTAGATGCTATTTCAGAAAAACTCCTACATGCAATGCTGCTGAGGTTTTGGTCATATTAACAGAAACAAAGTGACACAGAGGGATTGGGGCAAAGGTCAATAAATTATACTGGAAACCTCTTCCATTGTTGACTTTAATTATAGGATTTACAAGTGTATATTGTTTGTTGATTTTGAATGAGGGCACCACATTACACATGTACAAAACAGATGTGTTGCAGAGTATACATACCGCCAGCAGGGGGCACTACTTGATCCAAGAGTTTCATGCTGGTTCTCTTCCAGATCTTCTTCACTATGGCCCTCAGTTCCTCATTGGCCTGCTCCAGGTTACCTGCACACACACACACACACACACACAAACACAAATGATACAGTATACAAACTATGAGTTCAAAGTAATATTTTACAGTTACAGCACAGCCTGGCCAGTGTGAAAGCCTCAGCAAAAGTATTGAATGTCTAGTGAATCAGTATATCTGGAGTACTTCTGATGCTGGAGTCTATGGTGTTCCCAGAGTGCTGTTGGATTATGACGCAACAGCAAAGCAGGAGCCAGCACAATTTTGTTTGCCACAACCTTTCCAGTATATCACCATGGTGTGTAAATATTTAGTTAACATAAGATAAGAAAATCTGGTATCTGTAAGACTGTTTTCATACAGTGGAGATAGATCAGCAAAAGTGAGGAAGGCACACTGAGAAACCTTGGTATTAATGTTTAAAACAGACAACCTAAGTTGTCTGGGTGGAAACTGTGATCCATACTAGGGAAGAGTCAAAAGGAAATGACTCCCTGGGACTGAAATAGGATCAGGAATAAAAGTAACAGCATCCGGATAATAATGGCAACAGAAATCACTGGGATGGTATGAGAAGAAATAAACGGGGACTGGGCAATGTGTGTGTATGATAATTTGTCTGTCTTTTACCTTCTGTCTTGATCCTGAGTGCAGTTCTGACCAGGGCAAACAGTGTGGCGTTGAACATCACTGTTCCATCACTGTTCAGAGGCATGTTCATTGACACTAGACGCTGTAAGAGATAGAACACACACACACACACACACACACACACACACACACACAGAGCGACAAAATCACACAAAATTTAAAATTAATACTACTATAACACTACTTTGCCTCTAGAGATTTCAGTGTCTAAATATCTAATATATTTTCTCTCTACAATCTATTGTCAATGTGCCTTTGAGTCACAGTGGAAGATGTTATGAGCTGTCTATACTGTCATCACGTGACATTACACATCATAAATAGACAAGTTTTCATTTTTCCCAAAGATAGTAGGAGAATAAAATTTTAGTACTTGAATTACAACGTGACAATTTTGAGTACTTGATTTAAAAAGCCTGTTCAAATATTTAGTATATTTTCTACAGCTCTGCAGCCTTCAGACCATGTTTGGTAATTTGTGGAACTGCGTGTATGTGTGTTTACCTTGCAGGCCACCCTGTGTGGGCAGAGCTTCCCAAAGCCGAGGGGAGGCTGAATTCTCCGGAGCAGAGTCACCACATCCAGGTGCTTTATTCTCCCCCTGAACAAAGAACAGAGGTCACATTAGTGACTCTGCAGATTAAAGACGATTTATGACATACGCACGTTAACTTCTCAGTTAACTTACTTAGCTTCTGGGTCATATTCAGCCCAGATCCTCTTGAATTCATCAAGATGATGTGGCCCCAGGATTGACCAATCACGTGTCAGATAGTCAAAGTTGTCCATGATGACGGCCACAAAGAGATTGATGATCTAGGGAAAATCAGCAATCAGTAAGAAACTATACTATCCAATTACAGATTTGCTTTTATAAGCTGTAACATCATGCTGTGGATTACTGAGAAATCTATTGAATTCAAAACTTAATGTAAAATGCAACTTTAAAAGATGTATTTAAAGGAAAAGTTCAGCATATCAGGTATCTTAGCCTAGCTTGGAGATGACTAGGCTCCAGGAAGTCTTGTCTCAGCCAAGAAATAGTTCGAGACCTGTCAAATGTTGCATTGTTATGACAATGCTCCCAAAATGTTGAACTACTCCTTTAAACTCACATTCAGTACAACCACTGTTTACCTTGATGTATAAAACAATTAGCATCAAGATCCATACACTATAAGATTTTTGATTGTTTGTGATTACTGTAAAAAGAAGCAAATACTTTCTTTCAATATGTTTAAAACGGGAAGATTTAAAATCTAAATATTTTTTCTGTCTCTGTACTTACCAGAAAGGCACAGAGCATGTAGAAGCTGACAAAGTAAATGATGGCAAACTGGCTGCCACAATCCTCGTTAAGGGAGTTACTCTCATTGGTTGATCCTTTCTCACATGGCCGATGGGGCGCGCACGCCAGCATGATCTCCTGCCACGCCTCACCTGTTGCACATCTGGTAGACAGACACATGCACGCACACACATCCACAGATATGCACACACGTCGACGGAGATGAGCATGCAAAGAAACGCGCGTGTACAGATACACCAAACCAAAGTACAGAGAAACACATACATGCATAGATTGCCGCATGTGTGCATCAGTGCACCAGCATGGAGTCACATGTGCATTTATGCATCAACACACAGATACAGACACATGGATGTGTGCATGTATGCAGACAGGCATACAAGTGACACACACATGCATGCACATCGATATAAAGACAGAAAGAGAAGAGACATACACACAAACACACACACATATGCACAAGCGTTAGTGTCAACATCATAAAGAACAATTCCATTTTTTTCACATTGTGATCATATTCTGATACATTAAATTTACAGAACAGTTAATAAAAAAGTGTGATTCTATATTTGATTTTGTTGAACTGTAGATTAAGTTCAAACTATATTTGTCTTCCATTCTGAATACTTCAGTGCTACTATTACACTTTCTAACTCTGCAGGTGTTATTTTTTAGTGGGTTTTACTATACTTCTAATATTTGTTTTTCTGTTATTATTGATTATATGTTCACTGTTTGTTGGGTTTAAATTACACAGCAGTATGAAGTATCCAAGTACAAGTATCTCTGAATGGAAGCAAGATGTTGTAATATATTCCGTGATGGGGTCAGTCCACAGAATATGAATGGATAGAAAATGTACTTTTTATTATTGCAAACCTCTTGCAAAAACAATAAACTGTCTGGCTCTTCATTATGTGTGATCTATCCTCTCAGCTTCTGTGTTTTTTGTCCCCAGCATGGAATCTTACCATAATCACAACCACACAGGAGAAGTTTCTGAAAGTGGATCCACGCTGTTTAAATGCATTATCAGTAGACTCGTCTGACAACGGTGCAGAAGGTGACCTCTTCAGTGGACCAGAATACTTTTGTTTATATTAAATCAATGTCAAATTCACCACAGTTACCACCTAACTACTGAGCATACAGGTGTACAGATAGAGTTTGGATGCTGTTAAGACTGCTAAATATATTATGGCGATCACTGCTTTTAAACTTTTTAAATTCTCAGCATGGCATCAGTAACATGGTCTCATAGTACAAACTGACAAATATTTTGCCACGTACGCTCTTGTGCAGAGTCACAGTCTGCTGAATTTGCCACTTAACATTTACAGATATTGTGGCTTTCAATTAACCTAATGGTGTCATAAAATGTCAATGATAACCTCTTAAAGGAGTAGTGTGTAGGATTTAGTGGCATCTATGGGTGAGGTTACAGATTGCAACCAACTGAATAACCCTTCCCTTACAAGTGTGTAGGAGAACCTACAGTGGCTGTGAAACATTTGAGAAAAATGCAAAAGGTCCTCTCTAGAGTCAGTGTTTGGTTTATCTGCTTTGGGTTACTGTACAACATGGCGGGCTCTGTGGAGGAATACCTGTTCCCTATGTAGCTATAAAGGGCTCATTTTAAGGTAACATAAATGCAATGACTCTACACTAATTAAAACATACTTTTAAATATCTTATTCAATTCCTGCCAAGTCTCTTCTGCTAGATTCCACAAAATCTCACACACTGGTCCTTTAATGCAAAATAAAAAAAGTCTTTTCAGAGTACATGGTAGAGAGAAAATACAGATAAAAAAAGTAAAAGTAAAAGTTGATGATTTTAAATTGCAGAATTAATGATGGAGAGATAAGGAGGGACAAGAAGAGGATAGTGATAATGCAAAGAGAGCAATAAGAAAGATATTACGAGAAGTGTTAAATAGATGATGAGGAGGGTGTAAAGGTTCCTCACCTGAAGAGCAGCAGCACTGCCTGAGGGAACGTCTGGAAATTGTTGTTCCTGTTGATCTGCGTGTCGTCCCGCAGTGCTATCTTACCAAACATCTGCACAGGAGGGAAGGAAGTAGTCACAGTACACAGGATATGACATTAGCATTGACAAGAGGAAGTGGTTGCTCTTTGGATCTATCAGAATGATAGAATGATGGTTGTCCCCAGCCAATCAAATCAAAGTGTCTCCCGCTCATCATCAATGATACAAACTACACAACAGCTTGTAGGAGACATGTTAGGACAGACGGAGGGAGGCAGAAGAGCGACAAAGACAGGCAACAGCTAGAGGAGGGAGAAAAGCATAGGAGATAAGGGCGACGTGACCGAACAGGTACTCTGGCTGACAAGACTCCAGGAGGACAGACACAGGATGGACGCCAGCTAGAGGAGAGAAGGAGAGAGAAGAAAACATAACAGAGGGAGGGGAAACAAGGGGACAGGATGACAGCTTACCTGCATGCCGATGACAGCGTATATGAAGAATAGCATCACTATAAGCAGAGCTACGTAGGGCAGAGCCTGAAGAGGAGAGAGACATGTCAGTAACAAGTCATCTGCAATATCATCCTGCACAAAGGCTGCAGTCCATTCACTTTCATTCAATCCAACAGTATGCAATTAGCCTACAACTGATTTAGGGAAACTATTGTTCTCACATGTATAGAGTTTTTAGTTTTCAAATTGGCAGATACAATATGATGAAGTTAATGGTATTTTATGAGAGTGAACTGAGCTGCAACCCTTTGTGGCACAACACCAAAAACAATCCACGATAAATCATCTGACATAGGAGTGAAAAACCTCATACAAAAAAAATACAAACTGCTCTCTAAGTTTAGCCAGTAGACCAGTCCCAACCTATTGTACATATGCCAAGACCCAAACATGGCCACAGCAGGTACAACTTGTATATTTACACATCTGGGAAACTGTGTAGAACTGAGCTCCTGGCTAACATTACCCCTGTGCATGGAAGAGCAGGGCCAAATCATGACAAATATTTGAAAAAGTAAAAGTTTATTACCAAAATGCACAGACATGATATGTCCCTGCTTAAAAAAATCTGACTCAGATTTTTGCTGCATCACCAATGTGTCAAATATCAATGACTGTACTGTAACATGAAGTGGCCCGTCTTAGCTGACACAAGAGAGAGAACAGATTATTTTCATTTCCCCATAACTCTCTATCAAATGATTTTACTTTTTGGTGGAGTGCTTTGTTAAACTTATCTAATTCTTAACCCACCTACAGGGAATGGTGAGCTCTCGGGGGTTAGTAGTAGGGTGTTGGAGAGTAACAGGGGAAGTAGAAGAGGAGGAAATGGATAAAGAAGAAGAGAGAAGGGGAGGAAAGATTCGGAAAAAAAAGATTGCTAGTTGAGGTTTTTGAGTTCCTGTCTGTTTCCTAACTTCATGTCCCTACATCCCTCCCTGCCGATGCAGAGAGACTCCTAAATGTTCTCTCTATTACTTCACACCTTTCCTCTTTCTTTTCCCACTTCTCTGTCAGGTTCTAGACTCAACAGGAAGATATCTCTTCCTTCTGAATTTCTGCATTAATAGGAGGTGGAGACAAGAGGGAGGAGGCAAGGAAAAGAAAGGTGGCACGTGAGTCTCCAAAAGGCTGGATTTACACAAGAACAAATAAATTTTTTTAGCCCCATGTGACTCAGATCTAAAGTTACCACATGATTTATACAGTATTTCTAAAATGAAAAAAGTCTATTATGGGTTAATTAAGCAGATAATCACTTTGCTAGTGAAATCAATTTAAGTATGACATTTTAACACATAGTTTAAATCCAATTATGGCCTCCGAAAAAGGTCTCCAATCTGGGTCGCATTAGGGTTACAGCTCCACTTTCCCTCTGCTATTTGCATTTCGGTCCTGTGTAAACCCAACCCCCTGATTTAGCATGTTGTGTCCGGTTCTCCCCTCACTTGGAAGGATTTGATGAAGGTCCACAGCAGGGTCCGAATCCCTTCCCCGCGAGACAGCAGCTTCACCAGCCTCATCACGCGGAACAGCCGGAAGAAGGTGATGGAGATCCTGGCGTTCTCTTCAGAGTTCTGCAGTCCCTTTTGGTGGGGTTTGGTGTTTTTTTTTTAAAAACACAGGACGCATGGGAACACATGCAGATAAGTTGGGGAGGTAAACACACACACACACACACACACACACACACACACACACACACATACACACACACAAGTATAGATGATCATACGAACATACACGTGTGACACACACAGAGACACACAGAAATGCAGACATACAAGTAATAACACACACACGTAGCATTCAAATGCATATTCGCACCCACACATTCATGTGGATGTAAATAAGCATAACACACAAGCACACACACACACACACACACACACACACACACACACACACACACACACACACACACACACACACACACACACACACAGAGTTAATAAATGGATATCTGCGTCCTACAAAATCCCATCAAAATCAACTGACAAAAGAGATCTGGGAGAGAATCGGGCAATCATGCTTATTTTTGTGGCTTCTTGAAAAAAATCACTTAGCAACAAAGAGATCAACAAACTACTCACATCTTCCTGAACACTCCTGCTTTAGTCACTGATTTACTTTATATCTTTATACTGGATACGTCCAGCTGTGCTCTCAGACAAGTCAAAATTACTTTACAGTTGTGACATTATTCCTACACTGACTAGTTTTTACTGATTCTAATTTCTAGATTCAAGTTATTGGTTCTAAAATCAACAGCACTGCACTCCACACTGTCATAGTCATGGTGAAGAACACACTCTTAGACAGGTAAATCCAGCCTTGCAATGACATTTGACTGCCATTTAAATACTTCAGGAGCCTCATGAAGTACATCATCTAACTGAAGCGTTTGGTTATTCTGTGCTGGTATGAAATAAAATTCTAAAAGCTGAAACTGGGCCAGGGAGATTTCCATCGATGGAGGTAAGCTCTTTTAGAAATCACTGATAACAATTCACAACAGATACAGTACCGAAATCCTAGCCTGCAGGCAGATTCCTGTTTCAATAAATCAGGCAGGCAAGCTAATTGTTTGTCTCTAATGGAGCAACTGGCCACTGGGAGGAACAATCCAAAAATGACATTCAGTAGGATAAAGATATTACTGTCTAATGCAGCTAACTCTAGGTTTTTTTTATTTTATTTGCAGAGCTTCTTGCAATGGGCATGCAGTATTTTGCCTCACAAGCTATTTAAACCATCTCATATTTGGAAATGTTGCAGTTTCTTCAGAATATGCCTTGGCAAAGTTCTAAAGTACAAGGTTGAGAGGCACTGTAGCTTTCAAACTGCCTATTGTCCCAGTAGTCATCCACAGGAAATAACTCAATGATGAAATATTCAGCCATCTTGCTGAGTGCTATTCTAATACAGATTTATTTATTTATGCTGCTGCTGCTCCTTCTCCAGGACAAAAAGGTGGAAAACAAAGGCAACATCAGAAATGGTTGAGAAGAGAGTGTAGTATGATGCAGTTACTGTAATACAGTGACTAGAGCTCCAAGTATACTATTTACATTTAAACCATATGCAGTGGTTCATGTATGTCAGCACTAACAATAAGGCAGAAATTACACAGATTAATTAATCAAGAATCAAACATCAATATCTAACTATACACTACCACACAAATGCACCAGGAAGCATAGAATACACATGACCATGTACAAGTGCAACATTTCTACTGTAGCTATGTAACATTACATAGCTACAGTAGATGACAGTAACATATTACATCTTTCTTCACTGTAGTCGTACCAGTAAATGTAACCCAAAAAGCACAAAATCAACATTATTGACCTCCAAATCTGTTTGCTGCCATGTGTTTTTCCAAGAAGCCATCAATTCTTTATGCTAATCCCACAGAGGACACACAGTGTGCTCCTAAAAAGAACGTGCCATTCTCCACACATCTTACTGCAATTTGGGATAACAGATGTCATATATTACTTTTCAACAGAATACATGTTAAAGTCTAGACTAAAGACTAAAATAACTAAAAAGCAAAAATAAATATCAAAGTTTTGGAAAGTTGTTCCATTCCTATAGGGTGAATGGGTTTTGGGTACTTTTTTCTTAAAGGTAGATGTCACATTTTCCTGGTGACACTGTAGTGTTGACAAGTAACGCAAGATATGAGTTGTCCCAAACTCCATTGACAGATATGCTGAAAATGACACTTCCTTCTAAAGAATGTAAATCAAAGTTCTGTGCTGCATGTAATACCACGACTGGACCACAGTGGGCACCATTACGAGAGTGGGGCAGTGAGCGAGAGAGTTACAGTGACAATAAGTGTACAGAGAGAGAGAGAGATATATATAGAGAGAGTGACTGAAGATGAAGTATAGTTTGAATTACTCAGTGAAATCCAAACAAATACACTGATTCATTGATAAATAGGTAGACACAAAGATAGATAGACAGAAAGATACATAGATAGATGGTAGGCCAGTGGAGAAGAGTGGAGGAAAGAGAGAAAAGCGTGATCGTGTGATCATGACGGCTTGCACCGATGACGAAGCACTGAAGATACCACACCCATAACGGAAGGGGGGAGCAGATTGCAAGCCATAGGGGAAGTGGGGGGCAGCGGGCGCCATGGCAACAACAATAGCCACTCTAGGAAAGTCACAGGACTGACACTAGGCCTGTACAATACAGTGTCCTTCACCATACACACACACACACATAAATAAACGTGTAAAAGTACAAACAACAGCTACGTAAATACAGGATGACTCTTTGCATGCTGCAGAAGATGACAGCAGGGAGCGACAGAGGAGAGATGACAGGACCAATGAAAAGCCAAAAGTTTTGGATCATACCATGGATTGCGGAGTAGAAGGAGGGATGGAAGGATGGAGGGATGGAGGGATGGTGGAGGAGGTAGGGGGGCTGACGACGTTACCGTTGGAGCGTACCATTGGCCTTACCACAGGGGGGTGAGAGGAGGAAGAGGAGGAGGAGGAGGACGAAGAAGAGGAGGACGAGGACGAGGAGGAGTCAGCTGGCTTTAAGGAAAGGCAACAAAGATCAGCACCAGAGCAGCGCGTTGCGTGTGTATGTTTGTGCATTTACAGCATGTGTGTTTTGATGGGAAAAGTAGTGAGAATTTCGCACTAGCCCAAGAAAAATAAGGCTAGTGAGTGTTCAGTCTCTGACCAACCCTCATATGGAGGAAAGTTGAAAAATAAAATTCGTCTGAGCCGGGGGGAGAATTCTTTATATTTTATTACTGCATATATAGACTGGCCCCATCCTCTGAGAGGACCACATCAGGCTGATTCACTAAGAAGACTGAAACATGTAAGAACTGTGGGATATTGGGAAATTTCTGTCCGACGCCTTGAGGGCTGAAATAATGAATGATGGTCTGGAGCAGCCGCAGAAGAGAAGAGAGCTCAGTGTGTACGTGTCTCTGTGCAACATTTATGTATAGGGTCACTGTCATGTGAGCCTGTGGATTTGTGTGTGGGCCGCCTCTGTAGCTATCTGTTTTTCTTTCTGCCAGCTGAAACTACAGTACAATAACAGTAGTTGACACTCCAGCTACGTTTACCAAAAACATCTCAGCATTAAAAGACAATGCCTGTTTAAAATACCGAATGTGATATTCAGGCAATTCGTTGACCTATAAATATTCAAGATCCAAGTGAAATTAGAAATGGTTTGGACCTTGTGAAAAGTCGAGTAACTTTGTTAAAAACTGTCTCACAGTTCAGTTGCATCTACTTTCAGGTCAAAGTTGCACCAGAATATCACATTAAAAAGACAGAAGGTTATTATCATCTAATTCAGTCCCACTCTGGACTAAGATGATTTTAGATGCTTTTGGAAATCAGAGCCCACAAGTATTTAGATAACACTGAGAAACAAAACGTAACATACTCTAGGGAGACACCCATTAGTCCTCCCTGGTATACAGTAGCAACATTTTACACTACTAGGAGTGATAGATTAACTAGTAGTTCAATCTATGACTCAGGAGCTGTTCACTCTGCTTTAGTATTGGCCCTGTTATAATACCTTACCACAATATTAATGCATCATCACTCCCAAGCTTCTCAGAGAAGAAAAGGAGGACCTGACACAGCACAACTAGTGGAAGTACCATTAACTTTAAAGAAAGGAAGAGGCAAGGGGGAAAAAAGCAACAAAGAGAGAGAGAGAGAGAGGAAAAAAATTGGAAATAAAAATAATCTAGGAAATAAGACTGGAAGGAGAAGAGCCAAAAAGGGAAGGCAGTAATTTAAAAAGGGAGAGATAAAACAGGGAAAAGAAGCAGTGGAGAAATGATGCTTTTAAAGGAATTCTAACAGGGCCATACACACGCCTTTATGGTCATGCACAGTAATGATGGACAATAATGTATCAAGTACTACTAATTACACTTTTGTACCCCTTTTCTTATCACCCAGTAACCAGGGACTGGCTGAGGAAAAATTAACGAAGAAGAGGCTGTGTGTGTGTGTGTGTGTGTGTGTATCTGTGTGTGTTTGAGAGGAACTGAGGTGCATAATGGTGTAAAGGGAATGAAAGTTGAAAGGGAGGACAACTGTAGGAAGGAAGGAATGGAGGGAGGAAGGGAGGGAAGAGTGATGGATAAAGGTAGACAAGGATGAGTCAGAAAGGTGGAAAGGAAGAAAAGGAAGGGAGGAAGGATGCAGGGAGGGAAGATGGTACTGATATCACTAAGTGTGGACTAAGTGAAAAACTGAAGATGTGTGTCTGTGTGTGTTAATTACACAAAAGGCCAGTTGGGTCCATTTAAGCATGATTTAAATCTGGATTTGCTTCAATTTGAAAAGTGAAATCAAAGCCGTGAACCAGACTCAGATTAAACTCAAATCACTCCTCATTATATTTCCCATTATGAACTGATACAAAACAAGTTACATAGAGTGCAGTGGACTTGTGGCTCTGGAGGATCCGTGCATTACACACCATTTTATTTTCAGTAGAAAAACAAAACAGTCATTTTTTTAGATAAATTCAGGCTGAACTGAAGTGCAGATGTGAGGTACGAGCGATGCTGCTCACAGGATTTATGAACTTAGTGAAATTTAACTTGAACTGTTTTCTCACATTGCACGTCATTTTTTCGAGCAAAAATTGTTATCAGTTCAATCTGTTCAGTAGGTAACATGGGTTTCTGGGTTTTTTTTACCCTAGATTTTTAAGTTTCACACTTTTTTGTTTTGGACTCATCCAGCATAAGTTGTAAAAACTGCAACATAAACATGCATTTTTATTTAACTGTGATGTGCTGGGATAAAAAAAATAAATGAATACAATTACTAGCATGAGAGACCCATGTTTCCCAGCTTGCAATTCAGGTGAGCAAGCAACACCGCAAACAAACGAGAAAGAAGACAGAGATAAACATCCATAAAAGAAGAGTTAAGTGAACTCAAAAAGTTCAGAAGTAGAAGGAAAGAGATAGAGAGGAAAAGAAGAGGCATTCCAAAGAGACAGAAAGAAAAAGAGAGATAGATGCAGTCCATACTGGCATCGTCTGCAAGACACTGCTCAGAGCAAACCACTACCAATCTGTTCACACTACTTCTACTCAAACCAAAAACAAAAGTGTAAAAGAAACCATGTAAGATTTAAGAAGCACCCGCAGGTTGCTGGGGAGACCCAGGATTAAAGAAGTATACTGATTAGATGACCACAAAAAGTGCAGCTAATCTAACAAGCACCCGACACCGCAGCAGAGTGGGTGCACTCAAACGGGATATTTTGGCCATTTAATATTTACTAAAGGCAAGTGATAACATTTTAAAAGCTGGCCTGCTACTGCACTTCACAGTGCACTCAGGAATGCAATCAAAGAGAGGTAGCTATTGGCAAGCTGCTACTATTAGTTTCTAATTGCATTTCTCAGTATGATAATAAAGCATTCACTTGTTCTTAGTGCCTAATGAAATGCAGTAGCAGGCTAAAATTTAAAATGTGTAAGTGACAGGGTCCCAGTTCAAAAACAGTCAAGAGTTCTCACGAGATTGAAATGCGGAGGGTTTCTTAAAAAAAACAAAAAAAAAGGTAGCTTGGGCATCTCATCACCCAAATCATCAAAAACCATCAGAGAAGAAAAACAAAAAAAAAAGACTTGGGGCATGCCTTTAGGTTAGGGGTGAAAGCGTAAAATAATGAATCATTCAGAAAGAACTGCAAACCAATCAACCAAATCAATCAAACCAAATCAAAGGCAAACTCCAAAGCAAGGTGTTAAATGCAACATTAGTCACTTGTATAGATGACAAAGATGTATATCTCTGGCCCAGTGAACCTCAGTTTAAAGGTGGCTAATTGATCAGTGTCAGATCCTGAAAGAGATATTGTATCTCAAATTGTTTTTTTTTACTCACTCTGACTGTCTTTATTGAGTGTATATATATATATATATATATATATATATATATATATATATATATATATATATATATGTTTATGCAGGCATATATCCCTCTCTTTTATCCTCTCTTCCTCTCTTTAGTATACTCTGCTTCAAAAACAGATGAACTCATGACTTTTATGTCATTTTTTGATTTCCCTGACAACAAATTCCAGCAAACAGAATAACATAGAGTATCCAAGCAGTTTAGAAATTACCCAGTGTTGTTTATAAGAAGCTTTGTCAGCCCCTCATGGGGACAAATGGATTCCCTTTCGAAAGGCATGAAAACAACTGCCAAGCTCATACACCTCTGGGATAAACTAACCTTATTTGTATGCCTGACCAGAACTGTCTGAGGTGAAACACTGCATTCTACAACGGGGGAATATACTGGTGTAACCATGTGGATATCCTTCCCTTGTTTCATGGCATCAAACCAGCAGCATACTTGCCATTGAGGGTGGGGGGTGATTTTGGCCAAAACTATACTTAACGTGTATCCCCATGTAGTTATCTGGTTTTCAATAGAAATTAGTCTTGTTGATGTTACATAATTAAAGCTTAAATACATATGTCTCATTCTAACCTGAGACGTCCATGTCTACATGTACACTGACTGTGAGACTGTTATAAATACAGTATAAATAAATTATGATGACAAGATTGATCTCACGTAATGAAACTGGAGCCAGCAGTTTGTTAGCTTAGCATAAAAACTGGAAACAGTTAACTTGGCTACCAGTGGATTTATTTAGAAGATAATCCACAGAGAGATATGATAATGTTATATAGGTATGATAATTGCTTTATAAAAAAGCACACACAAAGCAAGGCTCATATGTGTGTATCTATACTTTACAGTGGAGTTGAAAAGTTTAGTTCAGTGTATCAAAGTTAAACTCACAGAGAGCTGCCTCCACCTGCTGAGCTTCCACTTGAGCTATATCGTACCCCCTGAGGAAATGCTTGGTACAAGGGTTGCAGAGTTTTGCAGATGGAAGTTATGGCATTAAATGGAGTAAAGATATACATTCCTACAAAAAACTCCTTCACAGAATAAAGGATACATGTTTTAATGTGATATTCAACCCTTTGACCAGTCTGCAAACCAGATCATAGTACATGATTTGCTTCTCTGGAAAATCAGTCCAAATCTTATCCTCAACTAAGGCTACATGAATTGGAGCTCTGTCCGGCCACACTTTGCAGTTCTCCATGGTTTTCAGACCATTCTCCTGCCAAAGAGGACTTTGAATATCACATGAATAAAACACCAATTATCCCTGAAGTGTAAATAGACACTCAACATTTGACTTGTGTTTGGGATATTCATTCTTATTCAGCTCCACTGTTGACCATAGGGCCTCTATGTGGATAATAAATGAATTCATACATACATTTACATAAATTTTACGGATCCTGAGTAAATCCATTTATGGATCAAATTGTTCCCCATGTCTGCACATTGCTAATGTTGGAAAAAAAAAAAAAACAAACAAAAAAAAAGCAACTGCAACTTGTATTTTTCTCATTTGAATTTAAAGTTTCCCTGGTGATTTATGAATTGAGATTATTTTACGACCCTTGGGTCAAAACACTATTGTTCAAAAATTAAAATCTGCATTTATTCCTTCATTCCAGAAAGTATTATTTTCTGAAAACATTATATACTGTACAGTGCCAGGCCTGGACATATCACCTTTATGTTTGTCATGCTATACAGTGTCCATCATGCCAGGGAAATGGACACTATCCCCTTTGGCAATGATAAAAGACCAAATTAAACCAATGTGAAACCAAACCAAGTGCTGAGACAATGCAATAAGTTCTATTGACAAATGCAATAGTTTCTGATGCTACTGATGCTCAGCAGACCGAGGCATGAATACGTATCTGGAGCAGCTTCAAATATTAGAAAACCTCTGCACCCACACATCAAAACTACAAAAAAATAATTTGCACTGCTGAAGATAAACACAGTGAGGAGGCGCAGGTACAAGAAGGGTAGAACATGGAGAACAAGATGGAAAATAAATTTTAGCAGCCTCCATTGTTCAAATCATTACATTCTAACAAATAATATGATGGAGTAATGGCAACATTAACTCCCCATCAATTTAATTTTAAGTAAAAAAATTGTTAATGTTAAAAGTTTTTCAGATGTCAAGGATCAAAGTTCTCTAACTCTACAGAGGATACTGTGCTCTGTTTTGATTTTCCTACATCTGGTTGTTTTCACTGCCAGACCTATTCATCCGTCTCTTAAGTTCAAATGCGGTGCAGCTGAAGTTTCCTAATCATTTGAAAGAATGCGAGATGGGTATCGGCACTCGGTCTGTTTGTGTGTGTGGGAATGGCAGAGCAGGCAGGCAGGAAGGGAGGGAGGGAGTTGGACTACTTACGTTAACCTCAGTGATCGCTATGTCAACAATGCTACCCACAACTATCAAGGCATCAAATGTGTTCCATGCATCAACAAAATAATGCTGCGTAGGGGTGGAAAGAACAGAAAAACAACAGAAAAAAAGGACAGAACATAAGACATTTAAAAATGGAAAGAACGGAAATCAAAGGAGAGAGGAGAAAAATAAGATAAAAAACGTTATATACATGAGCCCTGGAGCTTTTAGTAGGAGGAGAGAGGGAAAGAATCAACAAAATTAAACGGCAAAAAAAGAAAAGAAGGGGCAGTCTGAAAGAGATGGACAGCAGAGGAAGAGCAGCGGCGATCGGTCATGCTTGTCCATGAGAGGAAAATGTCAACAACAAGAACAACAGTAAAGAACAAATTGCAACAAAATCACAACTAAAAACGCCCCTGTTGCTGCAGTCAAAAATGAAAGGTATATAAAGCTGTTTGTGATTGGTCAGTGAGTTAGTTCAGTTAGTGGTGGGAAGTAAACCTGAGGACATGTCACAGTCTGACAAAAAAAAAGAGAAAAAAATCAAGAACCCGACAACATTTGAGGTACTGTATGGAAAACGAAGATGCTGGTATCTTTTGAGGACTCAAGATAAAAAATCTTGACTTTCAAAGCTAAACCCTGCCTCTGTTGCTTCTACTTTTTTTTTTTTTACAAAACCCAGGAAGAAGCTTGTTCTTGTTCAGGAACCCTTGTGGCTGGGCGTCCCCTGAGTGGCAACGGCCATCTTGGAGTTAAGGATGGAGGGAGAGGAGCAGGAGGAGGAGGAAGAAGAAGAGAAAGAGGAGGCAGAAAAAGAAGAAAGAAGTAGAGACAGTACAACACAGAATTGCCACAAAGGAAAGAAGAGTGGCGGGAAATAGAAAGAAGTGAGAGGACACAAGACAGAGAGAGAGAAAGAGAGATAGAGAGAGAAAGACATGGAGAGTAAGAGTGGGCATCGTACTTACGTTGATCTCACTGAGAATGACGTCTATTATGCTGCCAATTACGATGAGGAAATCAAACACATTCCAGGGATCACTAAAGTACCCCTACACAGGATAAGGTGAGCAAGAGGAGGAGGAGGAGATGGAGGAGGGTAAGAGAGGTAGGTTAGAAGGAAAACAACATCTGCTGCCACTTCGCAGCTCTATTATGGTGGTATGAGTTTGTACAGTACACTGAGGAAACAGAGACTGATGAACCAACAGATGACAGGACACATCTTAATTCTAATTTCAATTAATAGAATTAACAGGTTTCCTTCATGTTATCTGTTCCCCAGGTGCAGCTGAATTTTTTGCTCTGTTAAGGGTAGCGTGTTAGATAGCGGTTATTGGAATATTACACCTGCATCTTGGGGCCACTTGACGAGGCTGTGGCACTGATTGTACTTTGTTTACTTGGGCAATTGATCATCAACACTGGTATAAAATAAGTATTTATGAAATGCATCTAAACAGCTTCAGGCCAAAACAGTATTATTCAAGCTGGTAAAATGATCGGTATTGTAAAATAGAAAGAGCTGCATCTCAGATAGTTATAATAAACCTAGGCTTATGTTATATCCTGGTTTAGATACTAACAGAGACACAGTCTGGGTAAACTTGAATGACAAACTATAATGACAAGATGTGACAGAGGGATTTTGGAAAGTCTCCATATACCGTAAACTAAATTATATATCATTCAGATTTTGGCTGATTTTTTTTTCCACCATACTTGCACCAATACAATTGTTGCAATAGTTAGACATCTGTTAGTATGTCTTAAGATGGTGCGGGAAGTTGAAGAGGGAAATCAGAAGGATCACAGCTTGAATGCAATGAGATGTGAGGCCTCTACATGTACATTTTTGGAAGTCATATTTTATACTGATTATATTCTGTAGTTTACCTATACAATAATTGTTTAACTTGTTTAACTCTACAAAAAACACAATGTTGCACAGTATGTACCAACAAATCTAACTCAGATTGGTTTGATTAATCAGGTTTGAAATGCCATTAAACTGATATAGAGGGATGCTGAGAGAAGATCAATCATACTGGTCCATTTTAAGCTTCTTCATCCATCATCAACAGCTGAACTGTCATCATAACAGACATAATTTGACTGCCCCTGTGGCATTATCCACATGTTACAAGATGTCTCGGGACTCTGTTGTGTATTTAATTTGTTGTTTTCAGGTGTAAGGATATCAGTGTAAAACTGAAATTGAACATTAGTAAAACAGAGTTCAGCATTATTATTTAAAAGCTGATATATGGATTGATTAAATCTGATTTTAAACATAGTTCACACATGACTTTCAAAACAGTGAGTTGGAAGGAAAACTGGGGATTTGCACCAAAATGTGCTTAGATATTAAGAACCATACAACACAATAAAATCAGAAAGACAACTGTAAGAAATCTTTGTAACTGTAGCTGTTCCAAGGGGGAAGGCTGTGTAAAAAATGAAAGGCATTAGCATAAATCTTCTCTGCAAGGCAAATATTACTGCAGCTCATTCCAGGTGTGTGTTGACGGCTGTCCTCCCTTGTAAGCGGCTGTCTAAAGGAAGAGTTTATTAAAGTCAAACAAAGTACTTTACACACAGCCTGTTTCTTTTCAGCATTGTTCTGTATGGCTTGGGATTGTGTCATCATGCTATGGTTTAGCTTTTGTTTTAGACATATGTTTACTACTCATAAAAATTCACAACTTTACCAGAATAACCATGATATGCTCCTTTTTTTCAAAAAAGAGAGAAAATTGATAAACTGCCTTAAAAAAGCTTTAATTGTCAATGCTTGACTTGCTTTACTGCAGGTAAACACTACATAGCATAACATGCATATATGATGCTGTGCAGCATGGCGTCAATTCCAAGCCATAAAGGTTGTTGAGTTGTGTCTAAAAATACAGCAAGGCATGCATTATGTCACTAAGACCAAATAGTTCATTATTTTCAAAAGTCATTACAAGTTATCCATCTTTCATCCGTCTTAATCATTAGACACAATTATTTCAACATGATTTTAATTTTGGAACTAATTTGAAAAACAAAACAAATAAGTTTTAATTAGTAGTTAAAAACCTTTGACTATGAAATACTGATCATTTTGTGGATGATTAATTCCACTAACTGAGCAAATAATTTCACATACAAAATGCAGAAAAAGTAAAAACACAGTTGTAAAATTTGTTTGAATTATTTAAACCCACTGATCATTTAGTACCTGCTTATAACGTGCTGATTCAAATGAGCATAGTGTCTAAAAGTGACACTGCTGCTGTTGCTAAGTATCCTGGAAGGAAGGCTAAAAAAAGAAAAGATTACCCTTAGCAGGCAGTTTGATTTCACCTTTATATTTCTCCAGCTCACTTCAGTGTATTGAAAAAGAAACTGTATGGCTGTAATGGTTCACAATGTTAAGTGCCATCAGTGTCTTTAACATATAATCAGTGAGATGAAGAGCAGGGGCTGATTGCTGTTGCTTTTTGGTTCAAAACAATCAATAAAAAAATCATCATCAAAAGTTGATGTTCTTGTTTCTTATACTTATCTTTTGATTTACAAACTATGCTCTTGCTATTGATTGTGTTCAAGTTTTTATTCCACAAACCCATCTGTAATAGAGGGAAGCATTCCCATCTGTTACTATTTAAATAGCTGATGTACCAGGAAGTTCTAAGATTGGTCCAATAAACCCACACAGCTACACAGCAACAGCAGGGAAACAATAGAGCAGTGAGATTAAAATCCACATGATAACATCCACTAGTCATGTTTTAAATCCATAATATCATAATTATCATCTGGAGGAAATTAAATAGGTATTAAGGATAGATAGTTTTGATGTTGGTAAGCAGTGATATGCAATAAATGTGAGTCAATGCCTAGAATATATTTGTCTATTCTATTCTAATCTATTTCATTATTATTATTTATTTATGATTTTAAGTAACTAGTAGTACATTTGTGGTTTTTATTTACTCTAATGTACTGAACTCTGTACTCTGTATTATTCTGTTCAAGAGCAAGAGAAGTGGACCTACCCTGGGTTTGAAGGCGATCAGTTTAAGGATCATCTCCACAGTGAAGAGTCCAGTGAAGAGCATGTTAAGAATGTTCATGGCATCATTGAAACTTTTGGTCTGTCCATGATGCTGCAAGGACACACAACAAACACACACAAACAATTCAATAATGTCCACAGAGAATGGGAGTTTGATGGGAGTTGTCATTCATTTAAGGATTGATTAATATTTCCCTATTTTATGTTTATATACACTTGTAATAATCTTTGAATGTGTCTGTGTGACTGAGACTCACCTGCATGGCCAGACAGATGGTGTTGAGAAGGATGAGTGTGAACATCAGGTATTCAAAGTAGGTGGAGTTTACCACATACCACACCTTGTACTGGTATGGGTTCTTAGGGATGTAGCGACGCAGTGGACGGGCCTTCAAGGCATACTCCACACACTGACGCTGTGAAACACACACACACACACACACACACATTAACTTTTGCCTTTAGCAAGTACCTGCTGATGTAGTTCCCCAACTTTCTGTCACTCAGTTTCTTTGTACTCAGACCATCATGGGAGAAAAGCTGTAGAAATTACTTTTGGCAGTAAAAAAAAAAAAAGCTTCTTCCATCCCATCCCAAACTCCGTCCCCTCTCTGCATTTCCGCGCTCTTGCTAAGACCTGCACCAGTAGACAACCCAGCTGCAAGGACTTGGCCAAACCCCTTTTTTAAGCTTTAGTCATCTTCTGTCAGAGCTACTGCAGCTCCTTCCTGGCTTGACTCCTGAAGTAGTTCAGCCCTTAAAACTCATGTTCACCATCTCCAGATTCTTTCCCTACTGCCTGGCCTCTATTCTCTCTCCCTTGTGTCTCCTGAATGACAAAATGACTTTCTCACTTCAGTCAGACCAGCAAAGTCACTTTTTTTCTAATGTAACCTGAAGACTGTCAACATTCAGTAATAACTTTATGTAAAACACACATGGACTTTACCTGGTTCTTGTCCAGCTCACAGTTCTTATATTCTTGCTCTCCTTGCTCCTGGAATGTGACGATGACGAAACCGACGAAGATGTTCATCATGAAGAAGGCAATGATGATGATGTAGATGATAAAGAAGATGGAGATGACCACACGGTAGTTGTGGATGGGCCCAACGTCCTCAGCGTGAGAGTCTATGGCCCGGTATAGTAACCTGAGGGAGGGGGGATTCATTACTCCAATTACAAGCTTTTATGAGTAGAATAGTACAGGATACCAGGACATTCCTGAAAAGGCAAAAACAAAGTGTACATACAATATGCTTATTAGGGATGCACAATATTGGATTTTTTTGCCGATATCACATAATTTTTTTTTCAGCTGGCTGAGGAGACTATTATGCATGCAAGCATAGATCGTATTAAGTATGATCAAGAAAGACAATATATGAAGGAAGAATTCAGGAAGACTGGAGTTCAGGACCTCAGTATTAAAACTTTAATGAACTGGAGCAGTAGAGTTTTCTTTGAGTATATTAGACACATAGTATTAATGTGTAGGATTTAAGGTGGCAGAAGGTGGCAGTAATGCACCTAATACACTGGTTGCCAACTGCCGTCATATACCAAAAAGAAGAAGCCCCCCCTGACGGTCCTGGTCAGGGTGAAACAGGGTGACCATCAGCCAGCTAGCCTCTGCTAGCCCCTCAGCTAACGTTAGCCCCGGCTCTCCATGTGGAGCACTGAGCCCCGGTTTGTTATTCGGGTTAAAGAGGGAAGAAGCAGCGGGTCTGACAGGCAGCTGAGTGAAGTGGAGCTTACAGAGGAAGCACTGGGACCATCAGGGTGAAACAGTCCGTCAAGGGAAGCACAGTCAGGCGGCAGAAGATAAGGTGACATATCGGCTGCTCATAATTGGCAGAAAATGTTCATTTCGACCGATGCTGATATTTCATTTTAGAGTTTATATCGTGCATCCCTAATGCTTATCAATATAAATGTGCATTGTGTTTGTATGGAGACACAAACCCTGGCCAGCCCTCAAAGGTAGACACAGCAAACAGGGCCATCATGCCTTGCAGGACATCGTCAAAGTTAAATTCACTGTTCTCCCACTCTCTCAGGGCTCTTTCAGGCTTCCCCACATCACCGTCCTTATACATAATGTAGGAACCTCTGTAAATATGCACACAAACACATATACAAATATTCATGTGTTTATCCAGTAAAATTGATCATCAAGCCCGTGTGCAGGAAGGATCTCTTACCTGCAGTCTGCCTCAGTCTGTTTAGAGGTGTCAGTGCAGGCGAAGAACTTGCCCTTGATGGACAAACATAGAAATGTTAGAAATTTAGATGTTACTCATTGTAAACATGTCATTACCACTGATGACATTTCATGAGGCCTGCGAACAGCTCTAGGGGAGTATCTTCTTCTTCTTCTTTCCCTTCTCTCCTCTTTACCTTGAAGAGTTGTACTCCAATACAGGCGAACATGAACTGGAGCAACGTGGTGACAATGACGATGTTTCCGATGGTCCTGATGGCCACAAACACGCACTGCACTACATGCTGGAAAACACACAAAAAAGTGATTGTGAGTATATGGGTATGTGTGTATTCTAAGAGTCAGTGAATATTGGAATCAGTTTGATATTGCAAAACTTTCTCCCGAGACAATTTACTGAAGTACAAACACCAGGTGTATTTTTTCCACATTCCACTGCAAGGAGAGAGTAGGAGTGTGTTTTGAGTTTTTTAGATGTAGGTGTGCTGACCTTGAGCCCTTTGGCTCTGTTGATGGCCCTCAGTGGTCTGAGCACTCGCAGAACTCTTAGGATCTTCACCACATTAATTGCAGTGGACCTGAAACATAGAGTGGATTAAATTACTGACTAGTCAATCTGATGAAATATGCATTCTGTAGTTGAAAAAGGCACATTTATAGATACGGAACAACACACATCTTAGGATACTTTTAATAGTATCTGTGTTTAATACTGTGAACACAAACTGTAGCATAAGTCAAGAATCTCTGTGGAGATTGCAGCAACTCAACACACAAGCTTGAAACTTGAAAACTGAAGCAAAACCCACATCTAAAACTCAAAGAGAGGAATGATACAAAATAATCCTTGAAAGCTCAGAGATTAATTAAGCTTACATTGTGCAAAGACATGAATATATGTTTACATAAATCTTATAATGTTTTGAACCATCACTTTTGATTAATATAATGTTTGCTTAAAATATTCTAACTTATTTTGTATACCCTCAGGTGTATTAAATAATATTTTCAGACTTTTAACAAAGGATTTGAAGATGTGCACATATTCACAAAGCAATTACACACATGTTTGTTTAGCTACAATCATGTGACCAGACAAAACACTGAGTTATAGCCTGTTATGGCACCATCACTTTTTGGACTGATAGCTGCACCTCAGAATGTTAAGAGCACTGATAATACATCTGTCCAGTGTTACAAGAGACTGTAGCAGCTATTATATGCAACACAGTCCATAAAAATACACCAAAAGCAGACTAATACATATGACACATGGACAAACATACAAGTACAGCACAGACAGACAAACACAAAGACTCACACAGACATTTACAGGCAAACAGAGAGTTATTGTGCTGTAATAAAGTGTCAGTACAAGCCAAAGATCAAACAGTATGACCTTTTAAAGGAAGTGGTTCAAAAAAAGTTTTACATAGTAACCAAAATAATGAAATGAATACCATGACATTTTGAATTTGACAATAAATACGTGGGAAGAGGTTTAAACTTTGTCCCTTCAATAATTTGAACTTGGCTTCCTTTGTGTAGTTATTCCTAAATTACATTAACAGGTATCAAATACGCTAAAAATCCATCTTCACTGTACAGTATATTTTCCTTTTAATTTTAGCGTGGAAAGCTAATATGTCAGTTAATGAAGGACAAATACAAAAACCTTTTCCCACAGTGAAAGAGGTGGAAGAAAAATGTGTTTTCAAAATGTCACTGTATCCTTTTAAGGGAAGGACTTTTTACAAGGTTAAAGGGAGTGACATTATTCTGTGCTACATAAGGTAAGGAAAGCAAGGTAAGTAAGTAAGGGAAAGGCCCATTGTGCAACTTTTGACACAGGAAGGTAAAGTTTAAAGGCAGTTAAAGGTAGTTCACATGGAGTAGGATGTTATCAGTTACATATCACAGTCAAACCAGCTGTGAGGATATCTTGTACTGATAGTGATACACTTTTTCCAAATGTCGATAGAAATTTAAACAGACTTTTTAAATGTTACAAAAAATGAAAATATCTGCTGTGTGCTTCAACTGACTAGGCTTAAGGGGATGAAGAACGTGTTATATTATTCACCGACCGCCTGATCACAAGAAATGCTCCCATCAGACAGAAAAAATAGATTCTTCAGATATTTTCTCATTTTGGTAAAGTTTTTTTTAATGTCTACTGATGTCAGCCATATTTCCTGCTGTCCAGACACATTATGAGACTATTCAGGATGAGAGCAGTAGTAAGTGATCCTTCATCTAGGTAGATGTTTTCTATATTTAGTAATTTATTTGATAAATGCATTTAATTTGCACATTTAAAGACTAAACTCTATGAAATTTTGCCATTTCCTGCTTTCTGCTTTTCTGCAGTGTTACTGCAATATGTACTTAGATAGGTACATGGCATGAAAGATGTGTAGATCCACTATATACTGCAAAGAAAATACTTCATATAACAGTAAAGCAATGAATAATAAAAGAGTAAAGAGCAGTCCACAGACTCTTCTAAATGTAGCAGCAACACAAGTGATTTGACTGTGATATTCAAGAAATATCCCACATACTCACTACCTTTAACAAGCAAAAAACACCGAGTTTTAGCATTCAGGTGCCATTTCTATTGCCCAGGAGAGTTCAGTTTATCCAGAAATAAGAACTGAATCCAACCTGCTCCCAAATCTATGACAAAGGACAGATGAACATATCCATTGACATTAATTAGACATGGAGGGTGAAAACAGTATCAGAAGAAACCAATTATTGTTGTCTTTTATTGTTCGCAGATTAGAATGTGTTGTACATTTTTATTGCTTTAGGGGAGGTTTCAACTAAACTCTCCAAGACCAGAGAAATACCAAATCAAAAGAGTGACAGTTTTACACAATTAAGGTAAAGGTCTGTTAAGGGGGTTATTAATACGGACTAATATGAACTTACGTCGAGAAGTCTAGTCTATTAAGCATTAGAGACAGAGAGTGTAGTATAGCATATTAAACATCAGAAATATCACAGCATTCCAAGGAGTTATTAGCTACAGGAAGCAGAGAACATCTTTAATAAACATCACCAAAAAGAGAAAGGACTGGAGAGTAATGAAGTGTAAAGTTGTTAAAGAATAGAGAGAAGTGTGAAGCATGGGGTAATTTACAAACTAAAACGTTTCTCCACTTAGCCACTTGACAACTTGATTTGTGTGTTTTTTGGATTGCAGTGTCTCACAAACTACTCGCTATCTGGATAACTGATCCAGTGTTTTAACATGTAACAACACACATGTACTGTATGTCTGACTGTACTGTGAGCTTCACTGTTGTCACTTGCAAAATAATCTTAATATAATAAGTGCAGAAATTTTGGATTAAAATGCCATAGATGTGAATCATTAAAGCTTCAATAGACATGCATTTTAAATGACACGAGTAAAAAACAAACATGCAACATAAAACATTTTGTTGCACTCACTGTATTCCAGAGGAGATGAGGGACACACTGACCACCACCAGGTCCAGAATGTTAAAATAGTTCCTACAGAATGAACCTTTATGGAGGAAGGCTCCGTAGGCCGTCATCTGCAGTGGTCAAAGTTCATATTTTAGAGTCATTTAAAGAAGTATTAAATCACAGTTTAGTAGTGTACTTGGGGGGCAACTTAAAATAATGCCACTAGACATGCAGACGGTAATGATACCGACCACTTTACCTTGAATAACAAACAGGCAAGGTTAAATTTAAATTATAATTCTTTCTTTGTTTTAACACATACTGTAGAAGTATTTCCTACTGAGGACAAATACTTAAAGCAGTTTGAAAGCTGATTTTCTATGTACTTTTGTCACAGATAATTTAAAACCTTCATACCAGGCATATCAAGCATGTTATATCAAACATCAAACATAGTTTGCTGGCCTGTCGGCAGCATAGTTGACTATCAGAAGCAAAACTTTCTTTATTCTTAATTTATTCCAGATATACAGGTTCTATAAAATTGAGACCACTTGAAAATAAAGATAGCTCAAATGAATTACTAATCCTGCAATCCTGCATAAATACAGAATAATACTGGATACTACCTTAAGAATAATCTCAATGGTGAAGAGTCCTGTGAAGACATGGTCTGCATAGCCTAGGATCTGAAAAAACACAAAAAGCATGATTGTTTTCAGTTTAGAGTTACTATTTCAACAATACTGGACTAATATAGACTATAATATCATGGAAAACATCATAAATGTTCATCAGCAAACAAACAAATATACAAAAAAAAAAACAAAGCTAGAAGAGAAGCTAGAGCTAGTAGAGAAGATGTCATAGCAAAGGTTTAGCCAGCCATAATAAGCTAATATTCTCAGAAGAGGCCAGAGAAACAATGCTTTTCAAATTTGGCTCAAAGTAACTCTTTAGAGCTGAACTTATAGTCAACTCTGGCATGGTCGAGGGTATAACATCTCAACATAAAACTGAGGGCTAAGGATAATGAATTCTGAATTGACTATAATAGACTTAGAGCAGAACAGCATCTGAAAGACAGGATGTATTATTTCATTAAGGTTTCAGGACTAAGGTTAACTGAGGTAGACTAATACATATCAGCCTTTACCATAGCCAAGGAAAATACAATAAGACAGATCTTTAATAGCCCCCGGAGGGATTTGTCTTTCTCAATGGGAGAGGTAACACACAGTGCTATTTCTTTACATTAGACTACACCTCATACATTACAGCAATGAACATAAAATAATTAACATATAAACAATAAGGTGATGCTATTTTAATGTGTGCAGCCTCAATGCAGATATATCTTTCATACATACTGTACAAACAGTCCATGTTTTGGTCTTTTAGAGTTGGGCTTAAGACTGAAAATACACTCTATTGTTGTCTACAATTTGCCTGGTATGTGGGTTAACAAGACACCTGAGGGGTGAATTAATTCTTTGATTATATCATACTTTATGTATGTGTACATTACACCGCTATAGTCTTAATTTACCAGCATGGCTTTAAAAAGAGTGAAATGGATGCAACAAAGCATAACGGGCGTGTCACATCTTCTTAACATGAAGTTAATCACAGTTACAGTACTCTGGAAGAAATCTCATTAAGCATAAAAGGCCAGTCACAATAAGCTTCTGCTCCTCTATATGTTGCTGTCGGCTATAATCCATTTAGTACAGAATGAATGTGTGTGAGCAGCTAATGATGGCTACAAAGTGTGCTTCTTTCTTATTTTTTCATGAATGTATATTTGAACTTATGTGTGTATGTACTGTATGCGCACTGTCCCAATTTTTTTTTTTTTTTTAATTGTGTGTGTTACCTCATTTCTGAAGGAGTCACTCTTGACTGGATCCTCTGCTGCCAGACTGATGCTGCTAAGCAGGATGAAGAAGAGGATGAGGTTGGTGAAGATGTTGTGGTTGACAATCTTATGGCACAGAACCCTGAATCTGCAAAACAGAGTGACAGACACAGAGAAACGGAGGGGTTCAGAGAAAAATTGAGTGAATCATTATGTAGTTTCAATTGGGCTAAAAATAACAAGAAATCTAGATGAAGGCATATAGAGAGAACTACAGTCTCTTCTTACTTGTTGGTGTGGCTGAAGATGAAGAAAGCACGGGACTCCGGCATGGGAACAGCCTTCTCCTTCAGCTGAATGTCGGACAGTGGCCGTGGCCTCGGACCCACTGGCATCTCTGGCTCATCATCATCCTCATCTCCTAATGAGAGGAAAGACAAGAGGAAAGGGGAAAGAGGAGACATGAGGTTAAGAGAACAAAGAAGAGGAGAGAAAGGAAAATGAACCACCAGGGAACTCACATGGACCTGTATGGTTGCTAGCAAGGCACAGTCTCATTTTCATCCATTCTATCATCTTCTCTACTCATTCACTCATTCCTCCATACACATATCTGGTTTGTAGCTGGGCTGTGTATTACCTATATAATCATTAGCAGGATATGGATTCTTCTCTTCACTCTCATCTCCACAGTAGTCATCCATGTTGATCTGCAGAAGAAGAGCATTGCATTTATTCACCTTTTATATTCGTTTTCTATGGAGAGCAGTTGATGTAGCCACGTGGTGCATGATGGATACCGCAGGGAGTTGATAGACCATTCGCCATATCTGTATTAGCATAAACACAACTCAACCTCAACTTCATGCAAATGAGTCCGTCCAGTGCGGCACACCTGGCTCATGAAACTCAGATCAAACTTTCAAACTAGGCAGTGCTGATCAAATATAAATCAAGATTCTGTTACTGAATTGCTTATTTCTTATATGTAATATGAGAAAAGTTTTGACCAGGCCGCCATTTTTTCCTGCTTGGAAACAGACAAGCCAAAACCAAGCACCGCCCGACACTCAGTACATCTATCCAATCAGCTGCAGTGTTTCTGTGGTAAGCTACATCGTTCCTTTGGAGAGAAAAAGCAGTCTTTCAAAATCGTGGAGGAAGCAGCACCGCCCACCAACCGGAGCATTTAGTGGTCCAGTGTGTCCAGATGTGTCCTCACTGGAGGCGTTTTGCGTGCTGCATTACCCAACTGCTTGCTGTGTACCTTAGTGGCAGTGTTGGTCTCTCCGTCAGATGTGATGGACTTCAGCTCTATCTTCTCCTTCTTCTCCTCCTCAAGAGGAGGCTTCTCGTTGTCATGACGCTTCTCTGGACTGGCAAGCCTGGAAAAGAGGGATAAAAGGGAAGTCCCTCACCTTTGGCATCTTTCTCATTCTCCTAACCCTAGCAGTGTTAGCCCCTCTGCTTATCCATAGATATGTATTGAATAACATATACATTAACACCAGAAGAAAAAAAATAAACAATTAGATTTTCAATGATAGGGTTTTTCAATCGCAGATGGTGGCTGTATCATTCTAATCAAACCAATAGGATAGTAGGCAGGAAAATTATTGTTTTCCATTACACTTTTTCCTCAAATCAATACTGGTTGCTACCAAGAAGGAGATATTTAATGATTGGTGCCACTGAGGGGAACATTATCTTCCTCAGCTGTACTAAAATTTCAAATTATGATTGCTGACAAATTGCCTTTGTAGGCAACGAGACACTTAAATCATCCAATAAAATTGGTTTAGACAGAAAAGTAAAGCAGGCAAATGTCAACTTGTCTTAAAAGCTGATAATATATACATGTTATAATTGTTAAACCTTTTCAGTACTTTGATTTCACACAATATCAGCATCATCATCCTTCAATGCGTCTGTGCATCACTGACTGCTATTGATGCTGTAAATTAAAGCCACTTCTTTCTGAAGTGTTTGGCCAAGCTACCACAACTTCTCTCCCCCTACCATTTTTTTGGTGTTGGTCACACACAAAAGGTTCTCTTCCTCGCTTTGTTTTCCTCAGCTCTCTGACTACATACCTTTCTTTCAATGTTCTGTTTTACCTGGCCAGTTTTTTCCTCTCCTTCTCTTCCTCTTCCTCTTTCTGGGCAGATGTTAAACTCTCTGCGTCTGCCAGATTATCCACAGCGATGGCCAAGAAGACATTCAGTAGGATATCTGGTCAGGGGGTGATATTAAGGATTTTGTAGACCCATCGGATCATCAGCATGGCTTCTTGAAAACAATCCAAGGCTAAATGAATAATTAGTAACCTTTAATCTAACCTTTCTTCATCGGAAAGAAAAGTAATTTCTCAAATAGAGATGCTCAAAGACCCACAGTGAACTGTTTTTGGCTTTGTGGATGTATATCCCAAAGAAAGCATATCCTTCTGTCTTGCAACTGCTTCTTAAGAAGAGGTTAGAAATCAGATCTAATTTGATTCAAATCACACTCAGTCACACTGTGACCTATTTGATGGCATAGAATTGATCAGTATCCGAAAACAAATTTGGCTGTCAATCTCCCATATCCGCATAATCCAGGCCTATGTGCAGCTGTCTCATGTAGACCTATTTTGTGACAGGATACAGTTTCCACAGATGAAGAGGATGATGAAGTAGATGCAGACCAGCATGCCAGGGAAGGACGGTCCACCATATGCCAAAATGCCATCATACATCACAGAGTTCCAGTCTTCTCCAGTTAAGATCTGTGGAGACAGAAACAAATGGAATAAAAATCTAATCGGCAAAACATTTAAAAAAAAATTAAGTTATTTCACCCTTAATACAGTGAGAGACAATAATTAATTTCACTGTAAAACACATATAGTACTAGTGTAGTATCATTACCTGAAACACGGTGAGCAGAGACTGGGGGAAGTTGTCAAAGGTACTGCGTCGGGTACTCTCGTCGAAGTTGAACTTTCCCCCAAAGAGCTGCATGCCAAGCAGGGAGAAGATGATGATGAAGAGGAACAGCAGGAGCAACAGGGAAGCGATGGAACGAACAGAGTTTAGCAGGGAGGCCACCAGGTTGGACAGGGAGTTCCAGTATCTGGGGGAAGAGATGCCCAGTTAAAATTGTAAACTCTGTAAAGGCCAATATGTGTGAATGTGCAAAAACAAAAGTAGATAAAGCTGTAAGAGCACATAAATGAACTTTCATCTCTCACAAATACTCACTCAATTTGACTTTGTTTTCCAGTTAAATGTGTCATTGACTTCTTGTGCTGTAATGTGCTGTAAGTCAACACATCATTTTCTGTTTCCTCTATAGTGAGTGCAAGTATGTGTATTTGGTAATACAATAGTTCCTATTGCCTTTCATTGTCCAGTACTGCAGTAGGTGACTTACACATGAGTGTGTGTGCAGAAGGACAAATGGATACACATTCTTTGTCAGCAAAACTCTGCTCAAAGTCAATACAAAAAGTGTCTTTATTAACCTGGTTATTTTGAAGATTCTCAGCAAGCGTACACAACGCAACACAGAGATGCCGAGAGGAGACATAATCTTAATTTCCACCAGAATGGTCTCAAGAATTCCTCCACATACAACAAAGCTGTCGAATCGATTGAAGAGCGAAACAAAGTATGCCTGTGGAGAGAAAGTTAAATCAAAGAAAAGTACAATTTTATCAGTTTACATTTTTTTTTAACTAAACTTATAATTCAGGCAATGCAACCAAACAAACAAATTAAGCCAAAGTTCCTAGCTACTTTCAACTAAATTTGTGCTTTTAGCCTCCTACCTGTAGGCCCAGACTGTACATCTTCAGCAGCATCTCACCGGTAAAGAGTGCTAACAACACCTTATTAGCTATGTCTGAGGAGAAGAAAGGGATGAAGAAAGGAGGAAAGTGAAAAACGTTAAAAGGGAAGTCAACATAAAAAACAATGCAAAAAGGTGAACAATTTAGTGACATCAGTGTTTGTCTATACAAGGGTTGGTGGGTGTGCTTAGATACCTTGTACATCGGTTAACCACCGAGGCTGCTGGTGATGTTCAGAGGCAATGGTCAGAGTGTTGAGGAAAACCAGGAAGATGACCAGCCAGTAGAAAACCTGCGATTTGACTGCTGCACGACACTTCCTCCTACACAGCCTGTTCCACCTCCTAGAGTATCGGCTGAGAGCAGAGAGGGTAAGGTAGAGAGAGAAAGAAATAGAAAGGTGAGGAAAGATGGGAAAGAGGAGAGGTGGGAAAAGAGAGAAAGAGATGCAGGAGGGTCAGAGTCAAGAGAAGGAGGGCGGAGGGAGGGGGAGATGGTGAGAGAAAGACAGAAAGAGCAGAGGGTGGGGTACAAATAAGCAGAAAAGAGAGAAAAGAAAGCGGAAGAGTGAAGGTGCAAGAGAAAAGAAATGAGAGAAAACAAAGTATAATCAAAAGAAATGAGTGAAGAAGAGAGTGGAAAACAAACAGTGGAGGAGAGAGAAGAAAAAGAAAGAGTCAATTAGTCCGTCTACAGAGTAGTGATGACATCACCCCTCGGCCCTTGGTTGTCTGTTGTTTGAGAGCAGAGCTGTGGAACGGAGTTAGACATCCTCAAAGACGTTTCACACCAAGGAAACATGAAGAGCTTTATTGTAGAATGAGATATGCACCGTTTAAGAAAAAAAAAGAAACACTTATTCTTACGAAATGATTGAAGGCACAAATTTAAAGTGAAATGTGTTATAGTGTGATTCACACTTCAAAGGAAATTCATGCATCAAAAGAAGTGGTTCATTTTAGCGTAAAAAAAAAGGCTTTTTACACATTTCCACATGTTAGGTGCTAGGCTATGTGAAAACTTGTAATTTTCTTGCCCTCTACTGTTGAAAATAAAAGTTATTGTTTTTGGTAATTGCCAGCTTCACACCTCACAGTCACATCTATGTGAATCAGTCCGCTCAAAGTGTAATATCATTTTTTACCATGTACCAATGATTTTACAGCTCAAATTTCATAATAGTCCTTTTCTCAGTAAGTAAAATCAAAGCATTTGCAGGCAGTAACCAGTGTTTTTGTTGTTCTAACCATGGAGAAGCAGAGAAGCATGAATCTCACTTCATAGTTTTATATGTTTATGTTTTATATGCATCACCCTGGACACTTTGAGGGAAGGATCCAAAAAGTCAATAAGCATTTATACATAACACATCCCAGCTACTAGTGCAGGAATAGCACAATTGCAACATGTGATTACAAGAATTTGCTGCAAATTACCTTAAAAGTTAATGAGGCAACAATAATTTGTTAATAATAGGCTGCTTTAAGACAAAGTGGATAAAAAACTGATTCAGATTCTATTTAATTAAACATTGTACCACACTGTTTCACCATAACAAAGAGAAGGAAATATACATATTTTAGATCCAAAAGTTTAATTCATGACAACAAAATAAAGTCACAACATAGCTGCACTTAAAAGGTATCTATTTTTTCTGATTTTGTTGTCTATCCATTATTTGTACTTGACCCCTTTTCTCTACCACCAGACATGGTTGGGAGGAGATTTGTCAAGTCCTCTTTTCAAACAGGTCAGCACAGCTCACCAGGAAGTGTTCTACCTCTCTGCGCCTTTACAAAATTAATATTCCAGCAGTCCTCTGTTTGTGTGTGAGCTGTTTAAAGTCAGTTATGGCACACTGAATGTTACATGAGACACAACTCACGACACGACACAAGCGGACATGCACTCTCAAGTCGAAGATGGGCCTATTTTAACATTTCTGTGATTGTAATTTGGGAATACATCTTGCGGGACCTTAAAAACAGCTTGTGTAACTATTGTCATATAATATTGTATATCAACTTCATTTCTTTTCAAAGAGCAATAAAGCTCTCTCTCGTACACATACACACATATCCAGCGACCTACAAATACCACAGCAGTAGAGATGTTAGAGCAGGTGAGGTAAAGGACTATGGTAAACAACATGTACTAACCTGAACTTGGATTTGGAGATCCTATTTCTGGAACACAGAAAACAGAATGGATTATACACACACACATAACACACATATAGACAGGTACACAACATGAAAGGGGTGATTTGAGAGGGATACATTGGGATGGCTTCCCTCATTACCAAAAACATTTTAGCAAATAAGCGCCTTGATCAACTTAGTTGTGTGTCTCCAGTATTTATTGCACTTTTGAGATGCAATTAGCTTGTATCAAGAAGTAAACATTTGCTAGTTTAAGTGTAAAAGCTTCTGTCATCTCTCTGCACAACCCTAAGATGATCAATGAACTTGCTAAAATGAAATCATTTGCATGCACCCATTGGTAACAGATTGTGGGTACAATACAGTAATATGAACATCATTATTGTCACCCACTGTTCATTTGAACAAATCACCCCCAGCAAACATTTATACAGTGGCATCCAGTCAAAAGAAATAATGCTGAGTTTGAGTTTCCTCCAATCAACCCTGGTGTGAAAAAACACAATTTATTAGTAGAAAAAATGTCTGTTGATTGTTCACCACTGTAACAGCAAAAGTACAGTACATACATAAAGAACTGAGGACAAGAGATTATGGAAGACATTTTTTTCTTTGGAAAGCATGGAGAAGAGAACATATCAAATTATTTTAATCTGTTGTGTTCAGATTAAATTATTTGACCATGGGTTCTACCTGTAACTTGAATGTGTGATTTAAAGTCACACACCAACCACACATCACCAAGGGTTGATTAATGTTTGATAACCAAACCTGATGCACATAAAAGTACAATGGTTTGGTTAATGGTTGAATACATTGACCATGTTAAATAATGCAATGGTTGGTGTTTTGTCTTCTTTCATTGCAGTGCACAATTTTGTTTTTTAAAAATAAATCATATCAATATGTTTTTATATTCATTTTGAGTAATTCTATTTTGAATTACTCAACACAATTGAGTAATTCAAAATATAAGGTGGTAGTATCAATAAAACCCTCCAACTTTCAGGTTGTTGTGAGCGACTGTGTACTGAGTTTGTTTGTAAAAGCGGTTGAATTGACTGACCGGCTGACTGACCGACTGACTGAAGCAATGAAATGACTCACTGACTGACTGAACGAAAGAATAAAATGACTGACTGGCTGGATATGGAGGCTGACAGTACACACGTCTCTTGGCACCGAAGTAGTTTCTACCCCGAGGTCTGTCTCCATAGCGATGTGAAGAAGAACTGACAAACACTGAAAGTCTCAAGTCTTATCTCCATAATGGTGTGAGCAAACGCCCCTGGCCAAACTTGTTGCGGTCTCATAGAGGAAAGATGAGGGCTCGTATTTCCAGTCCTGGCAAGGTTTACTATTCATCTAGTTCTAGACAGTCAGATTACTGAGAAACTCACTTTTTTTTTAAAATAAGACTCAATCAAAACTACAAGAGTGAATTCCGATAATGAAAATGGAGATTGATGCTGTAGACTTACACATTTTTATGTGACTTTTAAAGCCAAATGAGGTTTATTCTACAGCTGTTTTTGGAGTTATGAATGAGAAAATGATACTACAAGATATTTAATATATATTATTGGTATACAAGTAGTATATGATCTGATAGCGTTTAGAATTTTTAGCACAACATATGCATTAAATAGAATAATGAAAGTGGCTTACACACCATACAAAAGAACTGCTTCATTAAGTCTGTTTCTATAAACATTTTCAAGAAAATCTGGCATAACGTGTTGAATTTCCGGCACTTCCAGATGATTATGATGCGACATATCCTTTGTTTTAAGTTGTTTTGGGCTGACTGGGGACGAATAAACACAAACAGCAAAACAAAGACAAAGTAACAGATGGACAGCAAGAGTACAAATATACAACAGTGTGCCATCAAAGTGTGCCTATGGCTTTTACTATCCCTCTGGTCAGTATGTTTTTGATTCACTTTGATTTGAAGTTGTACATTTTACTCTGGATTTTTTTTTGTATGTAGTTGTGTTCGCTTGGGTGTGTTGAAGTGGGCCCGCTGAGGTCACAGCTCCTGTGTGGCCTTGTGTCTAAGAAAGAAAGCAACGCACTTGTTTGAACAATTTAAAAAATGAAAGGCGAGTGAGTCAGCTGTTCGTGAGCTCCCACAGGGGAGGAGGAAAGCACTTTACCAGCATACACACAAAGTAGAGAAAGAGAGAGGCGAGCAGAAAGAAAAAGCAAGAGAAAAAAAAAAAGCTCTTTTACTATTAGATGAGATGTAACTATGACTGATGTCCCGCTTTTCTACTGTTTGGGAAGCCCAACATGGGGAAAAGTTCGAGAAGCACTTTGGCCTCACGTGACAAGCTTCTACTATCATTTATTCATTTAATGAGCTTATGTAATGTTTTCTGTAAGAAACATTGTAACGGACCAGTTCTGTAACAAGTAAAACTGAAATGACACCAGATATTCTTTGAAAATACTGTATTTCCAAATCTGATTATTTTCATATTTTAAGTTTCAACAACCTTGGGATTTACGGCATAAAGCCTTTTCATAACTCCACTGGATGTAATTATATTTTATAAATATATGTACTTATATAACTATAAACATACCTGTAATTCTTGAACTGAAAAAAATACTTTTTGGAAATACAAATATGTTCACCTGACAGGGATGACACATCTGTGTAGGCTCTGTATGCATTAAGAATGAGGGACACGTTGGCTTCTTCAGAACTGAGCCAGATCACAAAAATTAAGTATTAGTCTAGGATTAACTCTTTCGCCATACCAGATCAAGTTTACAGATTTCTGGACCCTGTCTATTAACATTTTATGAGCTCGGAGTATGATAGCTACCCACTATTACTCTTACATAACTATTATTGCTGCATGAATTCCTTGATACCTTCATGAGCTTAATGAGAGAAAGGTCCGACTTTGTGAGATCATTGCAGGATAGTGGCAGGATAACTCACCATGGCTAACACTGAAATACTAAGACAGGAAAGATGCAGGATAAAACTTTATAGAAGGTGTATGAGAGAGCTAAGAAAAAAGAGGAAAGAGGTTTAGGAGAGGGTGAGGTACTTACGCTAGCCGGGTACAGCAGGTCTCCCCCTCTACGTCTCCCCCAGGGGCGTTGTCTGTGTTGACTGATTCATTCTCACTAGCTGGCATGCTCACTGAGAGACAGAGAGGAGAAGAGGCAGAGAAAAAGAGAAGAAAGAGATGGGAAGAAAAACAAAAAGGAAATAAAGAGAAAGATAAATTAACAGGACAGACAAATAGGTCGTACATCTTTGCTTACATCATTCTCATGCTGGCTTGTACTACTTTATTGCCTACTCCACACACAGTTTGACTACAAAAAGTCAACACAGCGCTGCTACACTCAGTTTTCTATTGGCGAGTGCTGAGCAGCTCCACCAGACACTGGGTCAAACCGAGCTAAAATCCACACAACTCCTTCCTGCTGGTGTTAAAATGGCCTATGAAGGGATCGATCTTGCCCCTGTATACAGACTAATTAAAAGATGCTTTGATGAGTAGGGATTCACAAGTCAGCATTGTCCAACCATTCTAATTAAGACACACTTGAGTCGATAAAGCCCCAAATTTTGTACTGGTTGCCTAAACTAATTACTCACTGAGTTGCCATACTAGCAATATTTACTGGTTAGGGATTCTGGGACGCAACCTGTACAACAGCTATTAGGGTGGATTTCGACTTCTAAGCTGAGGGATTTCTCAACTAAGGGTGAATTAAATCTTAACAAAACCCCTTTGTGATTTTATTGCTCATAAAAAAGTGAAAGAATAAACAGGATGTAGATTTCAGTCTTCTGGCTTCAAATGTTGCAGGGGATACTTGAGCTTAACTGCAGCCAAGGTTTTGAAAAAACTCACTTTTTATTCAGTGTTCTAACATTTAATCAAGCTGTGAAAGCTTTGACAGGATTTATGTCAATGTAAACATCTGAGAATTAACTCAGTTACTAGTCCAATCCTACGTGTTTGTAAAGCTACAAGGATGCAGAAAATGCACCACTTTGTCCTTATTTAAAGATAGGTGTAATGATCTGTAAAGATGGATAGATGAATACAGTGAAGATGGGGGCAGAGACTGCTGTGGGGAAAGGACAAGAGTAATAGGTATTGTCAGTTAAGGATGTAAAAGTATTAAAGAGGAAAAATAGGGAGAAAAAACTGAAAAAAAAAATGTGAGATGGCAATGGAGGAGAGAGGGATGGAAGGATTGAGGGAGGTATGGATGGAGGGAGAGAGAGGGATCAATGTGTGGATGGCTGGTTGAGAGACTGATATGAAGTGATACATTGCTTTTTATTGCTTCTGTCAGTCTTTGCCTGCCTGCGGGAATGAGCTGCACTCCCCTCACTGTCACCTCAAACACTTATTGTAACACCCTCTGGATATCAGAGTCAGATACTGCACACGAATCTCAATGTCTCTCGTCTTAAAATAAGATATCCACTGTTAAAAAAACAGAAAAAAACCACTACCCTTGCCAAACAAGTGCTAGCGTGAAACCAAGGAACATGATCAGCATTTAAAGATAAGAGGACATTTTAAACTAAACTAAAACTAAATCTAAACTAAATTAAATGAAATCTTGGCTTGACTTGAATGATCTTTTTACTTACTAAAACTCTCTCTGACTTTTTGGAGATAAATTTTACACCCAAAAATGAAACACATAGACTTTTACTGCAATTGTGCTCTATTATATAAGCTCCATACACAATTTTCCACCCTGACATTGGCCGTCCAGCATTCCTACTGAGATTTTTAATAGTGTTTCATGCAGATTTGCTAATGAGAAATCTAGAAATCTACCATTAAATAAGACAAACTGTACTGAAAATGTAGCTTAAGTACCAGTTATATGGCCTTAAATAAAGATGAGCATAAAATGCTAAGCTCTATCTATCTAAATAGTAAAGCAAAGAAAACCAAGCAAGCGAAGTCTCTCTCAGCATGCAGTCGGTCATCCCAAGCTTAAGGGGGCAGCAGTCATTAAGCCATTCATCATTCCAAGTCCTGAGTGAAAACATAAAAACTAGAAAAAAGTTTGGTTGGTTTTATAATGACATTAACATTATGGTATTCTAAATTCACTAAAGGATTTTTGCATTAGGTTTAATATAAAATAATAAATAAAATCTGTAGTAATGAAAGATGTGAAATACTGTTGATATAAGAAACAAAACAAAACAAAACAAAAAAAACCCTGTTTTATATCATAAGCTTGCCAGTGTTATTCATCAATGTAACTATAATGGGTGAACAGTGTATGAGGTCAATGTACTTTGACATGTTTGTGATGGATGAATTCAGTGTTGTAGAGATCAGTATGGTCTCTTTGAACATTAGAGCCTCTGTTATGAACACGCTGCATGTTCCCTCACCTCGACACGTGCCACCTGCTGCTATGCTACTTAGTTAAAAGCACTCTGGGCCCTCCGGTCTCTCCCGAGGCTATAGCCTTTCAAATATATAACCAGCCTGGTGCCTTCTCCTCAATGGAGCTCTGAACTAGTTTAGTACCTATTGTTAGAGTAAACCCCAAAGACCAGAGACACGGAGAGGGGGGGAGGGAGGAAGGGAATGAGAAAGACAGGGAAGGGTCAAACTTTCTCAACAGAAAGAACGATTCATTCATTCTTGCCAATGTCAAAAATAACCATAATATATTAAACTGAAATCATGATATGATGGATTGTTCATATTCATTCATTATAGTAACCTATGTAAGTATATGTAAAAAAAATATGTGTGTGTGCTAGTGTTGAAATCTGTTTTGTGTCTGTCAAAATACTCACAGAGTATTTTCTGATATTTCAAGCAGTGAAAATTTAAACTAACATACCTCAAACTGACCAAAAATCGGATTAAACTAATTCAAATCCTTGTCTCAATTCATAACACAAAGCTTAACATGCAGTATTCCCATAATTCAATAAGATTATTGAATTGAGTTGAACTGAATTGTCGTCTTTTTTCCTAACTTAGCAACTGCCACATTAAGAGGGATTTAAAATCATGTTTTTAAATTCAAATCTATCTGTCCGTTAGCTTTTAGTGTCAAAGCTAGCATGACTAGAAACGATGCAGGAGGATTCTAGGGAAAGGAATCTAGAAAAACAACAAGGAGAGGACTGCGGCATCACAAATGTTACTAATGTTTTTAATTGTCATACAAGGTAAGTAAACGGCACTCCAGTTGTTCTCTGTGATGACACTGTGTTCTCGTTGTTCCCTTTCAAACATTTCAGGCAGGTGCGGACCGTTTCCTTTCCTATGAAACTAGGAAGCAGGACAGTGGCTGCATCTCAATACACTAATGTTGTTTCCTCTCTTTGTCCTTATTTCCTGTTCTTAAGATTTGAGTGCAATGAAGACATGCAGTATTGCCAGTATAGTATTTGGAGGCTAAATTCCATTGCTACAGAATATGGACAAGAGATTAGCTTTCTTCAGTGGTAGGTATACAAAAAGGCTGAGAGGAAGACAATGAGAATAAACAACTTCACAGTGTTGAGAGGAAGGCACTGCACCCTCTGCTTTGAAGCTCTGGAGGGGGCAGAAAAAGATGCTTAATCCAGTGCAGGGAGACAGGAGAGGAGACGAGAAAAGAGGAGAGGAGAAGAGAGGAGAGAAGAGAAGAGAGGAGAGGAGAGCAGAGGAGAGATTAAAAATAAAAGTGTAGGGGGAAGAAAGACGGAAAGAGGTTGCAGTCCGCTTGCATGTCTAGAATCAGGTTTCCAGTAAATCTTTAACTACTGTTGGACCATGCAGACAGACGCACACGCCTTACGAAGGAAAGCTGCATTTTTCTTCACGGCTCCACGCAGAGACTGAAAACGATGACTCTTACCTGGGGATAGAGAGTACGGCTCAGCAAGACAAACACACACACACACACAAGAAGCAGGGATACACACAAGTAAGCATGTACCACCGGAACAAATGCAGAAATGCACGCAACGCTGTAAATGCAAACACAAATAATCACATGTATTCATACCGGCTCTGAATCCGCTCACAACCTGTCACAAAGAAACATGATCGCTTCTGCAAAAAAAAAAAACATTCGCTCTTTACAGTCACACTTAATTTCATCACTGCAGCTATAACTACAATGTGAGCTTATTTATCACACGTACCATTTACTCTCTCATCTTCTCCCTCTTTCATTCTGTAACAAACTAGTCAACACTCAAAATTTCTCTGAAGGCAGGTTAATGTATTTGATTCATGAGGCGCTACACAATACATTTATCTGTCCTACTCGCCTTCCTCTTGGCAAACACAACAGCTATTATTTTCTGTGACTGTCCACTTCACCCCTTCCTTTCACGCTATTTACATCTTTGTAAGCCTGCACATTCATCAGCATGCTCCTCCATACTGGGGTCACTCCCTTGTTGAATTGTTCTCATTTTTCCAGTATATCATTCATACTGCAAAATAGTACTAGCAATATTCTGTCATGAGTCAATTTGTACAATAGCAGGAATGAAAAAAAGAATACACAAATAGTGACGTCTGGCAAACATCAAGTACACACACATACATATGCAAATGCACTGCTGAACAGCTACACATGAATGCACTCATATAGGAGATGATTATACTCTAATCCATTCTAAATTAGCCAATCTCTGCACAGAGTTTATTAAAGCTTTGACTAAACAGCAGATGATAATGATAAATGAAACAAGGCCACTTGGGTACAACCATATTCAAAATCACGCGCACAGACACACACACACACACAAACACACACACATACACACACACCAACACACTACAAACAGCCAACAGAAATACACTTTGTATTCCTGAATGAAAACACAACTGTTGGACGATCTCAGAGAAAACAAGACACATGTAAGCTATGTATGCACATAGGAATGGGATGAATACTGTATTTATAACCATCATTATTGCAATTACTAACAACAAATAACAAGTGGGAGCCCCTCCGGCTCCACACCCTGGACACGTTTTATATTTCTCCAATTTAGTGTTGTCTGATGACCTTAATTGAGGCCACATGCAATAAAGTTGTTGAACAACAACATAGAATAATTGTGCTTATTCTTGAGTTTTCATCCTCAAAGCAAATGAAGCTTATCATGTCAAAATGTGGAAAAGCCAAGTTTCATTGGTGAGACAAAAAAAAAAAAAAAAGACTGGACATTTTCTTGCTTCAAAGAGAATGGGACAAACTATGTTATGAGTTCAGTTTTGAAAAATTCTACTGAAAAGATTTTAAGAGTATCAGCCAAATGCATGCTACACTTCAAATGTGTACAGACAGATCTGCATGACTACCACAGTCCAGTGGACAATAGAGTTGTCAATAGAGTTGTCTTCAGAGTTGTTTGTTTAAAGACTTTTGTTCCCAGGATAGATGGGATATTAAACCATCCTATGTGCTCTGGCAGATGATCTGAACCAAAGTGATCATTCTAAGAAAGTTTTTGTGCACATGCCCGACTACAATCAACTTCACACGAACACACATGACACAGAGACGCACACATACCGTCCTGAGAGTCAGTAGAGTGACTGAACCAGGCAAGCTTACTGGTCTTCTTACCCAGGTGGGCTGGAGACACTCCTACCACAGACAGCAGTGGCAGGCAGGACGCCAAAACAAGACGACAGCATGCAAGAACAAGATGGCAGAGGGTGAGAGCATGCAAGACACACGCACGTGCTCGCACGCACACACACACACACACACACACACACACACACACACACACACACACACACACACACACACACACACACTTATGTCCCTGAGATAGCAGGAAACACATCACATGTTACCTATTCTACAGTATACATGAATAAACAAAGCCCTACACACACACACTATTCACATCACATTATATATCATCACATTTGAGTGTATGTATTTGCATGTGTATATCTCAAAACACACACACACACATACACACATTGTTACTAAAAAAAAGTGAAAATCAATAGAGCAAATGACAACTTCTGCCACCCACAACACACACAGACACACAGACACACACACACACACACACACACTGTAGACATTTGTCTTCATATAAACACACCATTCACAGCACATCCATCAATATTATGCCCCTGTAGCTCTTCATGTAAAGATGGCATGATAGATAGACATGTAGAAATGTGTGTGTGTGGTCACTGTGTGTGGTCACTAGTGTGACTGGTTCATGATGTGAAATCCCATCTGTTCTCTGTCCCAGTTACCCTCTGTTATCTCTATCACACATTCACACACACACAAATGCACATACACTCTCTCTCTCTCTCTCTCTCTCTATTTCTATCACTCTGTTTCTGTCTCCTATCGCTTCTTAGGATGTGTGTATGTGTGCATTCGTGAGTCTATGCAAAATGTCCTGGGCAGCAGGGACAAACTGCCCTCCTTCATCTTCCCAGAGGAGGATCCATCCATCGAGGAGAGAGTGAGGGAGAGCAACAGAAAGAGCAAGTTGATTTTCCAGCTTCACAAACAGAGGGATGATTGATCTTTCTGATAGAGAACTGTGGATCATATGTATCGATCATTTTGTCAGATCATCTAAATCTAATGGCCTAGGTTATACCTCTAAGTAAAAGTAATGGACTGGATCTTTCACCTGACTGATATTCACAGTTGTGATACTCGTAAAATGATATTTCTATGCAGAATGTGTTTGATTTTAGTCCAAACCATATGCTTGTTTATATTGGACTAAACTGGATCAAACACTGTTACGCATTCTGTTTTATTTTTCCCTACAGTGAACTTGGGCTGAGATTAAGTCAACGACAACCATGGTTTGTCTGCACATTGTACGTAATTGTAGATGATCTGAATTTGTAAAACGAAAGATGCATCTCACTGTTATGATATGACATTTTCCAAATTGGGCAAAATGGGGGGAGGGAGGCATGTATTTGTTTGTTTGTTAATGTGGCAGTATCTCAAATACTGCTGATGTGTTTTTGCCACACTGATTGGCTCAGAGGAGCACAATGATAACAGGTGAAAACAAGTAGATTTGTTACGGATTAGCCACAGGGGAGTTGTGACTTATTTTCATTTAAATTGGGTCATTGCTCTTTTGACCATGTTCATTTCCTGAGAGTCACTAAAAGATTAGACAATAATTCCATTCTCTTTTCTGCCTTCATCAGTGTTTCTCAAAATAAGCCATAGCGCTTTGTAAGCATGCTCTGACTCTGTATGTCTTCAGCATTCATTCATTTATAAAACAGTTCACAGTACAAACTGTACATACTGAAGAGTGCATGCACAAAAATAGTACAGACATTTTGTCAAATCCCTGCCTCTATTTCTAACCATCCCTCTCTCAAGTTCTATTTATCATCTCTGAGATCAAATCTCCAGGTCAAAAGAGGCAGGCGATCTACTCTCCCTGCCCAGGAAATGTAACTCAGTCCTGGAGAGAGATGTGCCATCTGGAAGTGTTGTGGAGAGAGACAGGGTGTTAATTTGAGTGTGTAAATTTCTGTCAGGGCACAAGTGCCTGCATTCCTGAGGGTGTATGCCTACTGTACACTGGTGTGTGAGATTTTGCTTAAGTTAATGTGTGTTTGTTGTGTGTATGTGAGTGTGTGCCCAGAGGATATTTGCTGCAGTCTGACACATTCCACTAATATCTAAGCAGGTTTTAAACCTCAAGAGGATTCTGAGCCAAAGCAAGCAGACAATGTTACCTTCCTCTCAGTCTGTCAGTCAGTCACATTGTCAGCCATTCATTCACTGACTATGAGCCATAATCTCTACTTACAGATTTGACACAAACATGCACAAACACATACATGCACAACTTGGTGCACTCAACAAAAAATCTCTGCAGGCACAAACACTGTTATTCCAACCAGTTTCAAAAACACTGTCATACCCAAAATACAAAACAAAACATAACCACCAGTATAAAACAATTCATAAATACCATGCACATACTGTATACATAGAAAACTGCAGTTAACCAGTATACTGTCTCTCCTTTTTGGACTCTTTCATTGTTAAAATACAAACACACACAGAAACACAAACACACACGCTGCAGTACTCACGGTTTCTTGGTTTATCATCGTCCAGACCCTCCTCTTCATTCTCTGGGTCGATGTCTTCAGCTTGAGTGATCCAGTCTAAGTAGCCCTACACACACACACACACACACACGCACGCACGCACGCACGCACGCACGCACACACACACACACACACACACACACACACACACACACACACACACACACATACACACACACAAACATTGGTTGGTGGCACTGACTTTTATTTTGTTGCTTTATGTTTACCTTATTGATATACAGTTGTATTTATAATTACCATAGAACTATGTTTTTTGATCTTTCAAGTATTTTACCTTTTTTTACCTCCATATTCTTATGGCCTTCATCACTGGTAGTGGTAAAGGGTGGCCAATGATTTATGAAGTAACTGTGAGAACATGCAGTCTTAATTCGTATTTTACTTTGCACATCTTGTGGCCTTTCTTGAATATATTAATGTAATAGCAACACATTAACATTGTGTGTCACTTTGTGCCCGATTTAGCCACTGGAAAAAATTTTCCATTTCTCAAAGAGTGACAGTAATATGCAGAGTAGGCTTCAGTGAAACACACACACAGACACACACACACACACACACACAGCAGTCTACCTTGAGATCCTCCTCCAGCTGCTGTTTTTCTCTAAGTTTCTGGAAGTCGCCACGTGCCTTGGCCTTCTCCCTCTCCTTAGAAAACTCTCTGGGATGATGAGAGCAAGATGAAGGGATGGGGATAGAGACAAACAGGAAACAGAGGGAGGAGAAAAACAATCTGAACATCTCGACTGAATGTCTTGCAAAAAGAAATCATGTACAAATATTGTGATAACACTACTCTGAAAGACAGAACATCATACTTCAGAATAGGAAGGAGGGAAAACCTGCTGAAGAGAGAAAAGCGTTGCCAAGGAGAAAAAAAAGGTGTTAGTGTGCAAATACAGATGAAAGCGTAGATCCTGACAGGCACAGTGAAGCTTTTAGCTGCTCAGAATATTCTTATTACAGTCTTACTGATGGATGATAAATTCACCCACTGAAACCAATGCGATTCACATCTCAAATCACAAGATGCATCCAGATATATTTTTCAGATATTTGCAGCTCTGCTAACACAAAACATGATGAAGTGTGATGCGATGCAACTCACTGGAAACTGGTAAATATGGTAACTTCCGTATCTAGAGACAATGGACTTCTATATAAAACTATGTCAAAGGAGCAGCTCTGATGATTATTGGATGATACCAAATCACAAATACTCAGTTTCGATTGATGCAGATGACTCCTACATAAAACTTGGTGCACTGGTACTGTAGGCATGTGATTTGTGACACCCATCTGACTGACCAACAGTGGATAAGTGAAGTAATTTCATGTACTTTGAGGAGAGACAGAGAAACTGCAAGGCAGTTAGGGATGCTTGTAGTCTGGAATGATTGAATCAAGGGACCACATAGTTTATATGAATAAGAGCAACAACTAAAATTCATGTGCTTTGGATTTAAATTCAGCCCAAAGTGTTCAACAGAGCACAAAAAAGTTGTTTTCCTCTGACCTTTTCAATTGTATTTATCTGTATTGTTACTGTCCCAGGGTAGCAGAGCCCCAGCTACTCCCAGGGCTGCCAGGAGATGTTGTTCCTGCAGTGTGTTCTACCGCTGGGTCTCCTCACAGGTGCAATGTGTTTGGTACAACCCCCACAGGGAGGGACGGAGAGGGAGCACCTCACCAGCTTTTACCACCTTGGCTTGCTCCTGTCACTTGAGGAGAGGTGGCTCTGCACTGAGGTCGTCCTGCATCACTGAACTTCTCACCTTTTGTCTGGCATCTCATTCTTTCGGTCACTACCCAGAGATTCTGGCCATAGGTTGCAATGAGGACATACCGTTTAACTGAGAGCTGTACTTTGTGCCTCAGCTTTTTCTCCATAGACTTATGGATGTTTTTTAGAAAAAAAAGCATGATGAGTATGATTCCTGCTTTTTCAAATGGGTACATTTCAAGATAATTACTTAAACAGTATTCTTAGGATTTTGGAGGTGATGTGGACAAAGAGGACATGACGAAAGATGATTTAAAACAACTAAGATCAATGTTAGGAGAGCGTGAAATATTGAAAAATTATGATGAAACCCGATGAAATTACTTCCAGGTGTCAGGATGGAGGAAAGAATTAAGGAACATTTGATTAAACTCTGGGGAAGGTCAAAGTCAGGTTACAGCCAAAGACACAATTTGTACAAAGAATTAATTTGGATGAGAGCTGACAGGAGTTGGGAGGCTTTTGCAGTTTAATTCACATTTCAAGGTCCTGGATAAGATAGACCCAATTGCAGCACAAACAACACCAGTATATATTTTACAGTCTTTATTCCATACAATGTCAAGGCAATAGTGGCACTGTCAGAGAAATGCAGTTTTGGTGAGTATTCACTGCTGGAAGGCCATAGGCAGGGCATTGTGGACTAGGCTGCTTCAGCAGCAGGTAAACAGGCAGCAGAGCAGGTATAATCAGAGAAGATGGCAGAGCAGCAATCAGAATGTCTCTCAGCCACAAGCAGACAAAGACCAGGGAACAGGCAGGCAGAACTCAGAGTCAGGGACAGAAGGCTGGTGGGTTTACTGGGACAGAGACGAGGAGCGACGGTCGGAAACGAGCCAGTCAGGAACCAGGAAGGCAGTCTGGAGATGAAGGCCCCATCATCTGTTGCTTCTCCCCAAGGAATGGTCCTCCAGAGACTAGTCTGGTGGAGGCAAAGTGTGGGCTCCATGACGGGCAGGCATCTTAGCTGGCTGGTCAGGATGACACCAATGAAAATTAGCAATGAGGCTGGGGTTGATGATGAAACAAACAGGAACCCAAGATCTCTCTTCTGGGCCACTCCCAGTCCACCAAGTACTGGAGGCCTCTCCCCCGCCGGCAGGAGCGCATCAGGTGATGCACGGTGTAGACCCCGCATCAACGATACGTGGAGGATTCCATGCAGAGGAGCATGTCTTGGATGGAGAGCCACACTCGCTGACCCGCTTGGTAAGTAGGTGCAGGGGTGTCAACAGACCAGAGGATGGAATAGGCCCGGAGCAAGGTTCTGCGGTAGCGGTGGATGAAGGCTTGGCTAGACAAGCAGGAAACCTCCTTCTCCGTGGTGGGGAACAATGGTGGTTGATAGCCATAGGCACATTGGAAAGGAGAGACAAGATATGACCAAGGGAGGATGGACTGTGGCCCCTTTCCAGATTCTTCTGCTCTCTGGAACTGCCAGGACAGGGCTTCAGGCTTGGCATTATGGGACCCTGGGTGGTAGGAGAGGGTAAAGTTGAACCGAGCAAAGAACAGGCACCAACAGGCTTGGCAGGAATTCAGTCTTTTAGCTGATTGGATGTACTAAGTTCTTGTGGTCAAGTCCACACAGGAAAAGGCCCTTTGGTACCCTCCAACCAATGATGCCACCATCAAGGGCCATCTTCACTGCCAGCAGGTCCCCGTTGCCAATGTCACAATTCCTCTCGGCAGGCAACAAACACAGAGAGAAGGCAGATTGGTGGAGCTTCTGGTCAGTGGCAGAGTGCTGGGACAGGATGGCCCCTATCCCCAAGGGCAGGCTTTGTCAGTGGAGGGTGAAAACTTGAATGGCACCATGGAGGTCAGGGCAGTGAGAGGAGCTGCCACGGAACTGTAACTGCAGGTGAAGTGGCGGTAGAAATTGGAAAAACCCAGGAAGCACTGCGGCTGTTTGCGGGTCTCAGGAATAGGGGCCAAGAGCTGATGGCAGAGACTTTAGCTGGATTCATTATTACACTGTCTTGTGCAACTATGTACCCCAGGACTGACACTGAAAGGAACTCACACTTCTCAGCTTTGACAGACAGGGGAGTTCTCAAGAAGGTGCTGGAGGATGGCTTGACAATGGTGAATATGCACCTCCCTGGACTGAGAAAAAATGAGAATGTCATCCAGGTAGACAAAGATGAACCGGTTGAGCATGTCTTGAAGAACGTCGTTTACCTGGGCCTGGGAGATAGAGGGGGCATTGGTGAGGCTAGATGGCATGATGAGGTACTCGTAGTGCCCTATCGGGGTGTTGAAGGCTGTCTTCCACTCGTCTCCTTCTCTGATGCGGACAAGGTGGGAGGCATTGTTCAAGTCGATCTTGGTGAAAATGGTGGCCCCCTGGAGCAGCTGAGTGGTAATGGGTACCTATTCTTGATAGTAATGTTATTTAGCCCTCGGTAGCCAATGTAGGGTCTCAGGGGCTTCTCCTTCTTCTCTTCGAAGAAAAAACCCGCCCCATCAGGAGAGGAAGGACAGATGAGACCTGCACCCAGAGAGTCATTGATGTATGTCTCTATGGCCTTTCTTTCAGGCTCAGACAGGGAGTACAGGTGCCTCTTGGGGGGTGAAGTCTCAGGCAAAAGGTCATAAGTGCAGTTGTAGGGGTGGTGCAGAGGAAAAGATGTGGTTTTGGTTTTACTGAAGACCATGCAGAAGTCATGGTACTCTGGTGGCATCCTGGAGAGATCGGATGAGGAGCTGAGGTTGGGGGATTGAAGTGGCAAGGAGGCTTGCTGCAAGCACCTAAGATGACAGGAGGGGCTCCACTCCTGAACGGCCCCCGTGACCCAGTTGATGTGAAGGTTGTGAAGACGGAGCCAAGAATATCCCAGGATGAGAGGCAGATGGAGTGAGCTCAGGATGTGAAACTTAATTGTTTCGTGGTGGTTGATGGAGAGCAGCAGATGGACCGGGGAGATTTGGTGTGTGACGTTGCCCAAGATCTGTCCATCTAGGGCTCTAGTGGGAACCGGCTGTGGCAAGGGAACCCACCTGAACACCAACTAATGGGCCAGCTCCTCTTCAGTAATACAGGCATCAGCCCCAGAGTCAATGAAGGTTGCCATGGTGTGAGGACCGTCTGGAAAGAGTCAGGCCTGGAGCAGAGCTCTTTGGGGACAGGGAAATGCTAGGGAAGTTGGGCTCACAAGGATCTTCCCCATTGCTGATAAGCCCTGGCTTTTGTTCGAAATCTTGAGATGAGATGCCCTGTTGCTCCACAGTAGAGGCAGAGGTTGGCCTTATTATAGGCCTTGTTATTCCACTTGCTTCGGCTGGCTCTAGCACGAAAGCCTGTGGAGCAGTTCTTTCACCCTGTTTCAGTCCAATCAGGCCTCTAATTGCCCCAGGACCACAGGTTTCCAAGCCAAACATCTTGTGAAGCTCTGTGGCAAACAGGTCAAAGGAAGCACAGGCTGGTGACCATCTCTCCCACTCGGCTGTCCCCCATAACTGAGTTCTGCCCGTCAGATGGTTGATGGCAGAGGTAACCTTCACGAGGCAGTCCAGTGATGAAGGCAAGACAGCTTAGTATAGTAGCATAGACAATCCGACAAAGAGGGAGTGGACCGAGGCAGCGTATATACTGTCTTGATTGAAGATGATGAGCAGGTGGGAGCACCAGGTGAAAGTGGTTGAACTAATGAGGGGTGTGGCAGAGCAGAGAGTGAGACTGGAAAATTCCCACAGCAACAGGTGAGGGGAAGAGCAGACTCTGACAGGCCCACTGACAAGTAAACGCTACAAGTGTGAATATTTTGAATTAAGAGTATCATTAGAGTCAGTACCTGCTAGTTGGATATCTCACATTTTTTGTTGGGTTTGTTTGCTGAATATAAAGTTTGTTTTTATATTATAATGTGCAATTATATGGTGTGTTTTGCAACCACGGGAGTCTGAAAGTATCTGACTCAGTTGAATATTCTTAATCAAATATTTTGCAATCAGTACAGAGATTTTAACTAAACATGGGTGATGTTTATTTATGTAAGGCTTATCATTGATTTTTACAGTCTGTCTCTAGGTTGAGAGAAAATTAGTGTGTGTGTGTATGTGTTCTTTGTGAAATCTACACACACACACACACACACACACACAAACACAGATCTATGTGCATTAGGACAAACTACTGTTGTATCACTTTTCAACACATTAGCAGAAGACCCAGCCCTATTTATCTGTGTTTGTGTGTGTCAGTGTGTGTGTGTGTGTGTGTGTGTGTGTGTGTGTGTGTGTGTGTGTGTGTAGTTGTGTGAAACAGTTCTGCAAGACTCTGAGCATCACTCTCATTTTCAGCTTCTCATTTTTCTGTCCTAAATCATCTTTGAATTGTCTCTTTTGTCTTTTTTTGTGTCTTTTTGTCTTGCTTTCTCTCTCTACTGATTCTCTTTCAGGTCAATCATATTCTCTATTCATTCTATTTACAAATCACATCAAATCGAGACAAACACAGTCACACCCGATGTTTCTGTCTCTCTGTCGCTCTCCTTCCTGTTTAGCCATTAGTTATTATGCCAATCTGAGACCCACACACACGCCATGGAGGAAGCAGTTGGTAAAAGGTCAGGCTGTGTAGTGTGTTGACAGCATCATTAGTCAGAAGTCAGACAAAGAGTCAGACAGCCAAACCCCCCAAGCTGCTTGGACCAGATAGACCTTTATTATTTTTCCCACAATGCTGCTGTCACATCACTGTGGGTATGGAGTGTCAGTTTTGGGTCAGTCAGTCAGAGGTGAGACACTTCATTCTCCTAAACCTGTTCCCTACCTAGGTTCATCATAGCAAGTGAAAAAACTATAAGAACAAGTAGAAGACACACTAATGTGAAACTTTTTACACATTTGCTGTAAATTTTCACACTACTCTCCAAAAATCTCTTCATATTCAAAATGATACTTAATTGCAGTGGAGTGAATCTGGAGGTTGTTAGATTGGCCAATGATCTAGTGAGGGGCAATAACCATAAACATAAAGACAAGGTTTAGCAGAAAAAAGAAGATTGAATTTAATACACTTTTAATTGTTTTTAACCAGAGGTACCAGGACCCATTAATAAATGTGAATAAGTTCAGTAACAAATATTTCTAGCCAGGGAAAAGATTATCTCACTTCAATGATGGATCTAATAACTGCATCATTAAATGTATGTATTTAAAAAATTGTACATACATTACTATTTATTTATTTACTTAACTGGAAAACACTTCTAAGGTTTGGTGATGTGGTATCATTTAGGCCAATTTTTAAGGGACATCATCTTGGAAAGTATTCATGCTGTGATGCCTTAGTTGTGGCTGTGCTTTACGTTCTGTTTTATTTCATAAGCAGTTACTGACTGGGGATGTGCTATGGTAATGAGTATCTGTTTTAAAAATATATATATATTCAAGAATTTAGTTTTTTAAGGATTTAGGCAAAACTTATTTGTATGCACAAACTTTGGGGTACACTTTAGAATGTTTTTTTATATACTTCCAAAAGATGAAACTCAACTGCACGCTGCAAAGTATTTGTCAATATCTTTATAGTGGTCCACAAACAGCTTTTATTTGGCATGGTATTAGGCTGTGTCCACTGGGAGTCTGAAATTATATCGCTAGCTTATGTTTCTCTACGTTTTAAATGGAGATGGCAGTGTACCATCCCAGCAGTGCTGAGAGTTGAGTGTTTTATGACTATAATAATACTACTCTTTAGCAGCAGCGGCGTAGCCTTGGAGTAAGAGAGGCAATATCAAAAAGGTCTCAACTGCAGTATACCCATCTGTCCTGCTGAATGTCCTTGAGACAGATGGTGAAGTGTAATTTCACTATGGTCAACTACAGTTATAATGACAAAAATGTACCTGCAGTTAATTTAGTTCAATGGGTGGAACTCTGAACCCACATACACATTTGGTTCTGTAATACACATCGCCAAATGTTATATGAACATCAGTGGCACTATCAAGTTGCACTTTTCTCTGTGCTACATGTGCTGGTGCTGTCTTTATACAATAGTCCTCAAACTGTACCTGTACCAGTTTCATCACAACACTTTCTTGCACTTGGTTAACTTGTGCACCATCTATGGACAGAAACAGGGAGTGGAAAGAAATAAAGAGTTCCCCCTGGGCAAAAACCAAGAGCATAGTTCTCCAAGAACAACAGCATAAAGGCGAGAAAGGGATGTTAGTTTTAAGTGACCTTTGACCCTGCCCTTACCCGCTTAATACCCCCAGAACCAAGTTTAGCACAAAGAAGGATCCGATGATGATTAAGGTGACAAAATACACCCAGGGCCACTTGTACCCTACTGCATCATTCACCTGGGTGGAGAGATTGAGGAATGGAGGAGAAGGACCAGAGAGGAGGAGACAGAGAGGTTGAATGGAGGGACAAAGGGTAGGGGACAGAAGGCAAGGAAAGAGGGGAGTGATGGGGAGAGGAGAGAAGATGGCAAAGGGCAGGGATGAAAGTGAGGAATGAGCAACAAGGAATGTTAGGAGGGAAGGGATGGGGAAAGGGAGGAAGGGAAGGGATTAGATCCTTAGTGAAAGTTCCCAACAGATGGACCCGTTTGCTTCTGGAGGCTCCCTGCTGGGATTATGGGGCATTCATAGTATTTGTCAGTGTCACTTAGTATGCAGCGTGGAAATATATTTGGTCAGCTGTATTTGAATTACAAAAGTTGTATTGGTTGATTTGGATATAGATTAGCTGTACAGAAAAGTGAGAATGACAGATGGTTATGAATGACCCACATTTTTTTAGTGTGAGGAATCTGAGCAGATGTAATTCTGTAAAGAAGGAAGGTTAGAGGTTAAAAAATGTTTTGATTCATTTCAGTTTCCCTCAAATCTGCTCATTTCAGGCTTAATCACTCTAGAGAGAAGGTATTATAGTTAGACACTTCAACAAACTGTGCAGCAAGACTCCCGTGGATTGGACATCATTACAGTCCTCATGACAAATTATGAAGTCTCAATGTCTTTCAGATCTATTGATAAAAAGCCACAAACAGTTTATTCTATATGTTAATTAATACTCATGGTAGTTTTGTTTATTTTGAATATTTTTTAGTATCAAATAATTTCTATGCAAAAAATGTTTTCATGGATGCTTATGAAAAATGCTATTCCCTACTCAGTACAGCCTTCCATCCCATAATTTCCATCTTTAATGCTGTGTTTAATCCGGACTCCACTCTGTCCTCAGAAGAACCTTTTTTGCCTGTTGTGTTTTCCCTGTGGTGCAAGTTTTTTTTTTTTTTTTTTTTTTTTTTTTAGTGTTCCACCTCCAAGGCTAACCTGAGGGGTTGAATTATTTATACCCCAGTGTGTCCCTACAGGCTGGGTGGTGCTTGTACTAAAACAGCGTGACTTGGCTGAGCGGGGTAAAATAGCACCCAGCTGGAGCAGAGCATTTATTGAAACAAAACAAGCACACACACACACACTGCAGGCAATTGGCAGCACATGCCACTAAACAAATATAAACTCGTTGTATGCACATGAACAGATAATATATGATGATCATATGTACATGAGACAAACATGTATGTGAACCACGAACATCTGACTAAAAGAAATACAGTAACATGAAAAAAGAGAGAATAAAAAATAAAAATAATGTTTGCATGTTCCTTAGTTTGTGTAATAAAGTGGTGTATATATGTTTAAACCTGTGCTGGTTACAAAAGAGTTTTTTATGTGTCCACCTGCCTATCACAGACAGGTTGTGACGGTATGTGGCCCCTCGTGGTCAACTGACATAAAAATAACAGAGACACGGGATCTATCACTGCTTTTTCTGTATGTGTGTGTGTGTGTGTGTGTGTGTGTTTCTCAAGCCTGTGACAAAGGATTGACTGAGTGGAACAGAAAAGAGAGAGAGCGGGAGATTTTGCTCAGTTCAGTGATCGTCAGTTCATCTTTTCTCCCCTGCAGAGGACTTATAGCCTCTACAGGGCATCTGGAATCCTTTTTATCGCTAGACTTCTAAGGCAAAACTGCTGCTACCACACTGCTCTTATTTGATTTTAATTTATTCTGTATACCACTTGACTGCACCAGGATAATCTGCAAATAAGTAAATATGCAAATGTTAATTTCTGGTTATTTGTGCTATGTCAGAAAATGTTTTAGGCTTTGAAATTCCGCCTGTGGTGTGTAGATGCTTATAGTTCAGTTTGTATTAATCCCTTTCTCTGTGTAGTAAATGAAATGATGATGATGGTCATGACAAGGATCATGATGATAAAGGCTGCACATGTTCAGATTACAGTTTACAATTGTGGCTTTATACAGCAATGTGGCTTTGAGACTATTAAATTAGTTCTAGTATTTAATTCTAGTAACAATTATACATAAATATAATATAATATAAACATACTTTAAATGTTTGTTCATGGGAGTCTTGTTGCATGGTCATTTATCATATTTAAAACACTACGTACAGCCACATTACAGACAGCACACATCCACAGATACACACACACATGACAACAGCACAGCCTCTTACCCGCTCAACACCCCCAGAACGAGATTGAGAACGAAAAAGGAGCCGAAGATGACGAGAGAGACAAAATAGACCCATGGCAGCTCATAGCCCATAGCATCCTGCATCTGAGAGAGAGAAGAGACAGAGGAGAGAGGGAGAAGGGGAGAAAAGGGGGGTTAACGGGAAGAGAGTCGGTGGGTCAAAAGAGAGAGAAGAGATAAAGGAAGTAGAAGATAAGGGAGGTGGAAGGAGGAAAGGGAAGAGAGCAGTGATCATCAGATCGTCATGAGAAATGTAGAGTGGTTTGAGAGGATTGACATAGAGAAACCGTAAATGATGGGGAGCGGTGGAGGTCAAGGACAGAAAAGTGTGTTGGAGAGGGAAAGAGAAGAAGAAAGGGAACAAGAAAATAGCAGTGCATGTTAAAAAGAGCAGTAGAGAGACTTGGCAAAGCAAGAGTGGCAGTAATGTATTGTGTGACTGAGTGTGTGTACAGTATAAAGCCTTTTGTCTGCTTGCTGGAGAGCAGGTCCTTGACGACAATGCACAATTAAGAACAACACTAAACAACACTGAAGCTCCTCTAAATCCTTTCTTGGCATGGTGGATGGGCCTTTACAGGAAAACACTGTGACTCTAAAATTGTTTATATAAACCAATTATATCCGGTTACTGAGGATTTACAACATGTGACACTTTAAAAATCCGAGTGAAATCAATAAATATGATTTGTTTCAGGATATCTAGTTGCAGAGAAATATGCAGCACAGTCATCTGGATATTGTATTAAGGATTGCATAAACAGAGAGAGACAGATTGTTACGGAGAGGTGGTGTGCACAAGGTGATGTCTGAACAGTTCAATAATCTAAAAGAAAACATTACATTATTAGTGTGTGTGCAAATTCAATTGATGGCCTTTTAAAATGCAATTCTTGAAAAAAATAAGAGAAAACCTAAATGTTTTAATTTGTTGAGTCCAAAAAACTTTTTAATTTCCACAGAGAGACTGCTGGACAGTGGGAGACAAAAAGTGAGACACTGCAGGAGAGGAGAAGCAGAGGGTTCGTTTGCTACGATGGCAGCAGATGTTGGATGTCATTAATCTATATTCCTGAAAATGTGAGACAATGAAAACTATGGAAATGCATGACCCAAACTTAATGAGCCATAGAGAGCAAATGTTTTTAAAGGCTTGCTGCTGTCTAAATGTTTTTCCATAATCATTTGTACTTATAACTCCTGATAAATAGACCCCATTCATTATAAAGAATGCTGGCTACACTAACACCCTAATAATCAGCAAACTGTGAGATTTAACAGATGTGTGTGTTGTGTATGTGTGTGTATATATGTGTGTGTGTGTGTGTGTGTGTGTGTGTGTGTGTGTGTGTGTGTGTACAGGAGGTTGCAGCAGACAGGGTAGTAACAGAGGGGGTGCAGAGCTAGTGCGCTCTCTGCTACATGCACACAGACAAACACACAAACTCACACTTGCACACGCATGCACACGCAAAACTGATTCAGACAGTAAAGTTTATAACCAGATTGGCATTACATCAGCTCAAACATCATCCTTTCAACTAATTTCTGTACCAGTGTGACTGAAAATCTTTCAACTTTTTTATTACTTTAAATATTCTGATGTATTATCATTACACAACCCAAACTGCCACATTTATTGCAGTTTTGGAGGCGTTTCCATAATCCTCAAAGACTCTTTTGTCCATATGAAAAACTGCCAAAACTGCGGTAAGTGTTGTCCAAGGACTTGTGGGTTTCTGAAAGATCACCAGGGATTTAAATTTCAGAGAAACTCATGCTTAGGTCTGTGGCTCAAATATGATGATAATGAATGAGATGTACAAAGTGGAGAAATCTGATTGCTGAAAAACAGCATGATGTCATTGCATTATTAGCACTGTTATTACAGGAATTCAGTTGAAAAGTGACGTTTTGAAAATCCCAAGAAACTGGAACTTATCTGTACGACATGAGTGCTTTCCACTGGTGAGTCACTGGGTTTTAGTAACTGCAGTGTCCTGCCACAGTCCTGCTGGGTAACAGCTGACTCTGTGTTATGAGTCTGAGTTGGCTGAGCAAAGCCAACAACTCTAGTTAATGTTTGAGAGAACACACTGGTGCATGTTAATGTAATTACAGATGGTGTTTCATGACATCTGGGCCATTGCTAGCTATTAAAACAGCATTGTATTGCTCCAAAAATATAAATTGTAATTTTTCTTTATTCTACATAATTAATTCTTTTTTACCTTGACGTCAGTGATATTGTAATTGTGGTGTAAAGTCACACCTCCATTACAGGGGTCTAAAGCAAATGCTTTTTCCGGAAGGCACATATGGGAGCTTGATTGAACCTTCCTCAACATTGATCAACAGCACAGACTAATCTATTGGTTTATTTAGCTGGACAGGACTGCTGCATGCTTCTGGCCATTTACTGAGGAAGAGGAAGGAGGGGGTGCATTTCTATGTTTGTGTGACTGCACATATGTGGTGTGTGTGTGTGTATTCACTTCATACTTGAATCAAATGTTGGGAGTCTACTCACGTTCCAAATTAATCAGCACCTTCAATTACACAGTGTATTGTCTGCATCGATTTAACCTGAGATATGAGCTAACACACACACACACACAGCACAATCTGTGTGCATGTGTGTGAATATCTTTTGAACAATCTGTACGTGCATACCTGCCTTTCTGTAAAAAACATTTGTGTTATTATTTTATATTGTTTTTAAAAGCACTCATGTGGTACTGATGTTGCAAATATACATACAATATTTATAGTACACACACACACACACACACACATACACAAACTGTCCACACACACACACACACACACACACACAAACTGTCCACACACAAACACAAACTGGTGTCCGGCTCACCCAGTACAGCACTTCCGTCCAGCCCTCCATGGTGATACACTGGAACACCGTCAACATGGCAAAGGCAAAGTTGTCAAAGTTGGTGATGCCGTCATTCGGGCCCTCCCATCCCACTCTGCACACTGTTCCGTTCTGTTTACAGTGTCGGCCGTAAGCTCCATCAGGTGCACATGGTGCCGGCTTTTCCTCCATGGGACCTGCTATACCTGTGGTTGAGAAGAGAGGGATTTACTATGCCCCTTTAATCCAAACGTAACTGACTCTTTGACCAATAGAATCCCAAAGTGGGATGTTTCCTTCAGTTTGGTACAGTGGATGGCTCTAAATGCCACAAAATGTATGTTCTCTATGGAGAAGCCACTATGGAGAAGCAGCAATAAAAAAATCTATGTGAAAAAGTGCTGTGTTACAGTAATTATACAAAACAAGCTCCCCAGGGTGATGTGTAGGACAATAGACTGTATTCCACCAGCACTTACCCAGTGTAAAGCTAATGCCTCTCATGGGACCTATAACATCACCATAACAACACTCAAGTCCATTTATACCTGGGGGCCTTTACTGAAAATTGTCTCAATCATTTATGGCGACTGCTGTTCCAATTATTGTTAAAATCGTTCATACTCAGAAACATAAATGATGCTTTAAATAATTAATGGAGGTGATCATTTAAACTGTTTAGGGTATGCACTCTACTTTCTCTCTGCCTTGTTGGCTGATGGCTGATGTCTTACTGCAGTCAAAGATTTATGCACCCACCACTCTGCCTAAGAAACATAAGAGTAGTGAGTTGACAGTTCAGATGATATTTAAGATGAAAAGGTATGTTTGTGTGTGTGGTGCAGCATACTATTCACTTTTGCGTCCATCTCTGGAATTGAAGCAAGTTTGAGTGTTTCTGTGTGAATACGTTTATCTGAGCATTGAAGTTTGGTGAGTTTATGTGTTTGCTCATGCATGTTTGTATTCATATCAGTGCACAATAGTCTAGAAACACACACTCTCTCTGTCTCTCTCTTTCTCTCTCTATCTCTCTCTCTGTCTCTGTCTCTACATGTGTGTGAGTGTGTGTGTGTGAGTGTGTGTGTGTGTGTGTGTGTGTGTGTGTGTGTGTGTGTGTGCGCGTGTGTATACCTGTTTCCTTGTAGCAAGTCTTGTGCATCTTGCCCATGAAGAGCTCCAGGCCGATGATGGCGTAGATGATGATGACAAAGAGGACCAGCAGAGCGATATGAAGCAGAGGAACCATGGCTTTGATTATGGAGTTCAACACTACCTGTAAACCTGCAGCACACACACACACACACACACACACACACACACACACACACACACACACACACACACACAGGAATTACTGAGAATACATAATGTACATATTAAAATAAAAAATAAAAATATGACCTTTAATGAAATAATCACTCAAAATAAAAAAAAGCTTTATGCATTTCTAATGATACATGCACTTAAACTAACTGACTATTATATTTGTTCAGAAGCTTTAATATTCTTTCTGCATGTGATCATCCACTTAGAGGAAGTGACTTCAATGAAATAGTTTCAAAACAGAATTTGTTCACAGACGAGCTTTCTAGTTCATTTTCTGAATGCTTTGATGGACAAAGGCTCAAAACACAGCATATTAATCACCAACAATAACTGTGGTTGAAATACATTCTATTGAGGAGCCTTTAATAAAATGACAGACAGCAAAAGTGAAAATGTTTTGGTGATGTTTCCCTTTGTTGGGATGATCAACTAATTAATCTGATTAAAATGTATTCAGATACAAAAACAAAGTGTTCAACTTAAATCTTTACTGATTTTATTTTGTTTTGCTTTGCAGCTGTAACCACTGAGTTAGGTGTATTTATGCAAAACTACACTATTGTAACTACAGACTGCGAAATATGCATATTTAACCTTTAGAGTAAAATGACATGATGTTGTTTGTACTGTAGATAGTCATAAGAACTACCTTCTTCTGTGTAAATAAAGCAAAGTGATCTATTTCCTCCAGCTCAAGTGATGATCGCAATCTGATTGTTTTTAATTTGTATTTGAGTGAAGACTGTTGTGCGATTATTCACACATAATTTGGTTAAGTAAATGTAATTGCAAACAAACAGCGGGTGGCATTAATGACTGAGGAATACTTGCATTTTTTCTGGTATCTTGATTAAATTACATAACACAACATTTGTTACTCTTATCAGTTGTGAAAAATTGCTTTCTATAAACATCTGGAACAGCTACACTTTCAACAAAACAGGTTAATTACAAACACAAGTTCATTTGCAGACAGCTTTGGAAAGACAAAATCTGTCAGTCAGTGTGCTAACCAGCTAGCAAACATGCTACTGATCAGTTGCCATGACACCAATTCAATACCCAGTTGAATGATGTTGGACAAGGTTCAATGTAAATAGTGTGCATTGTCTCACCCATGTGATTAAACCAAACAACAGAGCGTGGCATGTGCACTAGCATCCTGTGCGTTTGCCTGATTGTGCTCACAATACCTGTCACACACACACACACACACACACACACACACACACACACACACACACACACACACACACACACACACACACAGGTGCACACACTCACAGTCTTCATCCACATTATCCAATCCTCTCCTGTCTTCTGCCCTGTTGGATTATTGATTTCTGTAGTCACTTACACAGACAGGCTGACAGACAATTCATCTGCTCCTCGTACTGTCTGAGTGTCTGACAACAGGACAAGAGGACTTTGTCTGTGAGTATGTGTGTGTGTGTGCATTTGTGTGCCATTGTGCAGGTTTGTGTGGCAGCAAGCACCAATATCAGCTCCAATCTGTGGTTCATTTCTCCCCCACCTCAACCAATCACCATTCACACCTGATCCCCAGAGGTTTCTACTGTTTATTGCTTTCTTTTTTCCTTTGTTCCTTTCTTTCATTCTCTCTTTTTGTCTCTCCTACACAGCTCTCAGTACTTACTGGGTACTCCAGAGACCAGTCTAAGCGGTCTGAGTACTCTGAATGCCCGCAGAGCCTTGACATCGAAGCCTGCTGCCTTCCCTCCAATAGGAGTGGCTCCGTCACCCTTGGTGGCCTGCTCCAAGATTGCACTGAATAACCTGCAAGACAGAAAATAATGACTTCAATAACCATCATTGTCATATTGACGCCCCATTTCAACACACTAGAGAATATCTACCAGAGAGGGAAACAATAAAAGAGATACAGGAATATAATATTGAGTGATGAATATCTACAGTTATCATTATGGCCTTGTTTTCCATTTCCTCTTTTGTCATTGTTGTCAATACTAAACTGAATCATCTACGTCATCTTTATCATAATCTATACATCAATATAAGTGTTGCCAATTTAAACATGAACCTACTTTGGGACCAAAATTTTAAAGGGAATGGGGAAGACATCTGTCCTGTTTCACAATCAAATGTGTTTCTTGGAGAAATCTCAACAGTAGAAAATAAAACAACTTAATTAGTTAGCTCTCCAACACAACAATAGAAAGTGTTTCATCTTCTCCCTCTGTCTTTCACAGATAAGGAAATAGGCATAGACACTTGCCTTTAATGATTTGACAGTCAGCTCAACAGAAAACAGTGTCTGTCTGTAGTGAAGGGAGGTGTCTACAAAATCTGTTTAAAGGTGTGTGCGTGTGTGTATGTGTGCTCATAACACTGTGATTAATATACTGTAGAACACATTAATATTATGTCACACGTTTTCTGTACTTTCATTGTAATCTATCTGGTACTCCAACAAAGTTTGTAGAAACATGTAACAATACAAACATAATCCTCAGCAAAAGGGTTACAAATGTTTTTAAGCTGCCTTTGGATAGCTATTATCCTCTATGAAATTTTTACAGTTGTCTCTGTTGAGTCGCTCACAAGCTTGAATTTATGTAAACCATGCGCCAAAAGTATGTAGACACCCCTACTCTCATATTTTTTGTGGTTTGCGTTAGGTCCCTTAGCTCCAATTACAAGAATTTTTTATACTACAGCATGCAATAACATTTTGGACCAGAGGTTCTAAACCTGGGGGGTTGAGACCCCCCAAAGGGGCCGTGAAAGGGCCATGAAATTATTAACAGGATAGGAAAGAAGAAGAAAAAGAAAAACATATTTCTGTTACACAGTACTGTACTTTCTTTCTTAAAAATATCAACATTTATAAATCAGAGGGGGAAAACTCCCTCTTTGGTTCTACTTTTCACAGCTCTATACATATGCTGCAAGTTGACAGCACTTCATTTTAAGGGGTCAATAGCCAATAAGGTTGGGAACCACCGTTTTAGACAACAGCATGCTCCCTTTTCCTGTTTTTACATGACAGTCCCCTTGAGCAAGAAGCCAGATCCACAAAAAAATGTTTTTTTTCTGAGTTTGGTGTTTGAAGAGCTTGGGATGAAACGGAATGCTGCAAGCCAGGCCTTGTTACTCAACATCAGCAAATCCCTGCCACAAGGTTTCTAGTTGTTACAGCAGCATATTAATGGCCATGGTTTTGAAATGAGATGTCTGCAAACTTTTGGCCATGTATCATACATAGACTAAGTACATACAGTATAAATACATAATAATACAAATATAATCGCCCATAAAACGGCTGAATATGTTTTTATGCTGTTGCCGTTTGTTAGCTATTAAGCCCTATGAAATTATTTACAGACATTTCTTCGGGTGCAAGCTCACAAGCTTGACTTTAAGTACGTCCAGCTGAGCTTATCACTCCCCCCTCCTCTCTCTGTCTCACTGAGATCCTTTAGAAATCTCCATACAATACCATTTTCCAGCTAGTGCAGCTCAAAGGCCAGTCAGCGGCATGTTAGTCATGGAGAATTATCAATTAGCACAGATGAAATGGCCACTTGAAAAGACCTCTCAAAACATATCGCCCTCTCTCTCTCCCTCTCGCTCTCTCTATTTTGCACTACCTCCCTCTCAATTTGATTCACTCTCTCTCTCTCTCTCTCTCTCTCTCTCTCTCTCTCTCTCTCTCTCTCTCGGTAGGAAGCATCCTTTTGAAACAGAATATGAAAAGCACGTCAAGGATCCACAGTTTTGCATCAACAGCATTTCACCCAGTGTGTTTTTGCCGTGGCAGGGTGTTATGATGATAATTAGAGCCTTTGAGTGTAGCACTACATAATGGTTTGTGTACATCCACAGCTAAAGATAGTAGAAGCTGTGTACATTCATAAAGATAACAGATGTTGCGTAGGGTTTTGTAGCAGGCAAAATGTCAACACCACCACACTACTGGAAAAAATGAATTCATCTTTGAATTATTATGAATTCATAATGGGCTTATAACTAATTTTGTAACTCAGTTAATCTGTAGTTTTTTTTTAATAACCTATCAATTGTTAAATCAATGAAATGTTATGAGGTAATGAAAAGTCACAAGCTGAATTGCTTTTTGTCTGACCAGCAATCCAAAGCTTAAACACATAAACAAATTCCCAAATTCAAGAAATTTTAAAGTTTGACATTTTTGCTTAATAAATGGCTTTAGATTATTAAATGAAAATGTATGTTCATTGACTAATCAGTTCAACTGTTTGATATTAATTTGCAATATGTAAGTATGTATGTTTTCTTGAGGGTTATACCCTCGGGGTATACGGGGACAGTCACTACTATTCAACAAAGAAGCATTGGATTATAAATGTGAAAAGAGGAGGAAAGAGAGATGAAAAACATGAAATTGTATTGTACATTATAATACGTGCACACATGAACATGTACACAGACACACACCGCCTGTTAGCTCACTGACCCTTCACTAATAAACTCTTAGGTATGTGTCAGCAGTAGTATGGGCTCTAGCAACTGTGTGTATGTGCAAGTCTACAAGTGTGTGTGCATGTGTTTGTGTGTGCCTCCAAGGCTGCTCAGCACCAGGTACAAGCTCTTTCACCCATATGGTGAACATTCCAGAGGGAGCAAACTCTGTCACTTCTCATCTATACACACACACACACACACACACACACACACACACACACACACACACACACACACATACGTCTACGTCTACATTTGTATGTAGACACACAGGCACAGGCAGGCTGGCAGTTAGACAAACACAAACACACACACACGCACACACAAAGACAAGCACTCCTTCATGTACACACAGCGAGGCAGTGCTGTCACAGCTGAACATTTCCAGGATCCGTGTGTCCTCTCCAAGTGTGTGAAATGTAGGGAAGAGTGTGTGTATTTGTGTTTCATGGGTTTACTAACAAATTTTTTTTCACATTTTTTCCATTTTGAGTCATTTCCACAAGTAGACATCCTATTGAAATGACAAAATAAGATCAAGAGGCGAGCCAGAAATGTCTTGTAACGTGGGTCGTTTTAAGGCCTTTGAACAAATGAACCATGCTGTCATTTTTATGGTGAGAACAATCTCCATTTCCACGCTTTTCATGAGACAACCTGCCTAAACGTTTTCTATATGAACCAGACAAAAATGTGTCAAAAGTGAAATGACTATTTCACTTTAGAAAAATATTATTTTGGCCATGTGAAAAAGAAAAAAGGGGTTCACATTATGACAAAGAAACATTTTTAAAAAACTTGGAAGGGTCTAGGGAGACCTTTCAGGTTCAGTCTCCCGAAACAGAAAAACACCAACTCTCCTGAAATGTCCTTGAACAAGATACTGAACTCTGCCAATGTCAGAGCTGCAGCCTGTATATGATCTTCTGACCTCTGTCTGGCAGGAACGCAAGGGCAAAGTCAACATCTTTATGAGATCAATACATTATGATCACACATTATATTATGCTGTGTTACAATAAAATGGACCATTCAAACAGAGACAGAAAAAGACAGAGAGGCAGACAGAGAGGGTAGATAACAGCATACAGTAAGAGTGGTAAAGGTTGTGTTTATGCCAGGGGCACTGGCACCATGATGCCAGCTGATGGTGTGTGTGTGTGCGTGTGTGTGTGTGTGTGTGTGAGTGAGTTTGTGTGTGTCCATGGGGCGAAGCCAACCACGTTCAGTTAGTGGTGGCTAATGTGAGTGAACACTTGACTGGCGATGAAGACTCACTGAGTGTGTGTGTGTGTGCGTGCGTTGATGCATTTACAGAACCTTCCTTCAGGCAGAGGGCTGCTGTTTTGCTGTCTCTCGCTTTCTCTCTCTCTCTCTCTCACACACACACACATACACTTACACACACACACTCACGGTCAATTAGACCATTTTTATGGCATTAATGTAACTGTCAGGTCCACTGGCTACTGTGCCATTACCCTTACACAACACTGTACACACAGTGCAGCTGGCAGGCATGCACACATGCACACACACACACACACACACACACACACACACACACACACACACACAGGGTTTAGCAGATGGGCTATGTTGCTGAGTTGCAGATAAAGTAAAACAGAGTAGAGCTTTGCTATCAATATCTAACAAGCTAATCAGTTTAGGCTCCACCAATACACTGTAGGCCAAGTTTACTGTGGCTTTAAAACTGATTCACCATGAAATTCTTCTGCAGTTCTTTTAAAAGGTGTTAAGTGTAGCATTTTAATATTGATAATTACAGGTATGCTAATAATAAAACAGCACCTGGCTTGTTGAGTATTTTTTCCTGTAGATAAAAGACAATCATGTCAAATCTCTTTCAGCCTCTTCATTGCAATTTACAGTGTGTTCCAGCAGGCTGGATGTAGATGTAGATGCAAATTTGTAATATTACTTTATGGCACAAAAAAGGAAGAAGGTGTTCTTCTAGTGCAAACATACCGTTTTAGAGTTTCTTGTGATGTCAGATTAAGGTAGAGAAAAAGAAACTTTGATCGTGTTATCGTCTTTGCTTCTTTGTCTTTGCTACAGACAGCAAAGGTGTTAATGGGAAATGTGATCTTAATTTTGAAAGATGCTAGCACTAAGAGTACCTCTGGCATTAGACAGAGGCTGCCAATTGTCTTGGCTGTCGTTTCATTTGTTGACAGCAAGGTACTGTGATTCATTTGCCAATGATGTGCTGCTGTCTAAAAACGTGTTAGTTAGCGCTTTAAAAAAACTTCCAGTATTAAAGAACCTGCCATCTTTGTCATTCCCTCTATTAAACGATATAGATTTCCTCAACGTAGAACCATCAAAAAACTGTCACAGCTTTTATCTTGTCTGTTTGTCTCTGTCCACTCACCCTACGACTACGATGATGAAATCGAGCAGATTCCAGCCGTTCCTTAGGTAGGCGTTTGGGTGGAAGAGCAGGCCGTAGGCTATCACCTTCAGGAACGCCTCCACCGTGAAAATGATGAGGAACAGATACTCCACACGCTCCTGTAGAGACACAAACACAAGACAGGTCCATTTATTTGTCTGAACAACACTATTGCAGGAAGATAGAGAGATTCAGTCAGGTAGATTAAAGGCAGAGAATATTATAGAAAGGCCTGTTGTAGCTAAGTTAGAGTTGTGAGCTGATGACTTTTACACAACAGCACACGATATGTTGAGACACTAACTGAATTAGAAAACATCAAACATTCATCCACAATTCTGAAATCAAGATGCTTGTATGCAGTACAATTTCCTTTTCATAAGTATGTTAGTGATAAGAGCACCTGTTCATACCAAAGTAAAGTAAACACACATTAATTCACAATCAAATTATTTATCTATATCCATATTAACACTGAAGACCTTGTATATATATGTGACTAACAGTGCTGGCTGCTTATCCCTCTGTGTTTCTAAGCCAGAACAAGATGTTCTGTTACTGTTTATGTGGCTGTTGGTGTGTATGTGTATGTGTATGTGTGTGTGTGTGTGTGTGTGTGTGTGTGTGAGAGTGTGTGTGTTTGTGATTATTTATGTGTGAACGTGTATTTGTCTAACTTGTCATCGTGTACACAATCATAGCATTTTGATTATTTTATCAAATCGCTCTCTTCCTGTCCGAAAAGGCTACTGTCTGAAGAGAGGAATGCATGCGTGTGTGCATTTGTACACAAATGCACATACACACACACAAATGCAACTCTTCTACTACAGAGTTCCTCAGAGATTGTTGTCATAGTGACGACCCCAACCTAACGGGGTCCTGGGAAATGTCCTGAAATGGCCTTGAGAGAGAGAGAGAGAGAGTAGGATTACATAATTTTCTGACCATCATAAGTTGAAAACAATTTTTTGTATACCTAATCATTTGCCATTTCTCTCAAATTTTATGTGAAGTTTGAAATGGAATGAGATCAAGGCGATAACTACTACACTCCCATGTAAACAAAACAGAACATAGTTTCTGTCCTCTCTCTCCCTTAATAGTACTTAATTTTTTTTCAACATGAAATATATTTAGCTCCATCCATCAATCTATCCATCCATTTTGAGTTCCTGCTCCTCCTCCTGTTCCCACTGTTTTCCCTTGGAGACACACACACACACAGAGGGCCAGAGGTTTGGGACAGAAGGCCAGCCAGGTCTCACCAGAGTCCAGCCTCATCCCTGGGAAGAATCTGCCGAACCTGAAGCTGTAGGCTGGAGCATCTGCATGTGTCCAAGTTTACCAAAATAGCTTCAAAAGCAGATAGAAAAATAATGGTATCAGAGCAGATGCCATTTAGGTGGTAGGAAACTTAATGTTATAATGGCCTTATTCAAGGATATTTATAAGTTTTGTACAGGGGAATATCAACCTACTAGCCTTTTTCTTAGATTCATACCCCGTACCTTGAGTTTTCACTTCACTTTAAATCTAGAGCTTGCATTTACAACACGGGTTAGTTGGCTAAGAAAAAATTACCTTGGCATTTTTTTAATTAATTTTTTGGATGGAGTCCAAAGAATGAGAATGAGACGTGATGTCATAAAATAAAGGCTTGAGTGCCAAAAATGCTGCTTTCTGAAAAAGGACATTTTAATCTAAAAGTGACATTATTAAATAAATTAGCTTCTGAATAAAATCATGCTGTGTACTTTTATTGTTTCATTTATATATTTTCCTATCCTTTCTGATATAATTGTTTATTTGTTTATACATCATTTGTTTAATATTGCCAATTTTAGAGTTTTAAAGATTAAGGCCATTGTCAACCCCTATAAGGTCAGGGTCAAGGTCACTTTTATTGTCTCCCTCAGGAGAAATTTGTCTCGGATAAAGGAAATTGCTGCAACGTCATCACAATTTTAAGAAGACACAAGCAGACACTAGTCTAAGATTAAAAAGAATTACCAGTAAATGAATACAAAAAACTAAAATCAACTTGTCTAACTTCCACAAAATGTAAAACCCAAAGGCCAAACAATACTGACACAACATTCTTTTCTGTACATTAAAACAATCCAAAGGATCATTACTTGGTATACTTAAACAGCCTACACAGTATTTTTAATGTGCTGAATGTTTAACATGGGATCTCTTAATTTGTTTCACTCAAATGTCTTTAACAGCTTGTGAAAAGTGTTGTTAATGTTAAAAGCCTGTGACAGAGTTGGATAGGCTCATGTATACAGTGGCTGTGTTCAGATTTTTTTGTTGATGTGAGTCTACAGCAGGTCCAGCTAAACAAACAACTCTCTCAGCATGGAGACAGGCTGTGTCATGCTACCATTAGGCCAGTTATGCACACACACACACACATGCACACATATCCAGGGCCATGGGAATCAGTCATCCATTAAACCACAACTTCTTAGGTTCCACTGACGGTCAGTATCTGTAAATGCTGAGAACCTGATTTTAAAGAAGGGTTAGGAAGTGTTTATTTAAGTTGGATATTCAGAGCGCTACAGTATAAATGTACCTGTCAGCATCACTACAACAAAAATGACTCATAAATCACAACTGACATCAGATTACAACTACTAGATATTTATAAAAGACTCATTCTTTGATTTTTTTTTGTTCTTAATGATGTGATTATAATACAAACTGCAATTTGGAAATGTTTTTTCCCACACTTAGAAATATTCAAGAAGCTTGACAATATTATAAAGAACACTGACAAAAAAACAAAAAAAAAATAAACACCAAGTGGGAAACTTTAGAATTCATAATTAAAGACAATAACAGAGCAAGAACTGATGGAATGCATCCAATCCCTGAAAAAAGGCCATCATGATCAAATATTCTGACCATAAATTCAAATTGAGTATACTCAAACTTTTTAATGTAATTCTAGCCATTGGCACTTATCCTGACATTTTAAACATCTGTTTAATAACACCAATTTATAAAAATTGAAATAAATAAAACCCAAATAATTACTGGGGAATCTGTGTAAATAGTAACCTTTGAAAAACCTTTTGCGATATTATGAATGAAAGTTTCATCAATAAACAAAATGTTTTGAATAAATGCCAAATTGGATTGTTACCAAATTTTCACACAACAGACCATATCTATATCCTCCACACTCTAATTAAGCAAGATTTAAAAAAAGAAAGGAAAGGCTGATGCATGATTTCAAGAAGGCCTTCGATTCCATCTGGCATGAGGGACTTCTCTATAGACTACTTAACCATGGCATCCAAATAATAAATGTGCTGTTAAAATAGGAGACAAACAAACAGTTTTCTTTTCCCAGGGCTGTAGGGTGAGTTGGAGTGCAATTTTAGTCTGGTCCAATTTATACATTAATGAATTTGCATGTCAATTAGATCAATCCACAGCTGACCCTAAGGCTGCATTCACACCAAATCCGGCGGTGCAGCGAAAACGCTAGTCGTCCCATTCATTTTGAATGGGGGTAGTGTGGCACGTCTGCGGCCATTTTCACCACTGCGGCGACGCACCAGACTGCGGCCGGAAAAGTTGAGCCGGAGTCAACTTTTGGAAAACCACAACCCAACGTCACGCTGCAGTGGCCAATTATGTAGGTCGGTGATTAGACGAAAGACCTGAAAGACGTTGTTTATTTAGCATGTAGCATTGTAGCATTTCAGCGTTCCACTTTGGACCGAAGATGGTTGATTTATATTACTTTATTACGAAGATGACGCCGCTGTGAGTAATTTCACAACTTTATATGAGAGCTTCTTCTTTTTCTTTTTCGTTTTTCGATGGTGGTTGGCAAACTACTTTCATGCGCATTACCGCCAACTTCTGGACCGGGAGCCACACGCCCACAAATCCGCACTGACCTGCGGCGATTTGCCGCACTGCCGGATTTGGTGTGAATGCAGCCTAAATGATGCAAAATTAAGGGTCTCCTATATGCAGATGACTTAGTGTTGCTGCCGCCAACAAAAGAAGGTCTACAGCAGCATGATCACACAGAATTGTATAGAGCAGAAATCAGCTAATATTCTCTTATACTGAAAGTGGAAAAAAGAGCAATTAAATTTTATAATCACCTAAAAACTAGTGACCCCCCCCCCAGAAACACCATAACACAGCCCTAATCTGCCAAGAGCTCAAGCCAGAGAAGAGTCCCCTCAGCCAGCTGTTCCTGTGGCTCTGTCCAGCAAGCCTCAGTTCCAACCCAATCACACCAAACCAAATTATCAACCAACAAAAAAAACTGTATCACATATAGGAAGGAAACAACTGAAACACTGAATAAACTAACATGTTATCTGACTCTAAAAAGAGGCCTCACATTAGTGGATCTGATCACAATAAAAAAAAAGAAATCCTAAATTAAGAAAAGTCTTGACTATGTTCAGACTCAGCCTAACTGGCTGCCAGAGGAGGAGAGACTCTGCTGCCATTGTAACAGACAAGAAGTAGAGTCAGAACTAATCTTACTCACCTCATGCCTGAAATAGCTGGCTCTGAGAAATTAACATTTTCCCAATATAATAAAAATACACCCTGAATTTGAAACCATAAGAGACATAGAGAAATCCCCATATTTACTTTGGGAAATACCCAAATGTGAGATGAACTTTTTTTGTCAACCAGCCAAATGGCTGGTGAATGTTTTACCAGCCACTCCATAGATTACCATTGTTTATTTGGCTGGTGATTGAAACAAATCTACCAGCCACTTGCATATTTTACCAACATTTGGCTACCAGTTTTGGTGCTAATTTTGTCACCTCATGTCATGACCCAATGGAAACTGAGAAACACAACTCAGTATTGACTTCTCTTTAATAGTTTAATTTTTAATCATTTATTCTTTTTTTGTAGATGTCAGTCAACCTAGTTGGTAGACCTATAATTTATCTGGTGTATTAAACTCAGACTAATATACATTGTTTAATTTGTAAATAGCCTAATTTAATGATTACAATTTGCTTTTATAATCTGGTTATATATATGGTGCTATATATAATTTTGTTATTATAAATCTGTAAAGACTTTAATTATTTGATCATTTTAAATAATTCCTTGCTCTTAGAACAACTGATACTGATACTCACTGGATGGAGGGTCTAATGTAGGAGCTAAATACACTAATACACACACACACACACACACACATACATACACACACACACACACACACACACACACCACTACCATCACCACAACCTTCACCACATTTTCTTGATTTTATGAATTGTACCTTTTTCTTTTTCTCATTATTACTTGCTTTGGCAAAATCATCGTTGTTACATCCATGCCAATAAAGCTTATTGAATTAGAATCAGAGTGACATGAATCATAATATGGAGGATTTGCGCAGTTTGGGAGCCAGACAACTTGAAAGGCAAGTTGATTCTTAGGCGAGGGATTCTACACTTGAACGGATTGCTCAGGAAACTGTTTCCTGTCTCTCTAACTAACTTCCTCTCATTTCAATTCAAGTCATCCAGTGCGCTTTATTGGCACAAAAGTGTCTAGCTTAAAGATAAAGATCAAGATTTTCACATTAAAGACCTGTCTTCCTTTTCTATGTGTGTGTGTGTGTGTCAGTTTCAGAGCCTTCGAGCATTGATTGTTTTTATATTCTTCAATCGTACTGCAGACCCTCCGACGCACAGTGAGTATTAGTAGTCTATGCGGAAGTAATTAATCTCACACACAAATACACACATATCCTCTTCTCAAATACACAAAAGCCCTCCATCACTCTCTTTCACATACACACAGAAATACACATACCCGGGCTGTGTATCTGCTGGTGACAGGCAGACAGTGTGGCGCTCAGAAGAATAAAACAGAGAAAAACATCTGGTAGGAACAGCTCAGCCTGACACACACACACACACACACAAACACAGACACACTTTTCTCTGCCTCCTTTCCTTCCGTTCATACAGACCCATAAAGGGCAAAATCCATAAGAGGCTAAACTAATCTGGTTAGTGACTAGAAAGAAATGAAAGGGAAAAGATGAGAGACAGAGAGAGAAGAGGAGGATGGATAGATGAGAGAGAGAGAGAGAGAGGGATAGAAAGAGAGACAGACTAAAGAGATAGAGAGAGAGAGAAAGGAAGGCAGACAGAATGACAGAAAGGTGAGTATGTGGGAGCAATAATTCAGTTAACTGTGATAGGTCAACCAAACCGCCTATCCATCAACTAGGCCAATCAGATTATAGTATCGACATTCTACCATACAGGGGACAATGTTTCCATTCACCATGACCTTCTGCGTATGTGTGTGTGCTGCAAGACAGGATTAGCTGTAATGCTGTTTTTTTTTGTTTTTGAAAGAACACTTAGATACATCGTGGTCTAGTGTGCACGTGCGTGTGTGTGTGTGTGCGTGTGTGTGTGTGTGTGTGTGTGTCTTTCATGCAGTACTTTATAGATCCAGAAGAACAGGAGAACGCCTTGAACAGACTGTACTAGCTACTCAACCATGAAAGCGCAGAACAGAACTGCCACTAAGATTAAATTTTCATTTCAAAATTGCTTTCTTATTCAAACATTCTCAGTCAGGGAAACACTCAACACACAAGGTAAATGCATGTAAAATCATGACTGTAGGAACATCTAGTTCATTCGGTTTGTAATTTAATATTATATTTAATCTTAAAATCCAACTCTAGTGTTGTTTTTAACTTGTCATGATACAAATCTGATGTCCACATGCCATGTCATGTCAACCTTTTCCTGCTGCTTAGGCAGGAAACTTTTTTGTACAAAGTTTGCACTGTCAACATCCTGTAAAGATTTATTAAGATGCAGAAACTGTTACAATCTGCTCCTCAGTTCCTCTCTGCAGCCACACTCTCTCATCCTCTGCCCCTTGCATTGCTCTCTGTCTCTCTTCACCTGGGCCATATACTTCCACCTCCAACTCCCCAGACCTGCCATCCTCAGGCTGTCCACCAGATGCCCTCGAACTTTCCCTCCTTTCCTCATCTACACACCTGTTCCCGCTTCTCATCATTCCTGCAGTTGCCTATCCTACTCTGCCCAATCCTCATCTGTAACTTATTCCCTCATCAGACATTTCCTTTGTTCCCTGCCAGTTCGTCATTGTTGCTCCTGTGGACATTTACGTTCGAGTCAACTTTATTCCATCTGTTCCTGTGGTTTACACCTTCAGCTTGTTTTTGAGGGGAAAAGACAGACTCCCCTTATGAGTCCTCCACCAGTCTGCCCTGTATACTTATTCGTGACAGAAACAGCAGTGAAACTCAATAGAAGGGTCTGGAGCTATGCACATTGCTAGTGTGCATCCTATTTGCAGATTAATGATGCAAGTTTGATTGAGGATGAGGAAAGACAAGTGGAGGGCTGTAGCTGTAAGATAAACAGAGGGGGCAAATCGCACACATAAACAGACATACAATTATAGGAACATTCAGCATTATTACCACTTAAGTCTTACTTTTGGACATATCCCTACCAGTAATAGCCCAAAAATAATTGCTGAGATCTGGGAACATGGTAATGCTGCCAGAAAGAAGCCCACCGGTGCAAGAAACACAAGCAAACAGTGGAGATTATAAACATTTCATGAGGTCTCACTTTCAGCTTTACCTCCTAATTAAATACAGATAATCTAGCTAAGCTGCTTTGTCACCACATGTCTGATTGTCTGACCACTTGTGTTCTTGCACTTTGTTGAAGTGATGTCACCATGTTTCCCAGATCTGTTGCCACAGCTAATAACCATAAAAACAAGACCCAAGCTGAATGAACTGCCATTATCATTATAAGTAAGATGGGTGTTCAACATTTCCATCACACTCTCTTTAGATCAACAGCACCTGGGATTTGAACCACCAACCACATCTTCCCAACCTGAAACCAACCACCAGCTTATGTGAGACTGTAAGTCGACAAGATTCCAGACTCAGACAAAAACAGAATATTGTCTGACATTGTCTGGCAGATCTGTTAGATCCACGGACAACTTTTACTTTGGGACTCAGTTAAGTTATGAGGACTTTACTTTAAACTCCTTCTTCGTCTCGCCAATGTCTAACTCATATTCTCCCAATTTTTTTTTTCTTTTTGTCTCTTTTTTGTTTCTCTGTCATTCCTCTGTTCTGTCCTCACCTCCTCTCTCTTTCTTCCCCTCATCTCTCTCCCTCCCTTTTTCTCTGTGGGTGCCAACCAGAAGTTACCATAGAGACCAAGATGGGTTCCGACGTTACCATGGAAACTGTGGGCTGCAGCAGCACCAGCAGCAGCAGCAGACTCTCTTTCTCTCTTTAATACACACACACACACACACACACACACAGATGACACTGATCAGTATTGTACCAAGAATATCCACAGCACATAGTCCTAATTACTGCTCTTCTGTCAGCATCCAGACATCTATTGTGTGTCTGTATGTGTGCACCAATGTATACCAATGTGTTTGATTGAGTAGGTTTGTACGTTCACGTCTGTTCCAGTGATCCTTATCATATACTTTCTTACCACATACCACCAGTTGATAGTATTCAACTTTCTGAAACTTTCTGAAATGAATATGAAACTTAAATGTCACTCTGCACAGGCATTACGTCTACAACAGCTTTCATTGCTGTCTACAACAACATAGAGCACTATTTCAGTCATAAGATGGAAATATAATTGGAAGGAGATGGGTTAATAAAGCTTTTTTTAAAAAAACTTAAGAACAAACAACATTCAATAAACTGTGCAAAAGTGTGAATGACTCAACACAAGAATGGCTTACATGTAATTTTCTCATCACTGTTTAATAGAAGCGTTAATGAAACTTGAATCTTGTGTTATGTTTTGGGTCACTGAGCATAAATTGGTCTGTATTTTTTTCTGTTATTGTAATTGGTACAGCATGGAGCTCAACAAAGGCCTATGATCAAATGTGACAATGCTCAAGAAAACAGCTGTAGATTAATAGTGTCAAACCATTTTTATGTGAAATCTACAACACAGTGGCTCTTAGCTCACTGTCTTAGTACTTCAGACATATTGCTACATGCATAAACGGGTTCAACTCATAAAAACTGATAAGGGTAAACAATATTTGTACTTACATTATGACCAGGAGGTTATAAAACATTGGTTCTACCAAAAGTCCACCCAATTTAATGGAACTCACAGCTAATGTGGTTTAAGTGGGATGACCCTAGGTGTGAATTTCTGTATTGAATTTGTGTCTGAATGTACTGTATGGTCTATACTTCACACTATGAAACTACACATAGAAGAAATTCAGCCTCCAGCCAGTGTGTATTTCAACAGAATGGCAGAACACATTATTTAATTTAAACAGGAATAACCATCCTAAGGATCCAACTTGACATCCCCACTGGCAACATTGTGAGAGTCATGCAAGTGATCTCTGAAAAGCAAAGTGCAGAACCACCTCAGGAAAGAGCACTAAGCTACTGTAACACACACAAGGAAAAAAAAGGATTCTCTAGGATTTCCCCTTTAGACATAGCTTGTCTTTTGTCACACCACCTGAGAGTCTTTTTAAATGCAACAAATCCCAACTCATGGGAAAACATGCTGTTAACATGCCAGCAGGGCACGTTCAACATGAGTCTCATTAACAGACCTAAGCTCCAATCTATGGGCCTCTGGACAAGGATTATGTTGGTGAGATTACACTGTGTGTGTGTGTGTGTGTGTGTGTGTGTGTGTGTGTGTGTGTGTGTGTGTGTGTGTGTGTGTGTGTGTGTGTGTGAGTGTGAGTGTGTGTGTGTGTGTGAAGGAAAGACACAGACAGATTGCATTATGGTCATCAGTAACTCCTGACCCTTGAAAAGAGGATAGATCACCTTAACTAGTGGATAGGGATTCATGCACACATACACGTACACATACAGCCTTAGCATATGCTTGTGCACCAAACATATCCATGTCATATGTGCTGAACAGCACAACAGTAATATGGCTGATGAACTTGAAAATGCTAGTTTAGACTGAACATATTCTCAAAGTAAACCTTGTATCTGCATTAATGTGGACACTGCCTTATTAAACACATTTTTCTTCTTCTGTTTGTCTTTGGGTTCCTACAGCCTTCTGAATATCAAAGTTTAAAGAGAAACACAAACTCAGTTTCCAGGCAACAAGCACCAGCACTAGCAGACCAACAGAGAGAGCAAGACAGAAAGCAAGCAAGAAAGAAAACAATTTATGTAGGACTGTATTTGTGATACAGACAAATCTGTGGGCCCGTCATTACCTTTCGTACAAATAGAGACAACTGACAAGCTGTTTCCTGCCCTGCAAGTGCCAAAAAAACCCCAAAACAAAACAAAAAAAATCCTGCATGCTGGCGGTCAGCAACTTTAAAGCAAGATGAGACATGATGTCATCCTTTGGGTCATCCTCAAAAAACGAACTTTTCAGCCTTGTTGTGCTAGGGCCCAAAGACAAAGGGAAAACAAGAGAGATGTCAAAACAGACAAAACTTTCAGCACCTGTCACATGTTAACTATACTATCTACACACACACACACACACCCACATACTTCTAAAATAATATCTCAGATTGCCTTTGTCTTGTGCAGAAAATATCATGTTATTTTCTTCTAACTTTATCAGTTTCTCTCATTTTCACACACATGCATAGACACAGAAACATACAATCTGAACCTTCAGGTTCAACCTCTCTGTCGGCTGTCTTTGAGTAAACAGACAGTAAGTGGGTTAGCATCAAGCTTTTATTTGTCTAAATTAATAATTCATCCATTCACTTTCCTCGTGTGGTTTTCCTGCTCTGCGTTATGAGGCATGGAGCCTATCCCTCTGCAGAAAGACTGCAAAATACCCTGCATAGTTTACCGGTCCAATCACGGGCCTAATGCACAAACAAATCCAGTCTCACATCCATAGAGCCAGGTTAAAGTCAACATGACCTGCATGTGTTTGGACTGTGGGAAGAAAACCATATTGCAGGTAAAACAAACATTTAAAAAAGTCTGCAAATACAGACAGGGGGCGGGAGGGGGGTGGTGTAGAAAACAGGAGACAATATTAAGAGACTGATGGTGGAATAGAGAGAAGAGGGAACTGAAAGACAGAGCAACGAATATATAGACAGAGGAGAAGGAGAGAGAGAGAGAGAAACAGAGTAATTGGTCTAAAAATAAAAGAACACAGGAGCATAAATCATCTCATATAGACAGCCAGTGTGTGTGTGTGTGTGTGTGTTGGTGTCTGAGGGGACAGTACTGTAACTGGTACCCTTGAGAGACAAGAAGGAGGGTGCGAGATACTGTATATAAAGAGAAGGAAAATGAAAAACCCTAGGTGAAGGGGTAGAGATATTCCGTTCCTTTACTTCCTTTACTTTCACTCCATCCCTCCAGCTAACAACACTCTCTTTCTCTTTTTCTCCCTCTCAAGTGTAAAATGCTACTTCTTCAGTTCAACATTCCAATCTGTGTGTGTGTATGTCTGCGTGTGTGTGTGTGTGTGTGTGCTGACTTATCACGACTTCTCCTGGCTCACCGCGGCGCAGAAGACAGATGCTGCATGGCCACCCCACACACACAGTCACACACACACACATGTGCACGCTGTGACAGTCATGCATTCATCTATATGCACACACACTCTCACACATAAACACTCATTCACACACGCACACATTTGCACATGCAGACACACAGGCGGAGGTACAAATGAAGATAAAGTGAAGTGACACACAAAAACACAGATCACTGTAGTGCATCAAGATCAGAGTAGCTGCTTTGCTTAACTGACAGGACAAGACAGATTACTATATTCTATAACTTACTGCATGACTCATGGTACGGAGTGTGTGTGTGTGTGTGTGTGTGTGTGTGAGTCATCTAATATGCCTCTTGGGTTGATCGAGCTGTTGTGACTTATAAGGAAGTGAGAGACTGAAAGGTGGTATACAATGACAAGAACACACAAGTATATTAAAAACTTGAATATTCATGAGTTGTTTACAAATGTCTTCCAATTATAGCTACTATTTGATGTGATGTTTCATTGTCTGCATTTATTCAGTCATCCACAGGAATAAGAATACAGCACCAGGGCCTGAATTTCAGTGCGGGATTGCAGGTATTGTGCATTGATTCCTGCAAATGTAGAATTATAATCTGGTACATTCCTGTACACATTTACAGTAACAAATAAAGTTCAGCCAAGGTTTGCACCGCTGCAGAATGCTGGATTACTGGCCGGAAGCGCTGCATCAGATGAACCCACTTCCACCCCGGTGTACTCTCTCTCCCTCACTCTACAAGGGTATGAGCCCCTCTGCTGTTACAGCACCTCAACTGGCCTATAAGGCCAACATGGGCCGCAGGCTAAAACAATAAAACATAATAGTTAAGTTGTTATTTTGCGGAAAGAGATGAAGCAGGGGAGGCAGAGTACAGGGAAAGAAAAGAACATGGAGACGAGAGAAAAGAGGGAGCCACTAGGACACTGATGCAGCTCAAAGAAATCACCACTGTGGCTTTGTTCAGACTGCAGGCAAATCAGATTAGTTTCTCAAATCAGGTTTTTAAGACAGACTGTCTGCACTGTTATTTGCAAGTGATCAGATCGGATTTGTGTCCAGACATCACCAACCTATCTGCATGGGTTGCTGTGGTAATGACATCGGTGTCAGCAACTGGTGGCACAGCTTTCCAACACAGAAAGCATGAGAAATAGAGAGCCGTCATCCCTAGAAAGTGCCAGCAGACAATTTATTTCAGAGTCTGTGCACAGACTGTTGTTCTCTGTGTTGTTCTCCATACTGCTCTGCTAATAGCAGCATGGACTGAGTCTCAGCCACTCTGACGCACTATTCTGTCACTCTATATTTGACATCTTCACTGTGTGTTGCATTGCGAGTGATGCAAAAGTGACTTCAAAATCCGATTTGTGTGGTCAGAGTGTCCAGACTGAAACACGTCCGCAGAAATCCAACTGTAATCGCATGTCAAACCATTTAAAAATGTGGAGATGGTTTGACATGGATTTCAGAAATTAGTTGACCATATTAAATAATAAATAATCCTCTATGGAATTTTATGAAATAAAAATGACCAAATAATTTAGGATTGAGGATTTTCTACTTTTCACATCATTATAAACTGCATTATAAACCTGAATCTGAATATTGAGACAAAATAAGAAGCTGGAAGATGACATCTTGGGTCAATGTGGACGCTAGATTAATTTTAAAAAATAAGACAAACTTTTGTTGCAGCTCTATCATACATTTATGACTGTTATTCTGCTGTTATCAACACAATTTTGATAACCCTGACTTAGAAAAATTACTTCTTTACTTACTCACTTATTTTTTATGGCACAGAATTATCATCATCATTCTCTCTCTCTTTGTCATCCCAGACCTTTTCCTGTAAAGCCAGTCAGATCACTGTTACTGTGCTTGTTAGCACATTCTTTCATCCACTACACCCTTCTCTCCCCCTCCCTACTTCCCCTTTTCTGTCCATCTCCACCTCTGTCTTTGCTCTCTTTCTCATGGTCTTCCTTCTCCTTTTTTGTCCATTTGTTTTGTCCTTCTGGCCTTCCATGTCCCTCACTGTCTGTTTCTCTGCTCTCTGTGTTCCCAATCAATTATCCTGTCTGCATACCAGAAAGATACAGAAAGAGTGGGATGAAAGGGGTTTTTGAAGCAACACAGCGATCACTGAGACAAATAATGAAAGAAAGCTGCACCAGTGTCATTGAGCTAGTGACATCAGTAGCAGCCTAAATGTGCTCTGAATGACCAATCAGTGACTTTTTCTGCCGATCAGAGCTCCCAGGGACATGAAGTTATAGTGGTTATAAAACGTGTCATTTAAGATTATTTTTCTTGCATTGGACCATGGATTATGAGGAATAGAAACACTGTCTAAAAAAATACTCAACAGAGAGTTTTTTTTTTTTTTTCAGTTTTTCTCTGTTTTCAGCTTGAGGGCAGCATGATATTACTTGGTGGTGTGTACAGTCCACACATGCAGGCTTGCACACAGAGACACTTGCAAACTTCAAGCAAAATGTCAAGGACAAAGAAAGACAAAACATATCGAATTCACTTATGAACAAACATGAACAGCAATACACACAATAATCCTTGTTTTAAAGTGATTTCATAAATATGACTTTAACTAGTTGTCACAAAGACAGCAACATGGGAGCACAGACAAATACACACACAAACACAGTGACAATGTGGAGTGTGTGCTGTGTGTGTATGAGAGAAGAGTTTTGCCTCCCAGCTCTTTAACTACTGAGATCAAACACTGTATGAGTGTGTGTGTGTGTGCGCGCGCAGGTGTGCATGTGTGTGAATCCCACTGTGTTGACATATGGTCTCCTCAGAGTTGATAGCCATGGAAGTGTGGGAAATGTAGTTCTTAAACTTAAAACAACAGATAAAATGTTATAAACAGAAGCTGAGAACTGCTGAGTTTGAAATGCAACCTGATGTACACACAAATACAAATACAATAATACAAAGACTTGTTTTCAGCAGCTTTGGCATTGGTAAACGATTAGAAATACAACAGCGCTGATTTTCCCTAGAATCACCAGGAAATATTGATTTACTACATGTGAAACAGAATTACTTCCATGTCATGCTGTTTTTTTGAGATTTCAATATCCAAAATCTTGGAGGGAGCAAGTGTCTCACAGACGACAATTGAAAAAAAAATCCTAAGTCTCTCTGTCACTCTCTCTCTCTCTCTCTTGCTCTCTCTCCATGTTGAATTGCTTGTATTGCTCCTATCAGAACCAAACACACCACTCTATCTCCCTGCAGAGTGCTGGAAAAGCCCTGCCTGTGAATGAATGTGTGTGTGTGTGTGTGTGTTTGTGTGTGTGTGTGTGTGTGTGTGTGTGTGTGTGTGTGTGTGTGTGTGTGTGTGTTTGTGTGTGTGTGTGTGTGTGTGTTTGTTTGCTTGTGTGTTGAGAATTGCTCCATCATTCCTTTCCTGGTTAATGTCCAGTAGAGCGAGACCAGAGCACAACACAGTGAAAATGGAGAAACAGAGATACAATAGGAAAACACTAAAACACTGACGTCAGAGGGAAACAGAGAATGATATTAAGATGTGAATCCATAGCTTTAAGAGGACTGTAACTGATAGGCCCATTATTTCGGCAGCTGGAATCAATAACAATTCCCCACAGTAAACAACACATGCTTTCATTACAGGGTCATTATATGTACCAGAATGTGTATTTATAGGCTAAAATGAACTATGTATCAGATTTGTTAGATTTCTTTTTTAGGTGTAATAACATTGCAAAAGCAAAATGTGTGCTTTCAAAACAATTTTCCACTATATCGACGGTAGAAAAAGATATTACTCAAATATTTCTAAATATCAGCACACCTGTTGTAGTATAGTGGTATAGTGGTATACATGAAAAATAGTATGTACTGCATATTTAGTAAAAACAAATGGTCCTCCAACAGGTGGCTTCCATGAATTTGTTACAAAGAACCAGAGAGCAGCATTAATTGATTTTTTGGGTACAACATTATATAATATCTTATAAAGTTGTTGTCAGTGGTTTCTGACCAGTTAATTAAATCTTTATGCTCTGTTTTTGGTCTCCACCAACTCCTGGCTCCTTAGCAAGTAAATGTTGCACTATGTCTACCAGCTAGTTCCAAAAAAAGGGATGTTGCAAGCTGTTAAACCACAATGACCTCAAGGAAGCTAAAAAAGCTCTGTGGCGCTGAGGGGAACTGCAGAGTTGAGTGATAATTCTCTGTTCTCTGCTTTCAAATTACACGTTTGATCTATTGTTAATATAGAAATATGGATTAGTGCAGCTTTAAATATCTATGTCATTTTTTTCATAATTTACTTTTATTCATGTTTTATCATTACTTCTATATTTTTTGTAGCTTTCTATTATGACTACTATTATTATTACTTTAGTTTAGTATGATTTTCCTTCTCACATCAGCTTATTCTCACATCTGCTGTGATAAACTGAACGTTGCAAATACACTGAGGATCACACAAATCAGCTTCCTGCAAAGAACATTTTTCTGTGACTGTATAAAGTCAATAAAGAATAACATACTGGTTTTATGGCTTTATTTTCAGGTTAATACTGCTCATATAAATGCTAGAAAAAAAGTTTTCTTGAAGGAGTTTATAAACATAAAAATAGCAGGGAACTATGGCAACTAGAGATGTCTGGTTACTTTATGCCAATTAAGAGTCAATGTCTTTGAGCAGTCTGATTTCTCAGCTGAAATTGAGGAACTGTGGGTAATATGAGCACATGATGGCTCTAAATGAACTGTGATTTGAGTTAAAACCTTAGGCCCTAACCTCCTGATTCTTTATTGATGAAATATGATTAAAGAGAAAAAAAACTTTTGGACCTCTCCTACTGGGTGCCATAGCAATGCCACCATGACACCCAAACAAGATTAGTTGCTAACACCCACTCCACTGCTGTTACCATAGTAGCACTGTTCAAACAGCGACCCACGAGCTATAAAAAGACAAACTTAACTTCAAGAAAGTGAGAAGTGAAATAGAAAAGAAAGTAATTAAGATAAGGAGAAGAAGGGACACAGAAGAAAGGTTACCAACTCATCTTTTGTTGGCGTTTAACATATTTGATTTGACTAAAGCACATTTTAGCTGATGGGTCAAAAAGAGAAAGAACAGGAAAAGTCGAGATACAAGGAAGAGCTGAGGAGGACTATTAAAAAGGATAACAGGGTTATTAATCAGGACGGATGAGAACAAAATTCATTTCTCTTCTTCTCTTCCTTCACTGTTGAAACCTCAGCGGATCTGTCCTCACCTTGTCTCTTTCCAACCTCTGCATTCTTCTTTTTCTATCACTTCTTCTCTCTGACTCATTGAAACTCAACCTCCAACACTTTCTTCATCAAGCTGAAAGGAACATCTGGCTTTGTGAACAGCCTCTTTAGCTCCCTCTTTTCTTCTCTCTCTCTCTCTCACTATAGTACAGGCTGCAACTAGAGGTGTGACATATAATGTTGTTCATGATAATACTGGTATTAATCTTATAGAAATGTATCATGCTATATCATATTTGTATGGTATTATGTACAGCAAAAAAACACTCTAAAAACAGATGAGTAAAAGCAAATATGTTGTTGCTGCTGGCTCTGCTGTGGAGGACACTTTCAAAAATGGAACAACTTCAGTCATGTGGAAATGCTAACATTACTTAACTTTCATAAATAAAGAGCAGAGGCGCAACATCACACGTCATACTCCGTCATCTAGTAACATTAACATTGTTGGCTGTGTCAGGATAGGATTTGGCTCAGGTGACAAAGACTGATTCATCATGACATTGTATGTTCACACTGGGCTTATTCATCAGAGCAACATATTGCGATGTCAGGAAAAAAAAATGTTTTAGCTTGGCAGGATAATTATGAAACTTCTAACGTAATTCATTTGCAATTCACAAAAAGTCTGATCATAAAACAGTGAAATGTTTCTGAACCTGTCTAACATGATAAGGGCGTTTAGTCCCCATGAGTAAAGCAATACAGCACAGCAGCACAAACCCACACACAAACAGACATGGATACGGCATCGATGTAATACACAGTCAGGGGGCAGAGAGTTCGAAAGAGTTTGGTGATACATTCGTAAGACGTGAAGCGGTGATGGGAAGGAAAAATGTGAGAAGAGGAAGAGCTGAGTGAATCTGCGGAGCATCACATTAGTTCAGGCAGAGCACTGAAGTCACACATGCCGTCAGCTGATCGCTATCAGCTGACTTGGGTTTATATAATCTGACAAGCTCGCTCGCTCACTCTCCTCTGATCATTCATGCCACTGCTGCTGTGACTGGTTATGCTAATTTATTCCTCCAGCAACCCCCTAGCATCATCCTGTTATGATTTCTTACTAAACATAACTTGCGATAGCATCTCTTGCCTTGTGCATTATGTATACTCTCGGTGATACTGTATGTGTCTGCTGGGTTCTGTTCTGTATTCCCTGCAAGAATGTACTGCATGCTGAATCCTCAAGAACCCACCTTTCCCACATAGTTACAAGTATAACAGTATAGTCATTTTCTTTTTGCAACAAATGGTGCATTCTCCTGTGGTGTACTATAAGTGCTCTGACTGAAGTATTTTCTACCTTTCCATTGTCCTGTAATAACAAATATGTCATCTTTCCTCACCTCTTTTATTCCTTCTTCCCTATTGTAACCAATCAAAATATAGAAGCATCTAAGTTTTCACTTACTGCGGCGACCAAGAGGGACAATATGTTCTGTTTCGAGCAGTTTGTGTGTGCTGTATGTTTGTCTTCAGATCAAAGACAAAACAAAGCGCACACACCACCTACACTCTCCCTTTCAGCTCGGTGGGGAACACAATAGATGCGGCTTGTGGCCCTGTTTCATACTGTACAGATATGGTCATCATTAACCACATGAAAGACACACACACAATCTCAGACATAACTCACTATCTCAGACCACACAGAAATCCAACACCCACATTCACCAGTCCATACAACATGATTAAGGGATATATGTGTGTGTGTGTGTGTTGGAGAAAGTGGAGTGAGTGAAAATGGGGAAAAACAGGAAAGCCAAGTAAAGTGACAAGCAGAAAAGTAGAACAATGGAAAGGAAAAGATGAGAAAGAAAAGATGGAAAGCTGTGAGCAGAAAGTAGTGCAAACTGTACCCGCTGAAACTTTAAAAAGAAGCTTTTAAAGAAAAGACTTTTGTCTCTTTACAAACTTTGGTGCATCAGAAAACATGTAGAACTTTGTATTGACCTGCACATCAAACTGTATTAAAACAGTTGGACCAGCAGAAAGCTTCGGCACACTGTCGTCCTGTGTTGATCAGTTTGATGCAGCTCTGATGTGATTTTTCTTGACTGTGTAGTGGTCCAGAGCAGAGTTTGGCGCTGACTGGGGTCTTTGTGATAAAAAAAACAACAAAAAAACGTTCAGCTGATGTGTACTTTTACTGATTCAGCTTGTGGTACGGCAGGACAGAGTGTGTAAGTGCTTCTGTGTGTTTTTGCGTGTGAGTTTGTGTGTGCATGTGTTTCTGTGGGCCAGAGCACTTGGTTGTTGTTTTTTTATGTGCATGTCAATAGTTGCTTGGAAAATTTCCAACCTTTCTTTTTTTTGCCTTTTATATCGTATACCTATGTATGTGTGTGTGTGCATGGGTGTCAACCTTTTCACCACAATCATCACTTTATCCTCACGGTAATTCAAAAGTCCTTAGTAAGGTAACTCTGACTTGTCTTATAATGCACTTGGACTGCTTCTCTACACTCTCTGCTACACCCTGGAGTGTCATACTTGGGGGGAACAAGCTGAGGGAGGGCCCCTTAAGAGCAACAACACTTGGTTTCAAAACAGGGCTTGTGGGAAAAAAAACTACAAACTGGAAACAAACAAAAACCTGCTCAAAAGTGGGACAAAACCACTGGTGTCTTATCTGAGAAAAAAGGGGATGTGTACATGTGTTTATAACCACATTTGTTTATAGACAAATTGTTCCCGTCAGTGAACTGCAATTGAAATTATGGGTGTGGCAAGTGTAAAACAACAAAATACCACCCAAAAAAATTAAATTTACAGATCTAATGATGGTGTTTACGGCATAATGTGGTGGATGGATGTAACGGTTATGTGGTGGGACTTGAGGTGTGCACAGGACTCATAATTGTAAGCTACATACCAGACTCAACCACTTTTACACATTCACTCCCAAAGTGTTCTTCGTACTTAAAACAGCTGCTTGGTGAGACTGAGATAGAAAGAACAGTGAGAAAGGAAAGAAAACAGGGAAAGTTGGATGTGAGGATGACAAACGGAAAAAATGAACACAGCAACAAAAGTAATGGTGTGTAATAGTGAATAATTACAGTTTCTCTTTCTTTAGTACCCTTTTTATAACTGTGTTAAACCAAGTGTATTTTGAGCTCCTGATGTAACAGCTTTTCAGTGAACACCCTCTTGGTATGGTTCATATTATCATCAGTTGTCTTAATTCAATTACATACAAAAGAGGTGATAAAATCAGTGGCTGGAATGTGCCAGATATTTGATCATGGGCAAAAGGGTAGGATAATGGGAGAGTGAAAGTAAAAAGAGTAAAAGTGTGGAAATCAGTCAAAAGGAAGGTTGGGGAAGAAAGAAAGAGTGCGTAAAATACTCATCCTTGAATGAAACACCTACACAGGTTAACATGCAATAATGATTCATTCCATGTTTTCCACAATTAACTTTAATGTGACACATGATGCTGCATGCAGCCTGGGAGTCTAAATGAAGTAAGGAGGCACTGCTTAGGGAGAGAGAGAGAGAGAGAGAGAGAGAGAGAGAGAGAGAGAGAGAGAGAGAGAGAGAGAGAGAGAGAGAGAGGGATGAGGGAAAGAAAGGTAATAAAATTAGTCTAGTTTTCTCATGAGCTCTTTCTGTCTCCTCGCTGTCATTTTACCCTTGCTGTCACTTACCCCACAATGTGTCCCTGCTGTATGTGTGTGTGCACACGTGTATATCTGAGTGTGTGTGTGTGATGAGCCATGAATGATAATGGATATTGGACTGTCAGACACATACAAACACACAGGCACAGACACACACACAGTTGGACCAGACAGCAGTATATCACACAGATAGTCTGGATACAAGGACACGCACTGCCTTTCTCCCTCTCTCTCTCTCTTCTTTTCTCTCACTCTGTGTATCTGTGTCTTTCAGTCTCTCTTCACATTCACATACAATATTCTGCCTCTCTAAGTCATACACACTTTGTGTGTGTGTGTGTGTGTGTGTGTTTTAGCAGTCTCCATTATAACTTTCTTTGCAAACTTTCTCTGCATGCGATGCCTTTGGATTTGCTTTTTGTGCATTCTTGTATGTGTGTGTGTTATACGTCAGCACCACTGACTTGTTAAAAGCTGTTTTTGCACGCCAACGTTTTTGATTGAATCATTTAGATTGGCTCAGCTTTGGACCCCTTGTGTGCAGTGTTGGTGTGTGTGTGTGTGAGTGTGAATGTGTGTATGTGTGTGAGAGTTGGCCTCTCATTAACTTTCCACCCAGTGTTGTGATGTAAACCCCTGCTGAGTCTGGCATGTTGACCAGCTCTTGCAATCCATCCCTCCATCATTATCACGCTTTGTTTCCTCTGCTTGACTTTTCTGTTTTTTCTTTACTGCCTGCAAGAAGAAGTATTTCTAATTTTCAAATACAGTATGGATATTTTTCCTTTCTCCTAAACAAACAAGACAATTCTTACATTTTTAGAGTAACTAATTAAGATGATTGCAGTACTACTTAGGGTTATTGGCACAGGAGATGCTTCTTTTGTTTAATTATTCAAAAGAATAAGAGTTATTTCAAGCAACACCTTTATATGTGTTTAGTGCAAGTATATTTAATGGAAACTCTGTGTAGTCAACAAGAAAACAGTACGACAGCAGAAATTAAACAGTAGCAACTTCTTACACCTTCATGTTTATTTTATTCTGTGCTGTAGTAGTGTGTAGCACTTATATTTTGACAAGGTTTGAGAAGGTTTCATGCTGTTGGCACTTACATAGCAAATGATCTTGAGTTTGACACAGTGATGATGAGTCACTGCTGTGGACTGCTGGGATAAGCCTCTCATTGGCTGGTTATTACATACTGCTTCCTCTCTCCTCCACCCTCTGTTACCATTGTTAAAGTCTCAATCTCTATGGGCAACAACAGCGTCAAGTAGTCAGGCGAGCAGGCTGTTCTTATGATGGAGAACATTGAGAAAAAAATCATATTGTGCATAAAGCGAGCCATATGAAGAATGTCTTCAATAATGTTTTCCTCCCAGCATTATATTTAGCAGGAGCACACCACAGTTTAGGCCTGCTATAGATTACTCTCATTATAGTTTGAGAAACAAACAATTCTTCATCTACAAGTGAATGATAATAATTTCTGCCAGACCTTCCTCCTGCACTGACATAGCACACAGTGGATACAGATACAGGTTTAACAACACAACGCTACATGATCCCCATTTCATCTTGTCATTGTGTTGGCCTCTATGATGTGAAATGAGCACAAATGTGTGTGATAAATTGCTGAGAATGGTCTATCAACTATCTGTTTAGATGATCAACTATCTTCGGTATTTAAACTCAAAACATGACCTGTACATGTAAACCTAGCCAATTACTTTCTTCCCAACCAAGACTTTGGAGCAGTGCTAGTCACCATGGCAACCTTAACCTCTTCCCTCTATAGAAAACACATCTGTAGGGCGAAGAGTCCTAATGGTTTGCTAGAGGGTGATGTCACAAGGTTGACCAGACACAGAGATACGCCTCCCGAGAGAGGACAATCTCTACCCGCCTGGACACGAAAACATACGGATATAAAGCTGATAGGCCACATAAACACACACAAATTGACACACGCAAACATGCAAATATAGACAGATAAGACAGATTCTGAAGCACACACACACACCTGTCCTTCAGTCTGTGTCCCTGTGTGAGGGCAAACCAATGACAAGAAAGGAAAAACAACTAAGAGAAGGGTGGAATGAATAGAAGATGTATGGAAGATGGTAGGAGATGAAAGGAAGCAAAAAGGGGCAGAACAATCTATGATTGACTATAATACAATTATACTGTATTGCTTCTTATAGCATGACATCAAACATTTGCAATATCCATTAACTTCCCCATAAATATTAGCATCTGCTATAAGTCTAAAATCTAATCTAAAAATGAGTGCTAGCATTTGAAATTAGGCCTAATTGTATTTAAATATTAGCATGTGATATACTTAGCAAGCTCTCAGAGTAATCAGTATTCAGAGATCATTACCTCTCTCTTTCTTCCTGTCTTTCACTGACCCTCTGTTGGTCCTTAATCCAACACCTTCCCTATAAATCTTGTTTTCATCCTTCTACATTGCAGTATTTTTTCATCCATCTGTTGCTTTCTGTCTTTGTACTGTATTCAATGCTACAACTATTTATTTATCTCTCTGTCTTCCTACCTTCCTTTCTTTTGCATTTGCTCATTCAATTTTTCATTCATGTATTTGCATATTTACCTTTCCTTTGCGTTTCCAAATCGCTATCTGCTTCTGTGCCTCTGTGGTGTCTATCACTCCATCTACCAAACATATTCACCTATGTAAGTACACACCTTCCCTCCCTCCCTCTTTTCCTCCAGAGCATGCCCATTAGTTCTGCTTGCTTGGTGTTCGATGGAGCCTGTCCCCCACACTGGTCCCATCGGAGACCCCGCTGGAGTCGCCATGGAACCTCTGATTCATCAACCTTCCTGCAGCTGGCATGAATTTGTCCCAAGGGGCATGGTCCCTGCTTGGCGCCCGGAGCCAAGATGGCTGATGGGGCAGGAGACGAAAGGAGAGGGGGGAAAAGGCAAGTGGCAGGTAGGAGCCTTTATAGATAAAAGGAGAAAAAAAGTGTTGTACAGAGAGGTGGAGGACAGAAGAGAAGGGAGGTTTTGTGTGTGTGTGCGTGTGTGTGTGTGTGGTGCTTTGCTTTAGAGCAACGGTGAACACCTGTGGCTGTGGCTTTTGTTAAAAAGTATTTTTTTATGTCCTCCATTTCTAACACAAACCCTTTAGCAGTGCTCTGTTATCATGTGGCCATCTCCTGCATTTTTGTGTGTGTACTGTATGTGTGTGTCAGACGGAGAGAGAGAAAGAGGCAAGCATGGAGCTAGAAGGAGATTTCATGGTACTAAGCTGATACACTAAAAGCACAGTAAAGGGCACCGGGGTTAATAAGCATTCAACAAATGGATTTTATAGGGCTACATGTAATCCTCCAACATACCTACACACTCGAACACACTCACAGACACACACATGCACACTCATACACAGCACCCGCACACATGTAGGCTCTCTCTCACAATAACATATCTAGTTTAAACAACATTGCGCCTCTAAAAGAACGGGAGAGAAAAAGAGGTGATGAAGAAAAGGAGAGGAAGATTAACGAGAAGGAAAAAGGGGGGTTAGTGCATGCAAGCCTTGCAGTAAAATAGGACGACTGTGACAGCTGAATTTATAGATTCCTTAGCCCGAAGCTAACTCTTTGAATGCAGATTTGCTTGAAATGTTTGCTCCTAAAATACTGACATTGGCACTGAATCCAAAATCTTGTATCTGGGCAGACTGTCAACACAGCAAAAACATCCTGTGCAACAACCTCCCTCTGCTTTATAGCCATGATGTTTCACACTCAGCCTGCAGGAGCTGCCCAGTGTAACCATAGTCCTCTATCGCTGGCCTCCGAGCAACTCGCCTGAAGCAGCTGAGGTTAAGTGCCTTGCTCAAGGGCCACTTGACAGCAGTTACAGAGCAAGCAGAGAGTGTTGCTCATTCAGATTTCTAGCCTGGTTTTCCCTGCTGGTCTGCTGGGCACCCAATCCAGTCTGCTTCTTTAATAGTCTGGCTACCATCACCTTGACTTACCTCCATAAAGCTTGGTGTTATTTCCAGGAAGAAAACTCTTTTAGCGCCTAGTCTGACAGTTAGTCCTTTCCCAGGTGCAGTCTACTTGGAAACAGTGGACACTGTAAGAGGGCTACAACTAATGACTGATGACTTAATTGATTAATCATTTAGTCCATAAAATACCATCTGAAAAATCACAATTCCCCAGAGCCCGAGAAGACATCCCAAATTTGCTTTTAAGCAAACAACAATTCAAAACAGATATTAGATTTGCAGGAGTATAAAAATGGTGTAAAGCAGTTAATCTTCACATTTGAGATCCTAACTAGCTAATATTTGGTATGTTTGCTTGATAAATGACTTTAACAACTAATCAATTAACAAAAGTGTCACTGATTAAATTGTAAACTTAGGTTGATCAATCAACGAATCAGTAATCAGTAAATAAAGAGTTGTGTGTACCGTAAAACTGTGTACCTGGGTGCAAACATACAATAAATCCCTCACCGTTCAGATAATTGCTAAAACACACACAGACACACACACACACAAATCTCTCCTCTCTGTGTGCTACTTTTCTATAGGTGTGCTACTGCATTGATGAGTCATTGATGACACACACATGCACAGTAAAGATCATTAAGTCTTCTGCTCCCTGTTGTAAACGTGTGAGTGATTTGCGATTAGTGTATTGGAAAGCTCCTACTGCGTCATCTGCCAGAGAGACTCACACAAACACACGTACATGTATGGACATATACACACATGCATACATACCCACACAGGCAATAAATACACTCTCACACATTTACATCCACAATTACAAAGACACACAAACACAGAAAAGCGAGCACTGGGGCTGGAGTATTTGATGGGGTCTGTTTCAGGCTAGCAGCTCAGGCTAACAATGAGTAGCAAGACCTGCGGGACACAAATGTGTGCACGTACACACACAAACACATATTCACACTCCTCTCTCTTTCTCACTCTGCCCCTATGGGAAGGGACACACAGTACATTCTGGGCCGTTGTTCAAAGCTTAGCAGGATTAGCCGCATGATCTTGCCACTTTTTTTAAATACATATTTTTCATATTTTTAGCGGGTTTTGGCTCATTGAATCCGCTTTAGAGGAAAGTACAGAGTAAATAGATAGATTTCATCTCTGAGTAGCAAGCAGTCCCATCCTGTAAATACAACACCAGGTAGCCAAAAATATATAGACACCCTTGTCCACATTGTGCACTCAGGCTATATTTGATGATTTCAATGCTATAGGGCCTTTCCTCTTTCCATAATTCAGTTTTCCAAGACTTATCGCCAAACATCAAAACCTGATCTCGCTAACGATTTTGTGGCTAAATGGGAGTGAATCCCTGCAGCCAGGTTCCCAAAATCTTTGTGGAAAAGAATGGAAGTTGTTATTGCAACATAGTGATACCCATGGCTTTGGAATGAGATGCTAACTATCACATGTGGGTGCAATCTCTGGGTGTCCACATATTTGTGGGTATGCAGTATATAATCTCAACTAATATTTATCCATTGGTTCCATTGACTGAAATTGTGTAAATCTTATCTCATCTGAGTGTTTCTGTATTTTCTGAACATACCAGCGTCTTGCAGACAGACACAAACCACAAGAACATGCTGCTAGTGTAATAAAGTCATGTAATGGCACTGAGCTCATTCTATCTCATTTTAAATAGCCTCCTTGGAGAAGGTTGACTTTGCCTTTTAAAAACCCAATGTAGATGATTTGTGAGTCTCCCGTGAATTCTCAGGGCTTGGTTTCAGTGAAGCAAGCAGTAGCAAAATGTCTCTGCCTTGTTTTATTTCACATTTTGTCCACTTTGTCATTTTTTTCCCCTTGCTGTATTCTCCTGTTAGTCTCTCTTTCTCTTTTACATCTTGAAGCTATCAGTATTTTGGCAGAGAGACAACAGAGAGGCAACACAGCACGTGGAGAGAACATACCCACAATTCCACTGCTGTGTCCAATACACACACACACATATATACACTAATGTACACGTGTCTATAATTCCATTGTGTTAACTAGCTGGCAGAAAGCCTTCCTCAGTGTTGCCAAGGCAACAAGTTTGTAAATTTAGAGACATTGTGGTGCATTGTGTGTGTGTGTGTAGATATTTTATGAAAACAATATTAAAAACATATGAAAATGCAACAGACACTAGCACACTTGACATTGTGATTGAATGACTTTTATTGTCCTCCCTCTTTGTGCTCTGACAGCTCTGTGGCTTCTCACTTGATCATTTAAATGTCTGCACAAATGACAAAAGCATACATGAATGATGATGTGTGGTTAAAGTCATAATCTTCAGATCACTTCAAATACAAATCTCTGCTCCCAGTCTGGTGTTGTAATATTTATATGTTTTGTTGAGACTGATGAGTTTTCATAGGTGGTTAGAGTTACGGCTCCTTTGTGTGTTTAGTGATGGTGGTTATTACTGCTTATGCTTATTACTCAGTTCAACTTAGATAGCAAACTGAATATGTATAAGAGAGGGTTTTCTATGAAAATACCTGTAAGAAAAAAGATGCATTTGCATTTATTTAAATAAATGTTCTATTATTATTATTAATATTATACAGAACATTTTACAGTTAAACATCTATATATTTTTCTGTAGACTTATGTACTGATTAAATTAAGAAAAAGAGAGACTGACGACTGCAGAAAGATTTATAAATATGGAGGAAGAAAGACAGAAATAAAGGAAGAGGTATGAAAAATGAAGTGCACAAAGATGCTGTATGTATCTGTGTTTATGGTATTCCTGCCGTGTAAAAGGGTGCACATGCATACACCGTATGTATGACTGTGTTTATGAAAGTATGGATGACCCGAGATCATATACTGTGAACTTGGGTCATCCATACTTTCCATATGGTCAGGCAAAAAGGCAGCATGTGTTGTGGTTTAGACCTTGAGCTGGCTTCTTTTCTTCAAGAGGTAAATAATAGAGTTGTTCTATTGACAAGGTTTACACACACACACACACACACACACACACACACACACACACACTGCGAACCCAGAATCAAACTTAATTTTGTTCTGTCCATTCCATGTCCATCTCACTTTTTCGCTCTGTCTTTCTCCCCCTCTCTCTCTCTCGCATACACACACTCACACACTCACACATAAAGAATATATCTTAATTTATCAGGTCTACAAAAGACTGTGACAAGTAGGGATGCTTCAGGCTATTACGCTGAATACTCAGTAAAAAAGGCAAGCACTTCACAGTGTGTATAGATATACCACACGTGATGTCAGTAAATTGCATAAACAGTGCTCTGCTGAATGTCTTCCCCTGAAGGAACCACAGTGTTGGAGCCAGCGCTGGAAGGGGGAACATTCTCAGGTTGCTCTCTCTCAGCCTCCAGGAATCATGGATGTATTAAGAGAGTTGGCTACATCGCCTCCACTTAGACTTGCTGCCAATTTATTCCAGTGGTCACTCACGGTACTGGAACAGAAAAAATCCCCTGCGGCCCAAAAAGCATTTTTCCTGTAGACCACCATTATTGAAGAGACATCTGTAGAACAGTTGACAGGACACTGACCACAAACAAGATTAATTACTACTTTTTGTATTATGAAGTTTTAAACCATGAAGGTTTTATGTTTGTAAATCTTTCACAGACTCCAGGAAATCTATTTTTATGTAAAGTTAATGGGAGCGTGTGAGGCCAGAGGGATGAAACACTAATATGCATGTACAGTTGGCCACACAATGTAGAATCTAGAAAACTTTTTGGCTTATGTGCTCAGCGAGCAATTTTCAGTGAAGTGAAGGTGAGGCATTTTTGTATCCAGGCTTATAATACATCCATAACAGAAATTCACTTAAAAACTGTGTGTGTCTGTGTGTGTGTGTGTGTGAGTGTGTTTGAGTGTCCTGTCCTGCCTTGCCCAGCTGTCTTCTTCCTAATCTCATTTGCATGTACAGGCTACTAGAAAACCATGTGTTTGTACTCAAAGTGAAGACTGTTAGCATTGTTCTAATATATTTTTTTCATCCTTTTCTTGTCACTGAGTGGGGGAAAAAAGGAAAAGAGGCAGAGTAAAAGTGTTGAGAAGGGAAAGAAAGTAGGGGAAGAATGATGAAAGAGAAAAGGAAAAGCGTCACTAATGTTTCCTGCTAAAATATTCAGACTACTGCCGCATGATGCGTCACCATGTCCCACACATACATGTACACTCACACACTCACACATGTACACACAGAGAGATAGAGGCGTCCCTAGCCTCTCTATCCAGGGTCCCTGTCTGAGGAGAATATAGGAACCAGCGGCAATATTTTAACGTGCTGAACTTCCTGTTCACACAGTTTTCTGACTCATGATCGGTTAATAATTTAGGAAAGGGAATAGGAAGGGAAATCAGCATAATGTAGACAAAGTGCATCTCGCAACTACTTGCTTTGTTAAAACAAAGAATTTAACAGCAGACCCTCTGTGCAGCAGAGTTCGTCAAGAAGGCCTGGAAATGTAGACTTAACACGCATCTACATACATTCCTGATCTGGACAGGCCATTTTACTTTCAGACTAGCGAATAATAAGGGAAGGACAAAAGGGGAGAGTGAGCTGAAGAAAAAAAGACTGATCAACAAACTTCAGGACAAGGTTAAGAAACATAAATAATGGAAATAAACTGACTAAGATTAGGGAGGAAGAAAGGGACAAACAAACAAAGACAGCATGAACAAAAAAAAAAAACAAAGAAAAAGAATCACAAGCTCTTGCGTGCCAGCTGCTGCCTAACTTTCACCTTCCTGTCATCCCTCCATCCCTTCCAACCTTAGACTCAGCATATAAAACATTAACAGCTGGTAGTCAGAAGAACACTGGACAGGTAGAGAGGAGAGGAGAGGAGAGGAGAGGAGAGGAGAGGAGAGGAGAGGAGAGGAGAGGAGAGGAGAGGAGAGGAGAGGAGAGGAGAGGAGAGGAGAGGATAGAGGAGGTTCAGTCACTCACCACTTGACAGATAAAACCTAGACAGAGACATGTGTAACTTGTTGAGTGCAACACTCAACTGTGATCAGTACGTTCAGTCCGTCCAAGCAGCAAACATCACAGCTGAGTAGTGAAGCTTTTGCAGTGTCTTAATTAGCATTTTCTCTATTGACAGCTAGATGGTGGCTAAAAAAAAACTGAAGACAAAAGGAAACTGCTTGTGGAATAGTGTCTCAGTAGCATTTATTTTTGTATCATGCAGCAGTTTTGAAAAAAAAAATTGTTTGATTAAGGCTGTTACTTTCAAAAGACAGATACATTATATTCTAATATGTATTCACCTTTACAGACAGGTCTCTTTGGTTACCTAGGTGCCCTGTTGCCAAAATTAAAAATTTCTGGCTCCGTACAACTTGGCAAGATGTCAGCAAACCCAATTCCAGGCTTTCAAGGTCTTCCTTCAGAAATCTATGGGTGACTTCACAAAGTCAAACTCGTGTTTTCATTCAGGAGATATCTCATAACTCATCTACGGTGCAATATAGAGTTTGCATCAAAAGGTTGAAACAATGTGAAGGTTCAGACTGACAGCATTTATCCTCTGGCTGAAACCCTGACAGGTACAAAATACTATCTTTAGCTCACTCACTCCACTTCTGTCTGTTTTTCTTTTCATATTGGCCCAATGAAAAGAGCTGCTGCTTTAACACATTACTATTCCTCACACACATGTGTGCGCGCACACACACATGCACACTCTTGTCTGGTCTCTGGCGTAAACCTACTAACCACAGAGTTTTCAGGATTCTGATTGGATGCCGTACTCCTCCACCCACCAATCCTGTGAAATCAGTATATTGCTGTGGTGCAGTATTGATTTTCAATGGCTAGTCATCAAGCACACACACACACACACACACACACACACTAGTTTGTAAAAGAGGGACAATAAGGTAGATGTTACAAGCACAGACCTGTGCACACACACACACACAATAAAATGCAGTTGTGAATTATATAATGAATTTAACTCAAAAATACCTGGACACAATTCAATTTAATTACAAATCATGAAATAATTAATAACACATATTGGCGTAAAATAAAGCAGGAGGAATTATGACCCAGAAACATGGTGACAAAATTCATTCTCATTCATCATACTCATCTGATGTAAAGAGCTTACTGAAAATCCTTCTCTCCACTTGGGCTTTCTGTTTGGCTCATTCACTTCATCTGTCTTCCATCTTTCTCACACCCAATATCCAACACACACATACACACACACACATACAAACCTATTACTTTTCAAAGGTTTTGGAGACATTTTAATACCATCAAAAGAGCAAAACTGCACATCATATATTCTGCTGTAAACATACATGCACACACGCACACACACACACACTGCAGTTGTGTCCCTCCAGAGACGGTGTGTGTCCAATCCTCCCCTTCTATCTAGGTCAGCCTCATACAAAACTCTGCGCACCTCTCCCTCTCTCCCCACACTTCTCCCTTTCTTCTCCCTGTCCCAACATCTGTCTAAATTCTGGCCTCCTCTCATTCTGCCTACTTTCAGTCTTCCCTCTCTGTGCTAGTGTGCATGTTGTATGTGTGTGTGAGAGAGAGCGAGAGAGAGAGAGATGACTGAGAAAGCCAACTAACAGTTTGATCAGAGTTTCATTTATCCTGTTGCCAAGGGATAAGGTTACATTTTTGGGAAAGGAAAACTAACCTTGAGTAAAAATGTGTCAGTAAAATTTCCTGATATTCAGTCATATTCCTGCATAGCTGTAAATCACATTAACAGGATTTTGCTGAAACTAACCAAAGATAATTTCTGGAAAACATTTTGAAATATAAATTCTTGCTGATTGAAGGATACTCAGTACAGTGCAGCAAAAAAAAAAAAAAAAAAAAAAAGTTAGAGAGAGTCTCATTCCACCTACACTTACAAATTATTGCTGGCAATGAAAATGAACTGCATTACGGGTTTCTAGTTGACTTATGAGTCATCTCTTATCCTTTGTTTACAAAGTTTTACTTTAAAAATGTGATGTTTTTGAGGAGAGATCCTCTGTGGTTTGGGGGGGGGGGCAATGCACTGATGAATTTCAGGTGCTTTAATATGTCCGTCAAAAGTAGAGCTTCTTGTAGAAATAGGTTTGTACAAGAACATTGAGTGTAGATGACAGAAGATGTGTACGCACTCTATGACAAATGACATAAAATAAGTCTGTTTTGTCAGACAGTTAAGTGTGGACAGCCACAAAGCAAAATCTTGTCTGCTGGGATAGTCTTTATGCCCTGTAGGCAAAACAGAGGAAAGTCAAGGGGAGTGACAGTAAATAAAAGCTGAAGGAACAACTGGTCACACACTCAGTCAATATACACACAGTTCAGTGCACATACAACAGGTTCAGATAAGCAGGAAGCAGCCACACAGATTCAGAGGCACTTCTGAGCTAAATATGATATCTTCAATGAGCTGACAGCCGCATCAGTGTAATATACTGTGTATGTCTCTTGTATGTGTATGTGTGTGTCTGTGCTTGTGTAGGTGAGGGCCAACCTGTTTCTGAATGCTCTATGTGGACATTTTTCACACAGCTCTTCTTACTCACGCGCCAAGCACATACACAGAGCAGGTTAGTCATCATCATGTTAGATTTTTCAATCAATCCACAGTCCAATTATGGCTGCATTTCCATAGAGACACCTGAGAGGAAGAAATAATTAACATAGAGCAGGTATATAAAAACCAATAAATGCTACTGTATATCTAGGGAACCTGCATTTTAGTGTGTTAGTGTGGACTTTAAAAGATTGTATATGTGTTTCTGATTGTAACTGTCAGGATGATGGTTCATGTTGCTCTGTGACTGAGAGAGGATTCAAAGGTGAGGGTCCAACATAGACTGAAGTTAACTGCTGAGATGAATCATTCAGCCAACCGCACAGACACACACTGTCATGTTGCCTGCCATAATCTGAAGCCAGTGAAAGAATGAGAGAGAAAGAGAGAGAAAAAAAAACATTTTCACACGTGCAGTCTATCAGGAACATTTCCTGCATGGGGTCATGTTTCCCACCTCAAGACCTAGTGACATTTCAGAGAAAATGCAAGTATGGCTGTGTTGTGAATGAAAGCAGGGAAGGGCATGTTAAGAGTTAAGTCCATCTGACAAAATGTGCTTTCACATGGAGCAAGTGAACCAATCACAAGACTCCGCTGACTAGTGGAAACATTGCTATTTTTGTGTTGTGTTTAAATATTTTAAATAAAATGTTCACACTCGTTTGTAAATGTTTATTCACCTAACTAACTGTATTGCTTTCATAAAGCCGTATCAATTATTCAAAGCCGAATGCATAATGAAATCAAACCTACAGTGCATTCGAGTATTGTGTTTCAAATTAGCTCATTTTACTCGTTAGTGCTTGTCAGCTGTGTTTAAGATCAAATCAGTCACTCACATTTGGTTGCACTTTATTCAGCTCTAGTTCTCTGTGTGGCTCACAGGTTAGGGATGGCTAGCATAAGCATGGAAAAGAGGGCTCACCAGCATAAAGTGACCCGTTGAAATCCTTAGACATGGTGGAAATTGAAGGAGTAAAAGCTCTTTCCTCCACAGCTGCTGTGGAGTGGTGTTTGAGCAAGGCACTTAACCACTGGCTGTTACAGTGCTGTAGCTCACAGTGAAGCAGCTTTTTTTTTTTCAAACACTGAAGGAGGAAAGGTTAAAAATAAGTTATCATTTGACAAATAACATTTTTATGAGATTCCTCACTCAACAAGGATCCTCCTTCCATAGTAAAGTGAGCATATTTCAATTAAAGAGTGGGTTTCCACCAAAGAGCTATATCATTGCTATCAGACACATTGAACAACCATCATGATGAAACCACTAGAGAGCGAGCGGAGAGGACTGTTTGGCTAGCAGCCTAGACAGATGGACTATAACACCAGGCTAAGGCAACAACAAGGCCTACAGGATAGTACAGGCCAAGCACACACTCATAACACACACATGCAATGCATAGGCCGCAGGGAGATGGCCAATCATACCAGTCTCTGTGCCAAGGTCAATGACACACTGAGAAAGAAAGAAACAGGCTTTGTGTTTGAGTGTGTGTGTGTGTGTGTGTGTGTGTGTGTGTGTGTGTGTGTGTGTGTGTGTGTGTGATGGTTATCTACTGACATTTACTGTAAAACTACACCAATTTAAGAAATATATGTTCTATGAGTATTTCTTTTCTTCTCTAGTCCATTAAACTTATCACATTAACATAATAAAATCTCTTAAACATGACTGTTTCTAAACCATTCTTCTCTGTCCTGATGTTTTCCACAAACTGCAATATTCTGTCGTTTACTCTCGAGCATTTAACAAACCACCACGTCTGGCTAAGAAGCAGGTAAATGAGAGCAAGCCACAGAGACGTGTTGAGAGTTTGACTCATTACCGTTGAAGGAGAGAGCCCTCTGTGTCTGTAGCTAGCATGTCATTAGGACTTGTTGAGGTAATTCCTCTCCAATTAGCCTCTCTGTGATATGAGGACCAGTTAAGGAGGCAGCAGTGGAAGACGAGGCCACTCAGAGCCGAAGCCTCCCTCACTCGTAAGTCTCACCTGATGCCTCTCGAACGGTTCAACTGGCAACTGTTGTTATTAATTCAACTGCTACTACCTGGGTGTAATTTCCATTTGGTATCATGTTTATCTCACGTTTATGACTTGAAAGAGAACTTATTTTAATTCTAATTATAACTACTTTAATTCTGTCATATGTGGCCATAGATCAGAGATAAGATGAGGTGGAGGTGCCTATGAAAGACAGGGAGCGTGAGGCAGGGAGAAGCAGCACTGAGTTGCAGGTGGGTTATATATTACTGTAGTCCCTAAACGTATGTAGAAATGCAGGAAATAGGATTCAAATCGCATTTTTTTTCTACGAGAGGACCCCCAGACCTTATTGTCTCCCCCAATTCCCAAACCAAAGTCACACCCTTGGCTACTATCATAAGCACTACTAATACTACTACTGCTAAAATCATTTTTAAGAGACACACAAGTCTTCCCAAAGGTATTACGAACATCTGTTTTACAGTAAGTACAAAAACTGTTGGGCTTTTTTTTTTTTTTCCTTTTTCTTTTTTTGGGAATGGCCCAGTTTTGACCAAACAGATGTAAAATTCAACTGGACCACTGATGAGGATTTAGGCTTCTTGTTTTTTTTTTTTTTTTAGAATTACAGTAATACAAGCATTACCACTGCACATAATAGAGACAGTTTTATCTGCACAGTATCCACTAGATAATGCACTTGCCTTTATAATAAACAAGTAAGTCTGTAAATGTGGATTCATTATGGTTGTTCAATCACAGGAGCACTAACTAATTAACTAATTAAACTGATCACAAGATGTCAAGTGTCATAATTTGGCTAAGCTTTTTCCTGGGGGGGCTGTATGACTGGGCAATAATTCAATATTCAACATTATCATGTACTCTTCGGTGCAATTGTATTGATTGTATCATGCCTTCATTTTACAAAATTCTATTATTAGGTCAGATCCAAGCAAACTATAATTAAAAGGCATCAAATTAAGTTCTAGTTTTGTCTGATGTAGTACATGAAAACACGATCAATGTTATGATTTTATATCATTTTGCTTTCATTTGTTATATTGTGATATAGATTAACATTGCAACAATATTCCTGTAAACATTTTGATACTGACTTCATCATCTTGTCGGGCCACAATAAAATGTATCCATTTCCAACATGTTTTGTAACAATGTTCTGTCACGGCTACAGCTGTGCTTCTAGTTTCCCTCATGTTTCCTTGTGTTCCCCTGTCTGTCTCCTTGGCTGAATCCAAATGTCCGGACATCATCGCACCGTCTGTGAGCGCTGACGGCTGTCCAAATCTGCAATTCATCGAGTCCACAAGGGTTCTCAAGCAGACTTTCTGCAGACTTGAAGAGAGTGGGTGCAATACTAATTATTTTTATTATTAATAATAATAATAATAATAATAATAATAATAATAATAATAATAATAATAATAATAATAGTAAAAATTGATGACATTTGTTTTTTTTTCACTTTTGTTGTATAAATGAATTGATGTAGTGAGGTAAAATGTACACTCAGAATAATAGGCTTAATAACCTAATAACTGATTTATTTATGATAATCTGCTAAACTAATTTTTTTTGTCTTTTTTGTGCTTGAAGGTGCTCAGTTGAGGATTTAAAGTGAATATAGTATTAGCAGTATTTTTCAGTTCTTGTAAAGAGAAAACCTCACTGAGCATTCTGATCAGACATTAGGAGACGTTCAGAAAAACACTTCGAAATGAGTTACAGGGTCAGGAATTTCAATTCATCTCGTGGAAATACTTGAGGTCTTAAATCCCGTCTCAGAGCGCAGAGGTGAACATGTCACGGTATGTACGACTGAAGTCCGTGAGGACTGAGTCCACAAGTCCAGAGAGCGGATATTTGGATTCAGCCTCCGTGTCTGTGTGTGTCTGTGTGGCGTGAGTGTGGTGCTCCCTCCTTGTCTGTCCTGGCTTTTGGTTACATGCTGATTCCGCACACCTGCCTTCCATCAAGCTCATCATCCTGTAGCACAGCATATCTACTCCAGCTCTTCACCCACTTGTCGCCAGATTGTTGTTTCAGCCGCAGTAGTAGTTAACTCTCCAGGCCACTCTTGTCCTATAGTGATTGTTTCCTAGTGTTGAACTTCTCTCTAACTGCTGTCTTTCTTTCCAGTGCTCCAGGATCATAACTCGTCAGCCCGCCTGTTTGCATGCTTGCTTGCCCACTCTCCAACCCACTTACCACCTGCCACCTTCTGCCAGCCCACACCATTCTCCCTCATTCATCACCACCCTCCAGCCCTCTGCCTCAGCCATCTTCCTCCTTGCTCCTTCCACCACCATTCCCCGTTACCCTGGCAATAAAACCTCTTCATCATCTCAATCCTAGTCTGTATCTGCGTTTGGATCCACATTACAAACCACAACATGTTCCTTCGTTAAAGGGCATACTATGCAGGATTTGTTAGTTGGTGTTTGCAAACACAACACAACACAACTCCCTGGCTCAATGACACCATAGTGAGCTGAGAGCAGAGCAAGAGAGAGAGAGCAGCAGTGGTTGAGCTAGCTAGAGAGTGAATGAAGAGAGCAAGCAGCGCTAGCAAGAACAAAGCAGTGAATTGGATAAATAAAATGTTATTTCTGATTGTTTCACAGCAGTCACGTTCAAAAGCACAAATAAATACGCCCACAACCCCGCGGGAAGGTGCTGCATTTTGCCACCAGATTTTGTGTGAATGCAGAGCTTAATCCTATCCACTGTGGCCTCTCTGCTCTGCGCGTGTGTATGTGGAGTTCTGCCCCGCCCTCAGTCAAACAGACACACAGACAGAGAGCAGAGGAGAGAGACGGGGACAGCAGTGTAACCTGGTCATTTTTTTAGAGTCCTGACCTCACACTTGGCACGCTGTTATTGGCTGGGGGCTACACACCCGCTGCCCAAAGGCTGATGCCCAGAAGCGTCCTAAACACAGCAAAATATTAAGAAAATACAGGCAGAGGGCAGGGTCTCTGTAGATAAATACACTGCTACACACTTTTAGTGGGTCATAAGTGATGATTGAGAGGGATTATTTTTGTATATTTGTATGTTTTTGTATACATTTTTCCTGCATAGTGTGGCTTTAAGATTCACTGAAATAGGCTTCTCCAATTCATAAGCTCAATCAAAGGAAGTCAAGTAGCTTGCTGATGACAATTACAGTGTAAGGAGTAGTCAGTGTAAGATAATGACACTTATGGAACGCTATAGAGGTTGCCAGTGCCAGCTAATTAAAAACTGCATGTAATTATAAATACTGAAGTGGTTAGACTAAATACAAATACGTGAACACATGAAAGCTAATATAATTTTGGCCATGAAGTTTTGAGTTTACAGAGACAAGAAGAAACTCCCTGTCTGCACTCCTCCCTCCATCCCTCTTTGCCTTTCTGACTAATTAAAATGTCATCTCAACACTAAAGAGACTCTCTCTCTCTCTCTCTCTCTCTCTTAGTGTCACTTGTTCACCTTCTTTCTCCAAACATGGTAAACAGAACAGAGCTGCACCACCGGAGTTTGAGTGTGTGTGTGAGAGTGTAGCTGCAGAATGGTTGATAAACATCTCTCTCTTTCTCCCTTGGACGCACTGTAACCAAACCCATCTTCTTCACAGCCCATCTGTCTCCCTTGTGACTACAACCTAAAACTTGAGTGTGTAAGTCACAGAGGGAGATCATTTCTCATGGTTCTTTTATACACTGACTTACAATTTCTTAAATTTGCAGCACACCTCTCAGGCAATGCATTTGATGAATAAATCTGGCTCCTGAGGGTTGAAAAAGGCAGTGCTGTGACATAACCTGAAAGGCAGACACCATATAGGCAGAATTCGCACTTATAAAATGAAATTCATGACTCTTTTTTGTGAAGCTTTCTATGCTTTTCCTGTAGTGGGAAAATACATGACCAATAAAAAGCATTAGTCTTAACCCACAAAAATAGGTAATAAAAACTGGTAATAAGTGGCTATTTTATTACATGACCATTAATATCCTGTTACAACAGCTTCCACTTCTTTGGGAAGGCTCTCCACAAGATTTTGAAACCTGGCTGCAGGGATTTTCTCCCATACAGCCACCAGAGCATTAGTGTGGTTGGGCACTGGTGTTAAGTGATGGATGGTGTTCAAATTCATTCCAGTGGTGTTAAGGTTATGGTTAGGTCAAGGCTCTTGCAAGCCAGTCAAGTTCTTCCACACTAAACTCAGAGAGGCATTTCTTCATGGACTTTTCTTTGTGCATGGGGGCGTTGCCATATTGAAACAGGAAAGGACCTTCTCAGAACTGTTACCACACAGTTGGAAAAACACGCTGTCTAAAATATCATTGTATGCTGCAACATTAAGAGTTGCCTTAACTGGATCTAAAACACCTCAGTCAAACCATGACATCCCTTGAGCAAAAGTACATAAAAGTCACCCCTGTCCACATACTAGCTATATTTTAAATCTTTCATTCTTTCAAGGCCTCATCTTAATTTTATTTAATTATTTTTGTATGCTGTTATGTTCATACCATTGACATATTTGCCTTTTCCAGTCACCTTTTCATTGAATGATTCATTTTTAAAAACAGGCTTCATGAAGTGTTAATTTCTGCATCGTCTGTGTATAAAGTGCTTTTCTGCATGTGTGTGCATGCAAAAGTACAAGCATGCGTTTGCTGCATGCTCTCTGTGTGTACCAGTTGTCACACACACCCCCGTCTCTGTAAATGTGAGGCTACTAAGCTCCATCACCAAGGAAACCAGCTTGTTGCCAGGTAGCAACAGAGAGAGAGAGAGAGAGAGAGAGAGAGAGAGAGAGAGAGAGAGAGAGAGAGAGAGAGAGAGAGGAGGAGGGGAAACAAGAAAAATTAGTGAGACATAAAAAAGACAAAATTAGACGGAAGTGAGAGACAGCGTGTGCGAAAACATAGCACATTTCTTTTTATAAAGATGCCTTCACAATTCAACCCGTAGTTATTTTTCTCATAAAGCATGTCTGCACATTTTGGGTTAAAAGTGTCTATATCAAACCATCATTTAAAGTAAAGAACAAATGGCTTTCAAGCTTTGTTAGCAGTGTACACTGATCTTTTGGTAGAGCTACATGTAAGCTAGGTAGCTAGCATGCTGCTGGCAGAATTCACTGGTTTCAGTGACAAAAGCCAACCATCTGAAACTCAATCTGTTTTTGCCTCCCTCAAAGCTGAATTCATACTGTTTTGACCAGAGTATCATACTGTATGTTCCTTTGTGCGTGAGTGGATGGGTGGGTGTGCATTTCAATCTATCTCTAAGTGTTTCAGTCCGTAATTAAATCTGACTTCGGGGTCAGAAGATTCAAGATTAGAATTAGATTAGAATTTAACACTCATTCAACAATGTACGCGACACACAGATGAGGTTACATCACAGCTCTGGACCAATAGGAGTGACGCTTCACACTGTCAATCTGTCAGCTTTCATCAGGAGCTGATGAGATATCAGCAGATCAACACAGGATGGAGGAAGAGTTGGTGGTATGTCAGTGGATGTGTGGGTTAATCTGTCAGCACCTCAATGCATTTAGTGGTCTTTTGCTTTGAACACTTTCCTCTGAGTGCTTTACAGTATGTGTGCACATTTGAGTGCGATGATGTGTGTGTGTGTGTAAATGTGTGTGAATTAGGAGGAATACTCAGGCAAGAAGGAAAAATGACTGCAAGAGAACGAGATAGATAGTTAAGACACAGAAAAAATCCACTGTTGGAAATGCAACGTTGGTCTGTGTTACTGCATCATCGTCAACTACCTCCATTTTAGAAAAGACACATTTTAGAAACACACTGTAATCTATTTGAAATGGGAATTGAATCCATATCTGCAGCCTCCGACACGACATAAACCTGCTCACATCCCCAGATCAATTCCATGGTGGCAATTATGGCCCTGAGCATGCCTAAACATAATGTATCTTCAAAATCCCTGCCACAGTCCCATCTAACATGGCACAGTCAAATTGTCAAACATGGCGGATCAGCCACTAAGCTTCCAAATCATGACACAGCCGATTCAGACTTTTAATATGACACAGCGTGTTTACACTGCAGCAAAGCACAGAGAAGAAGAAGGGAGGGAGGAAGGGGGGTGGGGGTTCAACAGTGAATTGAAGATGGTATTTTAATTAGATCAGGGAGCAGACACAGAAAGAGCGAGGCTGAAAGAGGAAGAGAAGTAAAGAGATAAGAAGCAAAGAGGGGAGAGGACAGGAACAGGAGGAGAGGAAAGAGAAGAGAAGGAGGATGCTTTCATGTGCATCTTAGCCTGTTACCCCATGGCTATATAATTAGTAGTATTTCATTTCATAGTTACACCACTGACAATCTGTTGTATCATTGTCAAGTATTGGTTGCAGGTAGGTTGCATTACATGACTGCTAAGCTCATTCTAAAGACTAGAAGAAGTTACTGGGAGTGTTTTTTAGTGAAAAAAAGTAAATCCACATTTTACAATGGCAAGTGTGAGCTATCTCAGTAGAGCAGAGATACGACAGAAACATTTAGGGAATAAGTTTTAAACATGCTGCTTTGTCATTTCCCTTGTTGGTTTAACAACAACATTTGTCGCTACATTGGATATGCATTTGTGGCACAGTCCCTCAGTTTTGATCAGTTAAAAATGTGACAGGTGGTATTGGTGATTCCAAAACAGAAAGAACAGCTCAGATAGTGTGGTTTTTGAAAGTCAGAGATTTCAGAATCCAGACATGGAATCATAGAGTTAAAAAAATGGAGATATACTGTTCCAAAATTATGTCAAACGTATTGCCAAACATTATATATTAAGTGTGTAGACATGCAGACACGCAAGAGTTCCCCATAAGTTATGGGGATTGTATTGATGATCTTCATGAAGAGATTTGGCCTTTATCTATGAAACATTACCATACAAAGATCTGATATTAAACTGTGTTTATATATAGATTTAATTAGTTGTGGGATTTATCTGTATATTTAGAGCTGCTACAATGATTTGTTGATGTAAGAGGTTAAATGTTTGCTGGTTCAGGCTTCTTACAGATGAAGACTATCTGCATTTCTGTGTCTTGTGTGAAAATAATCTGAATGTCTTTGGGTTTTGAACTGTTAGTCTTACAAAACAAGCAATTTGAGTGTTTCACTTTTGATTAATTGAGCAAATATAATCAGCTCTATAAAAACAATAATATAATAGTTAGATGCAGCACTAATTTTCTTATTTCCAAAATGTTCAAGGTGAGAGTAGAATTTGCAAGTGGTTGAGACTAATTATAAACGTCTTAACACCAAATGTGTTAACAAACAGAAAAAATAGTTGGGTTAAGAAAACTGGGAGGGAGAAACAGAGAAAAGGAGGAACATGTCGGTTACACAGGGACTGAGATTAGAGTTATAAATGTAAAATCTGTGTCTTTTGTGGGTTTATCGTGACAGAAAGAGCAAAGGTTGCTAGGCAGCAGTGACTAACTATAGTCCATGAACAAAGATGTACAGTATGTACAGTACATTGTGTGTGTGTGTGTGTGTGTGTGTGTGTGTGTGTGTGTGTGTGTTGTCACGGCTCTTCCCCATCATTATGTTAAATCCGATGTTACTCTCCTTTTCCCTCCCTTTGCCCTTCCTACTTCACCATTTTGCTAGTTTATGATGTGAACAAAAAGAAACAATAAAATTCAAGTATTCAACTATTAGAATAATACTGGATCTAAAACACTAAAACAAAGACAGGTGGAATAAGTAAGAGATTTTATAAGAGCGTAAAAGACAGAGATACTAGAGTGTGAGAAAAGACAGAAAGACTGCAGAAAGTGATGATGAAGATAACACTTGACTGCAGTCAAAGACAGAGAGTTAAAGAGAAGAAACATTGAAAGTGTGAGAAGAGAGTCACAGTGACAGGAAGTCGAAAGCAAAAGATAAAAACAGAAATGTCCATATACGGTCACTCGTGTCGCTGGAGTTGCCTGGCAACCTAAAAGTTTGGCTTGAATCTCACTGCCAAGTCATTATTGCTGTGAAACAATCTGTATCCTTTTATAACTAAAGTGAAGTCAAAAAGAAAAGAGAGATTTACCACGAAGCAACTCCTCACACTGAGAAAGACAGACTGCTTTAAAGACAAGAAGCAGTAGCTCATTAAAACAGACCACAGACAGGAAATGGATGCTTTGGATAATGTTTACACAGTTTATTTATGTTAGATCTCAAGACCTGCATGTATGCTTCATGTACCGTGTGTGGCACTGCTGCATCTGAAGCCTGGGGGTTTTATCCAGGTAGGTACAGTATTTAAAAAAAAGCCCAAGTCAGTGTCCTCAATTTGTGTTTGTGGTTGTCTGTCTGGTAATGATCATCAACTAGACACAGAAGTGGACCCATCTTTTTTAATTACCCATATTTGGCTGCAACAGAGGATTTTGATTGTCTTTTTTATGATTATACTCAAGTTCACAAGTGGAACTGGAGGAATACATAAAGTGGGAAATGTTAATATACCGCTGAACCAAAATGTAAAGCTCTGATTGTAGATAGCAGGGCTGAAAAATGAATGTGGAATTTGGCAATTTTACAAATGATGCAGTTCACTAAAATGATTTGTTCATGAGTCTGACAAAACATCATTTGTCCAATTAGTTGATTGGAACAATCAGAAAATTATTCAGGAATAATTTTAGTCATTGATCAAGCAAAAATGTCATATTTGCTAGTTCCATGTTGGCAAATGAGAAGATTTTTTGTTTTTATGTATTTTAAATCAGTGTAAATAAATAAAAACACATATTTTGGGGTTTTGGAGTGCTTGTCGAACAAAACAAGCAATTTGAAGATGTCACTTTCTGGAAAATGTGTTTTCTCTGTTTTCAGACATCAATTAATCAATAAATTAATAGATCAATCGACAGACAGTTGGACCTGCCATTTCTGTAAAAGATAAACTTTGAAATATTTTACCTCTGAAAGTGACAAGTTGGTTACATGTTAAAATTTTAGCTGTACAAACACATCCATGCCTGTGTGAAACACAACTTCACTGCAACTTTTAACTCCTGTGTAAACTTGCATTTCACAGTGACACTCTATCCCTTTTTTCTTTATAGAAGTCTTGGTTTAAAACAAGAAAGTCTTTACTGCTTTACAGCTGGCTCTTTAGAATTGTGCATGTGCAATTAACACACTGGGGAATTTACTACAGGAAAACAGAGGGGCAAGACATGTTTTCAGCCCCTACAACATCCGTTAAGCAAGCGTGGCTGGTTGCTGAAATCCTGTACTTTTTTTCTTTGATTTATTTTATTGGGCAAACGTATGCATGCCTGTGTGAACTTCCTGCTTTGAAGTAAAGGGCTATGTGGGCACTTTGAAGCCTTCTTGATGAAGTGAAATATATTATTCACAGTAGCCAATGAGAGAAAACATTTGCTGTGTGTTTGATTCATTTGTGTGTGTATATGTGTGTGTGGGAACCCGCTGCTGTATAAACTCAATGCCAGCCCAGCGATTGACAGCTCTGGCAGCAAGGTAATGGGTAGCCACCTCTATATGCCCCTGTGTGTATGTGTCTGCTTGAGAGAAAGAGAGAGAGAGAGAGAGAGAGAGAGAGAGTGTGTGTGTGTGTGTGTGTGTGTGTGTGTGTGTGTGTGTGTGTGTGTAACAGCTAAAGTGCTATTCAACAGGTGTGTGCTGCAGTCAGCAGTAACAGAGATTAACTACAAGCTACACAAATGGTCACAAAACCACACAGACACACAAGCACTCACACATACACATCCAGATTGTGTCCCTCACGCCTGTCTGGCTCACTAAAGGTACGTATAGTGACCTCTTAAACTTGTACATCTGGCCTTCAGCGTCAATAAAGAAAGCTGAACTGCACTACCCATAAGCCAACACTTGGTATATCAATAAAACCAGACAAAAGGCTGGTGAACAGGTCAATTTATAGTATACAGTGTAATAATATAGATAGGAATTTGCTTTATTCAGAAATGAGTACACTATGCACTTTGCACAACATAAATGATTTCCATAGTAATAGGACAACAGTATTAATTAGCAAACCATTAGCGTAGACAGACTTCCAAACCTAATTTAAAGATCCCTTCCATACATGTTTTTATAGAAAAATATTCTTTGAAAATGTATTTGTGTATGATACAGTATGTTTTTTTCCACCACAGAAATGGTCAATTACTTTGTTGAGAGTGATTTTTTCTAATCATTTGGGCATTTTGCCTTTATTTGACAAATACAGTAGTGTAGAGAGAGACAGGAAACATGGTGGGAGAGATAGGGGTGTGACTACCAGGGCGCCCATCTTGTTAAGGCTTCTTTAAATTAAATCTACTCTGTTTTCCCTCATTATCTAATCCAAATAATGCTAACTTCAAAAGTTTAACCCTTCTTATTTAAGTCCATTGTCAGTGTTTCTGTGCTTGAGGTTTCAAATTTCCATATCATACTTGTATAAGTTGTATATTGGACATAGGTACGTGGATGTGAAAACAGCCTTCACATGTCTGCACATGCTGTACAGGGACTTAAATGTTTCTTTGTATGTTGTCAAGTTTTTCTAACTTTTGATCTTCTCCTGTATAACTTCATCCCTCTTTTTCTCCATATTCTCTCACTTTTCCCTTACTCCTCTGTTTCTCTAACACTTGCTCCCCTCTCTCAATAGTTCTCCTCCTCTAATATCCCAACTTTCTCCATCCTCCCCTCCTTTATCCTTACCTCTCTGCCTCCCCCTCTCTTCACTCATCCTCCTCTTGCTTTCCCCCACTGTGTAATACTCTGTCACTCTCTCTATCCATTATTCATGGTGCAGTCACAGTCGGCATTAAAGGGCCTCGCAATATCGCTACGGCAACAACGCAGCAGAGGCAGCCGCATTGGATCATGGGAAACTGGGTCACCTCCCAGGAGCAGGAGGGTGTGGGGGTTGCAGAGGAGGGAGGTCGCTGTCACACACGCACACATGCATGCACACGCACACAGAGAAACACCTGATAGCTGTCCTACAAAGCAGGAGGACAGGAAAGAGAAAGGTGATGATAGAAAAAGATAGAGGAGAGAAAGAATAGTAGGGAATGAGAGATAATAGGTGTGGTCAATGATCCAGATACTGTAGCTGGCACAAATACACATGGAGTACGTGAGCTGTATGGCTGAATAGACACAGATGAATCCTGGATAGACACATAATGCTCTGTACATCTAGCTGCCATGTTAGTCATGCAATGTTAGTTTCAGTTTGGCTTCACAACATTAAACATAAGTACACTAGACAATGCAAGCTTTTCCTTAATACAATAAAAGCTTTTCATCCCTTGTGTTTCTTATATTTTACCATGTATTATATATGTTCCAAGTTGTGTTCTCTCAATTCAGTCAGTGGTAACATAAAAAAGAAAAAAAAGAAGAAAAAGTCAAGTCAAGTTTTATTTATATAGCGCCAAATCACAACTGAAGTCATCTCAGCAAACACGATATCTGCATTTGTGATGTAGCTGAAAGATCCCGTTTGAATAACTAATAAATTAAAAGTTGCTAATTAAACTTAAAAGAATGGTTGACTGAGTTTTTTGTTTGAGCCCATGTATGCTTTCCTAAGCATACAGAACAAGGGCAGCAACAACCTTGTTTTATATTCCTATTTTTGTTTGTGGTTAGTCTACCAGTTATATTCTCTATAATCCATTATTAATTTAGTCTATGAAATGTCGAAAAATAGTGAAAAATGTCTACAACAATTTCCCCCAGTCCAACAGTCAAGAAACCATAAATATTTACTGTCATATGCAACAAAGAAAAGCTAAAGAAAAGCCTTTTCTCACATTTGAGAAGCTGGAAGCAGAAAATGTTTGGCTTTTTGCTTGAAAAATGACTGTAGTGATTTCCAAAAAAAGATTAACTAAGTTTGTTTCAATTGACTAATTGTTTCATTGACTAATTTTTTTAATGTTATCTCTATACAGTACCATGTGTTTATTTCACTGGTTTATATTGGTTTCTCTTTTGCAAACACTTCTTTGTTGATGTTTTTCAATCCAATTCTGACATCTGAGAGTTAAATGCTTATTGGAAATCATTTCCATTCAATAAACCACCAAATTTACACTGATCTTTATATGATTCCATGTATTCTTCCTGTTTTACCTTTCAAGTTTGATGTCCCAGGCACATAGCTCATGAATGCAATGCTTTTGGGCAGCCAACCCGTCAGATGTTGGAGCTCCCTTTAAAGCACCACAGAGGAGGTTTTCAAAACTGCTAGAACATATGCCCAGGAAACCGGGTGACATCAATATATAGTATACCCACTTTGTAGTTAATGGGGTGAAACCTGCGAAAGCATTGGTGTCTAACTATGCTGTCTGTCATAAAATGACACAGTCTTTTCAGTGTACATTGATTCCCTGATGAACAGATTTTAGTGAACGCATATGAGTGGAAGCAGCAATTTACAGTGTGAACAAAGCCACTTTATTGATCATGACCAATCCGCCTCCCACCACCCTCTCAACAATAAACAATAAAGACCCACAAGCAAAAAGCTAACTGATATTAGTCTTTTGATGTGAATTCACTATTACGCTGTAGATGAGTCATCACAAGAATAAATAAACACTGGAGCTGCTGTCTGCGTGTCAAGTGGGCCTAAATAATGAATGTACAAATTATTAGAAATGTCTTCCTGATATTGAGCTGTAGCCCCCTTAAACAATTCACATCTTAATTATCTCAAAGTTTAAAAATCATTTATGTGCTTCTCTTTATCTAGATCTCCTCTTTTGTGCTTGGTATAGATTAATGAGGGAGATCAATAAGGGATAAGGGCCTTTACCTGGATTCACCTCATTACTGTATTTAATTAAAAAGTATGTGTCCCTTCCCTATGTTATACTTCAAGGGTATATCTCACATATATACACACACACATGCACATGCACACACATTCACACACACACACACACACACCACACACACACACACACACACAAGAACAGTCTGTCACATGTTGCCACCAAGGAAGAAAATGGAAACATCTGTTTCTATGGGAACCCAGCCCTTTGATGATGCAGGCAAAACACGCAAACCACACTAGCACAAACACACACATACACTACAGAGCTCTGCATCATAATGACACACCTTATCAACAGCCAGAGTTTCAACCCAGTGTGTATATGTCTGCGTGAACAATCACCTTGAATGTGTATGTGTGTGACAAGGAGGCACAGAGAGCTAGAGAGGAAGAGTGTGTGTGGCTGCCAGATCCCAGACCAGATGGCTAAATGTCAGTGAATACCTCACCGACATGACTGCTACTTCTCCCTAACAGAACCAGTGCACACTGCATCACAGCATCACCTACTAATTCAGTGAGCAAGCGAACTGGAATGGATTTCAGATATTTTACTCTCAGAGCATATAGACACAAGCAGGAACAAGACCATCAGTTCTAAGGTCACAATATAGACAAATTCATACTGTAGATCTATGGAACTGGAAAAAAATGCATCCATAGGGGTGGGGGTGGGGGGGCTTTTAGCTGAGGGTGTGCAGTTTGCTTTACTCCTCTGGTGATCACTCCAGGCTTTTATGGCTGGTCAAATATTAGTCTGCGCACACACACACACATACACACGCAGAGTACACATTACACCTGTTAGCCACCCTTAATTTGCCCAAAGATCTACTGTGCACTTCCATTACCTGTGTTGCCATGACTCTGACGTTTGCTGTATGCACAATTGGTTGTGTGTGTGTGTGTCTCCTGGGGATGCCAGTGATGTGATGATCTTAAATATACTGTAAATCTCCCAGTTTTACAGTATAAATTTAGTAGGTTGAAATCTAACCATGTTGTATGCAAAGAATGCTTTTAGTATAGACATAGACATAGGATATAGTATAGACAAAAATTCAGCACATCTCTGTATCTGAGTATAACAAGCAAAGAAGAATTTACTGAAGCAAGCTTAATAATATCTTTCTCCTTGTGTCCTTTGTATACAAACACACATGATGATGACATGATGTGATTGGGACACTACAAATTTGATTCATATGCAAAGAGTCAAGTCATACTTAGGAGATTAAACTACACATGAAACACCTGTGTCTAAGCAAACCTAAGTGAAACGTGATGCATGTGATGGTCTCATACATACAAAGAGCACAGATGTGTAATGACTGACAGAGCATATAAGAAGACATAATAGGCATAGCTACAATAGAATAGAATAGAAATAATAGAATATAATAGTGAGGGGATAGGAACAATTTCCCCATATGCCGTAACTAAACTAAACCAAATCATTTCATGTAATAGATGTTGTTTAAGGTGTTGCTATGGTTTAACTCAACTAAAGTTTAGTATTCTTTAAGAGCTGTAAGAGCTGCAGCTATATCTAAGAGAGGAGTGAAAATGGAGGTACAGCTACTGCTATTACTTCTTTTGTGCCGTACAGCAATCTAACACATCATATCACGGGAGCATACAATCTAAAGTACAGAGCTAAAGTACAAAGGCATGTAGTGGCTGCCTTACTTGTCAGGGATGGTCTTTTACTCCTGTCATTGTCCTTGACTAAAACTGAGTGCTGAGGCTAAATGCACATTTCTCCATGGGGGTTTACTAAATTTAAAATAGAGATTAAATTTCAAACTTAACACTGACCTCTGAAAATGTTCTACCACCTGTTCACCCATATATTATTTGATTTTATGCTGATTCATTAACTATTACTTCACCTTATCAGTATATCTTTGATAATCTGACACTTGAACATGTATTTTCGTCATCTGCCTGCTTCCATATGCACAGTCTCTGCCTGTCTCTGTTCACTCTGTTCCCTCCTGAGGTTTTGTTTTTTTTAGCTCTGCCCAATGTGAGATAGCTTACTGGCTGGTGGAAAAAAGGCTGCCTTGAACAAGGCCATTAAGCTTAAGTCAACTGTATTTGCCATAATAGCAAACTTTGACAAGAATGTTTCTAAATGAAATGGGGACATTAAGGCTGACATCGCTCCCTGTGGTAAGTCTGTACAGAGAACTTTGAGTTTCAGTGATGGACAGAGACATTACTCCCTCCATCTCTCTGTGCGCTCTGTGGGAGCTGTAATGTGGGTCGATGTGAGGCAGAGGTGGACACTTTTAGCTCAGTAAAAATATCCTGTTCTATCTCTTTCTCTTCTTTCTCTCCCTCACTGCCTCTATGTCTCTTTATCCTTTATCACTTGCACATCTGGAGCTTCATACAAATGTTTAAAAAAAATCACCTCAGCATTGCTAGCCTCTTGCAGACAGTTATATAATTTTAATCATTCTTTCCTCAGCATTAGGAAAACTTTGTTTTAGTTTCAGGCTCATTTAACCTGATTTAACATGAATTGCTTGCCAAATTAGTCCATTGCCAAATACCAATGCAGCATCATGCAAATCCCAATGCACATATATTACATCCACAGACCCTATATACAGTATTTCCTCCCACACAGGAATGCACACAAATACACACACATACAAATATACAAACATAGCTCAGAAATCACTGTGGTCTGGTATGCAGGTTTGGAGTAAACAGGGGGCGTAAGATGGGATGATGTCCAGAGAGCGACCATGGCATCATGGGATACATGCCTGGGACAGCGTTCTCACAAAACCCTAAAAATATTGATTTTATAAATACTGGCAGACACACACACACACACACACACACACACACACACACACACACACACACACACACACACAACGGCATTCACAAATTCACAAATTATAGATACATACATGTTTACTTTCCTCTCTTAAAAAAGAGGAAATAGATTTTTAAGGCGCAAATGTGGAGAAGAGGGGTGTGAAAAGGAGAGACAGAAAGAAGGAGAGGTCAGGGGGTTTGTGTGGAAATCGCCCTTTCTTTATCACCAGAATGGGACTATTAAAAAGCAAGGGAGGAGGAGAGAGGGAAGAGGAAATGGTGTTGTAATGAATGTGGTGCCACAGCTGCCATCATTTAGTCTTATCTTTTATTAGAGGTGGAGGAGAAGAGCAAGGAAGAGAAGAGAAAGACTAAGAAAAAGGACAAGAGGGTAAATACACATTTTTTTGCTTATTATGTATTTTCAATAACAAAAAAAATCAACAATCATATCACCAATACAATACAGCACAATACAATGCACAATACAGGCTGACATAATCACTTCAGCAAATACAATAGTTCAACCAAAGGACAGAGACTACTTTATGTCATTAGGTAATTACACATCTGGATGGACAAAAATGACATGTGGAGTTCCCCAAGACTCTACTCTGGGGCCTCGTCTATTCAACATCTACATACTCGCATTGGCTGAGATTATGGAAAACAACAAAATATGTTACCATAATTATGCAGATGACACACAAATTTACATAACCATGTCACCAGGGGACTATGATTGGATGTGCCAGACTTTTCCTCAATTAAAAAGAGACAAAACTGAGGTAATTGTTTTTGGAGCCAAGGATGAACAATCAAAAGTCAGCTCTCAGCTTAAATCGGTAATGTTAAAAACCACAAAACAAGCCAGAAATCTCGGTGTAGTCATGGACTTACAAAGTCAGCCTACTATCACCTTAAGAACATATCAAGGATTAAAAGACTTATGTCTCAGCAGGATTTGGAAAAACTTGTCCTTGAATTTATCTTCAGCAGACTCAACTACTGTAAAAGTGTCTTTACAGGTCTCCCTAAGAAATAAATCAGACAGCTGCAGTTAATTCAGAACGTTGCTTCTAAGACCAAGAGAGTGATTCGCATCACTCCAGTTTTCAGATCTTTACACTGCCTTCCTGTCTGTCAAAGAATTGATTTAAAAATTTTACTGTTGGTTTATAAAGCACTGAATGGTTTATGGCAAAAATACATTTCTGATCTTCTGTTATGCTATGAACCATCCAGACCTCTCAGGTCATCTGGGACAGGTCAAAAATAAACATGGAGAAGCAGTGTTCAGTTATGCACTTACATATCTGGAACAAACTCCCAGAAAACTGCAGGTCTGCTGCAACTCTCAGTTCTTTTAAATCAAAGCTGAAGACTTTTCTGTTTGCTGCCACCTTTTATTAAATCAAACTTGAGGCTTTTGATTCATTTCTTGCACTGCACTGTAGCTTTTATCCTTGTATTTTATACCTATCTTATTCTATTTAGCTGGGTTTTTTTTGTTTTGTCTATTTACTGAGCTCTTTAATTGTATTTAAAAGTCCTTTTATGGTGTGTTTCTTTTGCACTTTGTCTCGATGCTTTTAATGTTTTATGTGAAGCACTTTGAATTGCCTTCCTGCTGAAATTTGCTATATAAACAAACTTGCCTTGCCTTGTTCAGTAATAAAACATCTGAAACCAAAATCTTATCAGATGGGGGACCCTGGGACAAAATCTTATCAAACAGGGGTCTGTGGTCTAATTTGTGTCAGTGTAGGGGTCCTTGATGTGAAAAAGTTTGAGAACCACTGCTCTAAAATACCAACCACAATCCATTATCTCTTCCATTTAGTTGTATGGCCATTAGCTCATGTATCAGAATATTGTCAAATGCATTTCTCTGTTTTCACCAGTAGATAAAAGCCGTTTGTGTTGGCCAATATGGCACAAACGGAACAATAACAACCTGCCTAGTACTAATCAATTCGAAGCTTATTTATTCAATTAAACCTCACTGATGGAGACATTCCTAATTCCCATTTTAGGAAATGCTGCAAATGACAAAATGACGAAGAATAACAGAGGCTTATAGAGATAATCTGGTTCAGCAGAGAAACTATTCCACTTGCCATGTAGATTTTATATCTTTTTCCCATGTTTAGGGTTCATTTTCAGTTACACTGGAGCCCTGCAGCAGTGAGGAATCATTATAAAATGGCTCCAAAATATGGAACCAACAGAGCACAAACCAAACTATAGTCTGAAGCGGTAACTTTTAAGTTGAAAAGCACCGACGTCTTTAACTGGGATATTTCTTTTTCCCTCTGGGAACTGAAAAGGAGAACAGAACGGCATTTATACAGTAATTTCCAAATAATGACTCCCCCGGCTATAGCATGGTTGGAACTTGTTGTACTTCAGAAAGCTTGCAAGAGATTTTATGTTTCCCATATGTGTGGGAAGGCCTACTGACGTGTACAGGACCTGATGTGGTTAGGGCAGCAACGAATGGCTACATTCATAATTGATGTGATAATTATGAATCAATGAATCGTTTAGCCTATAAAACATTAGAAAATGGTGGAAAACACCTGTCCGCACAATATGACATCTTCTTATTGCTAACTTCTCCAACCAACAGTGTAAAACCCAAAGATATTCCATTTACATTACATAAAACTGAAAAAAGAGAAAATTCTCATACTGCAGAAGGCAGAGCCAGAGAATGGATGATATTTTTCCTTGAAAAAATTACCTAAAGGATTCTCAAAATAGTGTCTGATTCGTTTTCTTTCAATCGACTAATGGTTTCAGCTCCAGATAAGTGCTGAATCATATTAATCTCTGCCTGTTAACATGCTGTATACAGTACGCATGCACATTCACAGTGTAATATACCAATAAATGCATCAAATTCAACTGTAACTACTGAGACATCCACCTACACAAGCTCTTCACACAAACACACACACCCTTCTCCAGATGCACGGTGAGTAGCTACATTCCACCAAGTCTATTCAGAAGTGCACACACATACACACACACACACACACACACTGTCACACACCACCATCACCACAAGAAAACAGACCGACATTGTTTAGATAAGTGAACGTACAGATAGATACTGATCGTTCCTCTCCATCTATAAATAGACACTCCTAGCAACCAGCACCAAAGGAACGGCATGTTAACTTGATCCTCTAAAGCAGAAATGATGCGGAGAGGACGAGAGAAACACAAGAACAGACAGACTCCAGGCAATGTTTGGGACAATACATGGGTAATGGAATCAATATTAGGCAGTGAACTTTAGATTATTTAATTTTTTTTGATGAAATTCGACAAATCAGATCAAAAGCAAAACAAAGAGGCCCGTTCTGTGGTAAAATAATGTAGATAGAGAAATGACAACCACAAACACAGGTGAACAAACAAATCTGTCTTCAAGCCCCCCTCCAACCAAAAATGTCCTACTGTTAGCTCACTTAGATGTTTGACCTTCACTGTGGAGAGTGATGTATGTGTAGAGTTTGACACAAAAGGCTGTTTTTAAATTTATCTGCTGAAGGTTTCTTTGTGCTTACCTTACAGTAAATCTGAGTATAAGGCATTAATGTATGATCATGAATTTGTGACATCTGAACTAGCTTTGAAGGTAATCATGGGACAATATGCAACAACTCAAGTGTCTGTGAAATGTGGATATACAGGGAGACAGTAGGAGACATCTCGTGTCAAGCATTTAAGCTTCTGAAATGGACATTATTTGCATATTCATAGAAAATGTTCGCATTACATGCTGAAGTGGCCCAAATCAAATATTTTTGCCTCCTCGTGGCTATGTACCTGGAATTCATGTGAGTGTGTTTTTTTTTTTTACGTCTCACTTCTCTTGCCTGTCCTCATCATTTAGTGTCGGCATCTCACAGCACGGTAAAAATAAACATGGAGGAGAGCAACAACAGCGACGGGGGTCAATGGAGAGACGAGGAAGTTTCAAATTAGCTGGACATTTATGGAGAAGCTTCTATTCAAGTCAAACTGGAGGGAACCTATGATAACCAAACCTTAAAAAAAAAAAAAAAATTGTTGTCATTGTTATGCATGTTACCTTTCATTGCAGTTAAATCTGCGCATGCATGGCAGTTTAGGACCTCAGCGGTGTTCACACCTGAGCCAGATACATGTCACTTAAAAACATCAATGTTAACCATCAACACAAAAAGATCGGATCTAACAAAAAATCTGAATTGAGCATGAAGGCCTGTGATCTGAACATAGATCTGGATTTTTCATTTATAGAGAATGAGTAGATTTTAGTAATTTTTAATAATTCCCATGAAGGTAATTGGAGTGGAAAAAAGGTCAAAAATGACCTGTATGGCTGTTGGAAGTTGAAGATATGAGCTTTGTTTAAGGTCTGGTTATGTTACTACTTGGTCAATGTTAAACACTAACTACATGGTTCATATAAACCAGTGTAGCCTGTTGGTAGGAGGCGAGATGCTAATGACAGTCACCACCCTGATCTCCTCACTTGTAGGTTTTCTGGTGGTATAAAAATAACACCCTATTTGTGCCTTTGCTGCTGAAAGAGGACAGTCATATTCACACAGCCACAGCCAGAGGTCCCTTGTCAGGAAAACACAAACATATGTCATTTTAAGTATTTCAGCAAATTATCAGTGTTGTTTGTATAACAAGAAAGATACATAAAGATAAGACATGGAGAGGTGGAGCTATGTGTGTGTGTGTTGTGATGGGGTCCATTACCTTCTAAGGGGTGATTAATTGACTTAAAAGTGTTCACTGCACATGCCTACTGCAGAGCCAGAAGCTAATTCATCTAACAGTGAACTGCCTGTCACCTACCGCTGGTACACACACCTCGTTGCACACAAATGAACGACTGTGAACAACCATGAGCTCATACATTCATGAATGATGCACAAACATGGGTGGCGGTATTTAAACGTATACACACTATATAGAAAATCAAAAAGATTTGAATGCGCACACACACTATCACATTATCTCAGACCTCAATCGCTATGAATCCTATTAAGCTTCATTATTGCTTAGGGGGTTTGGAGTCAAAAGTGTTTCTCTCGATCAAACAGTGTCTAATCAGGTGTATTGATTAGCTAATTGCTTGGTTATGACAATGTTATTCTGTCAATCTGCAAGCATCCATATAGATCTGATTAGAGGGACGAATGAAGGGAGAGCAGGAGGAGAAAATGAGTAAGAGGGGGAAAAGGGGAGAAGAAACAGCAAAATAGAAGCAGAGTAGAAAAAGATGAAGCTGCCAGAAGGGAGTGAACACAAGTTTTTCACACTTTATATTCCACTTCATGAAAATTAATCTTATTTTTTTCAGCAAAAAATGTTTTTTCTGTGCTGAACTACCTCAAGTGTTGCATATATTTCCTCCCTGAGAGAAGAGACTTTCTCACACTTTGGTTCCTACCCATCTTCCCTCTGTAACCAAGGACAGATGAGGAGCATCACTACGGTTACCATATCCATGACAACCTCTCCCGCTGCTATTATTGGGCATGTCGTCAAGGAGACAGAGCGGCACATTATGGGATGCAGACAGAAATAGAAGTAATGTACTGGAAGCAATACAACAGATCTCTGGTATTACATAAGAAAGACTTGTGCAAATCTAATGAGAGGGTGCCATTGATTCTAAAACTCAGGTTTGATCACACACAGGTTCTGGGGTAATTATATAGAGCATCATCACATTCCTCATGCATAAAAACTGGAAAAAAGGGAAGAAATAAAAACTTTGTGGGCGAGCAAACAAAACCACAAGGGGCAATGTATCACCCGAAAGTACAAAAAGAAAAGAAATTTGACAAAAATACTAAACGAGGAGGAGGATGACAAAACAATGTGAAGTACAACAAGGGGTTAAGGATAAGCTGAATAAAAACAATTCAAAAGCCTCCAGAGGTTGAAGCTCACATTATATTTAATGAGAGGGTTACCTCACAGTTTTTACACACTGAAAGGCAAAGGTGACACTGTAATGAATAACTTCAAATCTCTTATAATAGTGAAAGGATTGTGGTCACATTATTGGTAGGATTTCTTACAGGTTAACCAGTTCATGCTCAGCAATTGTCCATGTTTGTTAGTGTATTTTACCATAACAGTCAGTTTAATCTGCTCTGAATAAAACCATCAATGACTAGAATGTAAATGTAATGAAAATACACTTAGAGTAAGAAGCGTGATTGAGACTGTGGCAAATCAAGAAATGGGAAGTAATATGGTGTGTAGCAGTCTTGGTTTAATTTCTATCTTGCAAATACATTGAAATAACTGAATAAGGTCAATTGTCAAAGTGAGTTTTCAATTTGACTCCTTTAATGGAAATACATATATGTATACACACTTTCTCACTTTCTCATTCACATAGATGGGAAGTTCTCCATATAAATTGAAAACATATTTAAATATTTACATTAAGCTGCTGGACACCAGACCTGTCTACATATATAAGTAGACAGCTGCCAAAGTATTTTGAGTAACTGGATTTTGGGTGGAGCGTAATCCACTAGAGACAGCTGCTACAAAGTAGTAATGAGGTATTTTTAAAGCCATTGGAAAATATTTTTTTTGTTTTGCACTTAATGATTAAATGTCAGCGTACAACATTAGATCACACACTTGACAACAACTGAGCCAAACCAGCTGATGCCACACACACAGTCCAAATGGCCTATTAATCAGCCTGACAGTTGTGCTACATTTCCCCTGCTACCCTTACAAAAGGCCGCTTGTTTTAACTTGTATACTTGTTAATACCACACACATACACAAAAATGTACAAATAAACACACACACACACACGCACACACACACACACACACACAAACACACACAACACACACACACTCAGATACAAGTTAAACCATATACTTAAGCCTCTGATCCATCTGCACACTGCTTCCTGTCTGTCACAAGGTTATAAAACTAATTGACCACAGCTGTGGTGGTGGTGAGTAGGTTTGGTTGTGTGAGTGTGTTGGTGTGTGCATGTTCTAACTTTCATTAACTGTAGGGTCCAAAATAACACAAGGATAGAAGACCTGAAAATAGGTTCATCTATGAGGCCAAATTCTCATTGCAAGTGTGTGCGTGTCTATGAGTCACTGCCTCATGCTACACACATATACAATTTCAAAATGGCAAAGCAAGCAGCATTAAAATTCTCCCTGCAGTGTTGACAGACGTTGAGAGACAGACTTGTTACTACTATCTAGTCTAGACTATCTTGTCTGTCTTTGAGTTGTAAGCTGAAAGCTAATCAAAAAGTGATGAAAAAATAAACAAATTATAAACTAAGCATTGTTTTTTTCAAATTGCAACAAATTATCTTACTTATATTCCATGAGAAAAGTAATTATTTTCACAAAATATTCATTACCTGAAGGCACATTTTACATTCAGACTCTCTGAGTCACATTGTATTTACCATTAATTTTCGGGTTCATTCATTAGCTCTCTACTTATAATTTCAATATTTCTGGCATGATTGGAGGGCTGAATAATACAAGTTGAATCTTTTCAAAGATATGAAACCAATGAAGAGCTTAAATAGGTTAAAGAATGGCCTGAATTTTTAATCATTAACTGTAATGTGATCACTGACACCCAATCTGTAAAGCCTTAGATTGGCTCTGTTACAGGAAAAAGGATTGTAATTGCAGTAACACATTAATGTATGTATGCCCTCCTACAGTATTGAGAGAGCCGAAGAGAGGCAGAGAGAGTGGGTGATGGACACAGATTGAGAAGATAAAAACAGCTGTCCTCCTTCAGTCCTCTTTACTCTTCCACTGACTCACTGATATATACTGTAAACTCTTATATTGTATAATTTAAGGAGAAATTAAAAGGTGCCTCAAGAGTAAAAGCAAATGGAAACAAATATGATTTCTCCAATCAGAGATGAAACCCGAAAATAACTTTATGACAGACATGGTCAAAAAAGAAAAAAAAAGTCCATGATAGTCCTTTTGCTTGGTCATGTGATGCTTCAGCTTTTGAATGTTTCTAATAATGGATCTTTTAAATGTTGACATATGAGTGAGCTTATGTGAGCACATGCTACCTAATAATTATACTGCACCATACACTACCAAGCATTAGTAAAGGTAACAATATCATTCATAGAAAGTAGGAAAGACTGAGTGACAGATGTTACATGATCTCAGAGGGATTAGTGTCCTCCTCACACCAAACCACTGGCATACATCACACACACATATACACAGATAAGCAATCATATTGGTTTATAGAAACGCAAAGCAATGCACTGCTTTATACACACTATCACACCCTGGTAAGCAGCCAGGTTTAGGTAATTAGATAAGAGGTTTGGCAAAGAAGAGTCAGAAAATGGACTGTTCCTTCAAAACATCTGTTGTTCAAAAATGTCTTTGTTTTGTAAGATATCGTTATTTTACTTTAAAACATATTAAATTACTGTATAGTACATTTAGTAGATGACATTTTGGCAACCATAAAATCAATCTTCAATCAAAACAACTCAAGTAAATCCACCCAAAAGAGCTCACAATTCCTCAATCAAAACAACTATTTTCTCCTTAGCCAAAATTTTTCTGTTGCCAACGGGAAAATGATTCTTTGCCTTTGATCAAATCAAGTCACATGGCTTTATTTGATACAACTCAGGAGCCCTAAGTCAAAATAACTCAAACCCTCCATTTTCTGCAGGACTCGAGTGGAACATAATAATCAACGACTTGTGTCCAGTCATGGAGCAAATGATGCTCAAAGCAGGTATTATTCATTTAAAACCCTTTTTATTTTTCCTTTCCTCTGTCCCACTTAATTTCTTTAGTTTTTCTTGCTCCTTCAGTTCCACTCTCTTTGTCTTAAACTCTGTTTAATCCTCCCAGCACCTCCATCAAGCAGTCAAAGCATCACACAGCATCCCCCACTCCTCTCAGATACATGGCAGCAATCACACACACACAGTGATATTAGCTGGAAATGTGCAAATGACACGCTGCTCAGTGATGCTAATTGACGGCAAAATCTGCTGATGAAATATTTCATAAATCAACCACTCAACTAAGAACATGCAAATCAAGATAGTGTATCTCCAAAGGAAACCCAGGTGCTAAAAAACACACATCCCACCAAGAAATGGAAAAAAAACAACCAACCAACTTCTAAAACCAATATTCAAATGGGAATCCATTTAAATATGTGCACTACTCACCAGATTGGAGTTGGTGGCATTCGAGTCATCCTCAGGAAAGGGGATGTAGACGGCTAAGGCCACACAGTTAGCGAAAATGGTCATCAGGATGATGATCTCAAATGGTCTGAGAGGAGAGTTAAGGAAGATACACAACAGAACAGAGAAGAGTACACAAAACAAAACAGTGGTGTATAGACATGTCAACTTCGTAGTGTTTTATAGGTTCCTAATAACCAAGACCCAACACAGGACCTGAGTATATAGGTCCAGATAGGCTTTATAGCTGTGGGTCTAAGTAATATCTGTGTGGGACCCAGCAGAGTCACTATCAGCTCATGTGATGCCTTATAATCAAACATTACAGAAGAGAATCTTAGATAAAACAGTTTTCTAACAGCTACTTCTTTATTTGTCATTATTTGGTAGCACATCATGCTTTTGGCCAGTGTTCTGTTCTGTTGGGTCTGTTGGGGTCAACCCCATATTTGATTGAGTCTGATTATCCTCGGATCTACTTCAGACCAAGTCTGACTGTCCTCAGGTCTTTTTTGAAATATCAACATAACATAAAGAGTCTTCATATCAGGCATGTTATCTTTTACAAAGAGGTATTTTTAAACAAGCTAATATACCCTTACATAAGCAGAGGTATATATACATACAGCAGAGTGCACAACCAGTGTACACAGTGAGAGAGATCAAAGCTGTTAAGTTTGCCCTTTTGTTAACAATAAGACATATTGGGTCACTTAGGAGCCTCTTTTGTATGCACATGGGGGCGGTGGGGGGTAGAGAGACAGTGCATGTCCTAATATGGGTGCAGTGAGGAGCAGGCCTGTCGCGTGGAAGACAGGATGTGGACGGAGAAAAGAGTGAGAGCAAGATGGAATGAGAGAGAGGAGAGACACAGTGGGTTTTTATTTGGAACGGTCCTTGAGAGGGGAGTGACCTCATTATTTTTGGCCTCAGAGAGAGAGAGAGAGATAAAGAGAGATACAAAGTGAGAGAGCGAGCTGAGAGTGGAGAGAGAATGAGTGAGGGAAGGAGAGAATGTGAAGGAGAGATAGAGGAGGTCTGGTTTTCATCAACACAATTACTAACTGCCACTGCTGTCACCTCCCTCCACTTCTTTTTGCTCTCCCTGCGCTCTCTCCCTTAATTCTTTCCTTCTTTCCTTGCTTCCTTCCTTCCCTCCTTCCTACGATTCCTTCCCTCTTGGCTACATGTCAAAACTGTCTAGACTCCAGATCTTGTAGTATAATATAAACAGCACTGCATTGATGAGCTGCAATGTAAAACCATTGAGCAAGGTTTTGCAAGTGGGAAGCCAGCGAAGGATCATGTCTGTGTTGCTGCACTACTATCATGAATGCTACTGGTTGGCTGGGGTAAATGTGCAGAGGGGGTATGTGTGTGCATGTACAAAAAAAGTAATGGCAATGTATATCAGAGGAAAGACATGACAACCTAACCAAGAGTTATCATCAACAAGTAGCTGAGAAAGGGACCAAATTTTAAGAACTAGGGAAGAATGCAAAATATATATATATACATATTTTTAACTGCATTACCCAACATCTATGATGAAACAAAAATAGTCAAGGGCTGTGTGGAAGGTAAGGTAAATGCATTCTACATTATGCTAGGGGAAAATATTCTACTGTAAGTGTACATCAATACATTATTTTCAACTGCACACCAAGAATCATTATTTTGCTGTAACAATTTGATCCTATTTGCCTACTTGAAATTTACATCAGGAGTCCTTATATGGTAGCAAAGTGAACAAAGATTAACTTCTTAGCAACTCCTGAGTCATGACTTCAGATTTTTATCACCATTACATTTATAAATAGGCACTGTAAAAATCTGAGTCATTAATATAACAGATAAATTTGTTAAGGAATCACATCTGCAGTTTACTTCTTACTAGTGCACTCCATGTTCAAAACATGCCTGTTTGGAACAGGCCGATTGCTTGGCCTCCAGCAGTACTGCTTCAACACATAGAAAAATGAATACTGTTGATATGAGGTGTGAACCAGTATATACATCAACAAATGACAGAAACTAATATTCTATTATTATTCCACTCATGTATGTTAAGTACTGTAATCATGAATCTGTTCTCATTTCAAGTGTAAAATGTGCATCCTAAAATAAAGTGGATTGATCATATTGAGCTCTTAGATCATTTATTTTCTGTGGCTTCAGTTTGGATCATTTGAGTAGGAATGTTTGCTCAAAAGATTTTTGCTTATATGTGACATACTGGTTTTGAACTGCCCATGGAAAGTAGTCTAAGAGTCTGTCCATTCTTGATTAAAAGCTGTGTTTTTGCTGTCTACTTTTCTCTTTTTAGAGTACACCAAGTCATACAGGGACATGAAGGTTTAATGAACACTCAGACTCAATATTTTTAGTAGTTTCTTCATCATTTGACTATTACGCACATAATTTAGCAATTTCCAGTCAGGCCCTATGCAATTTCCAAATCATTAAAGTTTATCCTGAGTAAGAATATCCACTCACACTAACCCAAATTCATTTCCAGATTCAGAGAAATGCTCCTTTCAAGCAATGGAGGACAGTCATGGTGACTGTTCTCAATACACCACTCTTTTCTTACCCCTGGACAGCATACTCCGTGCTCATACACAGAACTGAGCAGCTTGCTGTCCGCTTGTTTGTTCAGAGTTTATTTGTATTAAACATGTCACATGTCCAAGCATGCCATGTGAAAATACTTTTCTTTGACTCACTGTACAGCTCTGATTTCAGGCTGTGTTCATGACATGCAGTCACAGTGCCCTGAAGCCCCGCAGAGCTGAGCAGCTAGCTGATTGCTTGTTTATTCAGTTTATTAATACTGTATCCAAATTGCACCAAATTTGGCACACCACTTCCTTGAGTCCGAAGCAATACAGCCCCCAAGTGTGAAGTAGATCTGATGAACAGTTCTTGAGATATGCAAAGGACACACATACTTACAGACTGACAGAGAGTCCTTGCTTTATAGTTAGATTTATTAAGATTTTTTTACTTGTCACCAAGAATATTTTGAAATATAGTACGGCTTCTAGATTTGAATGGCCAATGAGTGATCAGACTGTCTGGACAAATAACCAAGTCTCAGTTTAAATAAAGCAAACTTTACAGCTTTAACAATCTTGTACTACCTATAATCACACTAGTATTTTGCTGTGTGTGGCCCCACTAGAAACAGAACTACAATCAATTTAAGAATCTTAACTACTGTTTCAGGAATAGCCCTGCAGACAGAGAAACACGAAAAAAATGTATTTATCTTTTTATGGTGGGGCTAGTATTTTGTTTATGTTTGGATTAAGGATTGACCCTTTAATATCATCGGCCACAAGATCATTCAGCTCACTCCAGCCTGGGACCAAAATGCATCAAAGTTAATCACTCACCCTTGTAGCGGGGGCTCATTAAAACACACTCCAGACATGTGGGTTCCACAGAAAAACAGGCTTGTGACTCACTCTGGGTTCCTGACCCATAATTTAAAAAACCCTTGAGGTCTGCTTCCATCAACATGATAATAAATCTACTGTCGGCTGTACTTTTGAGAGCAAAACAACATTGGATGAAATACAGAATGCCAGACTAAAGAATCAAACCATGTACCAAGCCTATTAATACTGTACATTCATCAGCATAACAATAGCAAATTATCCATCTCAAATGGCGTGACAGAAAAATAATATTAGTAGTAAGGATTTGCCTAAAGCTAACTGGGGGGATCTGACAGATATGAATAACAGAAATAATTTAAAAAAAAAAGAATTTAATCAGCAAACAGTTAGCTCAGCAGGTTACACAGCTGACATGATCCAGCATTCACCAGGGAGCTGCTGTCTGAGGCATTTTGGAATTTAACATATACATTCAGCATATTAACAAGATAACTGTGTACGCACACAACAAATTGTCAGACTGTGAGTGCATCCACATACACGCTAGGATGTTATTGCCTAAGATACTCCACATTCAGCAGTTGGCTCATATAAACACCACATGCATTTCACAATAATACAGATAATCTCTCATCTTGACAAACCCAAAGAAGAGACCTGGGACATACTGATATTATCTGAGAGAGCAAGCTCAACACTCTGCTGTGTTATATTCAGAAAATATATCTGTTTTCCTGACTGAGTTGAAAATACATACAAATAGTGTAACCTCTCATGTGACCTGATGCAATATATAAGCTGTGAGTAAGGAAACTGTGAGCGAGTGTGTGTGTTTGCATGTGTATAAATGCACTCAATGACACCTTTTCAAAACTACCACTTAGTGTGATTTCATATTGAGAACATGCTACTTAGATGTACACTTGCACCCACTTTCTCACACTGACCTTGCAATGTACAGGTAATGCTTAAATGCTATAATTACACAGCATGTGAAAGTGCTGTGTGTCTTTTATCATTTATGTTTAAGTATGTGTGTGTTCTCCAAGGGTGTTTATGTGAGCGCGTGTTTGCTTGCATGTGTATGTGTGAGCTCAGACAAGCCCCATCGACCTGTTGAGAGCAGTAGCTGTTGTCATGGTAACAGAGGGTGGAAGAGAGGAAGATTTCGGATCTGCTATCTCTAGAGACTGAGGTACTCACAGAATACAGGACACACAGATACACACACAGGCGTACACACACAGACAAAGCCTATAGAATACAAACTACACATAATTGCATAACTACAAGAATGCATGCATACAGTACACAAGTCAACACGTGCTGCATTCAAACAGGCCCTGAATGAAGTTATGAAGGACATCCCAATTTACAACAGTGATAGACAGATTGGCAGGTTTGATAGGGGTTTTTGAAACTTGTGAAGGACAAAATTTACTGTAATTTTGCTACTGTTTTGCTCCTACCGGCTCCTTTTGGCTCAAACTCAATTATGTTTACCTTTTTCACTCTTTCTTGTCTCTCATTCTCCCTAAGAGCTCTCTTTCTCTCCCTCCCCTAAGAGCTATTTAAATGAGTGATGGAGAATTGTGGGAAATGATGTGAATGGTCATCAGTCTTTGGGTAAGACTGTTCCAATGACCCTGTGGGTTTATGCATCCCCCCCTATTAATTTTCTTTTCTTTTTCAACATCAGCACAGCTTGGCAGTTCAGTTTAAGGTGCACTTTTGACATCATGACTTTTGAAAATTGATGCAAATACACATGACTATCAGCAGGGAGATTGCATGTATTCACCTCTTTACAGCATGGAGGGAGATTGCAAACTCACTTGAAATGGCAGAGTTGTTCCCATGGGAAAAAATAGTTTCTAAGAAAACATGTCCATCATGTGAGTGAAATGAAAAATTGCACATCGTTGTGAACGCAAGAGCCTGCAGTTTCACATTAAACTAAGCCAAACCACCCAAACAAATGCAAAATGATGACACTACCTGGATATGAAAAAAGTATGATATTCAGGTGTTCATTCCAACTGTCTTGAGAAAATGTTGCAAATGCTGCAGGACTGAGGAGTCCAAAGTCAATACGAAAAATGTTGTTAGTAGTTAAAATGCTACTTGTATGGTGACATAACTGCTCCTGCATTTTTGTGTGTGTTTTTGTTAGTGATAAGGACGGTGATATCATATAATTTGTTATTGTCAACAAATCCATGAAACGACCAAAACCAACGTGTATGTCAGTTTCTTAATACTCTGGATCTTCCACTCCCTGTTTGTGGTACTCAGCCAGTCCAAAGGACTTTGGGCTGAACTGTGGTTTTTGGCAAACATTAGTCAAACAGGAGTAAATAGTGTACTTGTTGGGGAATTTTCAGTGCTGGATAAAAACACATTTTCTGCACTAGCAAGTGTTAACGACATGCATATAAAATATATGAAATAAACTATGGTGCCCATCAGGGGCGTTGGCTGGACTCTTAACCATCAGGGGCTGAGCCCAGATTCTTTTCCATCAAAAAACATACTTCTACACAGACTGTTTTGGATTTGATTTACTATATAATCTGCACATGAATATTACACTTGAATGCCTCAAACCAAAATGAGCGTCATATCAGGTACCTACTAACATTATTACAAGGCCTACATGATGTAAAATCCTCAAAACCCATAATACAATGGCAGTTCTATGAAAGAGTTGAAAACAATTAACTACTCAAACTGAAAACTCAAACTTCCATAATTTGGTTGCAAAAACATTACTATCACTGACACCTGACACTGATGTACAGTGATGCGTCTGTGACACATCTAAATCATTATAGATTCAGGGTTTATTTCCTAGTTCAATTTGGCATCTCTCATTGGTGAGCCAACTTTTTGAACCGTTATCAGCTCAGCTAGTAGCCTAAAGTTTTGTTTATGGAAGCTGTGGTAACTTAGCTGTCATGTATGACATGATCAGAAAAAAAGTTGGATTGGTCATAAAACTTGTCTTGGGTGTTATCACTGTTTTTAGGACTATCAGACCAATAAAATCTAAAACTTTTTGGCTATCTAACACAAGACTAGGCTAATTTGGTGTCGCTAGCCAAGGGTAGGCACAACTAAGCTACAGTTGCTAACAGTTTAGCTGGCTATAATGCAATGCAAAGTACATTAGCTGTATATAACTTATGGTCTGCTCATATCATGTTCATGTAACTTGGAACTCATACAGACATTTATACACCTTGTTTTCCTGACTCAATATAAGGGGATGTTTGTGCCACCGCTTCAGCTTTAATCACTTTACCAGTAAAAAATCTTTGTATTTCTGTTTTTTCCTCACACTGATTGACTGTGTGAGCAAGTGTTTGGCATAGTAACCCCATCAATTTAAGAACTGACAGAGACCAGCCAATAAGATACAAGCATTTTCATGCATTTTCCGGTAAACCCTGATTAGTTTTTCCTCTGTTCCGTTCACTGAAGATACAAAATTACAACACTGCTGTCTTCTTTAGTGACAAACCACTTAGTGGAGAATTATTTGGGGCTAAAGAAAAAATCAACCCCAAATGCTCAGGCCAGGCGATGCCTACGGTGCCCATGTTCATGGTAATGAAAGAACATCCAGTGCAACAGTGTGGCTCAATGACTATTTTAAGTTTTTGGACAACAATAGCAGACTGTGGCAGAGAGGATTAAACTAAATCAACTCATTGATGGTTTTGATCATTTCATAGAATTTGTTGACAATAAAAAGAAATTAAAACACCAGACTCAGAGAAAAAAATGTGGTAATGCAGGTATTTCTAATGCTGTAACTACTGTAATACTCAGAGCCTCAGTAAAAAAGATGTAAGATGCTACTTGTAATTCCTAAAGCCCATTAAGAGGTCATTTTTTGGCTTAAAAAATGTATAAAAGCTCATAATACGCATGTAGGAGTGACCTATGTGTTGTGCACAATTATAACGAACAGTATTTTTCTATGGTACCTCATTATAACCCACAACGTTATCAACTGTGATTCATTCTAAGCTGATTATTTCCAAATGCAAATCTTCACACACACCTCTACTTCACTGTCTCGTTCCTCACCAATTTGCCTTTTGCTTCTCTCCTCTTCTCCCTAATGATTCCCCCTATCCTCTCTCTGCCTCCCTCCCTCATTCCCTCCCTCATTATTTGCCCTCCCCCTGCTGTGTCATTTTTCTTGTTTACCTTTCCCATTCTCCCCTTGATCCCCCCCCCCCCCCCCCCCGCCATCCCTCCTCAGCTACTCTGCTCCATCATCTCTCCTGTCGACATCCATGTCCTGCCCACATCCCTGCCCTCCTCATTTCCCCGACCCCTCCTTTTCCTCTCCTTCTCCCTCTCAGGACGATGTGTGACTGAGTCGATGCTCATGTGGACCCCTCTCCTATTATAGATCACTTTGACTGTGACACTGACCATTTCGGTCTCTCTCGCCCTTTCTCTCTCTCTCTCTCTCTCTCTCTCTCTCTCACCCTGAGGGAACCCAAGTCATTATGTTCTGCAGCTTAAAAAAGAGGGGGAAAAAAGTCCAGAGAAGAGGAAGGGTAGAAAGGAAGGACGGGTGGAGGAACAGCAGGAATAAAGGGATTTGGACAGTCATAAGGGAGGAGAAGGATAATAAATGAAGGGAGTGTTGTGGAGATGGAGGATGGAGGGAACATAGAAGGAACAGAGGCATGGGTGGACCTGGGGGAGAAAGGATGAATGCAGTTGGAAAGAGCTGGGGGAGGGAGATATGCTGGGGAGAGGTGTGACGGAGGGGTGGAAATGACATAATTTATTTTATCCTCCTGTGAGGACACAAAAAAAGAATGTAGGATGAAAGAGAGAGAAGAGTAAAAGAAAAAGGAGGAGGAAAGGGAGGAAGGATTACAATGAGTGAGTGGAGAGGACAGAATCACACATATTGAAGCCAGAGGACAGAGAGATTGATTAAGAAAGAGAAGACGAGAAGGGAAGAGAGGGAGGCACAAGGGAGTCATTCCTCAATGTAACTCTGTTTAAGGTAGAAGGTAAACCTTATAGTGTGTTCAGAGACTCATGTGAGTTTCACCGCTGGATCATTTGTGTTTATTTGCCCCAAACAGCCAAAATATATCACTGTAAATTAACTGTAAGCCAGCTAGCAACAGATGCACTACTCATCTCTAAGGGAATGTGCCTCTGCTGCCTCTGTTTGTGTTCAGTTCAGCCTCTGACTGAAATCAGACCTCAACAGGAACTCCAGTTCTTTTTGATATTTCCCTCCAGTCTCTTTCTTTTCCCCCTTCTCTGTACATTTATAAAGTACATTCATAAAGCCCTGTGATATGTGCAAATGTTTAGCCCAAGCTGAAACATTTTCAACTCACCCAGATGCATATTTGCATCAATTCACATCTTTGCATGGACCTTGTATGTAGTCTCCCTGTGTGATAAATTAACTTCATGTTTTGTCTCAACACACCATTAGTGGTAAACCTTTTGCATTTTTTACATTATGCATCTTTGAATGGCATTCATTCTAACATGTCAAAGAAGAAAGTTTTGTTTTTGAAGAAAGGAACTGACTTTTCATTTGCCTGATTTGTACTGTAAGTAATATCCCTACCTTGTAAGTTCAAAATAAGGGCAACCTAAAGCAAACCTCAGGAGCTTAAGAGGACAGATTCTTTTGAACATGTAGCCTTCAGGCTATCCAACGAAATTAATTAACAATGTCATCTGTTTAACCTTTATAAACATGACACTTTCTGGAAAGTGTTGCATGCAATTCCATATTGCAAGCAGTATAGAAACAAATTTGCACTCATGGTTAGTTAAAGGATACTTCCATTCTACGATGCTGATGCAGGCCCTGCGGATGGGGTTCTTGAGCGTGAGGCAGAGAAGGGCTCGCGGCGGCCTTGTAGCTGTCGTTGTGGTCTGTTTCTTGGGCTTGGAGCTGTAGTGTTGTCTCTTCCTTTGCGTGGAGCTGGCCGTGGAGATGGGCCCGCCTCCCAACCCAAGCCCCGCCCCTCCGCCCGATGCTGCGTTGCCCATCATCTTTGCCTGCCGCGCGGCATCAATGGCCGCTTGCCAGCTCAGGGCTGCTCCTGGCGTGGCGATATGCTCCGGGGCCAGGCCAACCACGCCCACTCCGTGATTGACCCCGCCCCCTCCTCCACCATGGTCTCCATGGCTACCTCCGCCACTGTGCTCGTTGGTCAGGCTGGGGGGAGGAGGGCGAGGAAGGGGGGGAGGGGGAGAGTAGTCGGAGCCTGAAGTGGAAAAATAAAGAAGAGGAAGAGGGGAAAGAAAGTTAGCAAACAACACAAGTCAGTAAGCCCTCAAATCACTTTGCTTTCAAAATACACTCTTTTACTTGAAGTTGATACAGCGTTTCAATTTGAACCAGTTTGGTGGTTTACTTTGGAGACCTCAAGAGTGTTTGAATTGTTGACATATCAGTTAGTGAACCCTGCATATTTTTCAGTCACTGAAGGGTCACTCTGTAGAACAGACTGATGACTCATATACTCCCATCTGTTAAGCAAATACAACAGAGCTAACTGAATGCTGTTTAGTTCCTAAGCATAACGCTACCCATTCAACATAAAGACAACATATCAGACCAGCAACCTACCAGCTGGATTAATTCTTATTATTTGTACTCATAACTCCTTATCATTGATATATATTTAATACACATAATTATGTATTTTCCTAGTCTAAAATCCAAAGCATAAAGAAAGCATTTGCAGTTTAAACAGCCCTAGAACACAAAACACTGCCTTAGTGTTGTTGTTAACATCTTTATGGAAATAGACATTTAGAAATGTCTCTAGTTTCGCCAACCCGGGACCCAACCCAACCACCCTACTGCCCGCCCAGGCACGGCCCCTCCAAAGCTGTAAACCTAGGGGAAACACTGTGTAATAATGACTCTATTTTTCAAAGACTAAAGATTCAGTCAGCGGGGTAAAATGCAGAGTCTACTCAAGTCTGCACGGGTAAGACTACAAGACTGCAGGCAACAAATGCTGTGAAATAAAAGAAAAGAAGAATCTTAGAGAGAAATAAACGACAGAATTACAATAATCTCAGTGAGATTACATAGTTGTATCACCCAGACAAATTGTAGGAATAAGACTAAGTGAGAAAAAGTAAGAGAGAGCGGATTATCCATACTGTATGCTTAGCCAGATTAAAGACAGTTATAATATCCCTCCCCCCACCCCCCCCATTCTGACATCTGAACAAGGATTCAACAAGCGCTCTCACCCTGCAGCAGATTACACGCTCTGTGAATGTGCCATTTTCTGTTTTAAGACAATGCACGTTTGTGTTACTTTTGTCTCAACAAAAATTGCAACAAAAAAACTAATCATGCAAATATACATGAAATTTCCATTGTTCCTGACGATGGAGAAGAATAGCATTGCTTCATGGGAAACTACAGTATATCAGTTAATGATAATTCCCCAAACATTTCAACAAAACTGACAATCTGAAAGTTCATTATTGAGTTGAAAAACATAATTATTCGAGGACAGAATCACTTGTGTTCATGTATTCAATGTGAATAGCTACCGGCTATTAGCTGAATACAGTACAATGTGTTACAGTGCCATAAATTCATACATTTTTTAGCACAGGTAGCACCCCCAGTGGAAATAGAAATGCTAATCTTGCCAGTGACAGTTCTATGCATTCAGTATTCATTAGTATTTGGAGCAACATCGATATGTTGATTTCAAATGAAATCATGTTTGACCAAATGTAATTCCTTATGTCAAATTCACAAATCCCATAAAGTGCAAAGCCACTTTTCAGAAAATACAAAACTTCAAGAACCCCTGTAAAGTTAATCCAACCCTCGCTGTTACAACAGAGATAAAGAGGAGAGAGAGAGAAAGAGGAAAAAGTGAGAAAGAGATGAGCAGGGGTTAGAGAGAGGAAGCAGAGAGATAGACTTATCCCGTATGCTTAGTACGATTACAGGGTGGTTACAATATCCGCTAAAATCCCATTCCCCTCACTTCAGAGCTATAAGTTTCTACATATGCACTCCCACTGGATGATGGCGGGATCATTACAGGAACATTACATCAGATCCTGCACGTATCACACACACACATACACACACAACGCAGAGGCATCCCACTTCCAATGTCGATTGCCTATAGTCAAGTTAACACTATGATGTGCAATATATCATACTAAAAGTATTGTGTGTCTTAACAGACACAAACACACTACAGCAAGAGGCTCCTGTGAGCCTGCGACCTCTGACCTCCCCTGTCTTCCTTTAACTCACGGCCATTTGATTGCTAAAAGACACCTTCCAACTTTGCTGATAATTTCCATAAAGCACAGTGCCAAATTGGATGATTATCTGCTAAATCACACGTTTTAATTATGTGTATGTACAATATTTAGCCATAATGATTACTTCAATCCATGTACACCAGAAAGCTAACAAAATTAAATATACAGTGACTTACTTTAAGGGTACTTTGTCAGTGAATCCATGTGTCAAATAAAACTTATTATAGGTCTATAATATGAAAAGTAACTGCACTCAGAGCAGTTGAATGGCTTCTGTCACTATTGTATTCTTAAACATTCATTATTTTTGTTTTAACTTTATTATAAAAGCAGCATTTTCATATATTGTAGCTGGTCAAAGTGGAGCTAATTAGGGTTAATTTTAACAACGTTATGAATAGTTGAGTGGTTTAACTTGAAAAAAAATGCATCATGGTTTGGACAGCATTTAAATATGAAAAGTGACCGGTTAAAATAGATTTAAAATCATACAGTGGGGTAATACAACGTCCCCCGACATAGAAACCTGCTGGCTGTTAATGTGACCAGACTCTTATTTTCATCAAATAGCATTTTAATACTTATATTTTATTATACTTATGTAATAATAAGTATTATTATACTTAATACTTATATTTTTTATGCCTGATTCTTGATACTGTTTTAATACTCAGCATGTAGGAATTTTATGTTATGACTCGTTTTATTGATATTGCTGTTTGCTGGTTTTATTCCTGTGATTTGGGTTTTTTTTTCCTCTGTTTTATGTCAAGCACTTAGTAATATTTGCTCAGAAAAGTGCTACATAAATACGCTTTATTATTATCAGTACAACTGGAATACCCTAAAGGTAGTCTTAAAACAAATGCACTAACTAAACAACAACACAAGACACATCTGCAAATATTTAGGAGTAGCGTGTCTTGAATAAAGCGATAGCCCAGTGCCCAAGGAGGTGCTCTTTACATTCACCAGCAGTGAAGTCATTTGGTATCAGAAGCAGCTGTGCCTTATGGGAAATACTGTACCACTGAGGTTTCAATTAGCAGCATTTCTTTCATCTTATTACTTGGCTGTAACTATATTTTCCTAATGATCCCTAAACTCTGGGAATCATTTTAGAGGTTTTTTCGGCTTTATGTGATTTCTTTAAAAGCAAAGAACCTGAAATTCAATAGCAAACTTTCTTTTTAATATATACAAGTATGAAAACACACACACACACACAAAAACACATATTTATACTGCAGCCAGTATTGTCCCAGATGCTTCTCTATACAGGAAAAAAAAAACTCCTCTTTCTCTCCCCCATCAACTCCAGTGTGAGTTAATATCTGCTTCCTGACTGCTCTTGCACATCATCTCTCTCGTTTTCTCACTATCTCTCACAAACACACACACATACACAGAGACACACACATAATCACTTTCAGCATATTGTACTGCTGCGTGATCAGTTTATCTCACACTGCCTGCCCCTCTCACAGGGTGTACCCCACTGAGAGTGTGTGTTTGTAAGTACTGTATGTGTGTGTGTGTGTGTGTGTGTGTGTGTGTGTGTGTGTGTGTGTGTGTGTGTGAGCTGCATGTATGTGAGGATTAGAGGAGAGTAAAACTTTAATAATACTGAGCCCACTAATCTGTCTGTCTGACCGCGTGCCTCTCGGTGTGTCTGTCCTTTCACATACATATGCACAGTCATGCGGTGTGTGTGTGCGTGTGCCTGTTGTACGATAGACTGTGTGCTGATGTGACTGACTATAATTCCATTAGCAGCTCTTTATTCTGCAGGGGGGAGGGGGCATCAGCCCGCGGAAATATGATTCTGACTGAAGGGGAAAGAGAGGAGAAGGGAAGGTTGAAGGGATGGAAGAAGAAAAGGAAAATTGGATGAAGGAAGTATACAGAGCAGGAGGTGGGAGGTGGATATAGGAGGAGTTTACAAGATTGAGAGAAAAACAAAGAAGAGGGGGTAAAGAGGGGGAAAGGAGAAGACGATTTTTAAGAAAAATGAGTGGAGGGCTATGGTGCTTATCCATGAGTGACAAGACTTAATCCAATCATTTGTCCATCCATCATATGTCAAAAATATTTAATACAAATTCACTCTAATAGTATTACTGCCAATGATGTCAGTAAAACCACGGACAAAGGCTTCCACAGTACTTCAGTCAATCAATAAAATGTTATACTACTATAGTCAAAGATTGTAGCTCTACTTCAGTTAATGTTTTACTACAGTAAATATAGGTCTAATAGAACAATATAGTTGTAATACACGTAAATTGATATTCTTAAAATGCTGTAGTCAATGGCAACATTAATCTACGATCGCTGATGGTGAAAGTACCACAGTAAAAACTACTCCCATTGTACAGTAATTGCTCTAGCAGTACTACAGTTAGAAGTTTCCCCCCCTTTATACACCATTTAAAGCCTTTTTTTTGCATTTTATTTGATTTTTTTAATGTATAATGCCTTTTGCATTTTTAAATAATGCAATAGGTCTTTTTCACAGCAACCAGTCATAGTGCCATAGTGGGAAAAAACACAGGTGTTACTAAGAACATTAAATCATGGCAGTGTGACACACTGAGACTGCATACGCAATAATAGGACCCCGAAAGAGAAGCAGCTAAATGGAACTCATTAATTTTTTATTTTATTTATTCACACCTGTGCTCTTCCTACTGTGTGACATGTCTTCCATGAAAAAGACATGTCACACTTACAAAAGGGCATTTTAAAGGCCTGGCACACTCATGGTAAATCACCACAGGTGATTCTAATTATTTTGGCTGATTAAACCTCTTCTCAGGGCTGTGCAGGCATGTAAAGAAGACTGTGCTTGACTGATCGCTCTCTTGTTGACTTTGTTGTACCTGTTAGTGTGTGACAAATTCAACCTTTGTCATTATAGGAAGTCCAGCAACCTTAAGTAATGCACAACATAGCTCTACCCACTTTCAACTTGAGCAGAAGTCTGATCCACCAGGATAATTGAGAACACCTTTGTGTGTGTGCAGGGACTTTAAAATAAGCAGGGTGCCATACGCAATACACTTGCATAGGATGTACATAATGATAAATTAAAAGCAAGTTTTCTTTGAAATGTGTGTCGTCAGCGAAACTGACAGCACCTAAGCACAGCATCATCAGTCATAATACTGTAAAAAAACAGTCAGCTTTCACTTTAACTGAACTTGAAGTGAACCTAACTGCAGCTGAACTTCACTGTGAACTGAACTGCAGACTGTAATGAGTTGTGATACAAACTCAAGTCAGTGGAGCCGTTATCTACTTAATGATAAAGACTGGAGAGAGATGCTATCACTGCAACTCCAAGCACTCTGCCGTAAAATGTCATTGGCACACACACACACACATGCACACTCAAAGAGTATACTGCAAATTGTTCCGACTAATATTGCTTACCAACAAAACACCAGTTCCAGTACAAATTACAGCAGTGAAAACTGCATTACTGAACACTTAGAAAACATCATTCAGACTTCCAAAGTCTTAAGTTGCTCTGCTTGACCAGATAACAGACAGAAAAGTGGACCAATCAGATTATCCCACCCTAAATTAGACTCTCATGTCATCTCCTCTCTGTGCCCTTCACATTTTTCCTCCTTTTTTATCTGTGTCTGTCTCATCTGTCTTTCTCTCCCTCTCCATCCGCTTTTCCTTATTCTCCACACTCATCCCAACAGGAATCTATTTGGGTGGACAGTGATGATGTAATTATCAGTCAATTAACTGATGATGACATCTGATCAGACATTAATTAATGGGGTTACACGCATGCAGACACACACTCAAACACGCAGAGGGCCCTCACATCACAGCAGCTCTAATTCTGTATCTTTTTTTAAAAAAAACACAAATCTTATTAACAGACTTATGAAGGTCCTGAAAATTTGGCCTGAGAAATGCAACACACACACACACACACTTTCACACACATACACAACCGTCCAGTCATCTGCCATCCCAGCTGAATTGTCCTTTCCTCTGAAACATGACCTCTTTTTCTCTACTGTACCTCTTTACTCTCTCTCTCACTATCTCTCTCTCTCTCACTGCTTCCTCTCTAGTCCTACATATCTCTTATTCTCCTCGTCCTCTTTTTCCTCTTCTTCGTCATCGTTGCCAAATCCCTCATCCATCTCCCCTTCCCTATCTAACATCAATAGTCAACCTTCTTCTCTCCTCTACCCTTCCGTTCTCTCATTCCATCATCTACATCCTCTTCAACCCTCCATACCTATTAACAGTCCCCCCCCTTCCTTTTCCTCCCCCCACATACCACCCCTCTTTCCTCTTCCCCCTCTTTTCTCTCTAATCTATATAGCTGTCACTCCCTCCATTGGCTCTCCAGCAGCGGACAAGTTCATTTTCAGCTGCGCACCCTTCCTCCTTCCTCCCATCAATCTAGCCCTCCTCATCTCTCCATTTTTCTCTATCTCTCTTGCTTCACTGCTTCTCACTCTTTCTCTCATCACTTCACTCTGTCATTTTCAAATAGCTGACAATTATTCTCTCCCTCGCTCTCGACTCTGTATATAGCTGAAAAAAAAAAGTAGCCAGCCGATCAGATCCGTAAGATGGTTGCTTCCTCGCTTGTCTTTAAAAATCACTTTTTTTGTCATAAAAAACTGCACATTCTACATCAGTGTCTAAAAATAAAGCATGAAACAGCATAATGGATGTGAACTTGTTTCATTTTTGGCATAACAATTGTGATTGCCACTGCTTCTGTGTTTTTTGGGGTTTGTATGACATCCCTTCATCCTTAACCGTCATTATCAGTGTCATGATAAATACTGGTTATAAGCATAATACTATTTTTATCCAGTTTATGTGTCATCCACTAACACTCACACACACACACACACACACACACACACACACACACACACACACACACACACACAGACACAAAGTATGTATATACAAACCCAAAAGCAGAACAAGAGCTCTTCTGTATCAGTTGTGTACATGCATGCACATGAATTTTGTATGCTTACATAGCCTGTGTGTGTTTGTGTGCGCATATGTGTGTGTGTGTGTGTGTGTGTGAGAGAGAGAGAGAGAGTGTCTCTCATTTGTCTCTCTCTCTGTCCATATGTGCCCATTATGTGGCCGAGTGAGCACACCACACAGACACACCTGCTCCCCTTGACGCACACACATGCACTCTCTCTCTCACACACACAAACACACACTCATGCACACATATACACCTGCTCCCCTCGAAAGAGAAAACGCACACACACACCTGCTCCCCTTGATCTATGACCCTCCCAGCAGACGATTACAGTATGCGCTGACACAGACGTGGGCACACACACAAACACACACACACACATAGAAAGCTCTCACAGCAGGAGCAGGACATGCATGCAATTTACAAGAAAAACACACAAAGCGGTAAATCACATGCTTGTGATCAGACCAAAGCGGCCGGCTAAACAAACATGACAGCCAAACAAATTGAAAACTTATCATAGTGTATGTTCACACCGACTGAATATTCACTATTAACTGACAAATGGATGGCCTATTGTCAAGGGAAATTTTTGCTCATTTATTGTACATTGAACACAAAGTGCTTCTCACTTATCTGAATGCTACCAAGTGATAAACACACCTCTGCCTGTTACAATCGACGTTGTTTGTCCTATTTTGCCCTGTCGACATAAAGACCTAATAGAAAGGCACATTCACTTTTTTTGTTATAAATGAGGTCACTCTAACAACAAAACAGCTACAGGTATTTGTACTACTCAACATTCATTTTTCACAAGAGCCTCACTGCTCCTGCACTTCTAAAACCTGCGAATGCTGGCTATGAAAACCCCATCATGTATGGATTTATTCATTAAACTGTGACACGACTACTTGAGGTGGAAAGTGAAGTGTAAGGGAAACGAGGAAGTCTGTGCGTATTCGTGTGCACGCTCCTCAACACATTAGATAGATATGGCAAGAACATGTCAAGGGAATACGTGTGTATGAATTATGCACTCGTGGCTGGTATTCAACAGCACATTGCTCACTGTCATCTGGACTCTCTGGTTTATTACAGGCCGGCCCGGCCCTCAAGCTGTCAATCATAGTTCTGAAGCACTTGATTGGTTGTTATCTCCATACTCCAATGAGGTCAGAGAGGATAGACTGTTGGTATTTGAAGCATATAATAAAAAGTGAAACTCTAATATATGGATTTATTGTAATAGGGGTGTGTCAGTTTCTCTCCAGAAAATAATATAATGCTATAAAATCAAGATTGTTGTTTAAGAAAATAAAAAGTGTGGCTGGCCAAGGGACATAACAGAAGAATAAATTTTCATTATCTTCTAAGGTTGCATGTCCTACATCTCTCGAAATCCAAATCCAAAAGGATTTTGACATATTTTTCCTCACAATGGCAGTTTTTCATGTTAAATGCTGAAGCTTCAGGAAATTAATCAAAGAAGCTCCCGGGGACTATAAAATGTAGCTAATTGTCATTTATCCCCAATCAAGTGACAATTGTTATAACAATGACGTACTATAGTAAATCATCAGAGGGCTAACTTTGAGCTAAAGATAAGACTGAATGGTGTTAAGCGATTTAATACTTCAGAAGTCGAGTCAAATAACCCCCTTGGCTGGCTAGTTAAATAGACTGAGCCAATTCCAACAAGGTCTAATTTTTTTCATGGCTGGATGCAAGTTCCTGCTAAGCGAAAATCCTTAGACCAAAACCTAAATACATAACTTCTGAATATTGTTTTGAAGTGCTTTGATTTGATTTAAAATGTATCTGATTATACTCAGCTAGTTGAGGTCAACTGACTTCTTTTCCCAACCCTGTTTCCTCAAAATTACGTTTCTATACTACTTTTTCAACATTCAACCAAACCCCTTTAAGGTCGCATTTTTGGTTTTAAACTAGACCAAATGTAAAACATGACTGCAACGATTGAGCACATTTAAAGTCTTGCAACAGCCAACAGTTAAGATTGTAAGGATCGAAGGCGAGCAGTAAGTGTAACAAATGTCATCTAAGTGACGTACAGTAGAACCAACTGCAAAAAATGGATGACTGCAGCAATACTAGTTTCAATGCTGATGTCAGTCCTTTGTACAAGCAGCTCAGTACATACAAGTACAGAGTCATGATCTAATCCATTGCTGTAAATGAGAACTTGACGATTACATTGCACTTGCACAGATACATTTTCTTCTTTAGATTATTCTAATGGAGGAAATTTATCAGATAGCTGAAGAATAGCTGAAAATTAAGTCACTCTGCTCCGATAAATGAGAAAACCAGTGTCGACATCGGCATCAGCGTCCCTTCTTGAAACATAAGGAGCTGTGATAGGCAGGAAGAACGAATGTGGGGGTGATGCAAGTGAGAGCGAAAGAAAGAAACGAAGAAGAGAAAAACAAAGAACTTGTGCAAAAGAGAAAAGTCAGAGTGAACAACGAGGAGGAGGAAAGAAGAGCGAGAGCGAGTGAGCTATGGGTTGCGTAGAAGAGGGAGGAGAAGGAGGAGAAGCGAGAGGAGGAGGAATTAAGGCTTGTTCACACTGCGCCTCCATGCCGACCTCGCATACACACATATTCACACACACAGTGCAGGCAGCAGATATTAATAACTCCTTATTAATATTCATCTGCAGTGGAGAGATGTGAGGCCAGAGTAACCCAGATACAAACTGTCTCTCTACCTGTCTCTCGCTGCATCCTTCCTTACATCTAATGTTCATGCTCTCTACAGGTTTTCTATTTCCGCATTGTAGGCTACATGTTATAAAGAAAACTTCTATTTCTGCATCATCAGGGCCTTTAAATCATGGATAATAAGGTCCCAAAAATGTTAACTTAGAGAAATTATGCACTATGTTTTTGCTTTTTGGCAAATGCACTGAATCTCTCAAGGAGGATATGATCTAAATAAAGGTTAAAACAGGTTGACATGGAGTGTTGGTGACAAGGTGTTCATCCATGTTTAATGCTGCATTGTTTAAATATCTTTCTTCCTCTCCTTTCTTCTTGTCCTTCTTCTCACTCTCTTTTTCCCTTTACTGACTGAAAGGGCAGATGTGCTGCTATAATGTATAGCATATGCTATTCAGACAGCGCCTTCATCCAGTGCCTTCCGGTAGAGTAATTGCATACATTATCAGTATGTGTGGTCCCGCTGACTGGAATCCCTAACCTTGGCAAGGTCATTACAATGCAAAACCAACAGAGCCACACATGACCACCTGTACACTATAGAATCAAACAGTGAGTGGAATATTTAATGTGGGATGTTTAACCCTCCATATAGGTGTCAGATAGGTAATGTTTCGTACACAGGACAACATTATAAGGTGATAATAAAGATCAGCGAGAGGAAAGTATTTCAAAGTCAATAGCAAACACTTTCTGAACTGTCCTGTGCAACTATGAGGAAATAGTTACTCAAAGAGCCACATATACTATGTTAAAGTATCTACTGTACATAGAAGAGTATGCATTGTTTGTAACCTAAGAATGCAGGGTTACACACTTGGACACATCCTGTGGGTATCATCTATAGACTTGCTAATTGAATATTGAATATTTTCATATTTTCATTTTCAATATAGCAAATTAACATTTCTGCTTTTGTACTGTTAAATACTTTGGCATAGGAGCACCTTGGTGTTCCAGGGGTTTAAGGCAGCAACCGTGAACTACTGTACAAAATCCCCAGTTTGAGTCTGGTGACCTGTGTTGTTCTCTTTGTCCCCTCATTTCTCTACTGTTGATTTTCTAATAAAGGGGAAAATACTGAACAAAATTACTTTTACATATTCTTTCTGACTATAGTTAATACTGTTAGTTGATTTAGGCATTTTCCAACTCTGTTTTTCTCACTAACCGGTCTAATGTTTTTTTGTCTTTTCCTTTACCTTCTGCACAACATGACAAGACAAAAATAACCTTTACACACACAAACATATTGCCTGTATATAGTGTTTGTTTCTGGCCTGATTGTTGCTTTTGTATCGATTCTAGAGCCAGATTTTGAAAATATCACCAGCCAGAATCCAAATGCTGATGGATGCCTGCTTTGGCTGCTAACACTGCCATTTTGGCAGTAAACCAAACTAACGTTTGCACATTCAATTGCTCACTTCCTCAAGTCATCTTGTAAACACCCCCCTTGACGTTAAATATGGAAAATTGAGTTTGAAACTTTTCCAGTCTCTCAATTTCTATGGGTGACTTCTGCATTGTTGATGACATGAACACGATTCAGTGCACTTTAAATAAACCATCACAGCAGACGCGTTACCATGAAAAGAAGCACTTAGCTGAACATAGTTGCAGAGACCTATTTGTAGAAAGTGTTATTGTTGTCACTATTTTGTGACTGTTCTTCCCATTTGTTGGAACAGTGTACTTTATGTACTTTATACAACATGTAAACAAAAATACAAGACAAGAATCAAAATTTAGGGAACTTTCAAGGTTGTTTCTTTGCTTGCCTGCTACGCCTCACCACCCTCACTTTTTAAAAAAGACTGCAGCCACAAGCAAAACATGTTGCTGCTGACTGTTACAGCTGCTACACGGTCAACCGGAGGTTAAAGTGGAATGTAAAGGACAGGGCTTGTCACATTTTAAAAATGCTACAACACACCAGAAAAATCTGCATTGAGAAAGTGATTGGCTAACACTGTCTCTTGTGCCCTTGAGCAAGGAATGTAACTTTCATTTGCTCCAGTGGGGATCATCCAGCAGACTGTGGTTGCACTGGACAGGTGCCAGGAGGGAGTGAGTGGACCACTATTAATGTGAAGCAGAGCATTGCTGAAAAAGTAGTGAACATTCTTAAAACTAATTCCCTTGGATTAAAAAGAAAAGGGGAAACAGATTTAACCCAGGGTCACCACCGACAAAAAAGTCCAATCACCTTTATCAGTCTCATTCTAGTTTCAAAGAGAGAGGTTTTGTGCTGAATCCCAAGATAATAATATATTTATTGAGTTTGAACAGAGCCTTTGTTGATTTTCATCATATAGATTCAAGCCTTATAAGAAAAGATCCCTGTAGTATCTGATAAATTGATGTTTTGATCCAGACTGAAACTGCAATTCTGTACTATTTTACTGAGAAAATACACTAAAGACATGCTATAGCCTATATATAAAGCACAAGTGTTTGCTTTCTGGAGACTTATAGTTGGTTGTTGAGGCACACTTGATTGTAGAATAAGTATTTTTGTTAGCCTGTTATGATGCTAGCTGTATAGATTGTATGTATGTGCTGTTGTGGGTAGCTTTGTATTTTGTGTAATGTGTTCTGTGTGTTTTTTGCTTTGTACTGTTTGTTATTGTGCCATTATATATTTTATTGTAAGGGACTGCAGATGAAAATTAGCTCGAAGCTAAATCTGGTACAGTGCATTATTTATGTTAAAAACTGTACACTGTCCTGATAAATAAATGCAATACAATACTTAATGTAACATATTTGACTTTCTTAAATGTTTATAAATGGCAAAATGGAAGAGAGATTTATATTTATTTGGAAAAAAGAAAATTAAAACAATACTGTACTTTGATATACAAAACTGAGATATTTTCCCTAAGGGAAACTTTGCTTTTCCTTTCAAAATTCAATATTTTGTGTTTATCTAAGGGGCAAGAAATTAATATTTTACAGCATCACATTTAGTTTGTTATTTTTAAATTTCTATTGTGTCTTGAAACTGGTTTTAGACACTGTTACACAGATACATATATACAAATATGTGTGTTATTTCAGTGATGTTCAGGCAGTCAGAGTCCCTCTGGCAGGTTTGCACACTCCTGAACTCTTACTCTTACTTGGAGGAGTCTAGGCCTGAAAAAAACACTGCCACTTGTTTAACATAACACCATTAATAAATAATTCTAAAAAGAGCTTTAATATTATCAATCATAACGTTATAATATTAGCTATTTATAAATGAAACACATATTTAAACAATGGGCTTTTGTGAGACAAAACCCCCTACAGCAGAGTGATTTTGTGTTTGTCCTTTTAATGACTCGGTAGGCTCTGCTAACAAAAGCAGGCTGCACACAGCTGCTCCACACACAAATCCACAGGACAAACACACAGAATATGAGATATTTTGAAAAAACTGATGCAAAATAGAAAAGCAAGCAATCAACGGGCCTGCCGAATTATTAGAAATTGTGTACAGTGTATTGATATTATATGTAAAACATGTCTTATAGTAATAATGGTCAAGTCATGACTATATGAATGCTCTAAATTTTAAGCAAGGTAAAAAAAAAATTATATATTACTTCTCACTTGAGGATAGTCACTGACACATCTTGAATGTACCACTAAAGAACACTAATAATTAACTAATAAATTATTCTCATACATCAACATATTCTCATGACTTCGGTTACAATAAAATTGCAAAGTTCTGAATCTCCCTTACAGCCTTGTTAACAACAGTACAACAGAGTATATTCACGTAACCCCATCTCACAGGAGTCACCACTAATCAGACACTCATCTGATCAGACCACACAATTCCGTTCACAGTATTCATTTCTTGCTCTTCAGCTGGACCACACTTAGAGACACATGATCCAAAACACACTGCACGTTTGTCTCTGAATCTTTTAAGTCCTATGTTCGTTTTCCCCAAGTATAATCCTTCAAATGTAAGTGGAAATTCTACCCTCAATATTTTCTCTCTCCACCTTTCACACTCCTGCTGAAATACACTTCATTTTATCACACCGGCACTCGTGTCTGAATCTCCAAAAACGCTCGAGCCAGCATTGATGCTTGGCCATGCGATTAGCCGTTAGCTTCTCGGCCGTTCTCTAACAAATTCATGGAGTGTACTGTTTGTTATGCATGAAGTTTTATAAAAGCCTTACTAATGTGTTTGGGGATTTTCGCCTCAGGAGTCATATTCATGCATAATCATGCTTAGAATGACAACCTCATGATGCACTGATGCTGTCACCATACCTCAACTGCAACCATTCTGCCTGAATACACAGAGTGACTAAATGTACTGCATATACAGTTACAGTATGATGAGATCTTATGCATTATGTACTGTTCCGTCTTGTACATTTTATGTCCTGCACTGTTACTGTTGTGCAGCTGCTGTATTGCCTCTTTTCATCGTGTCTCAGTTTGAACTACATCACCAAGATATCCTAAATCACATTTTGTACTTGTTTTTGAATTTGGAAAAAAAATCTGCAGGATTTGTACTTACTGACAGCTGCTTTTTGGCACAAGTGAAAAAGAAGGATGATCACATCTGGCCAAATTTGACAAACTCTTGTGCAAAAGGACTGCATATCCTGCTAAACACAAGGGCCTTCCATTAAAATCTATTTCTAGTTCTACTTTATCACCTGTGTTTGTGTTGTGTTGACCAATTCTGTCTGCTCCAATTTTCTATCATTTAACACCCCCGCTTCAGTACTCCTGCTTTGCCTGTAACAGCACTTCATTGTGAAAAATCAAGCAACCAGAAGAAGAAACACGGCAAATACATCAACATTTATTTATCTGTGTCCTTTTTGAGATATTAAATTGGATTGGATAAGAAGGTGAGATCATGAAACAGTAGAAAAGGGTTCACATGGTCTAAAAACTCTCATTTGATTTAAGAAAATGTAATGGAAACTGCACACAGGCAGTTTAAAATGTGAAATTCATTTATTGAGGAAAAAAGATAAAGGTAGAATATTGCACTGCAAATCAAGATGTCGTAAAATGGTTAATAACTGCTGTTCTGCTACTAAAGTCATTATGAAGAACACGTCATAAAATTCCTCTTGAAACACTTGTCATTATCAGCAGATCCTCCACAAAATACAGATGGCCCTGAGACTATAAATGAAAGTACAATCAACCACTATTAAGTCTTGTTCAATAAAACCTTCATCGACAGAGGAGAGGGGAGTCGAGGTGACGCCATTTTACTGTTGAGTCAATAAGTGTCCTCACAAGAAGTATAGATACATTATGTGTAAGTGTGTGTGTGTGTGTGTGTGTGTGTGTGTGTGTCTGTGTGTGTAAGTGATCTCAGAGGAGCAGATATACGGACGCAGAGAGAAGTTGTGTTCTGAAGTACAACACACCAGGGTGCCATCAACTGAAGCACTTGTGTGGTAACGTCTTTGTGTGTATGTGACTGTTTTTCGACGAGGCGAGCGCACACAATGCATGACTTTGCACTGTAAAATCCTCCATTTTCGTGTTCAGCGCCGTAAAAGCGTGCATGCTTCTGTGCGCGCGCCTGTGATTATTTGACGAGACTACAAAGCAATAAAACGCTAATGAATGTGCTCTCATAGTTTAGCTCGACAGTCTGCCATTGCCACTGTCTCAGAGGGAGCGTTAGGTTTATGACTCAGGCCCTACCCACCATGCACATCCCCCATCAGGAGATATGGGGCCATGGGAACAGAGGCAGGAACTAAAGACCTTTTTAATTTAAGTTCTGCAACAGACAGTTAGTAAAATGAAAAATCCAAAAAAAAAAAAAGGTTATAGTAGGTTATTTTTAACAGGAACAGGTAGTGCACAGGTTGACAATGTTATAAAACATCAGATAATGGATATTTCTTAAGCCAATAAATACCATTTGGAAAATTACTGATCAAATAAACAATCTTTGGTGGATTTCTTGATTCACCAGGTTCTTACACTCTCATACCGTACCTGTTTGTTTTAGGATTCTGTGATTGATTTCAAGGTTTACTACTAAGGTATTTCATGGCCTGGCGCCAGGTTAGAGGTTACTCTTCTGCTACAGTACCACACTGTTTGCAGCCTGACAGTGTTTAGACAGTAGTGACTGGTTGGTCATCTGTCTAGGTTCAAGAGCAGAGGAGATGGTGTTGACAGCTCTACTGCCTGAGGAAGTCATTCTTGGTAAATCACTATCATCTTTAAGAATGCTTCTTAAGACATTTTTTATATATATTTATGGTGCATCGTAGATTCCTGCCACTTAATCATATCATCTCTGCTACAATTAAATTCAGGGACTTTTGTTAGAAGTTATAGCCCTTTCGCTCTCTCTGCATGTTCTCTGCCTGTCTCTACTCTGCACTGTCATTGTCATAATAGTGGCAAAAGTGCCAAAGCTTACATAATAATAATTGGTTTTATACCTAATTTTGAATGTTGTTACATTTTAGATTTTTATGTCTTGTAGTTTGCTGGTCTTATAGTGTTTCATATGAAGCACCTTGGATCCAGTCACTCCAAAATCCATGAAAACTCATATTCTTCACTCAAACACCAGTAGAAACTGTATGAGACTTTTGTCTTGTTATGTTTAGTTCTCAGTTTGTGAAAATAACATTTGAACAGCTTCAATCCACCCTGAACTCGCCAATTGAATAATTACCTATTCATCTTAACCAATCAGAAAGCATGATAGCAAGTACAGACTTTAAAAAACACATTTTCTTTCAAAATAAACTCATGTGGATAATATAAATGACTGTAAAGAAAATAAACAGTGATTTCACAAATTATGGGCAAAAGAAGCTTTAAGGGACTTAAAAACACCTTACCATAAAAGGTACATTAGTTACTTTCTAAAGTGTGAAAAATGGCAAAATGTGTTGGAGGTCTTTTCTGAGAACCAGAAGTTGTTTCTACTAATTTTCATGCTTACAGTGAGCTGAATGAACAGAATATTATCTACATCATCATCTACAATCAATCAAATTCAAAACTGGCTTCACTGTATGAAAAATATAACAAGTGCCGCAGCAAAAGCACATGTTTTAAATATCATAAGTGTGTTATTCTCAGCATCACTTTATTCAACATTAGCTACATTTCCCCCCATGATCAATTTGCATTTCCACAAATCCTGACAAAGTAGAGCAGACACATGACAAATTTCAAGTGAAATTCCTCGACAAAGATTAGCAAAATGTTTGACTGACAAATACAAAGCCTCTAATAGGTTTTTTTTCCTTCAGATTTATAATTCTGAGGCTTAGTGGGTGTTTGGTTTATGGCTCAGCCCCTCCCTTCTCTTTATACCCCCACTCCACTGGGACATGTGGGGCCTGGGCAACAGAAGAAGAAATCAAACACCCCTTTGATGAGAGTTTGGCTGTAGAGTGAAAAAGGCACTGTGTGTGTGTGTGTGTGTATGTGTATGTGTGTATTTATGGATATAAATACATCAGAAAGCGCTGAAGTGGAGCACAAAGGGCACTCTCTGCGACACAAACACCCATACCACCCACATTCATACTCATGCAGATAACTGGTTAAAATGACACAACACAATATATGATGATTAGGGGTATTGGAAGAAGAGGATAGGAGAGGAGAGGAGGACATATGTTGAGTGGGTGGACAAGCAGGGAAGGCAGGGAAGGGGGGATTCGACTGGCCAAAATCACACACACAAACACATACGCACACACACGTGCGCTCATGCAAGTCTCTGCCATCTGCAGTGCTTGCTACCTTACCAGTCGCCCTATTGCCACCAAAACTCACTGATCCCTTTTCTGTTTTTCTCTTTCCCCATTTCTTTGATGCCCTTATTTTTCTGTTTTTGGTCCCTTTTCTTTTCCTTTTCTGCTCTTTAAACTGTCTGTCTGCCGTACTGTGTTTGAACGCATGCATGCCTGTGTGTGTGTGTATGTGTTTCTCCTCAGTGTGCTGGGACCTCTCATGGCTACCATGAGCTAATGAGCTCCATTTAAATCCAGCCCCTCTGATCCTTCCTCTCGCCCAGTTTCTCTGCCCCTGGGGCCGTTCCCCGCGCTGGCCTGGAAACTGCGGCGCGGCAGCGGCCATTTTGGCTCATTAGGAACAAGCTGCTAAACCAACACGCATGTCTCTGTGAATCAGTATCAGACTAATGGATGACTGGTGTACCTGGGTGTGTATGAATGTGTGCTTGCTTATGTGTTCAAGTGTATGACTAAATATTTGTGTGTAGTGTGTGTGTGTGTTTCTGAGGATTCATGATTCTGTGTGTATTTGTGTGTGTGTGTGTGTGTGTATGTGTTCGTGAGGCATCACTAGCTTATGGATGAGTCATCCTCAAGCACTCCAGTAGCATCATCTTTCTTTCGTTGCATATCTAACTTTGCCGTTTTTTTCCTGTTTTCTTGGAGCCTCTCTCTCTCTCTCTCTCTCTCTCTCTCTCTCTCTCTCTCTCTCTCTCTCTCTCCTCTCCTCTCCATTTTGCTTTCTCTCTCTTTTTCTTCTTCTCTTTCTTCGTGTCACATTCTGTCTTCCTCTCTGTCTTCTTTCCTCACACAGTTACAGCAGTGAAACTAAATGGGCCCCTCCCACTGTGTAATCAAAGTGTTTGGTTGAGATCATGTGCATGCTGGTTTCTCTTATTTGCATTTTACATGGTGTTAACCTTGCCTCAGGCACACGCTGAATTCTCAGGACCACACACATATGCACAGATAGAAATACATGAAAGATTATGTTATTTTCAACACATTATTTGTTTTTTGTTTTTTTAAAAGAAGACCTGGTTTTTATTGGTTCTTTGTCATTTAAGGACCTACATTATCAACTTATGTGACAGAAAATGTTATAATTATCAATTTTTAAAATTTTTTTGGACACATTGTTTGAGGCAGTATGGAAGTAAATAAAAGCTATATAGTTTGAATCTTTCTTATAAACAAATTAATAATGAAATTCAATCAGTACTGTATAAGTTTTTTTTTTCAATTTCAAATTATTCAAGATGCTAAACATTTTTTAATCTAAACATTTAATGTGTAGTATGTGTAGTAGTATGTAGTTTTTGAACTCTCCTTCTGGAAATTTCAAACAGGTGAATACAAAGATGGATTTAAAAGTAAAATATTTCAACAGTGATTCATTTTCATAATCAAGAGTTCAATTGTGGCCTTTCTTTACTTCCATACTATATTCCTAGTTTAGAGATTAGGGGACACAAACACGAAAGCACCAGTGTTCTAGTTTGCCAACTAAAAACAATGTCCTTTTTCAACATAGTTTTACATCTTGGGTCATTTAGTGGTGATGAAAAGCTGAAAATAAAAATAATAACGTTAGGCTGGCTGTGTCCTGCTGCATTTCTTGCTTGTCATTTTTAAGTGTAAGTGCTTCTTTTTCAAACTTTTAAACACAATATGTATCCAAATGGAAGAAAAAAAAACAAAAAAAACTTGCATGCACACACAATACCACGAGTGGTAAAAGATTACTCACTTTTTTGCAGCAAGATACTGACCACATAACCACACACACACACACACACACATACACACACTCAGATTGCAGAGAGTCTATGCTTGTTTGTAGGAGAGTGTATGTGCACTCTTGTGCAATCACATAGCGCTGTTATGGCGTGAGCAGATCATCTAGGTATGAAAAGAGTCTCTTTGGAGCACTTTTGACTCATAAACACAGAGTCTGAGGAGAAAATACAAGATACCCCCTGCCTGAGTGTGTGTGTCCCTGTGTCTGCACATTAACATGGTATTCCGGGACAACAGGAAAAACCCACAGTGTGTCAGTATGAGTTGTGTATATGTGTGACTAAGTGGTTGGGAGGTTAGATGTTTCAGCAGACAACAAGTGACTTCTCATTTACCGCTCATGTGCGAGCCTTGACTGTAAGACACACACACACACACACACACACACGCATACACTCACACACACACACAGAACAATTGTACCTCACGACTGCCAGTATTTCTGAGTCATGAAGCTATTAGATAGCTGGCCACAAACAGACTTCTTTCTCTCTCCTGCATTCCTCCTTTCATAACCAAAGAGTCCTACTGTAAACATTTAGACTGAAGTGCCATCAGCTCAGCCATCGCACACATGCTTTCTTCACTTTGTATGGAGGCCTATGTGTGTGTTTAAAGTTTATACTCCTCTTCAGTTTTCTGTTCTTTCTTTCTTTCTTTCTACTTGGCATGGCTTTGCCCCGTTTAAGTAATGGCAAAATTGATAAAACACACACACAGGCCGAAGCGTTTCCCAGAGGCATTCCTTGACTGAAAGCGGTAATGGTACAACCGAGCAGCATTTCCACTGGAATTCGACACTTCCACTCGGAAAAATCTGGAATACTGGGCGGCCATGTGGCATTTTGAACTGGAAGTTTTTTCCCAGACTGAGAGAATGGGAGGGGGAGAGAAGGGAGATCAGGAAAAGCACTAACTAGTGCAATGATTGGAGGAGAGGAGAGGAGAGGAAGAAGAAGAAGAAGAAGAAGAAGAAGAAGAAGAAGAAGAGAAGAGAAGAGAAGAGAAGAGAAGAAGAGAAGAGAAGAGAAGAGAAGAGAAGAGAAGAGAAGAGAAGAGAAGAGAAGAGCATCATTTACTGGATGAGATAAATCAATACAGCTGAATAAAACAAAATTGAGTGCAATGATTCACTAGAACACAAAAGCACATAAAAGAAAAAAAAGTATAAAGCTTGCTGTATATCCAGTGGCCCAGACTGAGCTGTTTCATAAGTCATTTTTTACGGCATAATGGCCTCTCCATTCAAGATACTTTTTCCTTTGTTAAAGGAACACATTGTAAGATTGGTAGTTTGACCTCTGTGTGTGCAACATTTATCTGGTCTTGTCTTGTGCAAAGGCTTCAGTACATCCAGTGTGTTTTAGTAGAAGGCATAAGCTTGCTCAGCATCTTCTTGACAGTGTTGTACAGAAGTGGTTGCACAGAGGTCAACCCACCAACGGTGTCGTCGCCGCACAATATTGAACTGATTGAAGAGCTTAAAGGGAAATTTCAACACGTTTGATGTGGATGGCCAATCAGTGTTGACAGTGAATGTAGTCAATTGAAACAATAAACTCCTCAGTGCACGCTATATTGACCAAGAAAGCTGAGTTTTACTGCTCGCGGAGCTGCGCCGGCAGTGCCTACATGTGCCAGGATGCATTGCATTGTAACTGCAGGTGTTTTTCACATTATATCCTTAATTTGGATAGTTAGAAATAAGGTTGAAAATTGGTGAAATGGTCCTTTAACAGACAGAAAAATGTGGGAATTACTCTGTGGCTTTTAAGAAAAGTTCAGATGAGGATAGCGCAGGGGGAAAAAGACTTCTAAAGGAATCCTCTTGTCCATCATTCACTAAACATTGTGTGTGTGTGTGTGTGTGTGTGTGTGTGTGCGCGCATCATTATGTGACAACATACAACACAAAACCACAACACCCACTGTGGCTTCTGACCTCTACACCTCAGCATCCTCTGCTCAGATCAATAACGATGTATTGACTATGACCCAAAGTGCCTTAAGGAAATGCCTGCCACACACACACACACACACACACACACATACAAACACATGATTTTTGAATAACAGTCTCTTCATACAAGTAAACAATTAATACAATGATACAGTTATCCATAGAATAAAATGAAGCCGTATTACCTATTTTCCTGTCTTATTTATTTCAATGTATTAGAAATGTTTTCACTGGTTTGTTCTGCAACAAAGCATGAAATTTATAATTTTTCTGAATGTTTTTGCTTTAACACACATACACACACGCATACACACACACACACACACACACACACACACACACACACACACACACACACACACACACACACACACACACACACACAGAGCTGAGCAAGAGCAAGAGCAAGTGCAGGCACTCAGTACAAGATCAATAGAGGCAGGGATCTACCACACCAGACAGGATCCCAGGTGCAGGCTGCGCAAAGAGGCTCCTGAGACAGTTCAATACATAATAGCAGGGTGTAAGATGCAGGCAGTAGCAGCGTACATGGAACACCATAACCAAGTGGCTGGCATAGTGTACAGGAACGTCTGCACAGAGTATGGGTTGGAGGTCCCCAGGTCACAATGGAAGACACATCCTAAGGTGAGAATGACCAAGCCAAGCTCCTGCGGGACTTTCAGATCCAGACTGACAAACTGGTGATGGCGAACCAACCGGACATTGTGTTGATCGACAAACAACAGAAGAAGGCAGTGGTGATAGACGTAGCAATCCCTGTTCCAGCAACATCAGGAGGAAGGAACACAGGAAGATTGAAAAATACCAAGGCCTGAAAGAGGAGCTAGAGAAGATGTGGGGAGTAAAGGCAACAGTGGTGCCAGTGGTAATTAGAGCAATGGGGGGTTGTGACCCACAAACTGGTAGAGTGGCTGAAGCAGAATCAAGGTACAACATTTGAGGTCTCTGTCCTAAAGAGCGCAGTCCTTGGAACAGCTAAAATACTACACAGAACCCTCAAACTCCCAGGCCTCTGGTAGAGGACCCAAGCTTAAGGAAGACACACCACTAGACTAGGTTTGATGAGTATGACAATGATGCAAATCATATTTTATGACCTTTGCAGGAACTAGATATCAATCCAACTGGGGATTTTGACATTATACAAAGCTCAGCATTCCTACGAATTATGTCTATATTGGGTGATTCTGCACCTCAAAATGTAATGTCAACATTCAGTACTAACGCAGGAAGCAGTATGCTCCCAAAGCAGTGAGACAGAAAGTATGGGAGTGGCATGTCTGACTTTGGAGTTTGTGTCCTGTTACAGACCTACAATAACCACAATGTCTCCTTAATCTTAACCAAGTGTTTTAGTTGCTTAACCCTTAGCATACTTTAATCATTTGTCATTATAACAATCATCCCCTAACCTTACTAAGACTAAAGTTGTCATGGGCACATATTATAGAAAGCATTAACAACATTGGCATTGAATACATATTAAAGAAACTTCAATTTAACTTTTGAATGAACAACTGAATTCATTGAACATAACCCAGGGTTTGTTCAATATTCCAACAGACAGGGCTCTCCACCACCATCCTCAACACAACCAATGTCAAAATATCTTTGGAAAAATGGTGTTCATCCTGCCAATAAAATCTATAACAAGGAGCATTGAAACTGCTCTGGCGGCTTGTGGCTTTATGTTGGTTTTTCCTATAATTTGTCACCCATCTGTATATTCTGAGAACGTCTGCTAACTCTGAAGGCCATGTAGAGTCAGTTGTGAACATCTTAAAAAGAGACATAGTGAGTCTCCAACACAGAAATGCAGAATTTAACCGTTTTCGACAGGCTCTTGCAAGTCACTTATGTCTAATTTACGAGCAATAAATAATTAGGTTTGTCATTGTGAGTTATCAGTGTTTTTTGGGAGTTTTTCAGTGTGTTTCAACAAATTTGACTGTGACTGGCAGAAGTATAGAGGATTAGAAAGACCAAAGGCAGAGAGAGAGAAGATGACAGACAGGCAGAAACAGAGACAAACAGACATATCGGATAAAGAACAAGTGGACGAGTGGCGGAGAGACAGAAAGACTGAAAAGCAAGACTAAGTTTAGCTCTCCCCTGAGGACTCCTCTCAGGTTCCTCTGCTCTTTTCATTGTCCTCCTCTCCTCCCTTTCTTCCTCACCTCCTCCCTGTTTCAATCCATCACAAAATAATTAACTTGCTATAAGTGAAATTAATTCCACTAATTGGTTTTAAAGGTATTTTTGGACAATGATGAGAGAGAAAAAGGTTGAAGAGAGATAGAGAGAGAGAGAGAGAGAGAGAGAGAGAGAGAGAGAGAGAGAATGTGTGTGTGTGTGTGTGAATGTGCGGTGGTTGGGGAGGATAGTACCTGTTCGCCCAATCATGTCACAGCGGGGAGGATGTGACCTAGCCAGGCAGGAAGTGAACTTGCTGAACTCAATGACAGAATGGGGAGAGATGGAGAAGTTGGATGGAAGGATGATCACGATCTGTGTTTGTGTCACTTTTTCTTTCTTTCTTTTTACCTCTAGATCTGTTTTTCTCCTCTTGTCTACATTGTCGCTGCTGTTAGACCTATTTTTCACACAATACCTTCTGCTGTATGTGTTTGTGCTTACATTTAGTGTGGATTTGCAGTACAGTACAGTGCATATCTTTAAGTATCCAAGGTCTGATAAAAAAAGAGAAAGTGCTTTCGTTTGGAGATGATCCTTGAGTGAATAAGGAAGAGAGAATGACAGAGGAGGCTTTTCAAGTGGTTTCAAAGCTAAAGTGAAGTGCAAAGTGACTGAAATAGCATCTTAAGCCACCCAAACGGATATTTTTATCTTGTCTTTCCTTTCAAATTTGACATTTTATTGATGCATTAAAGCTGAAAAATGGGAACACAAGTGCAGCAGATTGTTCCATTTAGACAAGCAGACCAATCAAAAAGGGAGAAAATGATACTTGTGATCTGTAACGGTATAAAAATCCCAGTATGTGAAACGGCTTCAGTAAGAGGGAATAAAAAAACATTATTGCTATTTAGCATCATGCCTTCCTCGGGGTATTCAGCTTTCAGATTTTCAACATTTAGCTGATGCTCAAATCCACAATGACTTACAATGAGCAAGCAGGGAAGCTACAAGACTGCTAATATAGACGATTTGCCAGTATCAGACATGCTTGGCGCATTTGCTAATTGCACCACAAAACAAGCATAACAGGCTCCCAGGTGTGAATGTGAAGCAGGAAAATGGGCCTGTGTGCTTAGCTAGCGTTTTGCTGGATGAACGAAAGACAAAATCAGACTTGTGGTCACAATAGAGTGCTTGATTTAAAAAAAAAAATGTAGTAGCCAGCAACCAATTTACTAAAGAGACACACTTTCTAAAAGAAAAACATGGATGTGCCTTTAGCAGAAATGTAAAGTACTGTATGAAAAACAAAGCTGTGATAATGGGAACATGTTTCTACAGCTGAAGATGTCCTTTGTGAGTTTAAGATCAATAAGTTTAAAGGCTCATTAGACACCAAAACACTGCAAAATTAAAATATTATGAATGATTTTACCACTGTGCAAAGTTAGTCATTTTATTTTTCAAGTTAAAGAGTAGAAACACACTGTTGATGTTACAAAGTAATCTACCAGGAATGAGCACTTGCATGTATTCAATCGGCCACTGTGACACCTAGGATGAAGCTGAGTTGCTGTACAGCAAAAGCTGAGCTAACGTAGCTGATGTTGATTTCAAAACCTGCATGTGAGGCAACACATCTTGGAATCAACCCCAAACAGCGATTTAAGAATTTCAAATGCATCCAGCTGCTCCGTGTCCCAGGTATGACTATAAATGTGTATTCTGACAATCGTCCAAACAAAACTTGCTGGCTCAGTTGTTATAATTGTATTACTCTGTCTCTCTTTGTATCTCAGCACTGAGGAAACAGAGATTGAAGTGTGGATTGCTTTTTGTTTCCCCTTACTTGCCATGGTCTGCTGGGCATAAGAGAGAGATTGAAAACTTTTACCTGCCTGCTTTGCATACACACCATATTTTACTCACATAGGGTCTCTTTCTATTCCTGTCCCTCAGTGTATTTTATGGTCCCTCTTTTTTTTCTGATCTGTCTACTCTCGCTCCCTCTGTCCGTCTTTTTACCTGTGTTTTTTTTTATTCCTTAAAACTCTCTCTCTTTCTCTTTTTGCTTCCCTGTGTCTGTTTCAGTGCATATGCTGCCACTTCCCCTCACACACAGAGACTAATTACGGGAGGAGGAGAAAAGGAAAAATAAGAGAGAGCCAGTCTGGGTGAGAGAGGCAGGGTGAGAGAAAGGGCAGAGAGAAAGAGAGAGAGAGAGAGAGAGAGAGAGAGAGAGAGAGAGAGAGAGAGAGGTGCAAGGGGTCCTTGGGGTGAATTATTCATCTTACGCCATGACACCTGAGGGCAATCTACCTCTCTGTGAGTCACCGAGTTAAAGAGAGAGAGAGTAGACTGCATGAGTCAGACCTGCCCATGAGGATATTAACACCTGTGTGTGTGTGCGTGTATGTGTGTGTGTGTTTGTGTGTGTGTTTGTGTGTGTCCTGCAGCGTATTGTCCCCTAAGCCGATCATGTGCTGCCTACATACGGAGACCATCTAAAGTGTAACCTGTGGCTGTCACTCACACATACACACACACAAACACACACACACACACTGAGAGAGTCAGTAATAAGCTGAGCCGCCGAGCCACAGCCGTAAGCAGAGCTAGCATTAACCAGCAGGGAATAAACACATAAACACAATGCAAACACAGTACACAAGGACACACAAAGGACACATGTACACATGATAAATACACACAACATGTTCTCAAATACTACACACACACACACATATACACACCATCTTTCCATTAGCTGTTATTAAATTAATAACTACCATCATCCTCTTTGCCTGTAATACAGTATAATCTGCTGTCTCTACTACTGCTGTCAGACCACTCTAACTGTTGACTGGATCACCAGCATTCATCATCATCAGGCTCGCTGCCAGCTCAAATTATTAAACACACACATTTCTTATATCCCAAACTTTGGTGCTGCTGAGCGAAAAAAGAAAAAGAAAAAAAATCTACCCTGGATGAGGCGATCAAACTGTTGCACTTCATTTGAGACGTTTAATTGACGCTGCTTGTACAAAGTAAATTACAGTGATTAAGTGGGGTGTCGGTGTCTTGCTCAAGGACACTTTAGCATGTCACACAGTGGTTGATGGACACATTAACCGAGGCTGTCAGGATGTACAGGATAGACATGGAGGACTACTCAGTAATCAATCTGTGATGTGGGATTTTGTTTTTGAAATGCTAAAGCCATTTTTAAGGTACTGTTGCTCAAAAAAGGAGAGGTGATTTTAAATCACATTAGAAAAATTCACTATGCCATGCTTAGAAAACACAAACACACACACAAGGAAGAGACAAAGCTTTGCGTCTTGCTGAGACGTTGAAAAAGAGAAGCTTTTTGATGTCTCTGTTTGTCTTTTGGCTTCTTTATATGTGTTCCACTTTCCCTGGCACTGAGCTCGACTTCCTACTGAAATTAACCATGCAGCCCAAAAATAATCCACCGCCAGAGAGAGAAGGGTGGGTGGGGGGAGTGAGAGAAAACAGGGTGGTGAAAGAGAAAGATGAGGAGAAGGAATGGAACGAGTAAAACAAAAGATGATGAGATGAAGGAAGGAAAAGATAGAGTGACAGAAAGATGACAAGGAAAGAGGAAAAAAACAAAGATGTGTGAATCTATTAGTGTTCCGGTTTCCGCTTGTTGCTGCGTTTAATATAGTCAGTCAGCTGATACATCTGTGCCAGTGCACAACCAGAAGACAAGACAGTCAAATATTCATTCCAAATTAGGTATTCAGTTGTGGTTCTGTTCCAGTCTAGCTTTATGTTCCTTAGCTGCCATTATCTACTAGTCCACCAGAGACCCTTAGCTTTTTCTCCTTGTGATGTTAAGTCTGGACTGAGTGGGAGAAGGACACATACTTTGAATATTAAGATGAATTGACTGTTTAATCCTGCGTTGTGCTCTTACGTTGCCACGGATGCCATTTGGGTTTATTGATCTGCTCTCTATCAATATTCATGGATAGATTGAAGGGGAATCTGTAGGTGAACAGAAGGTGGATGCTCTGTAAAACTCTAACATGCTAAAATGGTTCAACAGTATCAGTCTGTTAGGTTTTTGTTGTTCCTTATGCTGGTTTCAAGTTTAAAATGTGAGTGTGACATAATGAAGAGAGGATGGTTTGCGCTGTGTTTTTCCTCCTGTGTCTTCAGCCTGCTTTTCCCTCCACACCTGCCCCACATTAGGCTCATCAGCCTTGCCCTGTGTTTTGCCTGCCACACCCACCTAATCAACTTGTTACCCAATCATCATGTTCACTCCTTATCCTGGTCCCTGCTCACCCCAGCTGTGCCTTGTGTTATGATTAGTCCCCTTGTGTATATATACCTGTCTGTTCCAGCTTGTTTATGTTCCTTGTTTCATATCAGTCTGTTACTTGACTGCTGAATGCTAAATAAAGAGCTTTAGTCAGTAATTCTGCCTTTGCTACCTGTGACAGTATGATCTGACCAAGGTATGAACCCTGCAGGGCATATTCTGGCTTTTAGAGATATTCCTTGGTGGCTGTGTATGATGTGGTTGAACTCTGAGGGAATGGCACAATGGAAATAATGGGTTTCCACCTTATAGTTACTTTATAAGTGAAGGTGTTAGTATCTCACGTTCTTGGTCAGGTGGATTGAAGTGGTGATGTGACTGAGGTGTGAGGTGACTGTTGTGGTCAAGAAGGAGTTGAAGTCTGAAGGTGAAGCTCTGTTTGCTACATGATCTATGTACTAGCCCTCAACTTTGCTGTGAGCTCTATGTAAAGGAGCCTATGCTCCCAAGAAAAACAACACAATAGATTGTAATATCAGTAACCAAAAATTACCTTAAGTTTGTCTGACAGACACCAACTGCAGTAATTATGACCTGGAGAAGTGGAGCAGTTCAGATGACGTCTATATAAAGACAAATTTCCAAATTTGGAGGTGGTTGGTTAGATCCTAACTTGCAAATAGTGGATTTAGTGGACTTTGCTTTGCTGCAGGAGCGGTTTTTAAAAAACTGTAACTATGGTTGCTGAGGTGTTTTGCCGTAAGGACGAAGGCTGCCTAACTTAATTTTAACCCAAACCATGATCTTTCCCTAATTCTAACCTAGCAGTTTTTGTGCCTAAACCAGACCTGAACCACAGCGTTGTCAGACGATAAAACATTGTCTTTTAACAGTGGCTTGTAATGGTTTTGGAAAGCACAGACAAACGTCGTCCTGCCGATCACTGCTAGTAGATTACTATAGGGTGAGGCACCTGATTAGAAAATGCTCTTATGGGTCATTTTAGAGTGCATGGCCTATTTGGCGTTTTGATTTGTAAAGACTGACAGCATGCAGATACAAGCAGCTGAAAGGAATACCTGCTTCTCATACTCCATTCTCCTCTCTGAGGCATCAAGAGTCCATATCTAACTGGGAGGAGACCTCAGGGCAGACCCAGAACATGCTGGACGGATTACATATAACATGGCCTGAAAAGCCCCTGCTGCACACCAGAAATAGCTGGAGGACATGCAGTACGTAGCTGGGGGAGAAAGATGTCTGGACTACCTTACTTTGCCTGCTGCCAGATAAGGAGAAAATGGATAGATGGATTATTCTGCTGGGTCAATTATTACAAAAAGAAAATAAAAAAGGGGATAACTCTTAGTGAAAATACACACATGGGAGATGATCGAGTCAAATGCATCCAAGTGCTGTTCTCAGAAGGACATTTAGTCATTTGCAGAAATCACAAAAAAGATGGAAAACACATGAACGTTTGTCAAAACATGGACATGTATTAAAAAAGACTGGATTATAGTTGTTGAAAGACTAATGGTGAAATGCCTAAAATAAATTCCATTATCAGTCTGATTCTAAAGGACACTTTACAATCCTTTTTACCCGAACAGGTGTGTAAGGTGTATTATTGCTATTTTCAACAATCCCTTGACTGACTAAAGATGAAAAGCAAAGTCATTTTTCTGCGAGGTCCAGCAAACGGTCCTCTTAGATCAAAACTGGATTTGGTTAGAAACAGATGTGAAATCGGAGATCATACACCTTCGCACACACCTTTTTTCAGGTGAATTATGTAAAGCTGAATGTCACCTTGAAGAACGAGCAGTCCAGCTGTAGTGATTTGTAATGCACGGCTAGGTCTGCCCACATGACCACTTTCTATTAGCCCACCGCAAATTACATCCACACTCGCTTAATAATGTATTCAGCGCACACACACACATGTACGCGCACAAAAGTATAATGTGTGTAGCTACCAACGCTTCCATACATATACGCTTAATGTAAACATTTATGTACGTGCACACAGTTACACATACAAAATGTGCACACACTTGTACAAATAAGGTAAACACATCTCGAATGCATTCAGGCGCACACACACTCATATTGTTCAGTGGCAATCGAACAGTTTTCTCATAATTAATGGATTAATCAAGGAGTAATGAATGTGGAGTGGCTCCACACGGTGCTGATTAACACAGATGATGGAGTGGCATGGGGAAAACTCTGCATCTATCCTTCGTTAATACTACAGCGGGAGCCGAGGGAGAAGCCTCCATGTTTGATTCCTACAGTGTATAGCTCAATGAGTGACAGTGTGATGAGTGTGTGTGTTTGTATGTGAGGGTAACCTAAATGGTAACAGTGACGCACAGAAAGAGAAAGTAACTTGTCTTCTGGCTTCCGTTTCCTTTTAATCAAGTGACGCTCTGTGTGTGCATGCGTGCGTGTGTGTGTGTGTAATCACAGTGACTTTCTCTTCCCAATTAGGGCTTTAATCCATCAGCTGGCTGTTGCTATGGTGTTTCTCTCTCCACCCAATCAAAGCCGAGTGAGTGAGCAGGCTCAGAGAGGAGATTCACATATCGACTTCAACGATAGTTTTTGAAAGAAAGAGGATGAAGTAAGCATTGATTAAAAGTAATAACTGATAAATAATAAGTAAGAATAGAAGTAAATACAAACAGCAGAGGAAAGCAAAGTACGCATTTTGTTCAATCTTTGTATTATACAGGCCTCCAAGTACACTGCGACAATGCATAATTATAAAGAACTGAGCTGAATATATTTTATATATTCAAATAGGTATTTAAACTGTGTGCATTATTGTGAGTGTTTAAAGTAACTGAAAGTTATTAAGTTATGAGAAAGAACTGAAAATGAATCAAATGAAGGTAGCTCTACTTAACTGAATTAGAATATATTCATATTTATTACTTTTAGAAACACATTTCATTATATTAATCATTCTGAATTTTGTATGGAAAACTAAATGTCTACATTTCATTTAAGTATTAAAAATCCTTTTTGAAAATGTACCCTTTTGTTTTGCTTGTTTGCACATGTTTGTCTTTGATAAATATTTTCCTTTTCTTCCATGCAGGTTGTTTTTTTCGTTTTCATTCGTACATTTATGTAAGCAGGCAGGTCCATTAGGAGAAAATTCAGGTTTACTACTATGACTGCACTGCTAGCACAGCTGCTTGCTCTGATCCCAGGGGGGAGCGGTATGACTGGGGGAAGCTGTGTAAGTGTGTGTTTGCTAGTATGTGTAGGGCTGAGAAGACAGTGGACAGTAAGACCAGTTTTTATTCCACGCTGCGCCCTCTCACAGTCCCCCTGGCAATGTCAGCATGTCTGACTGTGTCATTCTGTCTGCTTATTTCTGATATAAGAGAAGCTTTCAGACCCAAATTCAAAGGCCACACACTCAAACTGACTTCATGAATGATTATTAACCGCATATGAAATCTCAAAACCAAATGTTTCTTCATTTAATAAATTCAAATATTTAACATGTAACACGTTGGTGTATATGTGTGTGTTTAGTGGGAAAATTATGCTGTTTCTTCTCACATTACCAAAGCTGTATCTGCTGTAGTCACTGTGATAAAAAAAAAACCCTATCCACGATGTCAGGTATCTGGCTGCCATAGAGATGATTCAGGACGTACCCAAAGTGTGCACACACATTTGCAATCGTACCACACACAGAAGGAGGAGATGACACTCGCAGCATCAGCCAAATGAAAGTGATTACTTTAAAGTCACATGATAAACCTTCATTCATTAGACATTCATTACATGCAATTTCCTGTCTACTGCTTGTTGAGGCACAGATGTTAAGATGTAAAATGATAAAAATGTTGTGTTTATTTCATTTTAAGCATGTTACACACAATAAAATATCTTTTTCTAACAGTGCCATTTCATTCCTCACAAATCCTGATTTTTTTTTTGCACACTTTTATAAAATGTTTGCCTTTTGAGTTGAAACAAACCAGATGTGGACACAAGCAAACATAGTTGAGCTATGCAATGAAAAATACATGACAAAGCTCTCACTGTAGATCTATAAAACGTGAGCCTTGCACTGTAAATGTCATTACAAAAGAGGGAAACAGAGAACATGACTCCAGAAGAAAGATGGAAGCAGAGTGTTATGAAGAGAAAGACAAGAGTTAGGAAAGAGGGACAAACCCATACAAAGTGTACCAGGTGTCCTGACCTTGTCTATTTGACAGTAAACAGTTTAGATGGAATACAGCTGTTTCCACAGAGGCTGACAACTCCTCTGCAGGAGCGGCACGGCACGGCTCAGTCCTGCTCACAGCGAGTACAAAGTCACATTAGAGCTTTGCTAATCAATAATGGAAAGTTTCACCGCAAACTGAGAAAGCCAACTCCGAGCACAAACTGACAGAAACCCAACGAAAAGGAAACATAGGAGCTAATACTAAATTTAAGCTTTTTTCTTTTTCCCAAAATGGATAAAAGACTGATTTAGAAATTAACAAACATATGCTTAACAACAATAACTACTCTTTCACCTGCAAACCAGCATCAGCTCACCAAGTTGCTGCACAGCATTACTTTCCTCATAATGATGGCTGATGGTGTAGCTCAGCTCAGAGGCTACAGAAGGCAGCAGAGTGTTAGTGGAAAAGAACAGCGCAGAGGCAGAGCTGCCTGTCTCCCTCTGCCTGTCTTACTTTCATAAGTGGATTTATCATTTCCAGGCCCTGACCTGTCCTACCCGACAGGACAGCCCTGCCTTGACTCAGCCCTGCAAATTACTGCTAACCCCGAACACAAAAAAGTCTTTGTCCAAATCACAGAGCCTGTGATATAATAGTACAACTCTCAGGCAGCTAAACCTGACTTTGACTCTGACCTCTGCTTATAGATATATCTGGTTTTGAACCCCCGCATGATCCGAATGTGGGTGATTACATGGCGTATTTGATCTGTAATGTTTTTTACTTAATCCAACATGAATTCATCTGAAATGTTCGCTCAATCGTGGGCAGTCTGATGTGTTTGTTTTCATGCATTTTCCTTTCTGACTCACTCACCTGCCTCCAGCGCACCAAATGAACACTGCCCATGCATTTCACACCTCCTGTTCACATCTATTTAAGCAATACAGTGGTTGCCATTATCAAGCCCTTCTTTTCTTCAATGCCCAAATGTATGATAGCCCATTTCACACATCCTGCCACCTTCCCCACCCTCCTCTCCACCTTCATCCTTTCATTCTTCCTATCATCCCCTGGCCTCTCGCTGCCCTCCATTTCTTCAATCCTCAACACTTTGACCATTTCTGTGCTGTCCATGTTTCTTTCCAACACTTTTTAATGTGCTGCCATGTTCCAATAAATGCTTTGTGTGTGTGTGTGTGTGTGTGTGTGTGTGTGTGTGTGTGTTTGTTTGTGTGTGTGTGTGTGTGTGTGTGCTGCTTTTGTTTCTTCATTGTGCGTGTTTGTGTGAGCTTGTGTGTCACGGGCAGTTATAGGAAGCTTGGGTGATTAACTCTGATAGTCAACAGATGCCTGACTTAGAGGTAAAGTCACACACACACATACTTTGCATAAACACAAACACACACACAAACACACTAACTTCAACACAGAGGCACAAGACAGGCAGAAACAGAAAGCAGAGCAGCACAAAGGCACGGTGAGTGACAGCAACTGAATGAAAGCAAAGGAGACAAAAAAAGACGTAAAGAAAGCAGTGAGGGAGTGTAGTAGAGTAGCGGTCCAACATGTGTACAGTATGTGATTAGAGTGTGTTCAGTGTGTGAGGGGTGCAGCAGAGACTACAGTACAGAGCACTGAGTCTGTTCTTGAAAAAGGGGACATGCTGCGTTTCCCTCCTGAGCTTGATTTTGGGAAAACAAACAACACATGAGTGAGGGCAGATGACGTTTCTCCAAAATGGCTGTGATGTGACCTCAGATCAAAGCTTTGATTGGCCAGATGCCGCAGATGTTGTTTCCTCTCTGGTATTTGTGCATGTGTGTGTCTGTGTGTGTGTGTGTGAGAGAGAGAGAGAGAGAGAGAGAGAGGGAGAGAGAGAGAGAAAGAGAGAGAGAAAGAGAAACCAGGAGAGAGAGATAGAAAGAAAGAAAGAGATTATAATGCTGAAATACCTTTACCTTAACAGAGCAGACTGAGTATTTGACTGTATCTTTTATATCTGACGCATGCTGGCATGTGTGTGGTGTGTGTGTGTGTGTGTGGTGTGTGTGTGTGTGTGTGTGTGTGTGTGTGTGTGTGTGTGTGTGTGTGTGTGTGTGTGTGTTGGAAGCTCTATATCAGTCAGGCCTATCAGATTAGGCAGTCAACAAGCAGCTGGCTCAGACTGTGGGACTGGCTGCCTGTCTGAATAGCCAAACACCAAAACCCTGGGCTCGCTTGTCACAGCAAGAGCTGTAGAAAAAAAATCACACAAAAAGCCATATAATGACAGATATAATTTGGAAAATACAGACTATATTTAAACAACAGTGTTATATTTCCAGCTAAGAGAATAGATTAATATTCGGAGTAATGGCTAATAGTTGGATGTCATTATATCACTGGTTGAATGCTGGAATGTACATCCATCAGATTTAGCCAACTATAGTCTAAATCTGGAGCCATTTAAATAATTTAAGCCAGTGTTTAAAACATGGGTCAAGGCCTAAAGTGCTTGTTTCTGGCAGGTCCTCCATATGTCAAAAATACGAGTATATTTGCTCTGACCCACAGCTTGAGTAAGACAATCTGTTCATGTTTCAGCTCCAAAATAATTCCCAGACTGTATGTTGATTTCATCAGTCTGACTGCGGCATCTTTCTGTCTTAAGTTAATATTCTACAGGTTTGAGGTACCAGGCTGGCATTCTCTAAACATACAGGAACAGAATGACCCTCCATTTATCTGCTTGTCTGTGTGTGCAGTCTGTTAGCAAATATCATGTCGCTCCATGCTTGCTAAGCAGAAGTGAGCAGGACTTCCTTTCATGGCCTGTTTCTCTGCAAAGCACCAAGCTGGTTGCAGCTTATCACAAATTATGTTTTAATGAGCTCAGTTCCTTCAGTGAAATTTAACCATATTTGGGCATACCCCCATTTCAGATCCTATGGTGAGGATGATTCAAAGACCATTACCCAAATGATCTTGTATTTTAGAAATGTATTAATTGATTTTTTTCCTCTATTCACCTTATAAAAACACCTCATGAACCATTCAAGTTCCTCAACATCTGTGCTCCAATCAACCCTACTGTGCTGTGACATAACTTCCTGCCTCATTAACACTTGGCAACCTGCTGTCACGTCGAGCTGTTAGCACTTGCAATAATTAGCATTAGCATAAGTTAAATGTGGTGAAAATAGCATTTATTACACTGCAGCAACAGTGGGCTTTCATCAACATGAGGAAAAAGTCACTAGATGGTCCTACCTAGAAAATAGATGCTATTCTGAACAAACTTTACCATAGAGACTATTTTTAGAGGTACACAGTTATTGTAGGTGTATGTTATATACAACTTTCCCACCATGAAGTATGGTAACAATCAAAATTCTCCCCAATGACTGACAACAAGTAATGGAGGAATTTAGACTTGGGGTCTCTTTTTAAAAACTGTAATGAAAGATGGACGACTCTTGAGGGATCGCTACAATGTGCAAGGAGAGGGTCATGTGATTGATAGAAGCAGCTAAAGGCATTCTTGGGCTATTTTTCCACCTGAAAAAAGATGTTACATGGATGTCTTCAATCTCCATATGACAGTTCTCAACAAAGAATTTAGTAAAAGAGCAAAAATAAAAAGTAAAGAGAGTAAAAGAACAACAAACATTACCACGTTGATGAAATCTCATTAAATAACAGAGTAAAACCACCAGCTAATAGTGATTTATAAGATAACAGTGTATACTAATAGCTCTGCACAGCCTTAGCAAAATAGCTCACTAACACTACCTTACATGGGTCACATGACCTTTGTCTTCCATGTTGTAGCAGTAATGCAAGATATTAAGCACCTTTTTACATGTAAATCCCCAGATGCATCGTCTAATCACAGAGCTAAATCATACTGAGGGGAAATGACATGCATGACCTATTAGCCTCACTTGTACACACAAATATCTGTTAGTGTGTGTACACGAGAGACAGCGAGTGTAAACTGTACAACGGTGTGCTAAATGTGTGTGTGTGCAAGCTAACAAGAGGGCTGAGCAGTGCGACATGGTTCCCTGTGTCAGTGTTAATAACCCAACCCTGGTAATTGGCATAGAATATTGATAGAGAGGAAAATGGCCCCAAGCAGATCTCTGCTTCATTAGCGAAGACTAGAGGGACGGAAACAGGAGACTTCGTAGCAGTCAGAGGAGGAGAGGTGGGGGGGGGGGACAGTAGAGGGATGGAAGAGAGGAAGAAGAGGAAAATGAGACAGAGAGAAACTGCAAAATGAACCCAAGTAGATTGCCTGAGCACATGCAAAAATGGGAAAGAGAGAAATATGGATGAGGAGAAGGAGAGAGGAAGGGAGATAGGAGGGGAAAGAGATTGTTTTAAACCAGACAGTGGGTTTGTAACAGCTTTCAGAAACCAAAGGATATCAAATCACTCAGTACACGAGTGACCACGAAAGTAAGAAGCAGACAAGCAGCTATGTCATTCTTTGAACTAATAGCAGTTCATTATATTTGACTGAAGCAACCATTTAGAGGTCTGAGATGTATTTTGACCTCCACTGTTGTTAGAGAACAAGCTATTATAACAATCACAATGAATCTTCCTCCTCCTCCTCCTCCTCCTCTCTCACGTCCCCATCTTTTTCATCTACCTCTCTCCTGCATCCTCTCTCCTTCCTCTCGCTGCCCCTGTTAGAGCATAGTGTTTGTATAATGTGGCATTGCCATGGTTACCCGTCTGCCACGTTGAGGTAATGCCGTTAATCATCAACTTTTATCACACTGCGACCCAGACGCATGAACGCAAAACACAAACTATGACATTTGGCAGCGTCCACTGTTTAAAGATGCAGCAACAGCGAACAGGATGTATATGTGATTCGTTAATCTTCAGGTCTGTGTTTTCATGTTTGAAATGAAAACATACATGAATATGTAAAGTCTAACATCTTGCTCTTCACCATCCCCTCCCTCTATCTTTCTACCTCTTCCCTTTATGAGCATGCTGAATCTCTTTTTGGTTGACATGACAACAGACAGGCGATGTTGCGCCTCCTGTTCTGATGACATCACTACAGGCGCCAAGCCAATCCCCCAAAAAAACCTATCATGTCCTCTCTGCCTCTCCCTCTCTCTCTCTCTCTCTCTCTCTCTCTCTCTCTTTTGCTCTCTCTCGCTTTCTCTCAGACATATTGATCTAGAATACAAATCACAGATGCGAAGAGGAGATGAGCAGGGGTAAAGGGTGGAGAGGGGAGATGAGAAAAGAAGTGAAGAATTTAGAGGGGGAGAGAGAGAGAGAGAGAGAGAGAGAGAGAGAAAGAGAGAGAAAGAGAGAGAAAGAGAGAGAGAAAGAATAGACACAGTTACTCTACATCTGAACTACCGCCACACCCACTACCTCCCCAGAAGTTGGCTGAAATGGTGTGTGTGTGTGTGTGTGTGTGTGTGTGTGTGTGTGTGTGTGTGTGTGTGTGTGTGTGTGTGTGTTCAGGCTCATTTCCATATTGGGTGACTTTGGTATAAACCACAGACACACACATGCAGAATCAATTTTGTGCAAGGAGAAAGCTAACATGAAGATGCTTTGCATTCTGTGTGTGTGCGCGATTGAGAGACTTTCTTCAGTGTGTGTGTGTGTTTCGCAAAATGCCATCAATAGTAAATGTTTAACAACCAAAAGCTCACACACATACACACAAAAGCTAGCCTAAATAGTTAAAACAGTTCTTTAAAAAAAATCCTTTCAAGCGCTGGTTATAGATGCAGCTCTGGAGATGGACACACATACACACACATTCACTTTCTGTAGAAAGAGTCCTGTAACAAGCCTGTTTAGCCATTATGACTCCAGAGTGTGAAAGTGAGTCTAGTCTTTTGGGAAGTGGACTGCTCTATACAGACATACACACTAACTCACTCTCTTCCTCTCTCTCTCTCTCTAACACACACACAGTGCGGTCTGCAGGGAAGTGGTCCATGGAGCACACACATCAAGACTGGCCTAGATAGATGGGATGGCATGGGACACACACACACACACGCACACACACACACACACACACACACACACACACACACACACACAGACACAAGCCTCTTCTCTTTTACACACAGACAGTCAAGGACGCTCTCATGGCCTATATAGTAGGGTCATTTCATACCGGAACACCTTACCCTTGTCTTAATAAGAAAAGAGAGATGGGGAGAAGAAAGAAAAAGAAGGAAGGAAAACAGACACACACACACACACACACAACTAATTCCATGGAAGACAAAGAAAAAAAGACAATAAGAGAGCCAAGATAAAGCCACAAATAAAAAAAAGAGGAGTTTGGAAGAAGAGGAAAGGAGAGAGGAACATAGCATTTTTGAAAACTCTCCTTCTAACCTTAGTTTCATCCTCTCGAATCCAGCCCTGGTCACTATGGAAACGACCGATGAAAGGTACAGAGCAGGACAGAATGCAATAGAAATGCCGACCCGACTCCATTGGCTGCACTTTTCCAAGACCAAACTGAAAAGAATCTTTCTTTCTGTCTCTGCTACCTGTGATAAGTGTAAGTCGGGTGACGGGACCCTAGGTCATCTTTTTTTTTTTGGTCTTGCCCTGAGCTCAAGAGTTTCTGGGATGACATTTTTTCATTTGTACAGCGATGTATACAGCAGACAGCTAATCCCTGGAAGTCTCTCTGTGATATTGAGTTGCTCCAACTACTCTCTGACTCTTCCCCCAGCATTACAACAAACTATGTTTGGTATGGTCATAGCAAAATGGATGGAAAATCACTTTCCTTGCTTTAAAGTAATAATCTTGAAGATTTTCTAAACATCTGTAAAGTCACTATCTATCGCCAAATGAGGTAACACAATGGTGATTGAGCCTATGGCCAACTGATGAAAGCCTTGGATTTGCAGTACTATGAGTATTACAAACTGGGTGACATTTCTTGGAAAAACATCATAAGGGCTGCACAGTTAGTGACGCGTTTTCCATCACCCAGCAGTGGTTGGTCCACCAGAGAGGGTAGGCGGAGCAAATGCAACAGATTCACTTTTCAACTCACTTGTGTGCAAAGCAGTGTACTGTTTTTCTCCTGATGTCACACAGGCGACACTGTCTGGATCTCTGGGACATCTATGGAAGTGCAATTACCACTTATTGCCATTGGTACCACCAAACTGAGATTGTTACTTTAAAAAATGGCTAAATTACATGGTTTCTTGTCTATATCTTGAAGAATTTCAGTATATTCAACCTGGGAACTAACTGTATTGGCCTGATTTGTATTGTATTGTGCTTTGATCTGTCAGGATTTCAGTTTTCTAGCCTTCGTCTTGGGCCTTCCTTGACCTTGGTTCCATGGACTCTATTTCTGACCCTCAATACACTTGTGGACATTTTAATCATTGTATGGATTGATATGCATATGTGTACTCTTTCTGTGAGCTGGCAGTTTATTTTTTCTACTGTATTTGTTCACTTTTGTGTTTTTTGTGTTGTGAAAAAAGGAACATTTCATGAATAAAATATATAAAGAAAAAGAAATGCAGACCTGACTGGACAAAACAATAGCAATAAAGAAATAGAGCAGGACTCAGCATAACTGATGAGATCATTAACATAAAAGTAAAATAGATCACAAACTCACTGTTTGTGTTTTCAAAAAGGTACCTACTTGGCTGAGGCACCTAATGGTTTTTGTTGCCATGGATACTATTCTGCACAGTAGCCTAAGAAGCTTAAAGAGGTACTACGCACTTAAATGTGTTTTTTGAGCTGTAAACTAAATTATATGACTGTACTGTGATGAAACACATCAACGCTGGTATTAATATTAAATTTCTTACTAAATGTACAAAAATTGGCATTTAATTGGTTGAAAATAGCTTAGCACGCCATCTACTATCAATGCTGACATAGAGTCAACTGATTGGGACTTATCTACTTCATGTAATTTATATAAAAAGTGGGCAGCCCACCTCCCCCAGCCCCCACCACAGAAGGGCTACAGCTACATACTGACATCCCCCAAAGACACACACACACACACACACACACACACACACCGGAGAGCCTCTCATAGTCAAGCTGCTAGCTCAGCTACAACAAAGATACCATGCTTTATAACTTTTACAAAATGGGCCATGAATGAGCTTCTGGTGACTCTCCAAGCACCAGTGGACTCTCTGTGGTTCCAGTGTGGACATGGAGAGCCTGACAGCTGTTGCTCATGGCTGGTTAGCTCTGACCACCAACTCTACATCACTATTCATGCTGCACAGAGCAGTGGTTGGTCAGTGTCCTCTGACCTCCCTTGTCACACACTAAGTAACCATGAGGCCACACCCCCTACAATCGTTGTCCTGTGTAGTCCTAACTGCTGCATTTTTTTTTCAAGTTAATGACAGATCACCTGTTTTTTTTTTTACTTACACTATGGACAAAAGTCAGGATTTATGCAGCTTTACTGTATCAATTTTGGACATTTAAGAAAATCTCTCTCTCTCTCTCTCTCTCTCTCTCTCCATCTTAAGCTCCCCATTTTTATGAAAGTGCAACACTTAAATCACTGGAGTATCTGTTCAAACTTGAGTATGAAGTGTTGACTAAATTATCTTCCAATGCTCTGTACATTCAGTGGCTTGCGATGAAGAAGATACCTGAGGTCCACATGGCAAGATTATTGCCTCTTCTGTGTCTTACACTGAAACAAAGTCCTTCTGTAAATGGAACACCATGACATACCTGCAACCAGATACAAAGCAGCCCACTGTCCATGATGCCAACATTCAGTGCCATTACAGGTAGTCATGTACCCTGTATATAGCGTGACAGCAAGTAAAGATGTGGAGGTCGGGGTGGTGGATGAGTTTGTAGCATGTTAGACATGTTTCCTGCAGGAGATTAGAGTTTGTATCCTGTGAAAGACCTGCAATTAAAGTCTGTCTTTTTCTTCACCATTACCACAATCTATAATTAGTGACATAGTTTTCTCACCATAACCATCATCTTTTTCTAACCTTAATCCCATGATAGTTGCAATGTGCAGATATTATAGAAAGTAAGAATGTTTAAAACATTGTCATTGTATGTAATCAGGGGTTTTTGCAGAACTGTTCAATACTGGTGATAAGGTTGTTCTAAAGAGACAGCATCTCTTATGCTAAAGTGTTACTTAACTTTTTCCTGTTTGGGTTCATAATAAGAAAACCAACAGAAAGTGCTCAGTGCCCCCGGCTACACACCAGGCTTTTGTTACCCATGATTCTCAGCAGCGAGGAGTGATCTGACAGCTATCGGCCCCAGACACGCACAGAGAAGAAAGTGCCCAAAAACTGCACATCCACACACACCCAGAGGCAGAAAAAAACAAACACACACACAAACACACAGAGACTCCACTCTTAGTTTAATCTATCTTGTCTGGGTGCTGTCACCCAGCAGGGTGAAGCTCTCAGCAGAGTGCGTGTGTTTATGTGTGTATTTATGTGTGTGTGTGTGTGTGTATAGAGGCCTATGGCGACAGACCACCTTCTCTGTAGTGCAGCTATCCATCCATGACAAGCCCACCAGAGGTCTGACTAACGAGACTGCTGGAACTGAGAGCCTGATAGAAACACATGATTGTACATCATTTGTGCTTCAAACCTCACTTCCTGTGAGACAAAATCACCAACAAAAGGCAGGAGCAAGACACTGAGGCTCGCTAGTAGGCAAAGAAACATTTATGCCACAGTTACTTGGGGACCTCATTCCTTATCCTCAATTTTACAAAATCCCTCATTTTCTACTGGGGCCACCTAGACTAAAAACATATCCACATATGGTGCTGTAAAACATTCTGCTGTTCATAAAATAGAATCATTTATGCTGCATGAATTAGAAACAAACATTTGCAGTGAATGGATATGAGAGGTTCGAGCCAAGCTGAGTTGTTAGGACTCATTTCCTCTGAAAGAGACGGGTCAGTGTTTAATATAGAAACACACACACATCTCCCTTGTTATGAAGAAGTTGGTGGTGTTTCTGCAGAAAGCCTGAGGGTGACTAACATTCAACCCTCTTTGCACCTTTGTTCCCTCAATCTCTTTTCTCTCCTGAATCCATTTTACTCCCATCCCTCTCTTTCCTCCTCTTAACACTCTGAAATTAGCCTCATGAAAAATAAATTGTGACGAGATGGTAGGTCTCATGTCTGGTGAATCGTGAGTGCGTGTGAGTGTGTGTGAGTGTGTGTGAGTGTGTGTGAGTGTGTGAGTGCCTGTAAAAGAATGTGTAGTGTGTTGGGTTAGAGCCACTAATGAGGACAGCGGTTTCATCATCCGTGCAGTTCACAAAGTTCAGCCCCAAAAGCCTGAACACTCAGCTGGAACAAAGGGCACGACTCCTTCTATAGATACAGTTAGGACAAGACTTCCTCTCGTTTGTTTGTGTGTGTGGGTGTGTGTGAACTATTGGCACTCCATGACTGTGCACTCAAGTGTAACATAGGTCAAAGCTGGGCATGACCTGACAAGCAGCAGTTAAACTTGTCATCACTGGCTAAAAGAATGGGAGAAATATGGAGAAGAAAACTATAATTATCAAGACAACACATAAGGTTTTATTCAAAGTACTGTACATGTGGTCAAAGCAACTTGTTGAATTGAAGAGTTTCATTCCAAAAACAGATGGGAATTATTAAATTAAGCCATGGTATTCTTCAAAATGAAATTTAAAGAACCATATCAGTGATTGTGCATGTTTTAGTCCATTTACCAGAAATCCTGTATATTTCATCCTTAGGTGGATTAGATAGGGAACGTGGGAATGCATTGTAAATTGGTCAGCAGTGATGTAAAAATACCCGATTTGTACTTAAGGAGATCAAAATTACAAAAACACCAGTAAAAGATCCTTCCATTGTGTTTTTGAATTTGGTATTCTGAGGTGTCAAACACGTTGCCGGTTTCAGTAGTCAATCAGATTCTTTAGAGAGGGAACACCTCAGTGATGAATGAATGACACCTTTTGACAAATCGTTATGTTTCAATGTGACTAAAATGTCTCACGGAGAAAGTGAACTCAGTTCAATCTTTTCTTGGTACTGCAAGTTTGAAACATATCCATCATCTTTATTGTGTGTTAGGTATAACCCCCTGTGTCCTTCTAGTATTATTATAGAAAATAATGGATGTTGCCACCATGACGTCACCCATTGGTTTGTGGAGTCAAGTTTTGTAAGCCTCGGATTTGGCATTTTGGTGGCTGTCATCTTTTGGAGCCAGAGGTGATGAGAAATGACCATATTTTGACAAAAGGGTGGAGCTGAAATTAACGCTAGCTGCTAGCTTGGTTAGCACTGTGCATTTATAGTCTATGGTTAACTATGATAATGCTAATGCTAGTGCTAATTTTCAGAGGCGAAAAACTTAAAAGCATTAAAAAACAAAACGTATTTACTGGAAAAACTGAACATCTGACTCCTTAGAGGGTCTTTTAGTACAACCATTTTCAGGCGACTAAAATGTTACAATTAACTTTCATGAACTTAAAACACACTGAAATAACAACTGCTACGATCAAATCTGGAATTAGGATTATGCCATGTTTGAGTTACGTTACCTAACCAACGTTGTCACCACAGTAACGACTTGTCAATCATAGCCACACCCTAAAGCATACGCTGCTTTATCATCCAATTTAAATTAAATGGGTCCATAATTTACCAAATGAACACCATACTGTATTGAAGAAGACTTAAAACCCGCTTAATTACAGTGTTACATTTCACTGATGTGAAACAAGTTTTAGATGCAGAACTTTCTTTGAATACACACATACAGACACACACACTAAGACCACATGCAAGTAAGTGGTGGTTATGAATACAATATTGCAGTTCATTATGATAATGAATTGATGTAATATACATAATAATCATGATCTACTGCACTGATTCTAATGGAGTAAATTAATAGTAATAGCAATATTGCTCATCCTCTTTACTGTTTTAAGTGATATATGTAACTTTTTTAGGTTGTTTGTACAATAAAACCAGACAAGAATAATCAGACTGGAGTAGCTGCTTTCATATTGGCTGCACTGGTGCTGAATATTTATTCAAATTATACCATGCCCTCATAACCTCAAAACAAAACTAGTACTAAACACATACACACATTGAGGACACAGAGAAAACATGGTTACCATATTACAGAAACAAGCCCACAAGCCATGTTACACATAGAAACCAAGATACAGTGGATTTATATTATATAAAACCTGGATTTACTCACTTTTATCCATTACAACACACTTCCCCCACACATTTGATTCTCCTCTGCCTGCACAGAGTAGACTTGTAGTTTGTAAAAGTAATAATATAGAGGACACATGTAAGTTGTTATGAGTGTGTGTAGTTGTGGTGTGTTTACTGTGTGTTGACTTTACAATCTGAATTCTCAGTTGGGACAATAAATGGTGTTTTGTATCTTGCTTTTCTAGTAGTTAGACCCACTGCAAATGCTACAGATGCAGTTAGATGGACTGATTAATTTATAGAGGAAAGGAAAAGCAATCTCACAGAACGAACATTCAAATGAACTAACACAGATTAGAATAACTGGCCAATAGATGGAGAAAGAAAGAAGAAGGGGGTAAAAGGGAGAAGACAAAGCAAATCATCTACAGAGAGAGACAGATGGGTGAAAGTACCACAAGAGAAAGATGGGAAGAGAGGGCAGACGAGATGGAGGGAGAACTGAAGGCAAATGCATGGCTGGGCATGAATAATATAGGCCGCTTTCTGCTCTCGTCTCCCTTCATCCCTCAGCCTCTCCTGTAACTTGGGGGAACATAAACATGCACAGACACACACATTAGTAGTAGTTCTTTTGTCTTTCTGTGCATGGAAACAGGGGCATTATGTTAATATAGCAAAAAGAGGGGCATATTGTATATAACCTACGCACAAAGACATACATTGAGCAATCCATAGGGAGGTCAAATGAAACATGTAAATGACATGAAAGACTGAAATATTTAAAGAGTTTCTATACATCCATGTAAGGACGAAAGTTTGGTTTCAGAAGTGAGAGGGATACAAGTAAGTGAGAAGATTTGTTGGATCTTTAACCAAAGAAAAAATAAATATGTATTCATGGAAATCGTTGCATTTGCATACATTTATTTCATATAGAAAATAACACATAATTTGATTATCATAAAACTGGTTATCATGCCTTGCATGATAATAGCCGTCCAACAAGATAACTTGTGTTTTTCTTTTTGTTACTACACAATGTCTTGTTATATTTTCCATGAGGTATAGGCCAAATTTTAAATAACAAACTTTCATTTCATTGATGTATTACTTATACTAAACGATAAATTATATAGTATTTGTGGCTTTACTAAAACGGCAACAGACTTTAACTACCACAATTAGATTTATTCTGATTTTTGCATTTCCCCCCCCCAAAAAAGAGTATGCAGTCAAAAAAGAAAGGTGGAGAGAGAATGAGATAGAGAGAAAGAGAGGCAGTATAACTGAGGATGCTACAGGTCTGGAGTCATTATTTCCACTGGTGGCTTCAGCCAGATCAATAGAACAGGAGGGTGTGTGTGTTCGAGAGGTAGGACACATAAGCACATATCCAAACTGAGCAAAGACCCACACACACACACACACACACAGATGCAGCCAAGCAGGCACAATGCATATGGGCAGGCAGCCAATGACAACTGCATACTCTCTCTTTCACACACACACACAGACACACACACACACACACACACACACACACACACACACAGTGCTACCGGTGTTGGCATATTGTCCCACCAGAAATGAAGACTGAGGCCCGATAGCACTAAGAGCAGAGGACAGCCTCTGGATAGATTTCCAATACGCAGCCAGAGGCTTAAGCAAGACAGAGTTACGGATAATCCTCCCTCCTTCTCCTCCTCCTCCTCCTCCTGTGCCCCCTCTCTCCTCTCTCTATCCCTCTAGCCCTCCCTCGCCTCCGTCGCTCACTCGCTTTCTAGCTCGTTTCATCCTTTTATCCCTATCTCTTACAGTTCCCTCCATTTGCTCCTTTCGGCTCCTCTGTTTCTTTGCCAGCCTGTCTCTTTGCCCTGTCCCTCCTTTCCATTCTCTTCTACGATCTCCACTTCTCCTCTCTTTTATCTCCTTCAATGCAATCTGTCATTCTCTTCTCTTATTGCTCTTTTAATCCGCCACTCCCCTCCTTCCTTCCCCTCCATGTGCCTTTTTTTGTCTCTCAGATGGTGTTTTACGTTAAGAGCAGCTGTTGTTGAGTCACATCCTTTAAGTTAGAGTCATGACACACTCTGAAGCACCAATAGGAACTTCTTTAATGCTGATTGGCCTTTAATCGCTCATTACATCCGCAGCTACAGCTGGTATAACCTCACTGTGACTAATACATCTTTTAAAGACAAATACTGTAACTACTGTATGCTGAGCCTATAAATGTAGTGTATAGCTTGTAAAGCCTGAAGCACTGACACTGTAAGGCAATGGTGCTCAGCTTTTTTTGCTTGTGACCCCTCAGTACAAAGCAACGTCTATTTGTATCCCCTCATCTCAGCCGCTCAGTCAAAGAATGATTTTCTCCTCTCAGAGTGATCTTTTTGAATTATTTTTAAAGGCCTTAAGATATCAAACTAAACAGAAAAAGTACAAAAAACACAAAAAAGGAAATATTAGAAAAAGTCTGGCCTAGGGATTAAGGCGCCAGCCAGCTAAGAACCCTAACATTTTTTTAAAGAAAAAGTCTGAAAAAGGAACATAATTTTGCATGGCAGAATTATTTCTTTCTTATTGTCTACCCTGATAGCTGTTTCGCAACTATTCAGATTTGTGATAAATTTGTTTTGTTGGGTTACTGTGAGAGATTCTGAGTGCTGGTGTGCAACATTTAATAACATTTAAAGATTTCCTCCAGACATGTTTGAAAATATAAAAATACCCTGCTTCACTAATTATTTGTGTCTGATATGCTTTTTTCCACAAAAATGTTCCTTCCTAATTATCTGCCTCTCCAACATTAAAAATCCAGAATCTACAAATATGCAAATAATGTTCATTTCAAAGGTTTAACTGTTGGATACAAGATATCTCCTACTTCACAAGTCCATTCTTAATATATGTGCTGTGTAGGCTTCAATTTTCAATATCACACTTGTGTAAGTTGCATACTGGGCCACAGTTGGCTCAAAATTTGTGGTGACATCACAAATCATTGTTGTAGGTATACCCCTTAAACTCTTTAGCTTTTTGGTGAGCTCAACTTTGAGCAGATGAATACAAAAACAGTCTTCTAGTGTCAAACTCCTCACAAACGTCAAAGTGAAGTTCAAATATCCAGCTAAAGGAAGAAGAAGAAAAAATGTTTTGCAACTGGAGGGGGGCTTTAAATAATTTAGTTGGCATAAAATGTACTAACATCACTTTTGACTCTTAAAAGATCACCATTACTGCAGCTACGTTAGTGAAGCTATCAGTTGACAGGTGTGGACTTTCAGACTGTAAACTCAACACGCAGAGGACAAACCACAACTACACATGCTTACTTTTGGAAATACACTGTTTGTCTCACATTTGCTTTATTTGTCTGATGAAATGCGCCCCCTAAAAAAGCTAAATGTATCTGTAAAACAACATGGTATAAGGACCGTGCAGCACTGTGTTGTCCAGGATTTGAATAACAGAAACCCTCTCAGCTCTCTTGGATGTCTACCCCTATGTCTAAACCCCTATTCCTCTTGTAAAAGCAGCTCAGTGGCCAGCAGTAGTGCTCTATGGTTGAATGAATTTAAGAGACGGTGAAGTTGAGAGAGCTCAACCGTTCATAGCAAACCCTTCCTGGCCAAATGAATGTTAAAACACACATACAATAATTTTGCCTTATTATTTCAGCTCCTCTGCCTCAGCATTAAATTATTAAGTCTCTGTAAACCATGGCATGCAACAATCATTAACAAGATTCTGTCGCTAGGTTTCTCTGTTACTGTTACAGTTGTGGACACACACAAACAAACCAATAGAAACGGATAGGCAAGCATACACACACTTCCTCCTTGTGCATGAAAAAAAAATCAAATTGAAGTTCATTTGGCTGGCTTTTGTTTGGTGAGTGAGAGTTGGGATAAAGGGGGATATTGTTTGATCAAAATGGGTCATGTTTGACTGCAACAAAATAATAAGGTGGGCTCTTTGTTGTTTGATATAATGAAGCCTGCCAGTGGTTGTATTCACTGCCCAAAATATCCATCCCAAAAAACGTTAATGAATCAAGTGGTGTTCTGTGTCTCAAAGAAAAGAGTGTAATCGAAGATAATAACATATAAAAGGTATTGGACTCATATTAAGTTATGTGAGCTCATTTAAAAAATTGGTATGTAAGCAGGTTTAAAAGATGATATGATATGTACGCCATGTGAACAAACATAAAAGGACCAGACAAAGATTAAATTAGCTGATTATGGTGCAAAAAAATATCTCATGAATATAAAATACACACCCTAAGATATGTGATTAGACAGATATGTATTTTTTATCATATAAGAGAAAGCCTTTGATGCTGCAGACATATTTCACTACATGTTCAGACAAAAGCTACTTAATGTTCACTTTTGAACTCAAACTGCTTGAGCAACAACTGCATTGAGAAATGGTAAATTGGCGCTTAATTGCCCAGATTTCCATCTATGTCAAGCATACTAATAGATGGCTTAGCTCGCTTAGCTCTTTCTTGCCCCTGTGGATTCTAATTAAAACACGTTTGAAGGAAATACTTGATTAGTTGTTGCCTTTATTTGGAGAAGGCAACAACTTTGCCACCTACTTGTGATTACAGCTGATCGGTTTAAAAAAAAATCCTAAATAAATTTGATTCCGTTCATTGTCTTCATGGTCTTTAAATGTGTTTAACAAGTTTACTTTAAATCCAGCCAGAAAACATATAACCTGGCAGCTGCTCTGTGTGGAAAGCTACATGTAAAGTGAACACATCGCTGGTTGTTGCAACATGTCTTTTGAAGTGAATTCAATGGAATCACTGAGCATATCAAGTCAAGTCATTAGAATGAGATGATTTGGCAAGTGGCCAGCACCCCAGGGTAACCATCAGAAACCAATTAATGTCCCTAACGGAGGTATCATGCCTCTGGCACAATGCCCACAGGGAAAATCAACTTGCTGATTACACTGCTGAAAAACTGCTGTAATGAGTGTGTGTGTATGCGTCTGTACGTTTCAAAACATTTCCCTGCTCTGTATGCAATGACAGGTGTGTACTATTTGTTTCAGAGCCAGATCAGTCCCGCATGTATAGTATATAATGACAAGTGTGATTGTGTGTGTTTGCAGAGTTGTGTTTTCCACATATGTGTGTCTGAGAGACTCCGGCACAACTGTTCTTCTGTATAAAACTCGGATTATGTAGATACAGTGTAATTGGTTCATTCAGTGATCATTTGGTGCAATCGTGTGTAACATCACCTCTGTTTGAATTACAGAGCAGATGTAAAGATGGAGACTAATTGATAATGGGGAGAAAATCAAATACCAACCACAAAGCTAGTGTTTGGCATCAGAAACAGTATCATATAGCCTTTGATTGTAAGATACTACCTGCTCTGTTTTTGTCCTTGTATCTCCCAAGGAGAAATTTGACTTTTCTTTTGGCTTCATCAATAGGAAGAAACGAGGTCAGAGTGAACTGCAGAGCAACATCTAAGGCATCACTGTCTTGGCAAACACTGTGGGTTACAGTTAAAATTGAAACTTTGGTAAGTTCCTCTGTTTGATCCAAGGATGTTTGCAACACTGCACCAAAGTGCCCCAAAGTGGGATTGAAAGTTTGTCCTTCATATGCAGGATAATCATTATGTGCCTCCTTCACCACCATTAACAATATAGGAAAAAATAATTTAACTAATTTTAATTTATCACTTCATATTTCTCCTATTAACCCTTTTATACACCTGCAACTGGACAATTGTAATGTTGGTGATCTTGTATGATTTTGTGCTTTTCCTGTTGTCACACTAACTATCAGAGATGAGACTGTCAGCTAAATACCTTCAATGTAACATAAAAACAATGATTAAAGAAAAGCAGGACCCAAAAAGTGATCCCTCAGTGCCGATGTCTGTCTTTGTAACTCTTCATTAGCTGTCATGTAGCTGTCAATAGACCGATGAAGAATGAACTGTCCGTGGTGCTGAAACCACCACCCAAGAAGACTTCAGCCTGAGATAAATGTGCTACAAATCCCACAGTCACCTGGACTAAACTATACTGAAATTACAGCAATGAGAAAGAAGATAAAATCCTTTTTTCAACTTGAGTATCAGCTTGACAATGTTTCTCCAAACTCCAAATTAATTCTGCTGATGTGGAGAAGATATTGTTTCACTTTGGCTTTAACACCCGCAAGTAAAATCAGCAGTATGTTTGTATTTCGCACCCGCCAATAGACAAATGTGGGGAACACTGTGCTTCCATGAGCCCTCTACTGTAGCCCTGCACTGTAAACTCACACCTATAAGCTGAAACACCTTCTGCTGTGACAGTTGAATTCATTCACTCGACTCTCGGATGGTATTTCTTTTATATCACTTATAGGAGAGAAGTAACAAGTTCAGAGTTGCACTGATCATCCCATGCTCAATCCACTGAGTTTTAAAACCTTAATGGAAAAAGAATGTTGATCTATATCAATGAAATGAGAAATTATTAGAAGCAGTATCTTGATTCTGCAAAGAATAAAAATAAATATCTATTTATGTCTTTTAGGTTTGTCAGGCACTTTTCCTAATCTTGTTGGCAGTCACCACGACAGATGACAACAATATCCATTAGTTTCTTTGGACAACTTGGACCAAAAAGTCCTTTGTGTGATAATAATAGATTAAGATTACATCATGGTATCATGGTAATGAAGTTACTCTACACACAGTTGCCTTTCGTGATGATAGTGTTCTGTTTAAGCTGCTTGTCATCATACTGTTAGCTGGATGACGCTCAAGAGTGCAGGTACAAACGACCTGTGTGGTCGTTTGATTTGGAGGACTTGTTGGAGCAAACATGATAGCAGCCTGTGCAGATAACATCAACCAACCTATGATTAGTTGCTCCTCGGAACAAACTGTTGGTGAATGTACCTGGTTGTGACACAGATGCACGCACACGCATACTCACACGTACACGCATACTCTACACATACACATACACACACGCACACACACACACACCACCCCTCTTCTCATCCCCTGTTGCTATGGAACCTGTCGCCAAGGCAGAGAGGTATGTGGTTGTGATGGAAGTGGTGGACGAAGGCGACGACGACGACGATGAGAGTGGTTATGAAGATGATCATAGTGCTCGGATAATAAAAACCCCTTTGCTGAATTACAAGGTCCTGCTGGCCATAAACGAATGCATTGCTGGGCTTTGCTCTCTGCAACGTGGGTGGAAGGATCGACGCGTAATACTGCGCAATGCAAACAGACCCTTTCCTCACCATAAAACCAGACCACAGCCCCGGATTCTCGATTCACTCTTTGCATGTGCTGCTTTCACATCACTTAAAAAGTCGTCACGTTGAACTTCGGTCGTGTCTTGTGCGAAACAACCTACTGTCCTCTGCGCCCCCCCCCAAATAGCACATCATCAACCCAATTCTCAGCAGACAAATAAGTCCTGCGGGCCCTCCTACTGCCACCTGTCATCTCTATGCGATTTCTCTCGCGCGCTGCTATTAAGGAGCCCTGCGGACATAAAAACTTGGATTAAAACGTGACAAATGCGACTATTGATTGTGGAAGAAAGAGGGATCGATAGTGGTCGAGTGCGCCTATCGTGGGGGAGCTGCTCAATTTGCGCTCCTTAGCGATCACTGTGTGTCCATTTCTGACATTAAGCCAACAACGTATATGTGCAGTCGAGTTTATTCCCAGGACGAAAAGCCCTGAGGAGACAAGATCTGCCAGATAATTTGTACACATGCTTTTCTGTCATTTTCTTGGACAATAACCGCCTACAACTACTAAATATGACCACTGCCCATCCATTATGCCACAGCAGTTCTCCGATGGACCGGCCTGTCAAACCTACAAGTGTGAACTAAACCAAACAAGAAAAAAAGGCCTCATCCGTCTGTCCGCGGCTACCTGCAGCCCTGTTGTGCGATTACGGCACCACAAGTTCACTCGCTGCCTAAACTGCACATAGAAAGAGAGAGAGAGGGGGGGAAAGATCAAATAAACAAACTGCACACAGAGGGAACAGGAGAAAGTGAAGGAAAGAGAACCGCATCTGTCCATCTGTTGAAAATGAGGGGAGAGCTAACACCCCTTTCCCTTTTTTTCACCCTCTCCCTCTCTCCTTCCCTCCACCTCCTCCTCCTCTCCCCATCCCATCCCCATTTCGAGATCATCATACCTCTCTTACTCCCTCCCTCTCTCCTTCTCTCATGCACAGTTACAAGATGTTTCTCAGTTATAAATTAAAATTTTTTTAAAAAAAGACACCACATACCTTGATGGTTCTCAAGGGTGTCCTCCGGGATGTACATGTTTTTGCTTTCATTTACCATAAATGTAGTCCGGCGTTATCCCTATAGGTGAATGGAAGAGAGAGAGAGGAAAAAAGCTGGAGCGGAGGAGGGAAAAATAACAAGAGGAAAAAAAGCCCCCCAAAAAATAAAGAAATTAAAAAAAGGGGAAAAAAGAATAAAGAACTGTCTGGCACGGACAGTTTTAGGTATTCCGTTATTTTATTTATGGGGAGGGTTTCTTCGGATGGAGTGAATATTACCTAATCCCCATGATGGAGGTGAAGGCGAGAAAAAAGAGGGAGCTTTCGGCGGAACCGGTTGGGAAAACGCACCGGTGCATCCCTCGGTACATCCGGGCCCTAGGCGAGAAACATGAGACCAGCACCGCGTTCAATTCAATTCACACCTCGCTCTCTCTCTCTCTCTTTCGCTCGCTCTCTCTCTCTCTCTCTCTCTCTCTCTCTCTCTCTCTCTCGTTCTCCCCTCTCCCTATGTTTTCAAAAAAAAAAAAAAGGTTTCAAAAGGTTATAAAGCACGGGCGCTGTCAGTGACGGTCGCAATGGAAGTGCGCAAAAGACGCATTCGTGCGCATCTTCAGAAGCGTGTCAAAATGTGAGAGGATGAGGAAGAGGAGGTGGAGGTGGTGTTGGTGGTAGTGGTGGTGGTGGAGGAAGAGAAGGAGGAGGAAGAGAAGAGGAGAAAAATTAGGGAATGAGAAGAGTGTAAATATTCCATCACGGGTAGCACGGGGTTAAATCTCCCAATAGGTTGTCGGTTATTCCACGTATCTACAGCAGTACAGTCCCCCCAAAAAACAGAAGCCAGGCCGTCCTGTCTCATCCGGAGACGGGTTTCTCTGTCCTGATCCAGTCCATGATGGTCCGGCGGTGTGTCTGTCTGTCAGTCTGTATGTATGCCTGTCTGTCTGTCTGTTTGCCTGTCTGTCTGTCTGACTGTGTCTCACTGAACGAGAGTTGGAGCTCTCTCTTCTCTCTGCCTCTGCTGCCCCTGCAGCTCAGCTCTGCAGTGATACCAAGAGAGAGAGAGAGAGAGAGAGAGAGAGAGAGAGAGAGAGAGAGAGAGAGAGGTAGCCCCCCCTCCTCGTGCATGTAGACGCTTTGACTGTTTCCAGATGTGTGTGTGTGTGTGTGTGTGTGTGTGTGTGTGTGTGTGTGTGTGTGTCAGAGAGAAAGAAGGAGGGGAGGGAGGAAGACTGTATGGGCAACAGTGGAGAACCGGCGGCTGGTATCCAGATGATGATGATGATGGTGGTGATGATGAAGACAACGATGATGACGAAGTGTGTGTGTGTGTGTGTGTGTGTGTGTGTGTGTGTGTGTGTGTGTGTGCGTGCGCGGTGGTGGGAGGAAAAGGGGGTCTAAAAAAGAACAGAGGGCTGGAGAAGAAGAAAGGTGGACAAAACCTGTGTGAGTGTGCATGTGTGTGACACGGGAACAAGAGGAAAGAGAAAGTGTGTGTGTGTGTGTGTGTGTGTGAGAGAGAGAGAGAGGGAGAGAGAGAGAGTGAGTGAAAGAGGTAGAAGCGGGACTCATATACTCATAGACTCTGATTTCTGCAGGAAGGAACAGCGATTGGAGATGTTGTACTTACATCTGATTTGCTCACAGTCCCTACACATCTGGACTGCTTCAGCACCATTCTTTTCTTTGGCCAAGGCTGTGTTTACACTCACTCTAAAGATCTGGTTTTTCAACTCTTTTATGACTCAAGCTCTGATCTTTTCATGCCTGTCTTAAACAGGGAGAAACCACAAGGAAGCTGATTTTCAGATCTTTGGATGGGGTGTAAATACAGACTCGAATCTCATGAAGTCATGGACTCGGGAAGGTCAGTGCACAAAGACTGAATGTGACCCTTTTTTATCAAGAGGACAACAAAAATGATTTTTGGAATTCAATTATGTTTTTTCTGTTACTTCCTTTTTGCCCTCAGGACAGTGACGCATGTTTCAACACTGCTCTCCATGGCCAGGAACAAATTTGTCCTGGCCCCTAAAGCACGCAAAGTCATTTTCCGGAGACATGGGCCCATTTTCTTAGGTAACACGACAATGAAATGAAGCTGATTTGGCAGTAAAATGTCAAACAAAGTCAACAACATCAGCTCTTAACTAAATAACTCTGGACCAGGCTTTGAGTCAGCTTGGCTCTGTAGCTCCGACTGAGGCGTTCACAAATAACACGCCGCTTCTTAAATTGAGCTGTTTTCTTAAAAGCTCTCCACAGGCAGCTGAGATAGAAAAGATATAAAAGGAGAAGAAGCGCGTTCCCATTATCTACTCAGTCTTCAGAAGGATCTTGACCTTATTTTCTTTTTCATGGGTACACTCACCAGTCCCCGACAGCTGAAGCATCCAAAATACAATTTCTATCCCCACATTTTCCTTTATTAAAAGATGATTTAAAGATGTCAAACACTGAAAAAAGGTATGGCAATGCTTCCCAACACAGAATAATTGGGCTCAATGATGCCTCAGGATGTACTCAGAGGTACTGAGCAACATTTCCAGATTCTAATTATGGTACCGGCCACCCTATATAATTGTCTTTGACACTGAATACGAACTTCACAATGTGGCGGCCTTACTGTATGTCAATCTCACTGCAGGCTATAATCAGGAGGTGAATCTGATGACTCAACCCTGCCTGTATTCATTTGTTCAGTGCCATAGTGCAAAATCACCACCCACCATTCTGTAATAGAATAAAGCTTTTTGTCTACATTTGTCACTGTAGACATAGTAAAGAAAGGGAGGCGGCTGATAAATGATTCCATTGATGACAATTGACGGATGGATTGTCTTTCTGTGAGCAATATATGGTGTTTTGTGATGCGGATGGTATATTAATATACCGTATTTGGAGGGAAAGTACAGTAAGTATTGTTGAATGTCTATATTGATGAATGAATGGTAACATCCCCAGATTTTTTGTTGCACAAACTGGATGTATTATTGTTAGGAAAGCAGTATGTATGCAGTGGGTAAGTAACTTATTCTGCAGAAAAAATGGCTCCTGTGATTGACATGTTCTATATGACATTATTAGATTGTTAATACTGGTGCACCAATGCATAAGTAGTGCTTTACTGTTAAAGCTGGTCAAGCTGAAGCTAGTTTTTAACTGTTTTATATACTGTTAGATAGTTTAGTCCAATGGTTCTCAACCTAGGGCCCCCTCAAAAGTAACAAGACAAATCTGTACAGTCATGAGATGATTAACTGTGTAGGACAGAATAAAAACTAATTCTCTACAGATATTTGTATTCATTTTTTGGACTTTTCTCTATCCCTTGCTTTTTGTGTGAAATGTTTGGCTTTACTTTTACCTCTTTGGGTCTAGAAAAGTTGTTGAAATGAAGTTTAGAGGAGAAATGTCTCTTTTTAAGTGGCTACAACCCAGAATGTTGACAACCACTGATTCATCTTTAATAATGCATTTCGAAAGTAGCTAGTAGCTATCAGATAAATACAGAGTAAAAAATAGAATATTTCCCTCTGAGATGTGGTGGAGTAGAGGTATAAAGTAGCAAATGGAAAACGGAAATCCTCAAGTAAAGAACAAATCAGCCTGTGTTTGATTACACTAGTCAGTGATAGACGGAAGGAAGGATTGAGAAAAGGAAGAACGGATGGAGGGCAGGTCGTGGGAACAGACACTAGTGCCCAGGGGACACACAGACACAGACACACACACACAGAACTGTCCTCTGTAATCCAGCCTGCACATGGAATATCAACTCTATTTATGACTGTTCTATATTTGTAGTTCCCGACCCCTTTGTATGTGTGTGACTCTAAAGCTCAGCTGGTCTCTGGGAATATCTGTACAGACAAACACTCAGATGTTAGGTATCCCATGTGGGAAACCAACAATCTGCTGGTCAGTCAAAGGGGAATCCCCTTATGACTGAGGGAGCTACTTTATTCAGCTTTTCAATGTGAGGCTTGCATTTTAGACTGTCAATCTATTGCTTTAAAAAAAAAAAAACTAAACTAAAGCCAAAACCTGATAGATTCATGCTCTCGAAACAGGAGTGGAAAGAAATATTAAAATCCTGCCTTTAAAAGGTTTTTCCTGGTCCCGGTATAGATTACAGGAATTCAATTCAATTCAATTAAATTGATATTAATCATATTTAAATCAGTCACTACCAAATTAGTGGAACACTACCAGAACAAGTTTTTTTTCTTTGTTCCCAACTGAATCAATTAATTTATTCATCTACTTATACATTCACATATGTGGTTTATGTCAATTGGTTTATGCAAAAAAACATCTTGTGAAAAAATTCTACATCTTACTCAGAGTCATTGCTCAACCTTTTGTATATTTTATCTTGAAAAAATAAAAAACACATACTTTTCTATTCTTAGAAATTGGTAAATTCCAAAAACACTTATACAGTCAAACAATGTTTGCAGGTTAACTCAATATTGCTTCTTAGTTCTGTTTGGCTTGTGGCACAATTTGGGTATTTTCCTTGATGAAAACATCTACGAGAGCTTAAATGTTACATACTGACTAATATCATCTGCAAGGTTGCAAAAGCCACCATAGTCCCTTTAAAATTTATGACTTTTAGAATATTTAGCTTGATACTTTCAAATTTGTAAAGGGGAAAAAACTGAACAAGACCAGTGCTCAAAGACTTTGGTCTGTAATATTTCTAGATGGTAATATTTCTAGATGTTAAAGTATAGACAGTTTTGTGGAAAAAATGTTCCAAGTCAGAAATTTTTAAAAGAATACGGACTAATTCAGCATCTGATGAGGACCCAAACTAAGTATCTAATGTCTCCACCTGGAGCTGATTGAACACTGAATGAACACTCCAGGCAGACCATCTATCACCGCTTCACTACAGCTCTTTACCTTCAGGGCCATGGCCATCCCTGTGGAAATTATAGATTAGTTTCTCACTAATTATTGGTCCCCTGCTTGTTTGCACACGCTCTGTATTAAGCACATATTGTTTTGTTTTAGAAAGTCTCACTTGCTACAGGATAGTGATTTTTCTGAAAGAGAATGATCTAAAATGAATGAAACTTACAAAACTAAATCAACTTTCTTCAAGACTTGTCACCTATTAAGATACAGTACGTCTATTGTTAAAATGTGTGCGGGTGTTTGCACAGGTGGACTTTTTTTTTTCAAAGTGGCAATACAAATTACAATTTCCATCCCAGAGGACAATTCCTAACCTACGCTACCCACTGGCTACATCCCATTAACTTCTCTGCCTGTGAGCCAATCACTGGCTTTTCTTTTCCTGTCCTCACCAATCAGAGTCAAGTACTCAATCTCTGGACTGAATGGTTATTGACAATATTGAACTGCTGATGGATAACTCATTAGCCTTATCATTGACAAACACACAGCTTCTGACAAACAGATAGATACCACCCTGACAAATAGACATATATACACTGAAACACATTCACTACCACTCTGACAAAGTTATAGACATAGTTGTCCAGAGACAAATAGGCCCCACACTGCATTACAAAGCAACTATTTTCATGCAAATGGGGAGACAGGTGTGACTTGAAGGTGCTTCATTCATATTTAAGAGGAAGTTGTGGACAGCACTTTTGCATTTCAAGCATTTCAAGTAGATGCTTTTTATCCAATACTGCTTAAACTAAGTGAGCAGTTGGATGTTCATTGTTTTTTTGTGAAGGACACTCTGACATGGCTGTTGATGGATGCACATCAGCAGTAGTACATCTCTAACTTCTGGCAGTTGCGTATAAATCTAATTACAAAAAACAAGTATATATGCTGCAAAGAAAAGTAGTGCAAAATGTTAAACACAGGTGATATAGTGGTTTCTTTATAGTGATTATACAATAAGTAGTCTATCATAAATGCTACTACCCCCCCCCCCCCAAAAAAAAAAAAAAAAACCAACAAAAAAAACTGCAGTTCCCTGTATGCCCCCTCCTTTATCACTCATTACCAAATAGATGGAAAATTACCTGCAGTCACACAAAACTGATAAAATCATAGTAATAGTCTTTTTTATGTATGAAAATGAGAATGGGTACGCTTCAGAAGAAATAAAATTAGAAATATTTCCTGAATGGCAGGCTTAAGTTGTTTTTTTAAAGGAACTTTTGCCTCAAATGTAAATTCCAGTGATTCTCTTGTCATTGCAGAAAAACAGACCCTATTAAAAAACATCAGAAAGAAGTATATTTGTATGTGTATCACATGGGAGTTTGGGTCACAAAACTCGTGAGAGATCCTCATAAACACGCACATAAATCCTTGTTTTGGCTTTTAACTCCAGCTCAGTAAATACAGTAAAAACATAGATCAGGGGTGGTTGTGTTTTATCCATAACTTTAACGCCCCCTAGTGCCTTTAATGGGGAATGTAACTGTGTATTGGGAAACATCAATCAGCTTCAGTGTAGTCAGATATATACAGGGATGAAAGACAAAAAGAGAGACATCAGATGTTTACTTGAATGGGGAGAATTTTAGCTAATCTATCTGTGTAAACAGGAAATCTGATATTTAAAAAAAACAAACCAAAATAAATGCCCAAATGTGGCGACAAGAGCAATCGAATTTTTAAAATGTCATTTAAATAAAAACTGGAGCTGCCGATAAAACAACAGTTTGAGTAATTTTCAGTTACTTACACTGAAAATCCGTGCAGCTTGCTGTAAAATCCCCTAATCGATGTTTCCAACTTGATTGATGAGGCTGATATCTCAGCTCCTGCTGCTCAACCACTCATGTCTGCTTGTTTACATCTCTCTGATTAAACATGGCCGTTGACAAACTCACTCCTGGCAGTTAGAGCTCGATAACTCTTTACTTTTTTTGATTTACCAGTCGTATTTGACCAAATAGGCTACTGTGCTGCATTCGGTCTAACTGTCTTTTTACCTTTGTTGATAGTTTATGTTTTTATCTCTTCTTCCTGTGACTCGTTAGCCGCTGAAGCTAAGTAGCGAGCTAACTTCTCCATAGGGAACAATGACAGCGACTTCTGCAGGTAGCAGCAACTGTCTCGCCGCTAAAGGACTGGACATAAGTCTGGCTGCTCTGCAGCGACAAGACCCATACATCAATAACATTGTGGACGTGGCAAGCCAAGTCGCTCTGTATACTTACAACAACAGGACAAATGAGTGGGTAAGCCTGAACTTTGTTGAGGGTATCGTGTGCTAACTTAGCTTAGCTTCGTCTTCCTCCCCGGTAGGCGCGCATTACACTGATTTAACAATTAACGCTATAGTTATAACTGGCTGTAAGTTAGCCTTGATAGTTATGGTCATTTACGGTCAAAATAGTTATTTTCCAAAACAAGGAAACTTACAATCTCTGTAGTATGTGATTCCTTTGAAGATTATACATCAAGATAATATAGTGATAACTTGTACACCGTAAGTTAGCTTCATACAGTCCGTATCCACAAATTCTTCTCAACCTGGGTTCCCCAGGAGAATTAATTACACAAGGCTGACTCGTCTTAGACATAATTTTTTGAGAGGGTTTATTTTGTGAAAATATTTAAGAACCCCTGATTTGGCGTGTGTGTGTGACCAGTCTAATCTTTAAGCAGATAATGACGTTTTACATAAAAGTGCAGAGTGACACAACACAACAATTAATCCTAAAAGTGATGAGGCTGACCAATTGCTACATGTTTTCATTCTTGCTTTCTTACTTTCTTTCTTGTTATTATTTTGTGTGTTTTTCAGGAGAAGACAGAGGTGGAAGGAACCCTTTTTATCTACACAAGGTAATTAAGTTGTTGCAGGAGTTTGTTACACTTTTTAATACCCATCTGGTTTAATAATGATGGTGTAATATGACAGGTATGAAATCCAGTAAAGATCTCTAAAAGGCTTATCCAAACTATAAATGTCAATAGGCTGTATAAGGTTTTTATATCACCCTGTTGTAAAGAATGCCTTTAGCCCATCTTTCTTTGTAATATACCATGACACATGAGATAACGTAACTGAAGTGACTCACATGATTTTGTGCATTCCAGGCTGGCATCTCCCAGACATGGTTTCACTATTATGAACAGACTCAGTATGGAGAACCTGACAGAGCCGATCACCAAAGACTTGGACTTCCAACTCCAGGACCCCTTCCTGCTTTATCGCAATGCACGATGTAAGGAGAAGGACTCACAGATACACTGACAGTCACACTTTTTATGTCTGCCTGTTATTAATTCTTGATGCTCTCAGCATACCTCAGCATCTGTTGAAAATGTACAAAGTATTGTCTGTGCACATACTAAAGTCCTAGTTTTAGTGTGATATTTACTGAATCATAACTATCAGCAGCAGAGTAATATGTCTTAGCTGACAGTTTTACTGCCCAGCCACTTTCAGTGTTGCTTACTAAATTAAATTTGCTGCAGAAGTTTTTTTATGTGAAAAAAACGTGTTTATGCAGTGGTAAGTAACACTAGAATTGGAGAAAACAAACATTCACTTGGTAGAAGACTGTATGGACATAGATGGCTAAGACACTGGGGGTAGATACTCCTAGACTAAATGACTAAATAGTTTTACAAGTAACAGCCAAACACAGTTAATCAGACTAATTAAAAGACCGAGTCAAAGACAAACAGGAAAAGAGAGAAAACAAGAGAGACAGGGAGGAAAACATGGACAGACTGATGCCAAATAGAGTCTTTTGTAATGCTGCTGTACTGTGTACCACAGAGGTAGGTAGTGCGAAAGATTGAGGAAGTCATTTATATAGACAGTGCAAAATAGAAAAGGGCTTTGCTTCTTGTTTTTATCAGTTCTTGTAGATCTAATTCAAAATGTTAATGTCTCTTCGTCAGTTTTTGTAACTCCCTGACATGTCACACTACAGAATCCATACCTGACCACATTCATGTAACTTTGACGATCTGATATCCATATGATGGTGGGATAACATTGTAATGACAGGTGTATCCATAGCAACAGAGGGTCAGTTACATAAGAAAAGAGAGAGAGGGACATTTAGGCAGCAATTCAGCAAAGTAAATAGCATGCTGTTCATTTTAGCAGGAACCAGTAGCTCCATATACAGTAAGGAGGAGAGGCATTCTGGTGTCTTCAGTTTCATCAACCCTTCTCCCTCTGAGACCTACATCTGGTTCACAAACTCACACACACACACACACACACTTTACAGAGTGTACCTTTGGGACAAGAGCCTGACAGCACTACAAAACCAGCCAGCAAAGATTAGATACACCACAACAGTTACTGATAATATAAACACATATACACACACAGTCACTCAGGAGCCGCTGACACACATAGACCTCCCTCCATCTCACACTCTCCATCAGGCTCAGTAAGAGGCAGGTGGAATGCTGTGTTTAGATACCAGCGGATTCCTTACGCCTGCTTTGATCCCCTCACTGTAGTACTTCATTATTCTTACTGACACTTATTCAACACAGTCGGTATTAAACATCCTGAAGGATCAGTGAAATAATGCGTGTGACATAAACTTTCCCGTTTGACCTACTTGTACCTTTTTTTATACCAAGTTCATGAATGTGGTCAAAGCATCAGTAGCAGGAATACATTTCAAGTGAGCAGCTTGTTCTGGTCAGGAAAGAATTTTAAAAACCCATAAAACCAGTAATCTCAGCTCAGTTGATGACTGTTTCCTCTGATAAAAAAAGGAAATATGGGCAGGGGTTATGTGAGTAAAGAGAGTTTGGGTGCATAGCAAACTTAATAGTCAGTGGCTCCAGCTGATTACACTGATTGAAGCCGGATAATAAAACACCCAAATAAGGAGAGATGAAGTATGGTTATAATGAAACTGATTTCTATCAACAAAGCTGCTGTAATTTACTAGGACCCATAATGGATTTTCTAGCATGCAGGTATGTGACAAGTATGAGTTAAGCTAACAAAACAGTATGTGTATAATCAGAGAAATGGCGCCTCATATGCTAAGAGAGACCTCAAAATGTCAAGCCTCCCAAGTACTGGCAGTGTAAGGTGACATTCATTGAATGTTTAGCGGATGATGGTGGTGTGTGGAGAGATCTTTTCCAGAAAACTGTATGAATAGGAATGTGGCGCCGCTCGGCGAAGTTGTTTCTTTCACTGGCTAACATCTGAACCCTCAGACTATTTAGACCCCAGGCTGTTGGTAACGCTGCCAGTCCCAGTGTGTAGTGACCTCTGCGCCGAGGGGTCGTGGAATCTTATCATTAGACAAACATGTAGCTCTCAGTGCTGCCGTAACTTCCTGGAATGGCAGTTGGCACAAAGTGGCACCCTGGGCTAAAAATAAACAGTGGAGATATACCACAGAACAGGGAAAGATTCAGGGAAGAGACATTTAGCTCAAGCAAGTCGTTATTCCTCTGGCAAATATCCCAGCGCAGGGAAACCGATAGGAAGCTTTTTACATTCCTCTCTAGAAGCACCTCCAGTCCCTAGCAGTGTTTCGGTTGACCCATTTATGAACACGAGAGTCAGCCGCCTAACCTTGGTAGTGTTGGTGAATGACATCTTGATAATTGATTCCGACTCATGTGGATTTTGGAAAATACTTTATAGCACGTGGAAACTAAAGTTGATACCATCTATGATTTATTTACAATACTCCCGTTCTAATGAAGCTCAAGAAGCCCAAAGATTTAGATTTTTGTATTGCATTTAACACTGATGATGGTGTGCTTAGCTGGTGCATATGTAGCCACTGATGCTGCATGTGTGCAGTCTTACCTCCTGGTCGGACATATGTATATCCCAGTTCTGTCTCTGACACCAGCAGGCCTTTGAATCTGACCTCTGGTTCCTCCTCCAGTCTCTCATGTTTAGGTTTCCTTTGAAACAGGCCTCGCAGCATGGCTCCACCAATCTCTTGGTAATCTCGCAGTCTAGTAGTAGTTGTCTCTCTAGAACTTCAAATCGCAGTTCCAGTAGCGTCTTCTCCAGGAGAAGATTCAATAAAGGTGATGAGACAGTTCCTCTGATGTGATTTTCTTCTTCAGAAGCAAAGGATGGTGCACTACTGGTATATGTAGCACTGTATAAAAGTCCTTTGCGCATCCACCAGTCACAGCAGTTGTGGCGATGCTTCCTTTAGAATTGGACGTCACTTGTAAAATATATCACTCTGTTGAATTCAAATGCACTTGCACGTAGGCCTTAGAAGGAAGGCTGTAACAATTATAGTAATGTCTTCTTAAATGAGAGTAGGTGTAAATCTCAATATACTTTCCTCCGATTTCATGAATTCCATTCCTACAAACAGAGGAAATGAGGATTCTTCTCAGACAATAAGTGCGCATGCGTGTTACAGTAAGAGCAACTACACATGACAAACTTCCAGCAAACTAAATACAGGCTAAAGGAATATCAACACTGTTAGTCATGACTGATGCCGGGAACTCTCGCCACAAAGCTGATCACATACTGCGGTAAAAGCACACCTAATCCATCTTGGGCAACGGGTGCTGCTAACACATAAGTCTGTGTTTCTAACGATACTAAAACTAAAATAAAAGCATCAAAAATAGTCTTTGAGTAAACAAGTCCCAGTAGTAATGTTTGGGTTATAGCTACAAACAGTGACTGTAATGCCAAAGCACATTTAAACTTTTAGAATACAGTGTTGCTATGCAAGTTCAGCAAAACCATGTAGATCAAATATAACTAAAAAAATGTCTTTGACCAGCAAAGTCCCAACGGAGTAAAGACGTAGAAGAAGAGTAGAAAATATATATGGGGGAAAAAAATGTCTTGTAAATCATCCAGATCCCACTGGAGTCCCGTCAGAGAGTTACTGTGGGTCTACAGCCGACATCACACGTGTTTGGCTGATTTGTCGTTGTCACAGAGGATTTGAAAGGACCACACAGCACAAGTCCTGGATCACATACAGACTCTACTGGACTGGTTATTATTGAAGTATCCAAAAAGCTTATGATAGGTCGTTATATTCAGAAAAGACACATCGACACCGCTCGTGCTTTTCGAGTCGTCACTCCTCCTCATAGTGGTCTCAGGTCCTGGTGAAGCTATCTGCCCATGTGACCGTTCGGTGGAGTTCCCAGTCCAGTTGGTCTCTGCTTTTTTCAGAAAATGGAGATGCCCCCCCTCTCTTTCTTTCTCTTTCTCTTTCTCTCTCTCTCTCCCCTCACTCACTATCTCTTTTAGTCTCAGTCTCTAGTGTTGTTGACTTAAGTCTTAAGTTTCTATCTCTCTAGAGCTTAACCTTGTGACCACTCACTTCTTCATTGGTGCTACTTATTGTAGTCCTCCTCCCACCCTCTCTCTCTCTCTCTCTCTCCCTCTCTCACACACTCTCTCTCTCTCTCTCTCTCTCTCTTTTTCTCTTTCTCTCTCTCTCTCTCTCTGGGGGTTTTCTGTCTTGTCGAGGTTGGGACTTTTGTCAGAACAAGACAGATTCTGATGCTGTGCTAATCTCTACGAGTAACACCTTGAAGGCATTTTATCTTGTCCTCTTGGTGTGTCATTTTCTTCTTCTACTGCATCTTTCTTTTTGTGGGGGTGGAGGCAGGGCAGCATACTGGTCAGAGAAACAGTTTCTTGTCCAGCTGTCTCTTCCATTGAAGATTTTTCATCCACTGACAAAGCTCCTGACACCTAAAGAGGTCTCTGAATTTTCTTTTCCGATGGACTTGTTGATAATCTCCTCTCTTACACACACACCTACCTCACTTGTTCTTATATCTTATCCTTCTCATTCATTGTTTCCCCTAAATCTTTCCTAGCTCTTTGACTTCGACTGTTTGTCTCTCTGTCTCTTTCAAACAGTCTCATCCCTAGTGAGCACTAAGTGGCTCTGGCTCCACCAGACAGTCTCCCACTGCAGTTACTTATTTGGTACAGGACCGATTTTCCCAGGCTCATCTGAACTCTCTGTGTTTGTGTGTGTGTGTGTGTGTTCGAACTGTATGTGTCTCTGCCTCTCCCTCTCTGGCTATTCCCTGCATCCATACTGACCTCAGTAGCTTGCCCGACCTCATTTGTTGCCAAGTATTTTTGTGTGTATGTGTGTGTGTCTCTGATAGGACTGTGGTGGTAACGCTGTGCACTACTTAGACCTCACTTTGCACTCTGTTTCAGCCCCTCACCCTCTTTCCCGTCTCGCTTTAAGTCCTGCCTCTCCAGTTCATTCATAAGTGTTTTTTTTCCCTCCTTTTGTAAAAAACTTTCTTGTGTCTTTTATCACTTTTCTTTTTTGGGGGTATTGGCCTTATCTTTTCATGAGGTACATTTTAGGAATGAAGTGTGTGTTGAGGTGTCAGATGATTTCTTGCTGTCTTTTAGGGCTGTCTTGGTATCAAACCTCAACTTTTTGATACAGACCGAAATCTCATTTAGATTTGCACTCCTCTGTAGTCTTTATCAGTCAGTCAGTTTCTGATGTAAGTCAAATTATGGCTGCTCATGTCTAGACCAAGTGTAGCTGTTTTTCTTAAAGGGATAAAAAGTTTTGTAGAAATATGTTTGTACTTCTCAGGTAGTTAGAGGTTTGTTGATTAATTGATTTAGTTGTTTAAGCAAAAAAAAGCCAAAGATTTGCTGGTTCCAGGTTCTAAGATGTGAGGATTTGCTGCTTTGTTTTGGTTTGAAATCTTTGTAAACTTAATAACTTTTTTGTTTTTGAGCTGTTGGTCAAACAAAACAAGGCATTTCAATATGTCTCTTTTGGATCGGGACATTGTGATAAGCATTTTAATTATTTTCTGACATTTTATAGATGAAACAATGGATGATTTAAATGAGAAAACAATTGGCAAATTAATTGATATTGAGAATAAACATTAGTTACAGCCTTAGTTTTGCAATTCAAGTGTCTTATTGGCAGTGTATATTGAACATTGTCACACAGTTCCACTCCAAGTCTTGCTTGAGTGCAGGAAATGTTTAAAGGACTGATACAGCCCTGCAGCACCAGTTCTTTAAATAATCTTTTAGTGGGAAATTCAAATGAAAACAGTAAAATGAATCACTCGCTGCGTAATGTAATGCAACCTACTAACTTACTACTGTGTAATCCTGTGACGAATGTGTGTTAGTGTTGTCTTTGTCCTCCCTTGTTGACTATGTTTATGTAGTTCAGGAGACCCCTGAGGCCCATGTTTCACTGTATAATGTCACTGCTGGTTTCTTTTCCCATTGGCCTGGCTGGGAAATGACTCATTTTAAACCCTGGGTTTAGACCCAGCAGGGCTAATAATAAACCGTTTACATGTCTGTTGGGCACTGATGTCATAGCAGCAGAATTGCACTGTAGCATGGCTGTGCCTTCATTTGATTGTAAGGGTATGGCAGGTCAGCAAGCTCATTTTGTTGTCTGCTGACCTTAGTGGCTGTAGTGTCTCACTGTCATTATTTCACCGGCTAACTTGATTTTTTTTTTTTTTTTTTTTTTTTTTTTAGTATCATCTGGGACATTACTGTAGACAAAGACCTCTGTTGCATTTTTTGTTTATGAAACATGTTCAAAAGTTCACTTCTATCTCTCTCCCTGCTCCCAACCCCATTTCTGTCCTCCTCTTCTCCACTCCTCCAGTGGTTATCCATGGGATTTGGTTCTACGATAAGCAGGACTGTCAACGCATTGCCCAGAGGATGAAAATGTAAGTACTTGCATAACTGTAAGCTCTATTTATATAGTACTTAAAGAAAACAAATATTCAATGACATGACAGAGCATACTGGTTTACATTCTGCATATATTAGTTATAGATATAAAGATAAAATAATAGCTTTAACTGGAAATATGTGCATCATTTTACAGCTTGCCACTATGATTCACACAAATTTCTGGAGAAATTTGGGTGTAATTACATGGACTCTTGTTTGTGCGCAGTTTGACTCAGCAGGAGCAGGTCCTGGCTCAGTCTCAGGGTGGTTGGCTGTCCCCTGGAGGAGGAGGAGTAGTAGGAGGATTGGTAGGAGGAGGAGTAGTAGGAGGAGTAGTAGGAGGAGGAAGAGGAAGAGGAGGAGGAGGAGGAAGTGAAGGGAAGGCAGTAGACATCATCCAGATGCTGACCAAAGCACACACAGAGTATGACAAGGTAGGGACATACCAATGATCCTGAAGGCTTTTTTGGGGGGGAAATATATTTAAAAAAGTATTATTGTTATTGTCTCCCCTTCTATCTCATTTTCCTTGCTTCACATCTTTCTGTTTTGTCCTCTCCCTATATGTCCCTACTCAGGAGAAGTCTACTTCGGAGCCAAAGGAGATTGGCGGCAGCAGTGTTCTGTATGGAAACCCCAACTTAATCAAACCAATACCCGTTAAACCGAACACTCAGGTAAAATACTCACACCCACTTCCTATTTCAGTCCAGTGTTTTATTCACTACATTGTCTTCCTTGATTGTGATGAGAACTGTGATGTACAGGAAGAATCAATTTTATTTTATTGTCCTGGAAAGACATTTGCAGTTAACCTTATGTGTTTAAAAATACGAACTGCAACATAGTTGGTTCCCCGAGTTCTTTCTTCTCATACTTACTGCTCTCCTTCCTTCTCTCTTCTTCCATTCAGGACAGTGAAGGTGCCGAGCCCAAGTCTCTCTCTCTGGCCACTCTGTTCGGTTCTCAGCACCACCACTCATCCAAACCTGAGCCAGTCTCTCCATTGGCCGCCTCTGGGACGGGGTCATCAGCGGGGAAAGTCGCCCGCCCACCTGTTGCCCGCACACTGATCTACGATACCACATTGGGATCTGGGCGCAGTGTGGCACCTGGGTGTTCAGATGTTGTCGCGGGTGTGATGCAGAGTTCCGCTGTTGCCCATCAGCACCAGCAGAACCAGCAGCAGCACTGCCCAGCCATCCAGAAGCTCATGCCAGTACAGAGAGATGCAGGGGGGGTCGGAGGGGTCCTTCAGACTGTGTCCGAGTCCCCGGAGAACAGGCTGTGTGACAACGGGGTGCCCCTTGAGCATCATCACCACCATCATCATCTTTTCCATCACCAGCAGCACCATCATCATCACCATCAACAGCAACAGCTTCAACCCGACCCGATCAAGAGACTTTTCCAATCCCAGCCTCCCACCTCCACCTCCTTCTCTGTTGCTCCTCCTTGTTGCTCCATCCCCCCTCCTCTGCAGCAGAACCCCCTTCTCTCCGCCCAGCCCATAATGGTGGATTCTGTGTCATGTTCCCACCTTCAAGCGCAACAAAGTCACCAGCTGTTTTTCAACCTACCTAAGCCTCAACCAGAAGCCCAGCACAGCCAATCAGCTTCAACTGCACAGGGAACAGGTGGGTCAACTTTTAGGTATGATACCAAAAGCTACAAGTGTCCCACATAGACTTTTCTGCTAATATGTCAAAAGAGTGGTAGTATATATACCATAATCATAAATGTATTATATTATAATAAGAAGAAATAGCTATTTCATCAATCAATAAATTATATTTTCCTGTGCTGTGTCAGGTTTGCTGCCATCTCAGGTGTCCAATGACCAAGGTCTTCAACCTACACAAGGTATGAAACATGTTACTATAACTGAAAACACTTACAGCAGCTTTAATCAGTATCTTAATATCGACAACGGATCACATGACAATGTATATGGGTCGTAATGACCCACAGAGAATTATTATCTGACTACATTTCCTCTCTCTCAGCTCTCGGGAGCATTTGAGTTTCTCTCAGGTTTGGTTTTACAGTCAGTATAAAATAGTTCTCATCATCCATCATCCTTCCATTCTCCCTTGTTAGGTCTGTCTTCCCAGATGCCTGGTGTGGTGTCACCCCACGAACTCCTCCAAAAACTCCAGCTGGTTCAGCAAGAGCAAAACCTGGCTTCCCATGATTCCCCTCGGCTCGGCCCAGTGCTGGCCCCCCGTTTCCTGGGGCCCACTCAAAATGAAGGTGCAGGCTCGACTTTAGGCCCAAACCAGACCACAGCAGGTCAAAAGGCTGCACTGCAGTTTCAGGTAAGCATTGTGTAAACTGTTAGCAGTGCTGTTTGACTTCTTTACTATTTGTATTCATTTTCATTTTATGGTGCTGAATCTGATGGAAAATAGATAGAAATATAAGTAATATGGTATTTGTATTTTTTGTTGTGGAAAAATGAAATCATAAGAGATAACAGAAAAGTGTTGACACTCATCTCTAAATACCATGAACAGCTTTGAAGGCGTACTAATGACTATCCTGTCTGTCAAGGTCATCTCCCCCCAGCGGATACCAGCCACCGTGGCCCCAACCCTGCTCCTCTCTCCCAGCGTATTCATTCACTCGAAGTCTAGCGGCGGGTTATCAGCAGTTGCCCAGGACAGCAGCCCTACCCCCTCAACCCTGTCCAGACCCCTGCTGCAGAAGGAGATCAGAGTTCTGTCCAAAAGCCAGCTCCAAGCCACCATGCTGCATCTGATCCAGGTAAAATTAATATTACAAATATTAAAAAACATGACAGGCAGTCAGAGGTGGTTTATATTGTGAGAATTAGAAATGCCAGTCATGGGATGGGCAGTCTAGTCAGTTGCTACTTGTTTCATTAACACAATGTTTGATGTTCTCTGTTTGCGTTTTTCAGACTGACAGCTCATTCTTGGACACCATCTATGAAGCTTATATCAGCCGCTTTACTAACGACTCCAGCAGCAAGTACTGATGACTCTTCACACCCTCTGTCTATGCATACACCCTCTCCAGAGCAGCGAGTCTCATTCTCACACCTAATATGGATGTGCCACTTCCTCCTCGGAATCTCCCCACAGGCTTAGACCACAGCCAGTCAACCCGACTGTCTTCACTTTAAACCAGGTCTCTCTAGCTGCAAAAAAAAAACGCTGTAATGGCAACTTATAAATGTGTTTGTTCTTATATCAAAATTACAGTATATTTTTAGCCTGTGAAACAACATCTTCTCACCCTAGACTCCCTGGTTAAGTCCCATCTCTCGACCTTATGACCACTTATTTTTTGGAATGAATGTGGCACTATCATACGGTCTTGACTTTATTTGTAGTTAAGGGGGAAATCTAGCCTATGATATATTCTAGCTCACTGTCAGTGAAGAAAAAATATGCTTTTCCAAGTAGTTTGAATTTAGTAGTAACCTGCACTATTTGTTTCCACCAAGTGTAGCCATGTAGCATTTTATTTGATTTTTAATCAGTTTTATTTACTCCTTCCCAATTGTCAAACACCAGCAAGCCCACTGGGCTTTAACAAACAAAAAAGTCTTCCTAGTCTAAGAACTAGTGATGAAAGACATCCTCAAACTGGCTTGATTTATAAAATGAAATGTAAAACATGTTAAACATGTTTAGTTTTCTGTACATTTGGAAAAGTATGTTTGTCAGAATTTGTTGGATTTAAATAGAAAGTTCTTTTAAATTAAGTTCTTATTAATTTGCTTATAAAAGAATTTATAAGTAAGTATATTTTACTATCCAAACACTTTTAAAATAATTGAAATGATACCCTGTCATTTTGAAATTGTCTTTTTTTTTGTCTGTATTTTAGTTAACTAAATGTTGCAACTAGACTTGTCAACATGAAACGGATGCAAGTTGTTCACAAGGATGAGTTAGCCTGCAGCAGGCTACAGTGTATCCTCTTATTTTTAATATGTAATGCAAACTATGCTAACTGGCGACTTTTCAAGCCACTTAAGTGTGTTTCAGTGTATTAAAGGACCAGTGTGTAGGATTTAGTGACATCTAGTGGTGAGGTTGCAGATTGCAACCAACTGAATACCCTTCCCTGTTCAACCCTTTAGGAGTACCCATGGTGGCCACAAAACTCCCATAAAACGTGAAAGGCCCTTTCTAGACCAGTGTTTGATTTGTCCATTCTGTGCTACTGTAGAAACATGGCAGTGCAATATGGTGGGCTTCGTGGAAGAGGACCCACTCCCTATGTAGATATAAAGGGCTCATTCTAAAGTAACAAAAACACAACTATTCTTAGTTTCAGGTGATTACACACAGATTGAAACTTACTTATGAATGTTATATTCCAGTTCTGCCAATAGAACCCACTAAATCTGACACACTGGTTGTTTAAGAGAGGAAAACATTTTCTTCCACTGCACTTTTTACATTTAGCGGTGCTTTGTTGGTCTTTTTTCTGCCATTTTTTTATTATAAAGAATTCAAAATGACATGGTATCCATCCAACTTGAAAAAACAAGGAAACTACAGGAGATTGTCAACCTGCACTACCTCACAGAGAGCTAGTTCGGAGGTGTACCTGTGTTTTTACTTAGTGGCAAATTTACAGTGGATATCATTGAACAGCTTTAAAGGTTAAATATTCCAGTCAGGATTTTTATTTCTGATCAAAAAAGGGATTTCATGATTTACAGTAAAGTAAAACCATTGACAACGGTTAATCCCACTGAAACATAGCTGTTAAGCCCACTTCTTTTTTTTTTTTTTTTTTTTTTTTTTTGGCGGAGCTGCTGTTGTAATAGAAAATGTAATGATTTTGTACTTGTGTCACAGTTCCTGAATATTCTCCCTGCCCAACAAAACAATTTACACAAATCTCCCTTAGATAAGACAATTTATTGACCAGACACTTTGTCTTCAAATGAATGATTATATGACAAGATTTATTGATGGTAGATCCAGTTGAGAAAATGGAGGCTTGGTTAAATAGAGATTTAAAAAAGGCAACAAAGAAGGCACATCAATCTATCTAATTCAGACTTCACAGGTGTTTTTCTAAGCCAGGATGCTGTGATAGTATATAATAATAACAGCACATTTCCAAGACGCTGTCATGCTATATATTCTGTATAAAAAGCCCTTTCACCCTCAGTACAACAGAGTCAACAAGTCAGTCCGTAAAATGTTTAATTTTGTCAGAATCAGGGTTTGCAGTTTGTGTTTAGCTCATGTGCTACACTCATATAGAGCCAGTCTTTACAGTAGCTGCCTGAGAGAACACAAAAACAGCAGCAACAGAAAAAAGAAAATACATTTCATAGAAGAACAGAATATTTTTTTTTCCTATTTTTGTACTCAAGAAGCAAAATGTGTCGTTCTCACAGTGCAAATAACCAGCATGCAATGTTACAGTTAAATGTACAGCTAAAATATAGGTTATCATTCATCGTTATACAACGCATCTACAGTTATTTACTGTTTTGTTTTTTTTTTTTACTTCTAATTCAAAAGATGTCATCTATATCCTTTTTTTTTAACGCATAAAACATTATCAGACATTGGAATGTTAAAGGAAACATTTCTGCAAAAGTTTCATTTCTTTTTGTTGGGAATGTTTTGCTCTTGCATAAACTGGAATATATTTTAATTGGATATTAAATCTTCTCAAACCACCTCTGTTGTTGTTTACTGTGTTTTCTGTTGTCCTTGTATGGATTTTTATGGCTGACTGGTTTTATGATTGGTATTATTTTACAAGATGTATGCAACCGCAAGTAGCGCTGATCACAGTAAAGGTACTCTCATTATTGCTTTCATGTCACATCATTGTGCTGTTTTCTTTTGTGCCAGAATCAATAGTGTAACATAATCTCAACAGTGATTAATCAACCAGTATTTACACACCCAGCAGTATTGAAAGATCTTGCCCAATTAACTCCAATAGACTTTATACAACATTAGTTTTTCCAATATTAAATTGCTCCATGTGTTTGTCACACTTCACTGAACACACATTACAGACCATGAAGCAGTGTGCTGACACATTTATAGGTTGTTAAATTGACAGAAGATGAGCTTTGACATTTGTAACAAAATAAATAAAGAGGAGAGAGCAGGCGACCTGATAGCCTTAGAAAACATTTTTACCCAGTCGAGACAACAGTCTCACCACACCATTTAGTAGCTTTTGTTGATCACATGGCATGATCTTCTTCAGCAGATGAAGAAGCGACTAGATGGACCTCGTGGTGAGACTTTTTTTTTTTCCTTTTAAACCTCAGCATGGATGAGCTCAAAGAAAAAAATGAACAACTACAATTTCACTGACAAAATCAAACTCTCTCTGCTTATGGAATGTCATGTGATAGGATTGAAAGCAACAGAACACCAACTAAATGGACCTTGTGTTTACATATTTTTCTCAAGTGCTGTTTCAAAGGTGTCTGTGAGCAAAGCACTGAACCCCTCCCAGCTACAAATCAAATGAAAAAGAATGAAAAACAGCAGAGTGAAGGATAGGAAACTAATTTGTAAGAAATCTGAGTATAAGTCAGGGAAAGGTATTGCTGTTGAATTATTTGTTATTAATTAGTCTTTGAAATTAAATCTTTGGGACACTTCATCACTGCTTCATCACTGAATAGATCCACACAGATCATCTGTGTACTTAAAACTTTCTTAAATCACTACAGAGCTGCCTAACAACAAATCAAGAAATGTGTGTATCCTTTTTTATTTTGATCTACTTTTCCTCCTTTATTAACATTCTGATGAAAACTACAGAATGTCTGTAACAAATATTCCACTAAGGGAGATGTTGGAGCATGGAAGATCATTCTTGACCCTTTGGGAACAGTATGTAATAAAATAATCAAAATAATCACATTTTTATTTGTTGCTTTTACTTGTTTTTTTTTCTACTTCAGCCAATTATTTGTTTCATGTATTTATTCTCATTGTGAGGAAATGGATGGGCAACATGGTTTTTGGTTTTCTGTTTGTGACAAACTTGTATTTGAGTAAGTACATTTTTATTAATTAATGTTGTTGTCATCCGTGCTGTTAATGGTTCCCTAATTTCCTGGTGGGAAACAGTGTGAAGTGATCAGAAGCCAGTTAGTGTGCTGCCCCCTTTTTTGTTATATTGTTGTAGAAATTTGGCTGCCTTGCCTTCTATCCCTTTCCTTCCTTTCTGCTTCCTCTCCGAGGCCAATGCCATGGTGTCATACATAGTAATTAACACTACAGTAGAACATGCTGTTATACAAAAAAGCCTACAAACAGATGAAAATGTATATTTGAGAGTGCCATATCAATGCCATAGCAGCTTCATACTGTTATTATTACAATTATCATATAGTTAAGACCTTCAAAATCGTTCCTTTTTTTTAGGAATCGCAAACACACACACATTGTTTCCTCAGAGACTCGGAGGTTCCAGACCATTGGTTTAGCTGATGGAGCTAAAAGTAAGAGCTGACTATTAGCGCTGGCTTAGACTAATCAATGACTTGTGGTTGGTGTGTGTGTGTGTGGGTGTGTATGTGTGTGTCCATGGCCAGAGAGGCGGGGTCTTCAATTTGTACAGTGAGTCAGAACCACTTTTGCGGCCACTGTAATCTCAGATGGAGGATGTCGTGAGGTTGTCTGCAGTATCTCGTTTCTCTTTGGAAGTCCAAGAGTTTTTGTAAGTGTTTTTTTTAGTTTTGCTTTTTTAATCTTTGATCATACATAAAAGTTATCCTGAGTTCAAACCTGAATTTAAAGAAACATTCTTCTTCATTTTTGTTCAGTTTCCTACACTCTGATCTCTGAGCTGCCAAACAAAAACTTGAGGAGTTTAAATCATAATAAGGCTCTGCAGGTGTACAGGTGAGTGACACTGCTCACAGGTTTTTCTGGCACTTAATGCTACAGCGGTACTTCATGATATTTGAGTAGTTAAATTTATTAATATTTTCTTTGTTTATGTGATAAAATATGTATGGACGTCATTGTAAATGTAAAAATGACAAAATACTGGAGACTTTAACATGAATTAATTAGAAAAATACATTAATTAGAGGTAATATATACATTAGTATAAAAAGAAAAGGCTGAAATTCTGTAAAACCAAAGATGTGACTGGATTAGATAAATGAGGCTAAATTACAGGCAAAAACTCCAACCTCACTTTGGTTCTGATTTTAGTGCAGGTTGCAAATGTAGACAGAAGTTAAATATTGTTTAAACTTTATGTCCTTGAAGCAGTGGTTTATTGATTTTACTCTTCACCAATTCAAATAGAAGTGAAACCACATGGCAGTTAAGTGTGAACTGAACCTATCAGTTACCACTGCTGTATCGAGACATTCATTTACTGGACGATGAAGAATTTGCTACAATTATTCACTATATGTTAGGATTAGGATTTTTACCAAGCAGCAACCAGATCTGGCTAAAGATACCATTGTGAATACTTGTATTCACATTTATTTTGGGAATAAACCATTTTAAATTCATTCCTTCATTTTCACTCCCCACTTGATGCAATCCCAGCATGCACCAGGCAGGAGGAAGGACAAGGAGGCACAAACACAAACAATGGGCAAAATCAAAATTTTAAATTTAGGAATTTACTGTTTATTTATGTGTCCTTAACTTGGATTTGTGGAGTGGTGGTTGGTGGGCTTTAAAAATTCTTTTTATTATTTAATTTTTTTAACAAATTTTGAATGAAATTCCATTTTTCTTGATAGAAGAATCTAGAGTTCATCCATGTTGGGGGGAGGACGGGACTAAGAGTTCATCCCCATCATCAGTGATCTGGGTCAGTGGGGGAGGAGGAGTTCTGCAGCTGTTACACACTGCTGGTGTGTGTGCATGGATATACATGTACACGTGTGTGTGTGTGTGTGTGTGTGTGTGTGTGTGTGTGTGTGTGTGTGTATATGTGTATATGTCACGGTTAGTCTCTTAACTGTTTATGTTATTAATCCGAGCTTGGACTTCCTGCATTTTCTGCAGCATTACTGCTTTGTGTGCCAGATTCTTTCACTGTATTTTCATTTTCATAAGTGAGCAGATGTTTTTCTATGTGCGTGTGTGTGCATGTGTGCACATGCTCACTGGTATGTGTGAGGAAAAGGCATATCTGAGAATGTTAGCTATTTACTGGTTGTGTGTGTCTGATATGTGTATTAGTGTATGTGCATGGGTCTGTTTGTGCAGATCTGTCTGTGTGTGTCCTTGATATTTAGTTAATGGTGCTCCCAGCAGGAGACAACCCACCTGAGCTCTAGATGTCATTTCAACGTCATGTCTCTGTTGTAGCTCTCGTATGGTTCAAAATGTCCTTTGGCCTGTGTATTGAGACAGATTAGAGACTGATGTAAACATCAGCAAGCCTTATGTCTATAGCCATACTTTTAGCTATATTTCTAATTGTATGTACAGTTCATTATTCAAAGGTCACCAGTTGGGCAAAATATTGGCCTTTAATGTATGTAAAATGTAAAATTTTGCTCAGCTGACCAACCTTTCTACAATGCTAGATCAGCTAAAAAATATGCATCAGAAAAGTCCACAGTGATTTTTTTTCAGTCTGTAGTCCCACAGGATGTAGCCTGTTAGTCTGAAAAATTTGGTTCTCAGCAGTTTAAGGTGCAGTGAAGTGATATTGATGGCCATCTGGAATAAATAAATTAGGAAATTTCTAATTTCTTAAATAAATTAGAAAAAGAAAAGTTTTTATACAAAGCGACTTTGTATATGTAGCACATTTCATACTCAGGGCAATTCAAAGTGTTTTACAGGAAATAAATTAAAATAATATTATAGCAAGAACAATTAAAATTATTAAATAAAAACACCAATATGAGGATAATAAAATAACCATTATAGCATATCAAATTAAAATAAAATAAAATATTTAAGACTGAATATTAAAACTATGGAAACACCCACGTAAAAGCATGATAGAAATTAAAACTATATAAACACATAAAACATGTCTAGTAACAAGGGCACTGTGCTAATGTACTGTGTGTTGGTGTGTGTGTGTGTGTGTGTGTGTGTGTGTGTGTGTGTGTGTGTGAAGGCAGTGACAGTCCACTAGATGTCTCAATCTGTTTAAATTATAAACTTGTATCAGTCAAACCTCAACAAATCACAGGATTCCCTGCCAACTGCATTTTTAGATGTATCCAATACAACCATCCGATCCTTGTTCCTTTTCTTTTCTCTTTTCTCTCTTCTTCCTCCCATCCTTGATTACCTGTTTTACCCATTTTTTGCTCCTTTTTCTCTCCTCTTCCTCATTTCTTTCTTTCACCTCACTCCTCTCTCATGACAAATTACAACAATGAATTCATACTACAGTACAACAACCTTTTCCTCTATCTACAGACAAAGATAAAGCAAAATAAAAGAAATAGAAAGAAGAGAAATAGCAGGTGAGGAAAACCCTGATGAGGATGACAAAGAGATGAAAGAGGAAGAGAAAGACAAGTATAAAGAAAAAAAAGCAAGACTAGAAAGACAGTAGGTCAAAGAGCATTAGAGAAAAGATAAAGGCAAGAGAAAAAGAGATAGTGTTGGTGTTTATGTGTGTCTGTGTGTGTTAGAGAGAGAGAGAGCCAGAGGGATGGAGAGAGAAAAGGAGGAATGGAGGGAGGAGGGGTTTAATCCTGCCTGGATTATGGTATAAACTGGTCCTACAGAGCAGGAAGAGATACGCTGGAGAGAGAGGAAGTCCTTCTATCTCTCCATCCATCCATCACTCCATCCGTCTTACTCTCTGTCCGGTAGCGCATTCATCTGCCAGTGCTGCGTGATTTTGGTTTTGGATCCATGAGGTCAGCAGAATGGACGGCAGAAAAATCTAATTGTAGCAGGAATCCTTTTGGGAATATATGTGTGTGTGTCCAGTTCTGGGAATACCACGCTGCCTGAGGAGGGAACTCTTGTGAAGTGTTCCAGGACGTCCCAAGTCTTTGCAATCATCGCTCTCCTTTAATTTTTTTTTCCCGGCATCCCGTAGATCCAAGACCGGGAGCATGGGGGGAGAGAAGTGGATGATAGGAGGAGTAGAAATAGGATTAAGAGGCATGAAGAGGGAGGTGTAGGAATATGGCGAGATTCTGTTGTGACTCCTGGTGCGCAGAAGTGACCTTTGACACCGGAGACAAGAGCTTTCTAGACTCTTTTGTACGCCGTTGTATCCAGTTCAGCTGACATCAAATCATCAGTCAGACACTTTCTATGCATTTTATTTGAATATTTGAACTTTCTTACCAGACCCACATGCCTCAAAGGAATAGTTTGACAACATGACTTAGAGAATAATCTCCAGTGATACCTGGAATGACTTGGGGAGGTATTGTAATCCTCCTGCAACCCACTTTTTAGTTCCAGCTTGTGTTTCTTTTAAAATAGCAACCTGTTTTTCTGGACAGCACATGGGATAGTTTCAATCTTTTGTCACACAGGATAATAACTCTAAAGATTGTTGGCTCTCAGAATCATTCTAAGAAGCCACCTAAATCTATGGCCGCTTTTAGGATGACATCCTTTCTCCGTCGCTGGATGTCCCTCACCTAAGCAGGTCTTGGACTGTTACAGACTGTCTACATGACACTATGGATCATTTTATATTGTAGACTGCTCAGTCTTCAAGTATCTGGACAGTCTAAGGATTTGAAATACACATGAATGTATTTCGGAAAGCTGTGGATTGGACCTTTACAGTTTCGTAAGGCTTACTTTACCAGGCAAGTTGACAAAAAGTGTTGCCTTATAGGGCTGAGCCCAATCCACATTTGCCCAGACAGAAACATGTGTGCGTAACAGTTCCCTCTTGTTTGACAAATATAATTCCAAAATTAGAGATATGCTGTGGCCCAAAAAAATGCCCAAATTTGGTATTTCTAAAGGAGAAGAATTAGTTACATTTGTAGTTTTATCACATGCACAGATAAGAGTTTCTTATCTAAAAAGAAAAAATGTAGTATTCTGAAAATGAACTATTGAAAGAATCTTGATTGGTAATGTTGTGCTTCAATAAATCGGAATCCCATCAGTATCTGTAATGTAAGGGTTTCATTATGAGCATGTCATGTCAATCTGCAACACATTTGCATTTACAGTCATCATCACTGTTGTAATTCCTATCCAGAGCAAACATGCTTACACAAACAAAATGGACAAAACTAGTATGCAGCATTACACTCAACAAAAAGGTGTCATCAGGGTTTTCACCCAGTGACATGACAATCACAGCTACTTCATTACACCTGTAACACTCCCCTCTTCTGTTTGCACTGTGACCTGAGCATGTGTAATCTCACTTTGCGCTGTCCTAATTTCATCCTTTTCTCTCGGGGGCCAGCGTGCAACAATCGCTGGACTGATGCAGATCGCAGCAGCTGCAGGGATGAACCGCTGGAGCTGGGGAAACACTGGGAATGCCAGAAAGCCGGAAAGAAGTGGGCCGCACCAAGGGAAGCTGATGATGCTGCTGTGGATTATCCTCTCCAGCTCGCTATGCCTGATGGTCGAAGGCCAGATGAAGATCCCACCAGAAACGTGAGTACAGTTTCACTAGAAAACCACTGAAGCACCTCAGAGTCTGAGCCACCAGGAGGAACCATGTTTAGTCAGTTATAAACTCTGAAAGAAAATGCACTTTCTTTTGTTGCACCAAACTTACAAAAGGCACAAATGCAGATCATGCAGACTTTCTGAGAGACAAATTTGCATATGAGCATTTCAATTTGATAGCTTATAGATGTGCACTACAAATCTACAAAGACTTAACCTGCATTCATCTGAATGGATGCTATTGTTTTGTCCACCTGCGTGTCCTCATTCACAATGAGACACGATGTGCTGCCATTCAATGGCAAATATAGGCTTTATGCTTTATGTAAAGACATTACATCAACAATTGTATCAGGTAATTTCTGTGCGGACACCCTGGCAGGTCTACATGCAGCGTTATCCTTCTTGAGGCCACACGTTGGACGGATGAGTCAATATTGTCCTTCGTATTTTGGCTGATTACTCCACATAGATACATATGGGCCATCTGGGCACCTGTGGGATATAGCAACAGTAACCTGCCAAACTATGCTACAGTCTTTCTTTGTGCCTGAGGTCTTATCAGTATGTCAGGCAGATAAGATGAAAGTGATGTATAAATATTGTTCTTAGTGTGACAATACAGGCCTGTTATTGCATTTTAAAAAGACCTCCAGCGCTGAATACTAGTAATGTGGACTCATGTGGCTTGTAATTCTGTTTGAGAAATGAATCACAAATTATTTATTTCTTACAAAGAATGTTTTTTTACACAAGGGACACAAAACGACTCATAAGGCCAAATGTTTTTTAGGCACACACCAGCTTTACTTTGTAAAATAAGTGGTCAGTTTTTCCTAAGCTGGACTTTCCTTTGGGGAAATAAAATGCTGTGTTTGTTCGTTCTCCAGAAGCCAGACGAAGCTCTTTTCCCCGAACAGTTTTCAAACCTCCTGCTGACCAAAAAACACTAACAGATCGATGCAGTGCTGTCAGTCCACAATGAGCTATTAACACTGTGTCTGTGAGTGTGTGTTAGTGGAAGTGATAGAGAGGAACATCAAAACTTAGAGACAAATACACAGAATTTTGCTAGTACACTAACACCCTTGCACTTGAGGATATATTTTGTGTTAAGTGTGAGTCTTGTCTTTATACATCATAGGGAGTTTGTGCTGTCACCAGGCAGGCTGGTGTGACTGACGGAGATTAAAGCTCCAGGGAAGCAGAGTTCAGCAGGCCGACACAGGTCACTGAGCCCAAAGTGCTTCACTCTGGCAGGGGAAGATTTGGCAGCAGGGCCCCACAGGCTGTGGAGGTTAGCCGGGCCATGACTGGAACATTTCAGGCCAAGCAGGTCACATCTTTAGCCTCTGAGGGAACGTTGCTCTGCTGCCATGAGGAACTCATTCAGTTTTTTTAAACAACAGCCTATAAGAGAAACAACACCAGCGCATACCCAAAGAAAGGATGTTATTCCTTCTCGGAACAGAGAAAACAAAATCATACTTTCTGGGTCAGTGAAAACACTTTAGTTTTCTTTGTTTCGCTGTGACCAGCTGCTGCAGTTTGTCCTTGTATTTGGTCCACATTCTAACCAGCTTTGGCTTGTCTACACTGCTTTAGCCTAAGGCAACATTTGTGCATTTTAACAGCATTATGTTACACTATGTGAAGTGCACATACAGATACTGGTTGCAATTTCATATAAACTGCATTTAGATAAAGTGCATTTTACAGTCAACAAAAAAAAAAGCTGAAGAATCTGCTGGTTTAATGACTCAAGACTCTTTCAATGAAAAGAGTCTTAAAAGAACAGAACAAAAAGCTATTTAAACAAGAAGAATACAGAGCTCTCTGTTTCTTAGCACTTCCACATTATGAATGATTACATTTTAGAATGAACACACATTCATATTTTGGAATGAACATATCAACAAGTCAACAAACTATCAGCCAGCTTCGAGTACCGAGGCTGGCAGGCTAGCCGTGACAACCTTGCCTGCTAACTAGCAGCGAGCTGGCTGACTCCCCATAGGTTGAGCCATCTGTCACATCCTGTCTACTCTCTAACCTTTATTGCCTTACCATGACTGTATTCACATGGAGGATTTGTAGAATTACTGCATGTTATTGAGCACAGAATAACCTTGTGACCTGGCGGACTGGCAGCTTTCACTGTCACCTTCACAGTAATCTGTTATTGGTGAATGCAGGGTAACCTTTTAACATGATTGGCTTCATGCTATCATGGTCACTTCAACACTCTGTCTTATTAGCCCTTATTTTTAAGCAAGATGATTTGGACAAAAGAAGATTATTATCAGTTACTTTGCTTTGTTACTTCTGGCAGTGGAATAAGTTCAAATATTATTTGTTCCACAGTCTTTCAGTTCACAACAATATTTTAAAGGGAGACAATTATGGGGTTTTACAGTTTATTGCAATGCATTTTAAATATTTTCTGAAGGGGCAACTTACCTAATATAGTAAGTCGATACAGCTGTTGTACCAACTGACATTGTTCAATGTCAGTTGAACAAATATTTTAATAGGCACCACTTTCTACTTTCAACAGTTTGTACCATTATGAAGAGTTTATTAACTAATGGCTTTGATTGGTGAGACTGGACCACTTACACTCTGGAAAAGGGCTGCAGAGAATCTGGGCCAAAATGTATTTATTTAACTCATTATACACGTATTAATGAGTTACCAACAACAGCAATATTACCAAATAGAAAGGATATACACCAGCTAAAGAAAAAAATCACAGCCTGCCAAACCAAAACATTTTATTATTGATGGCTTGTAACTGATTTATAAAGCATCAATACATGATTTATTAACCCTTAATGAATGTATTAGTTACAATTTATGTATACACACTGTATGAAGGGTGGCTTATTAGAAAGTCCGTGCACTGTTTTTGTACATTTTATTAATAGCTCTATCAATCACCAATCATATTTCCTCTGTATCCAGGGTGCAGACATGGGCTGTATCCTTTGGCAAAGAGATAGCTGCCCTGTCGGCCAGATACTCTGGAGCTAAACTACTACAGAAGGTAAGAGAAAGAGATGCTCACATTAACCAATACAGACATCTACACACACACACATGCTGTCAGACCACACATATTAAGACAGACATATGCATCTGCCAAAAGAGCTACACAAACAGTGTCAAAAATGTGTCATATTGTGTTTCAAGTAATTTTACATTTCAACAGGGGATGATGGTAGTGGCAGGGATTAATACCATTTGAGTGATCATCACTCACATATATGGCCATACTGGAGTATGTTCATGTATAGAGGAGATTGATTGTTTTCAAACCACATGACCCAGTCTCAATATATTATCACCTATGGAAAGTTGCACTGTATACTAGTTGGACCTCACATTATGGCTGATTATGGTATTTTTTCATGATTTTCATTACCAAAATTTGTCAATTTACAACAGACTGGAAGCAAATTGAAAAGACAAAGAAACAAACAAACTTGCATACAGAGAAGCAAACATGCTTTACTGTAAGAGAGATGGTTGGGTATATATATAACACATGACATCATCATATCAGACTGAGACAGACGGGGTCTGTATTCATCTGTTCTCCCCCTCCCATGTACTCCCATCAGCCAATGGGAACATGACTGACTGGCATACATTTGCTGTACAACATCTGCACCTGGCCCAGAGATCATTTTGATGACACACTTAATTTAAACACGCACACACGTGTACACACGTAATAAAATGCCAACATATTGAAGCCCATAGAACTGTGTTCATGTCAATTGAATTGAGAAAAAGATCTCTTCATTTTTGTGGTGATTTGCCATATCAAGAAGAGGTTATGTTTATTTGTGTGTGTGTGTGTGTGTGTGTGTGTGTGTGTGTGTGTGTGTGTGTGTGTCTTTTAGTAATTAGGATGTGCAGTCCTCCTCTGCATGCCACCCTGTAGAATCCCTAGCAGGCCCGTTCACCATCTGCCACACACACAAACAAACTGTGTCTTCACAGAGACATGCACCTACACCCTCTACAGCACACCGTACAGTATATGAATCTTTATTGTTGTTTTACCATACTTTTTTTTTTATTTCACAGTGCAAAATGTCACCCAAAGCAGCAGCACAAATAACTTGCCTCCAAAATGAACAGAGCACAGTGCAGTTTGTTGTTTGTGTCTGTATAATAGATAAGATTAGTTGATAGAAACTGTGAGTGAGAAAACCACAGCAGTTGTTTAATACTGACTGTTTGGTTGGTGAGGAGCCCCAGAAACAGTAGCAGCATTAGCAGTGTTTAGATGTTATGTAGACATATTTCTCCTAGTTGCAGACTTTATCTTTGAACTGGTGGTGTGTAAAAAGCATCGAGTGCATTAGTTGAATCTTGGCAACAAGGAGCCATTAATCACCCTCCGCTGTCTAATCGATGGCTTCCTCGTTATCTGTGGAACATTTAGTGAGTCTGTCTTTTTGCCTGAGTAAACTGAATAGAACATTGAGTGCTGGAGTTTATGTTTGAAGATTATAAAAACTGTTTGGACTTCACTTTTGTTGCAAAGGGATTTTATAATCATTTTATTTAGGCTTTGAGAGTATTCTCTGTCATCCCTACTCTCATTTTATATGTTTGTCTTTTGTATGTCTAATTTAGTCTGGCCTTTTCGCCCTTGCAAAGAAAGCGCTTTATATGGGAAAGTAAAAAGAGAAACAAATATCTTTGTCTGCTCCAGAATGGATTTCTATGTGGGGATTTTCCACTTACTAACTAATAATTCACTGTGTGAAAGAAAGGTTATTATATTACTGAACATAACAGAAAACAAGTTCATCACCAAAAGAAACATTTACTGGAAATCTGTCATCTGTCACAATTAATGCTTTTATCATTGTGCAGGAAATTAACTTGAACAAGCCACTATGAGCAAGAGCAATATATATAATTTAGTCAGACACACAAAGGAGTTGAGTAATCACTGTGTCCAACCACATAATTTAAAAACTAATTGGATTTTTCAATTCTCTTGAATCTCCCACAGAAGTTGGTCAGTTCACTTTAGACACTTGCGTTCACACAGGAATTTATGAAAAAGCATTTGTACATTTTCAAGAAAAAATACACTCCATTATGTATGTACACAAATATACTATATATGAAACCATATATGAATGATGAGAAAAGGTTTTTTGATGGAGAAACCAAAGACAAGAAAAAAAGAAGAAAATAAAGTGAGGTTCCGGTGTAACTCATTGGAATGGATTTACATCTATTTATAAGTTTGATTATTTTATTCTCTTTCTTTATCAAAGTCATTTAGACACTAACCTTGGTAGTTCCCATTATAGCTCTTTACAGCCATTGATATTGCTGTAACAAATAATTTAATTTAACGATCAGGCTGATTTAAGGCCACAAAAGCCACATTTATGAAAACATCATAAAAATGGATTGATCATAAACCTGCAGGTTTTATAAAATCTGCAAACAGTAGCTCTTATGACAATTGCTCCAAACAGCTGCTTATCAGTACTTACCTAAAAAAATGGTTTCTAACAAACTAATTGCATCTGTTTTGAAGAAATACAAGGACATTGAGGGTGTGGTGAAGTTGGAAGAGGTAGATGGAGAGGAGCTGGTGAAAGACTTTGCTGAGGAGATGGAGGAGATGCTCGGGAGGAAGATGAAATCTGTCAAGGTAATAAAACAGTCTGTAACGCTTTATGGCGACCAATTCGACATGCAAACATGGTCATGTTTAAACCCTGATTAAAACTAAATCATTATCAATTTCATCACATCATTGGGTTGTAATACTGTACTTGATCATTTTTCCTACATGGGCCATTAAAATTGTGCAGAATATATCCATGACCAGTTCTCTTTAATCTCAGAGGTTAGCAGAAGCAGCAGAGGATGCTGATCTTTACCATGACTACAATGAAACACTGGAGGTAAGTGAAAATATGTCTCAGTATAAGAACCTCCATCTCTATAACTTTTATTCATACACCAAATCTGCAAACTTAACTTGACCAACATGGCAGAAAAACATAGCTGCATACTGTAAAATCCACATTTTCAAACAAATCTTCAGGACTTCATCATCATATATTCTATAAAGTCATCATCCGGTGCTTTTTATATCTAGTTTGACTACTACAACTCCCTGCTGATCAACATGGTGGATGAGGATGGGAATTCATTGCCGCTGGGAGGAGAATTCCCTCTAGAGGAAAACGAACATTTCAATAATCTGCCGGTCAACACTCAACTGAGTAACATACAAGTCCCGACTAATGTCTACAATAAAGGTACAGAGCCATGAACACACAGAAATACACATAAAGCCTGCATTCTCTTGCACATACTGTATAATTTAAAAATGTATTATTTCATTCCCTCTCTGTAGATACCGATATTCTGAACGGAGCCTATATGTCTGAAGCTCTGAATGACGTGTTCATCGATAACTTCCAGAAAGATCCAACTCTCACATGGCAGTACTTTGGCAGTGCTACAGGCTTCTTTAGGCTGTACCCAGGTACAAACACATACTCACAGAAAGCCTCCTACATTTCCCAAGATTTCCATATCTTCAGTTGTACTTTTTCCTGTGTCGGCACAGTGTTGAGACACCATGGGCAGAACAGTGAAAACATGCATAAACATTTAGCTACACCAGCCAAACAGTGTACTTACGCAGCAACTGATGATGCAGAAAACTGTCTGTCAAATGTGATGACTCAGTTTCAGCTAGGGTATGGTTGCTGGTGTGTATGTGTGTGTGAAAAAGGAGTAATTAGCAGAGGATTTGTGACACAGCTTGTTTTACTCATTTGCTACCTCATCCATCATGGCCCTCATTTCACAGTCTGTCACCATCCATCCACGCAACCATTTGTTCATCCGTCTATCCAGCCAGCCAGGCAGCAGTTTGCCATCTGACCCTCAGCCTGCTCTCTCTCTCTCTCTCTCTCTCTCTCTCCCTCTCTCTCTCTCTTTCTCTCTCTCTCTCTCTCTCTCTCTCTCTCTCCAGGGATCCAGTGGACTCCAGATGAGAACGGTGTTGTCACATTTGATTGCAGAAACAGAAACTGGTAAGATCGTATTCCTTCTGTGCCTACTCATGCCTTATGAATGGTTCTACCTGTGTTAATATTTTGTAAGTGAAAAATTGTGCTTCTTGGCATGATGAGGATATATTTCAGGGGAAATAAATTCAATATGTCTAACATATAACAAATATTCTAAACTGATGGATGACAGAAGAGACGTCACAACTCATATCAACCTCAAGCTCTGACATTCAAACATGACTATTATAAATCCTGACACTGGGCCATCATTTAACATCAGTGGCTGATCATCACCAGTAGTTTTTGTGATGTGCTAGGCACATTTGCAACAGTGGTGTATTATATCAGTTGTCATTTTGCCAATTTGAATCAGTGTTAGAGTTGGTCAGTGAGAGAGAGCTCTGTGATTGTCTGCTCAACCATCTGAATCAGTGATTCCCCCCCAGTTTCTTGTTATTTTTCATGCTAGAGTGCACCTTAATAAAAGAGGTGATGAGGTATGATGCAAAGCTTTTGATCAGTGGGTGCTTTTTCTTAGAAATCAGCTCACTGTGTCATGACCCTTATGTAATTATCTGTAGATTTAAATTATGCCCAGTTAAAGTCATATGCTACCTAAAAGTCCTAAGTCTTATTCCTAGCAATCAGTGTCTAAAACACACTGTTGTTCAGGTGCTGAGTCCAAAACATTTTTAGTTACTTTGTGTCTGTGTCTCTTAAAGACTTGGAACACTGTAAAATCCTCCCTTAAAAATATTCTTCTTTATATCAAAAAGAGTATGATTTGAGCCCAGGCTGCCTCTTTGTACAGGGGTACTGAAAAATCTTATTCCTACCATCTTGGACCAGTAGGCAAGGAGCAGCAGTTTGAGAGACAGAACCAAGGGTTTGAAAGGGGGACGCAACTGGCCAAAAACATCCTGCTGTTGTTGCCTGGTTGGAAATTTGGATTAATGGGTAGGAATATTAGGGCTAGCATGAATTGTGGCTGAACAAAACAGTACATCCTTTCATCAACATCATTATATGCTCTTCTATTACCCTGCACAGTAATGACATAAGAGCAATTTGTGCTCCTTACAATCAATAATAAATTTAGAAAAACAGAATATTTTCAGCAATCTTTTAGAAAAAAGTACTAAGTATCATGACACAACTGACTGATCTTGACAACAACATCAGACAGAGTTTACCAGTCTTGTAATTGGAGGATTAGTGTCCGGTAACAGGAAATCAAGTTCCAGGTCATCAGACAGAGCTTATGGTATCTTGCAAAGCGGAAATCAAGGAGCAAGACATTGCCTCTTTGGAAAGTTGCCTGTCACAGCCACTGTCTTCGAGATCTCATTTATGTTAATGAGCTTGGAATTGGAAAATCAGGGCATGATAATGAAGAGAGCAAGACAGAGCCTGGACAGAGAGAATGGAGAAACATAAAAGGATAAGGCTTGAACTCTGTGTGCTCTGTCTATCTGTCTGTCTGAGTGTTATTTGATTTAGATTATGTTAAAAATAAAGTCCACTGCTCCCTACCTCCTCTCTCTCACTCTCTCTCTCTTTAGGTATATCCAAGCAGCTACTTCTCCCAAAGATGTGGTAATCGTGGTGGATGTCAGTGGCAGTATGAAGGGACTGAGACTGACCATTGCCAAACACACCATTAACACAATTCTGGACACACTCGGAGAAAATGACTTTGTTAACATCATAGCAGTACGTACACACACAGTCACAATCACAGAAAAAACACAGACACACATGAGCAGTCTAAGACTCACCAGAGTGTGTCTACAGTAAGTCCTGATGAGTGTGACATAGAGATTAACACACTAACACACACAAGCTAACACAGGTGCAGTACAGTGTTGGCAATGGGGTAAATACATGGAAAAGGACACACATGGGTCAAAAACCAGCACAAATACACAAAACCACATATGCAAGATTTAGTTCACACCAGACATTCATTTTCAGTAGT